>VDFB02047397.1:76599434-76790875 GCA_007258455.2 Sequoia sempervirens | reverse complement strand
ATTATAATTCTATATAAATTTTAACAGTTTATACAAAATATCTCCTTTTACAATCTTCTTAAAATTTTGATTGTATTTTATAGCAAAAATCTTCAAATACGGTCATATGCCCATCAAATTTATGTTCTCATTTAAAAATATATGTATATTAATATTAAAAATAGGGTGTTCGACCGAACATTCTTGGAATGTTCGGTCGAACCCATTTAATAGGGTTTTTTAAATTGCATGTAGTGGTGGTTTGGTTGAACTAGAGTTCGACCGAACCATTCTAAGATGTTCGACCGAACACATATTCGGTCGAACCACTCTTTTTTCACCCTTGCTTCCTAAGGCACCAGGATTGTTGAAAATTTTGTGTTTCAAAGCTTGATTTCATAATGAAAATGGAAAAGATCTCAAAAACCCAACTAGTATCGGGCTCCCCTCAAAATGAGCTATCCAACAAATATAATTTTAGTATGTTTTGATTATATTATCTATCTATTTTTTAAGTTTTATTAAATATAGGTTTTTCACAGAAAATAAAACTCTCTGTTCTGCACAAGTGGAAAGATAGAAGATTATCAAAAAAAAAAAATTTAAAATGTAAGGTGCACCAGATATTGGAGTCCTTGATCCAACCAAAAAAAAAAAAAATAATTTTGATACATACAGTAAAAGTTATGCGTTATACGGTCGCGCTATGTCTGAATTGTCATTTGATTGACTTCAAAACTTGATTAAAGAAAAAATATTCAATAAAAAACTATCTAACCAAGTTGAAGCACTAGATATCGGAGTTAGAAATCTAAATTTGAAAGAATTGGAATTTTATCCTTCATGGAAAAAAAGTTATGCATTATACGGTGTGTGTCACTTTTTAAAAATGCTGTTTTTTGAAAAAAACCATTTTTTGTGGGAGATGGAAAAAGAAGTGTAATCTGATTCCAAAAAAATTGAAAAAAATATTTTTAGAATCTACAGACAAAATATGACAAGACTCTAGTTTTCATCATCTTCAAATTCCTTACCGTTTAATCGCTATAGGTGCCCGAATGTGGAGATTGTGTTAAAAAAAAAATATCAGTGTCTAGTTAGGCCAAAAATTGTAAACCACTATTGTGGGATCACCCAAATGTTCGTTTAATGTAATAAAAATCACTAAAAATACCATTTACATCCTTTACAAATAAAATCATTACCCCTTAGGGAATTATATTAAAGATACAAAAAAACTTAGACATAGAGACTCCATGAACATTTTTTCTTCTAGAAGATTTTGTAAATCTCTATGTGTTAATTAATGTTGTCTAGGTTTTTCTTCCACTTTTTTAGTTAATGTTTCTTAGGCTAATAATGTGAGTATTAGTGTGAGTTGTGTGAGGTGACAACATGCTCCATAGGAGTTATACTTTTCTATTCTTAGATACTTTTGGTGTACTCTCTATAGAGAAATACATTCAACATTGAAAAATGATAACAACTTCACGAAAACCAAAGTATTAAGCTATGCCATTAAAACAAAATATTTCTATCTAGACACAGAAATAGTAAGTATTGCAAAATAGACATTTAGAATATACATACTTATAATATTTACTTGTGCAATTAACTCCCTAAAGTGGGGGCAGAATGTACTATAAAAATTGCATACTTTTGCAATTTCAATTTTATGTTTTGAACTTGCCTTTGTAAATTATTTAGAAAGAGATACTATAAAGGATGCATGGTAAATTGATTGGTAATGCTCCTAGATTCAAGTTTGGTAGAACTCTATAGTATTCAACTCTAAATTCACGCAATATTTTACTTTAGAATAAAATTTCACACATGTTGCAAAATCAAGTATATTAGTTGCATAAAATTGGAGGAAACCAATAGAAATAGAAGAATGCTTTTGGAGAAGAAAATTTAAAATATTCATAGAGGGTTGAATGTGCACCCCATAAAATTTTTCTGACTCAAGAAGGGATGAAAAAAGGAAGATTAATTTACTGGATGAAAAACCTATGTTTTATTTTTCGAGAAAATTTCATTTTATATATAAGAAAAGGATATGTGCAGGATCATGATGGGCCAAAAAGTGGCAATATTATGGGTATTTGTAGGGTATGTGGCTGGCGACTTTTTTTTACCCAAAATTGATGAAATAAAAGGGTTTTTAGGAGATTCTCAGCTTTCCACCAATATAAATTATGCTTTAATTTGAATTTAATAAATATTTATTATTAATTTTCTATTAGAATTATGACTAAAGTCCTAATCGATAGGCTGATTGAAAAACATCTATAACTTTCAAATGGTATCACATTTTTGAATCCAAAACATCACATTCTATGCTTCACATACTATAGGATTAAAAAAATAAAAATTAAATTTCATGAAGTTTTGACCAAGTTAAGGTGGTTAGACATACGAGTTATATTTTTAAAAGTTGTCATAAAAAATTCATAATTAATTATTTACTTGGAAAAATTAAAAAAATATGCATCACATCCAGACGTGAGTCCTATAATTATATATAAAATCTTATACAAAAATATTATCATTTTATTATGGTTAGGGTGGTCAGACGGACACCTACTTCTTATTTTTTCCCTGAAATTTAGGTACTACTACATTGAAATTTCAAATTTTCACCAAATAGATTTTATTTATTTTTAAATAAACCTAGTAGTTTAGAAACTACATTCAATTTTCTATAGATTCTATTCTTACATATTTTTGAAATAATATAGATAACTTATTCAAATTTTTACGGCAAGTTTCCTAACACTAATTTTTCTGAATTTTTTGCCACTTAAGGGCCTGGTTTTTCCATGATGATCCTGCACATACCCAAAAATAAATTTATAATATTCATTTCCACTATTCATCATATCCAATTCACAATTTTTTGAGTGATATTTCTATGAAAATTCAATGTAGATAAGGCTTTTGATGACCTAGGCTAGACAAGCTCTAGAAAGGAGTCAAGTAAGGATTAGTCCTTCATGAGATGAGTGAATTTTTTCATATTTTTTGTGCTTTTTAATCCATTTCTAGCCCTAGTGAGCCCCATTATGCACACTAGCATCTGTTGGTCACACTAGCATCCAACTAGTGCACGAACATAGGGGGGATGCATAAGAATCCAATCCATGCACTAGAAACCATTTGGAGTACTAGCATCCAAGGGCATGCTAGTGTCTATGTAGAAGCTAAAAAATTTAAGATTTTGTTTAAAGTATAGTTTTATAGTTAGAGAGATTGATAGTTGAATGCTGAATTATGTAAATCATATTTATCCTATGCCCAACATGTGAGAACACATAGGGTGAGTAGTGTTTTCCGTTGCGTGGAGTTGATAATCTTCTTTATGACAAGATGAACTTGCACTAGTTCGACGCATTGGGATCTACTATCTTTCTTCTCTTATATAGGTGTGCTTTTATGCTAATATGCTTATGACATTTGTAGAGTGATGAGACATAGATACATCCATATTCCCAATGTAAGGGATATGATGATGATGTTAGAGGATTTTTACCATATTATGAGGATTTTTACCATATTATGAGGCTTCTAATGTATGGTTTGAGGATGAAGGTCAATGAGCAAAGGTTGTTCCAAGGACATAGTATGGGAGGGCCAAAATTATTCTTGAATGATTCATACTAAATGATACTATAGTTCACATTTATATGTGGTGGTTGGTATAGGAATCAAAGCCTTTTCATTTGATTTGATGTGTTATGACCACTCCTATAGTCATGTGGGTGGTGATATATGGACATGACAAAGACCTTTATGGGGGCCTTGTTCACACCATACAAGTGATGGAGGAGTAGAATATAATGTTCTTATGGGGATGGAGCATGCTCACACACCTATACTATGATTTGGGTCACTTCATGCACCACAAGGGCCTTAGTTTGATGACGTATAGATTACTATGGTTGTGACAATTCAAGTACACCACTTGTACAAGGTCAATCAATTACCTAGGCTAGATCTCATTAGATGTGCCTCAATCTTAGGATTACAGACTAGATTGAGATTGGATATTTAGTGATTTATCCTATTGTAGATAGATTTTTGATAGTCTATGTAGCATTAAAATTATGTTGTGGCCCCATATAAATATGAGTGTATGGTCAATTTTATCAAATAGATGGCTAAGATGTAGATAGATATAGATTTTATTGATAGATATGATTATATAGTGATTCCATTTTACTAATGGTGGGTCATGAGTAGCTTTAGATATGTGAAATAGGTTCCCCCAATTATAAAAAACTTTTTACAATCACACTACAATGTGATTAGGGTAGATCTACCTCAATTTACCAATACTAATGTCCTATTGAGTCACTATTTGAAATATAGGCTCCCTAATAGTAGATAGAGACACTAAACTAGAAGACAAAATATCTAGAATACAAAAAATAGGTTCTAGAATAAAAGAGAAAGATTCCAACTTGGAAGTCATGAGCACTAAATGATAATCATAGGTGACATTTTGGAAACCTGCACAAAAACTTTAGAAATCTCAACAAAAAATAGTTAGTAAAAAGGGATGTGGGTCCCACTTGGTGTGCTAAAATGATAGCAAGAGAACTTGTGAAAATAGAACAGCCATATATAATATCATAAACATAAACACTTTAATTGAAAAACACCTTCTTTACCCTTTTATTGAGCTTGCAATGGAGTGCTCTCAAAACCCCAAAGGATTTTTTCTCTTACCAACTATTATCAATGTGGATTGCTCTATAAACTAGCATAACCTTGGTATGATTGTGATGTTGTGATAGAAAAATGAAAGCATATGTTTGATGGCAATAGAATTGACGATAATGAAGGATGAGGACTTCAATTTATAGATTTAGAGTGAAAGAGATGGATGAATTAGATCTTGCCAAAAGATCAAGGGATTAGATTAAAGAGATTCTCTCAAGCAAGAGGAAAAGGACAATTGTCCAATGGGGTTATTGGAGATGAAGGCTAAATGATGGAGATTAGGTAATATTGTGCGAGATTTTGATAGGATTACCAAAAGAGACAATCTTTGATTTTTTTTCTATTTTGATGGAGGTGAGAATTTAAAATTAGAAAAGAGGAAGGTGGCATCACATAAATTTATATTGAAATATATGATATTTATCTTTAGTGGGTTTAGGGGAAGTGAGAGGAAGAACTATTGGGTGAATGGGCAAGCTTACACATGTGAAGAGGGAGGACACATGGTAGATGATGACAAGTTTGGGAGGTGGAAGAATACTAAATTAGAAGAAAAGGTTAATTTAGGTTTAATATATGGTTAATTAATTCATTGATTTTGAATTAATTAATTAATAACTTTAGAGGAATTAAAGGATGATGGATAAGATTAAATTAGTTAACTTTTAGAAGAAAGGAAAATTAATTAATTTATAGAGGAAAAAGAATAAGTTATATATATGAAGTTTTATAGCATGATTAGTATTGGAATGAAAATAAATTTCTCATGATTATTTTTCTTGATATGAGTAAATAATAGTGTGAATTTTATTTTTTTTACCTTGCATTTAGTATATGACCATATGATCTGAGCTTTATGATTTAAACAATTTGGACCAAGCCTAAAGAATATGAATAAAAGATTACTCACTTGCATAAAGTTATCATAAATCTTAATAATTATTTTATTTTCATTTAGGATTAAGGTTAATATAATTTGAAATATAGGATTTAGTGTATATTGAGGATTAATAAATACCTTTTCCAATGGGATAGTTGTCTTGTGTTTGTGCAATAGTTGGACATAGATTTGGATCACAATATAAGATTATATACAAGCCAAATAATAATACTAGGTAATGATTTAACCCTTGAGAAATATCATCTACTATTATGCATAGTAACCAAGTTTTTTATTCAAGTGCATTGTTGAAGCTATAAAAATCCTATTCTAAATGATTTTGAACTATAAGGTATGAAAAGCTAGGTTTCTAAGATTACCAATCTTACATTTGATATGATCTTTCATATGTTTATACCTATTATCTTTTGCTAATATTGTTTGAATATTAGTTTTTGAACCTATGCAATGCATTAGAAAATGCATAATATAAGGGAGTCTGAAGGATATCACATCCTGATTTCATCCCACTTACATTAAAGACATATTCTAAGGAATTAATAATTATCAAGATATATTAAATTGATATTTTGATATTATGTGTTTTGTGATTATATGAAATAATTTAATGAAAATGATAATATCTTTAAAATTATTACTATAGATAATAATCATAAAACACATCATATTGAACCGCAAATAATTCCCCATTAGAAAATAATAATATGAATTATCCATGACGATGAATTTCTAGTGGTGAATTTTCCATGAGATGAATTTGTCATGGCAATGAATTGTTGATGGTGAATTTTCTAGTGGTGAATTGTTGGCAATGAATTTTCCTAAAGCCATTACATTAAGAACATCAGCTAGGTCATTATGATCATCATTCATGTCCTCACTAGCTTGCACAAAGTTGGATGTATGATTTGGCATAGGCTTAGTATCATCCAAATAAAGTCTATTATCTTTTATTTGGGTCCTTGTTTACAATGCACTAAATCAATTAATATTACTTGAGGACAATAATTCACTTGAAAATGTTAAAGAAATGCATTGAAAAGTTCAGTGAAAGAATTTATGGAGTTATTCTTAACATGAGAAAAAACCATTTTAAGGTCATATCTTTCAACAATCTAGGAAAAAGTTTATCTAAGAGATTATATTAAAACATGAAATCACTATATGATGTTGTAAAAGCCGATACATTACTATTAGGGTATTATTTAGCATTATACTTCTCAAATTAGGTTACTTCTATGTTTTGAAGCATGGCTGTTTTTAATAATTCAATTGACAGTGGGATCCTTCTGAGATATTTTTGTGGTTTTCCATTTTGATTTTGATTCAACATGGATACTTTTTGTTGAAGTGATATTACATTTTGTAAAATTTGGTTTATGAATGAATCATTGGGTATGTGCAGGATCATCATGGAAAAAATAGGCCCTTAAGTGGCAAAAAATTTAGAAAAATCAGAGTTAGACAACTTGACGTAAAAATTTGAATAAGTTATCTATATTATTTAAAAAATATGTAAGAATAGAATATGTAGAAAATTGAATGTAGTTTCTAAATTACTAGGTTTGCTTAAAAAAAAACATCTATTTGGTGAAAATTTGAAATTTCAATGCATTAGTACTTAAATTTCAGGGAAAAAATAAGTAGGTGTCTGTCTGACCACCCTAACCACAATAACATAATAATATTTTTTTATAATATTTTAGATATAAGTAGAGGACTCATGTCCCGATGTGATGCATATTTTTTTGTAATTTTTTTCCAAGTAAATAATTCATTATGAATTTTTTATTACAACTTTTATAAAATATAAAAATTGTATGTCGACCACCTTAACTTGGTCAAAACTTCATGAAATTCAATTTTTAATTTTTTAATCCTATATTATGCGAAGCATAGAATATGACGCATGTTTTGGATTAAAAAAATGTGATATCGTTTGAAAGCTATAGATGTTTTTCAATCAGCCTATCAATTAGGACTTTAATCGTAATTCAAATAGAAAATGAATAATAATTACTTCTTAAATTCAAAGTAAAGCATAATTTATATTGGTGGAAATCTAAGAATCTCCTTTAAAACCCTTTTCATTTCATCAATTTTGGGTTAAAAAAAAGTTTCCAGCCACATACCCATCATATTGCCACTTTTTGGCCCATCATGATCTTGTACATACCCCATTATTTGACATTTTTTCAGAGTTTGGTGAATATGGTGGGATGGTGTAAATATTTGGTGGAATACTATGTTGAAAATCTATGAGAGCTCATGAATATTTAGGTGTTACAAGTGATTCCAAAAAAATATAAGGATTCCCACTAGGAAGACGTAAGATTGGAGTAATACCATTGGTGTGGTGCATCATTGAAGCTACAATTGGAAATGTAAAATTAGGAATAGAAGGTATATTTGTGGTGATGGAAATGTGTTTTCATCCTTTGTTTTGAGAATTTTTTAATGTTTAGGTGAAACTAGCTACTATAGGGATGTTAGCATCTACTATATGAGCTAGACTATGCAAATCTCTATTCCTTGAGCATCATTAATCAAATTTCTAAGGTTATTCACAATAGGCTCTATTTTTCCTACTAAATATTATGTGCTTGAGTAGTCTTGAAATCCCTCTAAATATTTGTCCATTTGTTTTAGTTTCCCATTAGGAACATGGAAAAAAACAACCTTAATGTCCAAAAAAATCTTTGATTATGAAGTTTTTAGGGGTATTTTAAGAGTAGAGATGGAGTCCAAAATGGGTTGGGTATTGAAAATACCTTACATGAAAGATTTGTAGGACTCAAGATCCACAATAGATGTAACAATAGTGTGGGATTCCATAAGTATACAACTATGTCTCATATGGGTATTGGCAATAGGACACTAGGTCGTAAAGCTCACGTATGAGTTTTAAAAAACTTAGATGTGCCCACTGTTGGAATGTGTTGTCATTGATGTCAAAAGGGGATAAAAGGAGAAGTGTGTTGATCTAGTGCAAAAGTGCATATAGTTTTCATTGAAGTCAAAAGTGCAGATCTTGTAAAAGGCTTTGGCATTCTTGATAGCTTAACTAGTTGTGTTCTCAAGTGATATACTTGTATGTGTATGATCTGTTGCAAGTATGAATGCATATGGTGTTGTTTTCATTAATGTAGCCACTGATTTGAACATAGTATAATTTGTTGCAGTGAAAGGACACAAGTGGTTCCAAGTTCAAAATATGCTTCGGTATGTGTTCAAAATATGCTTTGGTATGTGTTGAGAAAGTACTCTGGTGTGTGCTCTTCATTTCTATTGTGTTGATCCTATGCTTATGTAGATATAAATTATTGTTAAATGACATCCATGGGTGATATATCCTTGATTACAACTTCTGGGCTAATGAAGTGAAAGTTAAGTTCACCGGTTTGTGAACTAGTCTGACAGGGTTGGTTATTTATGGATTGGGAGAAATGTATTTGCTTTGCAGTCCTCCATTATTTTGTTTCAGGTCTTACAAATCTAGAAGAAGGTATATAATGGGGTCATCTATGTTCCATCAAGAGTGCTCATGGTTTGGTGCTCCGGTATGAAGATTTAAGTGAGCCTCTAGTATGCTATGTTCCAAGTTTGATCCTCTGGTAAGAATGGTCTAGTAGCTTGCTTTGTATTTCTTGAATATTGAATATCTTTTTCTATAGATTAGAAGTTATTTAGAGGCACATCTAAAGATGGTACGTTTCAAGATTGGAGTGTCATGTATGAAGAGTTGAGTGAGTTATGTTCACTAGAGTGAAAACTGCTTTATCTATACATTTGGTGGTGATAGAGAGAAAGTATGTTGCTTTGCATTCCTCAGCTTTTACATCCTTTGATCTATGGTTTTGGAATTAGGTTTGTAATATTTTTATGTTCCCTCAACTCAAATGGTTCTTGATTTGGTGATCTAGAAGTGATCTCTTCTTTACGATAGTGTTGTTTAAAATGCCCCAGTTTGATAAATCCTATAGATAGTGTTGTCAGATCTTGTGTTGAGTTTCTTGGTAATTAGAATGAGCTTGTGGATGTCTCCTAATAATGTTTCCACCTTTTGATTAGTTCACAAGATGATCAATGGCCAGTGTTCACACATGACATTTTGGTCTGTGTAAATAGGGGTTTCAAGTTGGTGAACAACATGTGAACAGAATTAGATCACTTAACTAACTGACATGTGAGCATTTAATGAAGATGATTCCAAAAAGGTGACATGCTTGATCAAAATCAAATTTGATCAAACGAACAAAAGAAAAAATTAAATTCATATTGGATTTTGAGGTCGAAAAGAGAGATAAATTTGGTAAATTCTTGATAACAAGGATGATTGGTGTGCAACTCGATATGAGATATGGAAAATTTTACTGGATACCATCATTAATGGATAGAAAAATATGTGGGAAGCTCGATGTCTTGACATTCACAAATGTAAGTTGAAAATGAAAAACCCTAACAGGGGTTTTGACTCGTATGAAATATATGAAGGAATGAGTTATGAAATTGAGTTAGAGTGTTTGTTTGCTTGAATGAAGAAGTGAGAGAGAACTGTAACAAAGGATTATAATCATAAAAATACAAGAATCTGATTACAATTGAGTGAAGAGAGAGGGTATGTGAAGGATCATGATAGGCCAAAAAGTGGCAATATGATGAGTATGTGTAGGGTATGTGGCTGAAAAAAAAAAATTTACCCAAAATTGATGAAACAAAAAGTTTTTAAAGGAGATTCTCAACTTTCCACCAATATAAATTATGCTTTACTTTGAATTTAATAAATAATTATTATTCATTTTCTTTTTTAATTACGACTAAAGTCCTGATTGATAGGCTAATTGAAAAAAATCTATAGATTTCAAATGGTATCAGATTTTTTGAATCTGAAACATGTGTCACATTTTATGCTTCGCATAGTATAGGATTAAAAAATAATAATTTCATGAATTTTTGACCAAGTTAAGGTGGTCAGACATACGAGTTTTTATATTTTTTAAAAGTTGTAATAAAAAATTCATAATTAATTATTTACTTGGAAACAAATTATAAACAAATATGCATCACATCAGAACATGAGTCCTCTACTTATATCTAAAATATTATAAAAAAATATTATCATTTTATTGTGGTTAGGGTGGTCAGACAAACACCTACTTCTTATTTTTTCCTTGAAATTTAAGTACTACTGCATTGAAATTTAAAATTTTCACTAAATAGTTCTTTTAAAAAAAAAAAAACCTAGTAGTTTAGAAATTACATTCAATTTGCTACAAATTCTATTCTTACATATTTTTAAAATAATATAGATAACTTATTCAAATTTTTAGGTCAAGTTTCCTAACTCTTTTTTTTTTAATTTTCACCACTTAAGGGCATTTTTTTTCCATGATGATCCTGCACATACCCGAGAACAAGAGAGAAAAGTATAATGTGTTGAATCGATGCATCATAAGTTGAGAAGAACCATGTTATGCATAGTTCATTGAAAATATTTGTAAGAGGTTGGAGCCTCCATTAGTACTAAGTTGCAGCTCAGTTGAGGGTGTTGCAACATCCTTGAAGTTGATGCTTCTAAAACAGGGAGTCGAAGCTTCCTTAGGGTTGTAGCCCTTAAAACATGTAACAAAACTTTGATGCTTGTGAGGATGGATTAGGATGATAGATTCTAGCACCATTTCTCACCATGGTTTTCCCATATTGGGTTTTCCATGTACATTTAGTGTTATGTGTTTTTCTCTCTCTTGATTGTGACTGATTCAGTTGTTTATGCTTTGAATTCCTCTTTTGAGTTAAGTTTAATTCTACTAATTTTACTCTAGGTTTAAAAATTTACAATCTATTAATTAACCCCCCTCTCAATATATCATTGTGTTCTAACAATTGGTATTAGAGCCCTAGGTTCCCTAGAAGAAGCTTAACCAACTCGATTTGATCTTGGATAGGTGAACAAAATGGCACTTTAGGAAGGTTCAAACAAGCCACCCAAGTTTGATGGAGAAAATTATGCTAAATGGAGCTCATTGATGGAAGGATACTTAATCTCTCTTGGAACTGAAGTTTGGGCAACTGTGGAGACCCATTATACTATTCCTACTACAACTCCCACTAATCTGACAACAAAGAAACTTCATGGGAACAATAAGAAAGCTTGGTTCATTATTATGAACAATTTTTCTAACTTTTTTCACAACAAAGTTATGCATTGCAAAACTGCTTATGATGTCTGGGAAAAACTGAAGAAAATCTATGAAGGTGACACCAAAGTGAAGTTAGCAAAGTTACAAATACTAAGAGAAAAATTTGAAGGCTTGAAAATGACCTAAGAAAAGAAGATTGCAGACTATCTTCAAAGAGTTGATGATGTTTTTTTCCATTAAAGGATATGGTGTAGATCTGAAAGAAGAAGATGTTGTGGTAAAAGATCTCAGGTCTCTGATAACTAAATATGATGCCAAGATATCTATTATAGAAGAAGGTAGAGAAATTGATAAATTCACTCCTGATGAAGTGCATGGCATAATTACTACATATGAGATGAGAATGCCTAAAGTTGAATCATCCCACAGAGAAGTTGTATTTAAGGTGGTCCGAAAAGAGAATGATAAAGTTGATAAGAAAGAAAAAGTTTCTGTTATTGCATCCGAGCATGATGAAACTGATGAAGAAGAGGCTAACTTCATAATAAGACTAAGGAAAGGATCTAGTAAGTACAAAGGTAAGCCCCCATTTAAATGTTTCAATTGTGTGAGAATAGGGAATTTTTCTTCAAAGTGTCCATATGGTAAAGAGGATAGTGCCAAGCAAGAAGAAGGTAGCAAAATGAAGAAAATGCCTTATCCATAAAGGAATAATTTTGGAAAGAAGAAGAAGAACTTGTATATCAATGAAGAAAGTGGAATTTTTTTATGGTAGTGATAGTTCAAAAGAGGATCATGATCATTCTCTTTTTATGAGAGAAAACAAGAAAGAGTTTCTATTTATGGCTAAGGAAACTAAGGACCTGGCTGACCTCCATGAGGATCCGTACGATGATCTAAGCATCAGCGAAGCAATGCCTTATGTTCGAGTCTATGCTATCTGGGTCTACATGTTACTTGGCTTGCCATTGCAGTTAGGCCAACTTGATTATGATATGAAGGCTTGTGAAGGATATAAATGATGAAATGAAAAATTATGCAAAGAGATGAAGCAAATGCATGAATAGGCCAGTAGAAGTGTATGGAGCAAGGTCTAAGGGAGAGCTGCTATTGGTATCGAATCAGTGTTATACTTGATACAATGTAGTCTTGGATATGATTTGGTACATAGAATAAAGTGAACACATTCACAATTGGCATCAAATTAAGAATCGATATTAGGGCATGATATCATTAGTTGGTGTCAAGTAAGTGATTCAACTGGAAAAAATCATGAATCATGAAATTTACAATTGATATCAAACCTGATTAGAGAAGAACACTAAAAGGTCGAATGCAACAATTGTCTTGAGAGAAAAAAATGTTTTCAATTGGTATCAATTCAATGAGGAGCAAAGTTACTTTGTCATTGCTAAGAAGAAGTGATGGCTATAGCAGTATGGTGACCCGAGAAGAAGAAGAGGAGAAAGGATGAGAAAGTGCTCATGGGCATAAGTAAAGTTGAGAGAGGTATCAAATACAAATTGGGCATCAAAGAAATGTTTGCAAATTGATATTGAGTCTAATGAAGAGTAAATTCTTATGTATGTAGGAAAAAAGAATGAAGAATAGTCTAAGGAGGAGATGCTATTGTGGTCAAGAAAATTTTTAATTGGTACAACGACTGTGGTGGAGTGTACATTCACATACATGCAGAAAATGGAGTAAGCTCTCAGGGGGAGCTGATATAGGCATCAAATCAGCATAAAATGGAATTAGGAGTACACAAACTAGTATTGAGCATAAAGGAAAGCATTATCAAATTAATGTATAGAGGAGAAAGGTGATTTGCGTAGATCAAAAGGATATTTTTGCTCTTGATTTCAGACCTGATTGCTATAAGGTATGAATTAGAGTATCTTCAATTGGGTTATAGTGTGTAATGGCATTTCAACTACAATTAATTAAAGGTATTTAATTAAGAGTGGTTAGATAACATGGCTTAGCCATTGATGAAATGTTTGAGAGCAGTTTCTAGCATAAGCATAATAATTGTTATCAATTTGTATTAGTCAAAGGTGGAGAACATACTTTTTCCAACTTAAAGGAGGATATTAGAGGTCAACAAAACCCGTTGCACTACTTGTTAAATGGGAAAAAATGCTTTCAGAAGGAGTGATCCTTTTCCATTGAAGTCAAAGGGGGAGAAAGTATGCAAATTCTCAAAAAGGAGCATTAGTGAATGCAACAACATAAGTAGAAGTAAAGGTGATATTGGAACAAATGTTGAATTGATCAATTGGTATCTTTGAGCATTCAAGTTTTTCCATCAATGATAAAGGAAGAGATTATTGTAATATGTTGTCATTGATGTCAAAAGGGGATTAGAGAAGTGTGTTGATCTAGTGCAAAAGTGCATATAGTTGTCATTGATGTCAAAAGTGTAGATCTTGCAAAAGGCTTTGGCATTCCTGATAGCTTAACTAGTTGTGTGCTCAAGTGATGTACTTGTATGATTATGATGTGTTGCAAGTATGAATGCATATGGTGGTGTTGTCATTAATGTAGCCATTGGTGTCAACAAAGTATAGGTTGTTGCAGTGAAAGGACACAAGTGAATTGCAAGTTCACAATATGCTCTAGTATGTGTTGAGAATATGTTACGGTATGTGTTCAGAAAGTACTTTGGTGTGTGCTCCACATTTCTACTGTGTTGATCCTATGCTTATGCAGATCTAAAGGACTGTTCAAGGAAATCCATGGGTGATATATCCTAGATTAAAGCTTCTGAGATGATGAAGAGTGAAAGTTAAATTCACTAGTTTGTGAACTGATCTGACAGGGTTGGTTATCTGTGGACTGGGAGAAATGTATTTGCTCCACACTCCTCCACTATTTTGTTTTAGGTCTTTCAGATCTGGAAGGTCTATAATGGGGTCATTTTTGTTCCATCAAGAGTGCTCATGGTTTGGTGCTCCAATATGAATATTTAAGTGAGCCTCTAGTATGCTATGTTCCAATTTTGATCCTCTGGTAAGAATGGTCTAGTAGCTTGCTCCACATTTCTTGCATATTGAATATCTTTGTCTGTGGATTGGAAGCTATTTAGAGGCACGTTTGAAGATGGTATGTTTCAAGATTGGAGTGTCTGGTATGAAGAGTTAAGTGAGTTATGTTCACCATAGTGAAAACTTCTTTATCTGTACATTTGGTGGTGACAAAGAGAAAGTATTGCGCTCTGCATTCCTTTGCATTTACATCTTTTGATCTACAGTTTTGGAATTAGGTTTTTAATATTGTTATGTGTTCTCAACTCAAATAGTTCTTGATTTGGTGATCTGTAAGTGATCTCTTCTTTATGAGAGTGTTGTCTAAAATTCCTTAGTTTGATAAATCCTATAGATAGTGTTGTCATAGCTTCTGTCAAGTTTCTTGGTGATTAGAATGAGCTTGTGGATGTATCCTGATCTTGTTTCTACCTTTTGATTAGTCTACAAGATGATCGATGGCTAGTGCTCACACTTGATGGTTTGGTCCATGTAAACAAGGGTTTCAAGTTGGTAACCAACATGTGAATAGAATCAAATCACCTAACAAATTGACATGTGAGAATTTAATGAAGACGATGCCAAAAGGGTGACATGCTCGATCAAAATCAAATCTAATCAAATGAACAAAAGAGGAAATTAAATGCATATTGGATTTTGAGGTCTAAAAGAGAGCTAAATTTGGTAAATTCTTGACAACGAGGATGATTGGTGTGTAGCCCAATATGAGATATGGAAAATCTAATTGAATGCCATCATTAATGGACTTAATAGTATGTGGGAAGATTGATGTTATGATATCGGTAGATGTAGGTTCAAAATGAGAAACGCTAATAGGGGTTTTGACTTGTATGAAATATATGAAGGAATGAGTTATGAAATTCAGTTAGAGTGTGTGTGTTCTTGAATGAAGAAGTGAGAGAACTGTAACAAAGGAGTAGAATCATAAAAATACAAGAATTTGATTACAGTTGTGTGAAGAGAGAACAGAGAGAAAAGTATAATGTGTTGAATCAATACATCATAGGTTTAGTAGAACCATGTTATGCATAGGTGATTAAAAATATTTGTAAGAGGTTGGAGCCTCCATTAGTATTGAGTTGTAGCTCAATTCAGGTTGTTGCAACATCCTTGAAGTTGATGCTTCTAAAATAGGGAGTCAAAGCTTCCTTAGGGTTGTAGCCTTTAAAACCTGTAACAAAACTTTGATGCTTATGAGGCTAGATTAGGATGGTAGATCCTAGCAGTATTTCTCACCATGGTTTTTCCCATATTGGGTTTTCCATGTACATTTGGTGTTATGTGTTCGTCTCTCTCTTGATTGTGATTGCTTTAGTTGCTTATGCTTTGAATTCCTCTTTTGAGTTGTTAAGTTTAATTCTACTAAAGGTTACTCTAGGTTTAAAAATTTACAATCTACTAATTCACCCCCCTCTCAGTAGATCATTGTGTTCTAACACCCACTTTGAACACTAAAGCTTAGAACAGTCAGTAAAATCTACAAGATCCAAACTTAGAGAGAAGAAACACACACAAAAGTACAGTAACAGATGTCTAACAAAAATTTGAGCCAAAATCAACTAGACAGAGGCGTAAGGATGCCCTAGTCTAGCAAAGATTTCAACTAAATTTAAAGTTTTAATATTTATAATACTACCTAAGTGTTCTATTCTATGAAAATACAAGTGTGAAAATGAATAATTTTCTAGAATTTTTGACTGATGTATGATTATGCAATGTAAGATGCAAGAGTGAAATAATTTTCAAAATGTTTAAGTAATAAAATGTAATTCCAAATATAATTTTTAGATCTAAAATGCAGCATTTGAATGATCTTAATTTGCAAAATCTAAAAAAAATGATCTTAATTCAGGGAAATCTAAATATTGTAGTGTCTATTATTGATATATCAAGTTCATTTATACAAGAGAGAAGGCAAGCAGTTGAACAATTACTTAATTGTATACACTCACCAGTTATAACTGCCATTTACAATGTAATACAATAACATTCAATGCTAACATTTCCCCTTATTGCATTGTTCCTAAGACTATATCCCAAGAAGCTCTAATTCACCTTTTAAGGGCCAACCCCTTAAGGTTTACATAATAAAACTTACTGATTACAAAATAGATAGAAATTCTTGAGAGGATTTTCCTTTTGAAGAAGTAAATCCTAAATCAAGTGGAACTCCTCCAAGTTACCTCATAACCCTCAAAAAGGTGTAGTTCTAGGCTGAATCCCGAGTTCATCCTCGCATGAACTCCCAAATTAGACCATAATTATTGGACAAGAGTCCTCCAAGTTGTCTCCTTGACCCTCATAAAGGTATAATCTTGGTCCAGACTGTAATTACTAGACAACCATCCTCCGAGTTGTCTCCTCGACCCTCGTAAAGTTGTAATCCTTGGTCATAGTCTTGTGAACTCTTTGGGAAACAATCTATATTTAGCTCTTCATCAAACCGCTTACCTAGCTCCAAAAATCAAACTTCACCATATTTGTATTCTTCAAATTTGTCAGCAATAACAAGAAAAAGAAAGAAATTAAAGCCAACAATGCTTCTCATGCAAAGCATCATCTCAATGTGAGAAGCTGACTTGAGATGATGGAAATTCCTCCAACCTCTAATGCCACCAACCTCCAGTTTGATCTTGTTACACTTTATCCATTTAATATCTTAGACGATTCTTTGGAGGCCTCATCAGAAGTAGAAAATATGGCCCTAGAAGTCTAAGCATAAATCTTCGAAGATCCATTAGTAACATTGATAAACTAATCTACATGAGTAAATTTTGAGTATACCAAACTATCCATGCAAGTAATTAAGTGTGCATTACATCTTAACTATTCTCTTGCATAAATTTCTTGGACAAAGTGAATACTTAAAATGAAAACTCACTATTGAATGTTGTTATAACAGTACCTTACTCTTAGCTCCAATTTCAATAATTTTAACTTTTTGCCAAACAATACTTATCAACACTTTAAATAACTACCCTAAAACAATAATATTCCTTCAATATTTAGGCTTTAAAAGTTGACACATAATATTCATATGTTGTTAGCAAAGGCAGTCAATCACTTCAAAAAAGATGACTTTGAAATGTCCCATATACCTTTTGACTAATTGTTCTATGATGAATCACTACAAACAATTTTTTTTCCTTATGTGCTATAATCAAAATATTTAAAATCAAAACATGCACCTATAGCTGGAAAAATGGTTTCTTAATGTCCTCTCACATAAATTCAAGTCCATCTATATTCTTGCTTTCACTAAGGAAAAATTTACAGCAATCTATACCATAACGAGCGTTTCTACGACACCATTCTTTAAACTCCTTACTTATTTCCTATGGAAAGAAATGAACATCATTTTTAAAAGAGTAATAAAATATAATCTTTTGATTAGTTGGTACTCCCTGGTACTCTCTTCTATTTCATGTGTTGCTTGATCTTCTCTGATTTTATTACTTTGTTAACACAGGCTTTGGAAATCTTGACACAATTTCAGCTAGAACATATAATTTGTGTACCCTTTCTATAATGGTTTTTACATCGCCTTCAATGGTTTATCCTTGCACGACTGTTGTAGTTTCTTTCATACCTCCTCCACACTACTCTCACAAATAGTCCATTCAAAAATGCCCAAGCATTCTTTCTTCCTCTTCTCATGCCACCTATGGATATCAACTATCCATCACTATTCATCGCTACACTATCATATGCTCGGGTGGATAGATTTTACATGCTCTAATACCAAATGAAGAAAATCTGAATATCGTGGTGTCTGTTATTGATTTATCAAGTGCATTTATACAAGAGAGAAGGCAAGCAGTTCAATAGTTACTTAACTATATGCACTTGCTAGTTACACCCATATGCACTTGCCAGTTACATCGACCATTTACAATGTAATACAATAACATTCAATGCTAACATTGATACCCTTTTGTAACAAAACAATGCAATTTTTCACTTTTTGACTATATGCAAAATGCCTAAATAAATTAAATTAACACTTTTAAATTCGATTTCAGAGCTTATATGACCTAATGGAGACTTTTAAATACAAATGAGGCATGCATCTAACCAATGATGGCTAAAATTAAACATATTGTAGCTTATGATGCAATATGATATGCAATATTTTGAATTTTTATGCTTTTTTGATGTAAAAATGAATGCCTAAATGATGGATTCAAAACAATGCAATGCTAATCTTAGATCTAAGATGATATTATTTAGATTTCAAAAGGTTTATAATTTTAATGTGTTGGGTTCACCAAAAATTTTAAGGGTGGAAAAGTGAAACCCTAGATTTTCACTAAGATTAGTCACTTTTTTCATTAGTATAACATTTGAATTAGGGGTTGGCAAGGGTATGAAATTGAATTGCAACTTGAAAGGTGAGTCAATAATCCCTTGGTGTGTGATTATTATGGATTTGGAAATGGATTTGAAATGAAAATGCAATAATAGAACTAAATGAATATAAGGATGCACTATTCTAATGTAAATATGAAAAAACTAGAAACTAATTGTCAAATTTAAGGACTGAAAATGGATGAAGAAGACATGTGTGCACCTGTGGTTCAAACCTTAGCTAATTTTGGGTGGAATAGAGGACAAAGACACCCTATTATAGGTTTCTAAAACTGAAATCTGATTTTGCAATCCTTGGGTTCCTATTTTGTAGCTTCATCCTTCTGTATCTTGTCGTTGGATCTTTGTTTGTTATTGAGATATTATACTTTTTGTATCTTGTCAAGTTGTAGGGATTGGATGCATGAATGAGCGAATTTTCTTCAAATCTACCTCTAAACCTCTTCATATCTATACGTGTACATTTACAAGGAGAGGAATAGTTGTATAGTATAGGGGCTTACCTCATTCAAATCTCATGTTGGTGTTTCCACCTACACAATGGCAAAATGAATGATAAAGAGAGCTTATCCTTTTGAGGGGTAGAGACTAAATGGTAAATAAATTATGAATCAATAACTAATTGTAATTCACCACTCAAATATGATATCCTTAAAGGAGTGAAGTCATGCACATAAGTGCCTTAAGTCTTGATTGCAATTTGGCTTGAAGACCTTTAAGTGTTAGTAATCATAAACAAAATGTATGCATAAACATGAAAAAAATCATAAAAAACTTGACATGATGCTTTGAAAATAAAATGTTGCAATAATTCAATAAAATATCTCTCTTCACTGCTCCTCGAAATACAATAATCACTTGTGAATATCTTTACAATCACCTCCTATTTCCTTTTTTGTTCTTGCTTGTTAATTTTTTTAAAACAAAGGGGTAAAAAATTTATTAGAAATCAGAAAAGAGCATTACAATAATAACCAAGGGACCCAGTCCCAGAAAACAAGGCAAAAACCCCGCAGCATAAAACAAAATCAACTATCCCCATGTATCCTCCTATCCTCTTCCAAGAACCGGTCTAAATCCAAATGCAGCTCAGGGTTAACCTGATCCCAATCCTCAACCCTCCAACCACTATCATGCTCAGAGGCCCATTTGGCCAAGCAGTCAGCAGCACGATTCCACTCCCTTAGGATGTGAACAAAGGATGCCTCCTCCATCTGAGAACTAACTTAAAGAATCCGTTGAACCACCGAAGCCAACTGCCAATTTATATCAAATATC
This sequence comes from Sequoia sempervirens, assembly GCA_007258455.2. Classification (NCBI taxonomy): domain Eukaryota; kingdom Viridiplantae; phylum Streptophyta; class Pinopsida; order Cupressales; family Cupressaceae; genus Sequoia; species Sequoia sempervirens. The sequence continues at coordinate 76,770,437 of VDFB02047397.1, read as the reverse complement.
TTTTGCTCATTCAAGAGATTAATCAAAATCTATGAATCAGCTTCACATATAACCTTTCTCCATCCCAAAGCAAGGTCCCTCTCAATAGCATGAAGAATTTCCAGACCCTCCATGAAGTTAACAGTCTTCACCCCTTCATGTATAGAGAGCAGAAAAATCATCAACCCAGCTGAGTCCTTGCCAACCCCACCAATTCCAGCAGGCCCAGGATTTCCCCTAGAAGAACCATCAGTATTGATCTTTAAAAATCCATTGGGAGGAGGTAACCACCTTCCAACTCATTGAACCCTCTTTTTCCCATGCCTACAGTTCCTAGAACTGACAAAAGATGAATGAATTTCTTGAAGACCCAGTCTGGCCACCAACTCAGCATCACCTCTCTCCAAGGGGAAAACCACATCACATTTAGCTAAAACAGACTCCTGCACCATTCCAAGCATATGCATCCAAACTTGCTGACCCACCAACTTCTGGTCACGAAAAATTTGGTGGTTCCGCTCCAACCAAATCTGCCAAAGCAGAAAGGTAGGGCCCACGAACCAAACTTCCTACAAAATAGAAGCCATAGAAGGAGGTCTTCCCATACTATCCCAAAATTCAACCAAAGAGCACACATGAATACAAGGAAGCTTCCACACCTCCCACCACCAATGCCAAAGCTACACAACAAAGGGGCACCAGAAGAACAAATGTGAAGAATCATCTTCCGCTCCCCCACACAAAACACAAATTGAAGGTCCTTGAAATCCTTGTTTACGAATGTTATCCCAGGTCAAGCACCTATTCCAAGCCAAAGTCCAAACAAATTAGTTGCATTTAGGCCACGAGAGTTTATTCCACACCCTTTTCCACCAATGAACCTCTACCCCAGTTAGCTTCTGAGCTAATAACACCTAATAACCAGAAGTAATAGAGTAAACCCCCTTAGGATTATGGGTCCAAGCAAGAATATCTTCTTCCAGAAGAGAACTACAACTCCTACTATGAAGAATCTTGTGAAGCTCAACACTTTCTTCCGCAAGTCCCAAATCTGGCCACTCTGCGGGATCCTTCCAATGAGCTACCTTCAACTGACCATTTGAAAGAAGCAACAGACTTGAAGTCACTCACCCTAGCCTAGCCAGCCTCGAGAAATCTTTGGCACAAAGGAAGTAGGTTGGGGAATTGAGAAGTAACTGGAGGGAATCCATCCCAAGAATCCAACCAGAAGAGAGCTTCAGTTCCCTGTCTATAGATCCAAAATAAACCTTCCTTGATAAGCTTTGCACCCTTCTGAAGAGTATTCCAAATCACTGAACCTTTCCCCTCAAGAGGGTAACGAGGGAGATCCTATTGTGGAATCCCTGAGAAATACTTATGAGATAATATCCTGGCCCACGACTGATCCTGTTCCACACACCATCTCCAAAATAGCTTAGCAGCCACAGCCACTCTAGATAACGCAGACTGTCGAAGACCAAGACCACCAAATTGCTTTGGGCTACACACAACATCCCACCTGACCAGGCTCCACTTGGAAGAAGCCAAACTTCCCGCCCATAAGAACTTCCTTTCAAGAGAAACCAACTCCCTCAAAAAACCCATCGGAGCCACCTGAAGCATACATCTGTAGGTAGGGAGAGCCTGCACCACCGACTTGAGAAGCTGAACCCGCCCTGCAAAAGACAACCATCTGTGGGTCCAATGATTAACTTTTGCACAAAGCTTATCAATAATATTCTGCCAATAACCCTTGGGAAGATGGCGAACATAAATTGGGAAACCCAGATACGTCAAAGGGAGAACCCCTATCTGAAACCTTAAGATATTAGCAATTCTTCTCTGTATGGGGCTCGGCATATTGAAGAAGAATATGGAAGACTTCTCCTCATTAATCAATTGTCCTGAAGCAACAAGATATATGTCCAACACTTGCCTCAAGTTAGTAGCTTCCCTAATAGTAGCCATCCCCATCAGGGCAGTATCATCAACAAACTGCAAATGAGATTGTGGAGGCAAGTCTCCACCCCATCGCCAACCCTGAATGATGCCAAGCTCCACCCTTCTTTTCAACTAACGTCCAAGGCCTTCCACAAGAAGCAAAAAAAGATACGAAGAAAGAGGATCCCCTTGGCACAAACCCCTAGAGGCACCAAAAAGTTTAGAATGATCTCCATTTATCAAAATTGAGAAGGAAATAGACGTGACACAACTCATGACCCATTGGATCCACTCCTCACCAAAACCAAAAGAAACAAAGATCTTCTGCAAAAAAGACCATCTAACCCTGTCATAAGCCTTAGCCATATCCAGCTTAATGAACATAGCCTTCTCATGGGAGTTGTCCATGGAGTGGATGGTCTCTGTAGCAATGACAACCCCATCAAGAATCTGTCGACCTGCCACAAATCCACTCTGTTCCTTCGAAATCAGCACTTTAAGCCACTTCTTCAATCTCTCAGCCAATAACTTTGAAATGATTTTATAAGCCACATTGCAAAGAGAGATAGGCCAGAACTGAGATAACCTATCAGCCCCTTCACACTTGGGTATGAGAGCAAGGAAGGTGGAATTCAGAGCACAAAGCATCTGTTTATTCCTCTGGGACTCAAGGACAATCGCTAGAAGATCCAACTTTATGATATCCCAGAATTCCTAAAAAAATTCAATCGAGAAACCATCAGGACCAGGAGCTTTACCCTTCTTCATTTGAAACACAATCCCCTCCAGCTCATCAAGAGAGATATCTTTCATCAGATACTCATTCGCCTCCCTGGAGACCAACTGAGGAATACAAGAAAGAACCTGTGCTTCCTCAACAGAGCCCCCTTGTGAATCCTCCCTAAATAAAGTAGCAAAATACTGAGATGCCTCAGCAGAGATTTCCTAAAATGAGGCAAGACGTTCACCCCTATCATTCACCAGAAAAGGAATGGAATTACCATGCCTCCTATCCTTCACAGAATTGAAGAAGAAGGCAGTGTTTTTATCACCTTCCTATAACCATTCAACCCGGGCCTTTTGCTTCCAATAGATTTCTTCCCACAATTCAAATTCCTCAACCACTTTCAAAGTCTTAGCCTCCTCCCTTAGAATATCCTCAGAGGCCCCATTCTCATGAATCAACCACGTAATATTATTCAACTCCTCCTATGCAACAACCTTAGCATGAAATATTTTACCAAAACATCGCCGATTCCACCTTTTAAGCTGATATTTGATAAATTGAAGAAGCTTGGAGAATGTGTACATTGTCGTACCAAAAGTTGGTCTACCAATCCGCCACCACTCAGCCACATGTTCATGAAGAGTGGGATCCTGTAACCACATAAGCTAGAACTTGAATGAGGGAGACCGAGGCCCCCGTGCAAAGATAATACTAAGCTTAATAGGACAATGATCAGAACCTCTCCAATCAAGAATTTCAGATCGAGTGGACCATAAGTCTCCAACCCAATAACAGGAAACCAAGAATCGATCCAGCCTCTCAGCAACACAACTCTCACCAATTCTCCTATTATTCCAAGTGAAGCAACCATTACTTGGTAGAACATCAATAAGATTTAATTCAGAAATGCTATCTCTGAATTTAACAGAGCAGAAGGCTCTAACCTAGGAATTCCACCTCTTTTCTTAGACAACTCCACAATAGCATTAAAATCGCTAGCCATAACCCATGGATGGTAAGGAGCTAAGCTACAAACAAAATGAAGAAGGGACCATAGAAGTTGTTTACCCAGAAACTCAATAGGAGCATACACATTAGAGAGGAGAATACACTCACCAGTCTCATACCAAGAGGCAACTAGGGATATAGAGGATCTAGAGGACATCCACCATAGAGGGAAAATCTTATGAGGGTTCCAAAATCAAGCCACCCCTCTGGAAGCATCAAGAGACCCCACACACTAGCATTCACCATATTTCCACAACTTAGGAGCCATGGCCAACATATTCTCTACAGATAATTTAGTCTCCTGAAGAAAAATAACATCCAGAGAATGATTCCTAACCAAATCATGAACAACTTTTTATCGAGGGCCACTGTTCAAGCCCCTTACATTCCATGAGAGAACAATCATTTTTGGGGGCATGAAAAATGTGAATCCAGAGTCTTGACTGACCCTGACTCCACCAAAGTTTCCCCAGTTAATTTAATCTTCTCCATATCCTTTTTCCTTCCCAGCTTGGAAGTCCTATCACCAACCCCTTTCTTCAGTTCATTTTGCTGAATACCCAAATGAGAGGAGGCCAAAGAGCTCTTCCCCACATCCTTTCCGCCTTTCAAGGGAAATGGGGAACCACCTCCACCACTCTTCGAAGCTCTAATAGAAGATTCTTGTTCAGTCTGAACAATCAATTGTTGATCTGTATCCATCTGCCCAACCCCAATCTCCTACACAACCTGCATGGCCTCCAATGGTGGCCCATCCTGTCTTGTACCCAAAGTTCCCTGATCCAAGTTCAGCAACCTCAGATTCACTTCCTCCTGGCTGAGATCATCCAGCACCTCAAAGCTATTAAAAGTTTCATCATCCTGCCTCTCCCTCAAGGTCCGCTTCTGGCCCTGATTCCTATTGTGAGCCTTGATAGGGACATAACCATCATCTCCATTACCATCACCCAGAATAGGCTCCTTACCATTATCAGTCCTAGGTGGATTACGAGAAGGCTGAGAAGGTTGGGGCACCACAGGCTTAGCCCTAGGGCACCTACGCTGCAAGTGACCATATTCATGACAAAGACAACACCAAAAAGGTAGGGTTTCATAATCTAGCTATTGTACCCAAGTATATGATCCAACACTCACTTCAATAGAATCTGGCAATGGCTTGCTTAAATCAATTTCTACACAGATATGAGCAAAAGTCATTACCTTTTTATACTGTGTCTGTTGTGAAGACCCAACAGGTTTACCGAGCATTGAAGTGACCAAATGCAACACATCATCCCGCCAACACTCAACTGGAAACCACGGTAACCAAACCCAAAATGGGATCCAACTCAGTATTGCCTCAGTCGGGTTGAAGCCAGCATGCCATGGCTTGATAAACAAACCCACCTGGTTATAAAAATAGGGGCCACCTTTGAAGACCTTATTCTGATCTGCCATGCAATCAAAAGAGACCATAAAAAAGTTGTTCGCAAGGAGCCTAATCTCCATCTCCCCCTCCAGTAACCAAGTCCACTGAACCCAGGATTCCAAAAATTGCAGCGAGACTCTCAAACCCATGAACTTGCAATAAAAAGAGTGCCTTGAATAGTATTCAATATCATCTGCAAGCATTTCCATCAGGATAATCAACTTCGGTCACTCTTTGCATCTTTCCAAACACCCATTAATCTTTGTAATTCGGCAACCACTAACCAATCCTAGATCATTCATCTCCATCTCTGAAGAAAACAATGTATTATCAAAAACATTCACTCCATACGCTGAAGGCTTCAAACCAAATGCTAATCAGAAATCCAATTTGGGGCTAGCCCCAGATGTTTCCCCACCCAGCATAGCAAAAAACAAGATCCCCAATAGGCATGCAAACCCCCAGGACACTTTAGCAAGAAAAAGAAAAGACCCCAAGGGAAGGATCAAAACCCTTCCACCCACAAGCCACCCAAATGGCAGCAAGAAGGCCTCTAGAAAAGAAAAAACCCCACCACCACAGCCCTGATAGCTTCAAAAAACCCCCCCCACAATGCAAAAGCGAGCAACACACAGAGAACAAGCTAGGGAATGGTTGCCCTAGCTCGGCTTGCAGAGCACGTGAATGCCATGTTCTTGCTTGTTAATTAAAATTGTGAAAATATTGTATTTATTTGAAATTTCTCTAATTTCTCAAAAATCAAATACCAATTGTGGATAATTAGAATTAGAATTTTAAATATTAAATTACCCCTACCAACACTTTGAATTTTGGGGCCACATTAAGGGGAATAGGGTGCAACGACACCCTAGTCCAAATCCCTCATTTTATAAGATCTAAAGTGCTAGAAAAAAATATTAAATTCCAAGGGTCTTGCACATTTGATTTCTTGGTAAATGTTAAAATAGGGCATGAAATGCATAATTTAGGAAATTAGGTACACAATTAGTTCCAATAACTTAGAGGGAAGCAAAACATAGTGTGAAATTGTAAAACGTGACAATTTATGATGCTACAGTGTCACTTAAACATTTGTGTGAGCTATTAGAAAGGAAGGGGGATTAATCCTACCCAAGATTTTATCATTGTAATTATTATTTGTTAGTACATTCCACAAAGATATCCTTACTTATTTTTGGAATGTTTATACCAAGGGTAGAAAACTTTGAAGTGTAAATCCTAGGTGGGAATCCATCTAAGTGGAGATTCATTAGGTAGACTAATTAAACTAAAGGATGCTAACTCTTTTGAGAGAAGGAAAACTAAAACTCCCCCATCATCATATATTGAAGTTTTCGCATGCCTATCAACTTAGGAAATTGAAGAGGAAACTAGTTAGAGTACAAGGTTGTGTTCATTAGAGATTTTTTGGAGTTACTAGTAGAAGAAGCTAGCTATTCATCCCTAACACAAGACAAATAAGTACCAAAGTTATTTTTCTTAAATAATTTATTTCTATAAGCCCCATTTAATATTCATTGTATTTTTCTCACTCTCACCTTCAAAATTATTGTATTTTATGGATATTACTAGTATTTTGAATATCATAGAATCCAATATAGGTTTATTTCTTATTTCTTGCTAAAACATTTTCTTAGTCTCAAATTTTATCATTTTAATAAACCCATGGTTCATACTCAAAATATGGTTTAACTCTTGGACATTGAGTGATCCTAGAATAATGTGTTCCACTCTTGAGTCTATGTGAGAACAACAAAATCAATATTTCTAGTTATTTTAATTTTTTTCAATTATGTACTAAAACATGGTCAATATTTTATGGATGATGTAAATTAATGATTTTTTAAATTTTATGTTCCATTACAAATAGTAATTTTACCAAACTAGTTAGCTTTTAGCCTATCTAGGAGAGTCCTACTTACATTTCTTAAGTATCCAATTAGGGACGCTTAGATTTTTTATCATTTCATAGAATTGATACACGTGTCCTCATCACTTGAGACTTCTATTGTATGCATACATTCCACTTGATTATACACTTGTGAAGTGAGATCACAAATGTTTCACATATGTAGGGTTAGTCAAATGTTCAATCCTACCTTCCTACCTCGTCTACCTTGCCTATAGAAGCAAGAATCACATTGTATTTTATAGACTCTTCAATTATATATTGTAGACATGCAAATAATCCTAATTGAAATTATGCACCTAATTATGATTAATTAGCATCATTTCTATTATTAATTAAGCAATTAAGTTTATTTGATTAATTCACTTCCTACTCACTAATGTTTATCATGTTTGATTAAGTAAATTAATTTATTTAATTAAAACCCTAAAGTCCTCTCATGTAATTTAATAAATCAAATTATTTAAATCAAATGTCACAATCCACTAACCCTTTAAATTGATTAATTCTAAATTAATTAACTCCTAATCCTCATTACCCATTCTCTATCTTTTGGCTCAACCTTGGTCAAACTAAACCCTTGACCAATTAACCAACTTGCACTTGAAAATAAATTCTTTTAATTAACTAATTAACCTATTTTCCCTTAGAAAGGCATATTCTTTGAGAATATTCTTTAAATAACTCCACTTATTTTACTTTCATACCCAAATATTAATGCCTCTTACAAATGCATTAATCTCTCTTAAATCCTCACCCACATTCATTTAATCCTCTTACATCCTCAACCGTTTTCATTTAATCCTCTTACATACTAAAACATTTTCATTTCTTTCTGTTACATCCTTTTTACTCTACACATTCCCCAAAATATGCTCCATCCTCATCCAATAAAATTATGATAAGTGTCCTAATCCCATTGACTCCCATTCTATCCCACATTCACCAAATTCTCCAATTTTTTAACCCTTGAGCCCTATAAATAGAGGCTTTCTCTTTTGAAGAAGGATCCACAACTTGAAGCATTCTTACTACAGGCACATTCATCACTCATCACTTGCATCTTCATCACATCTTGGAAGCTAATCACAAGGGATTGGGAAAGGGATCTTTCCATATCAAATGAGCACCAATCCCCCTATGGGGCGATGGTTTGGTTGATTTAATAGATTAGATTTACATGTTTAGTTGGTTATGTTACATACTTTATGTGATGATTTATTTTATATTCTTGATCAACAATTCCATAGAGAGTGGTTTATTTGAGCTTGCTAACAATGGCTAATCTTGTGTGTTGTTTCTATTGTTAGTTGTTAGATTAAATCTCTCACATATATTGATAGAAATACTATTGTGCTCATTTTTTTTCACTTGTAGAAGGTTGTTTCATGCTCTTTGATCTTGAAATTCTCCAAGATTTTTTAAGTAGAATCAACTTACTTTAAAAAATAAAAAATAAAAAGTTATTTTATCACTTTTTATTTGTATTTTTTATTGAGTGACATTTTCCCATATTACATGAATTTACTAGAATTAAAAAAATAAATTATGATTTTTATGAATTAGATCATCAACTCTAATAGACAATGCAAAGATTTTTTTTTACTTTTAATTAAATAATTATGTATTTATTTTGAATTTGTGAAAATAAAATTGTTTAGAGGCATAATTTTTCATCACATTTCTTTTAGAATATCTATACTACTTTTTTAGCAAGAATGCTCATTTGAAGTGTAGTGTATTTTATAAACAAAATCTAAGAATATTTTTAATTTTTTCTAATGTCTTTAACAGAGGTCACTATTCTTACATAATAGATATAAATTCATTTATATATATATATATATATATATTGTAACGCCCCACTCAATTAAATATTGAATTAGTCAAAAATAATGAAAAATAATAATAAATAGGAGGGAATTTTTCCAAATATTAACTGATAAACTTCAAATTTGGAAATTAGTTTTATACAAATCAATGCATCAACAAATATAAGATATATAACATTTTTATGTAACTCTTCACATTCACAAAGAGAGTCAAAAACATCTTTTCACAAGATGGAAAGTCCTTACATGGCTCCATAATCTCGCTTGGTCTACAAACCTATTTCTGCAAAACTAAATGCAAATTTTAGTTCCAAAAAATCCATCAAATACATATCAAATAATATTACACTAGCATAAGGCCCTAAGGGCTGACCTAAATTCTCAGGGGCTCATCCTTGATGGCCTTTCCTATGTATGCATAGCACAGAGACTTCATTGTTCAGGAAAATAATCTTACAACCATAAAGTTGACTTAGATTCAATAACTCATAATGCATCTAGTTCATTCCATAATATTTTCTAGAGTATCATTAAAGTTCTAGAGAGTACATCCAATATTTGTATTTATGAGTAATCCCTTCAGGGGTAAAATAAGAAAGTTATAAAAACAACAAAAACATTCCATTCATTCTCTATCTCAACACATCATACAACATGCAAAAAAAACCAATACTTTTACTAAACTTTTAAATATACATGAAAAATCACAAGAAGGATGCAATATGTGAAATAAGACATATTTCATCTCAAGAAGTATTCACTCACTCATCATTTATATACAACTCTAAGTTTGATCCCATATAAAATGTATTGAAAGTATTAAATCGACTACTAAGAACGTGACAAATCAATCATTTCAAACAATAGAATCCCATATGAAGTACTAACTTAGTCTAAACAAAAGAATATAGCCACATTCTTCATTTTTTACGATAACAATTTTAGCTATTAAATATATAATAAAACTATCAATGATAATTGTTTGGTATAAATATAATTGTTACATTTATCAAAAGAATAGAAGAGTATAAACATGAAAGAACTAAAATCTATTCCATTAGTTTATGCCTAGATATATTTTCTTCTAAGGTATTGGTTAATCAAAATTCAAGTACTAAATATTTTTTTCAAAAGAAAATGAATGAAGGCATTCAGAAGAATAAATAGTAGAGAAGAAAAATACAATGGCATCATACATGGAACAATCAAACATGCATCATGCAATGACATATATACCCATACATAATCTAATGTGTAATCACATATATACAATGAAGATTCATCTCAGCCAATGATAAAATAGATAAACATTATCTCAGATACAATTTCATATAATTTAGACAATACCTTAGAGGTTAGATTTACTATTTCCCTTCAAATAAAATAAGGTTCCAAAAATGAATGTTTTAACCTGAAAAACTATTGTCTTGAGAAGAATTCAAGCATCAGATATATGTTAGGTTTAGAGAGAAAAATTCAAGGATTTGTAGATTAAATAACAATAGCAACGAGGACATAGGAATGCCCCTCACTAATTGATACATATCTCCAAATTGAAAAATGGGGTAGTGCTAATGCTTGGTTATGACTTTTATAACTAAATAGTGCACCTTATATCAAAATTTCAGAAAAACCCAATTTGTAGAAATAAAGTTATTGTGGAAACAATAGACAGTTTTATTAGAGATGAAATGGTAGGAAATAAATGGTCACTAAACATTGCATATCTCTGCAACGATAAACTGGGTATGGCTGATTTTTGGATATATTTGAACTACTTAAGTGGTGCACCTTATGTAAATTTTCTAGAGAAACACAGTTTGTAGAAATAAATTTATGGCTGACATAATAGACTAGGGTTTAGAATCTCTAGACTAGTTATATTAACATCTGATAAGTGATTGAAGATAGGTTTCAAGAAAGTGATCCCTAAGGAAAAAAATAAATAGAAAATGGAGAAGATTATTCATAAAACTTGCATATAATAGAAATCAATTGCATACCGAGAACATTACTACTATTCAATCCTCACCAAATTTTCCCAGCTTGCATCCATTTTCCTTGTTCATCATCAAAGCTTGCGCCTCTATGACAGTCTTATGGGAAATTCATTGAGTGGGAGATTGATTTAACAATATACCTCCAAGATTTTTATAGAAATTGGTCTCTTCTTTGGGTTCTGGAGAAAAGGGTAGAAGGAAATGTGAACATAAAACATAACAAATGGTGATGCACCAAAGCTTTTACAACATTTCAAACCTAATATTTCCTATGAGTGATATAATTAGACATAGAATGCCACAACCCTTCATTGTTGGGAAGATAACGAACAACAAAGGCTAACAAAAAGCACAGTGTAGACTTTCAAATCTTCCCATAGGTAGTGTTCATTAAGGTTCGATCAAACATAAAGATTTTCAAGGTTACCAGAAAAACATTCAGATATTGCATAAAATCTCTCTCCTAATACAAAACAATATAAAAAACAATAGCCCTTCAGAAAAATAGAGAATTCCATTGACATAATCCAATTTTCACAAGTTATTATTCCACCATATAAGCCTACAGCATGGAAATCAACAAATTAAACTATTTGAATTCAGCTTGCTTGAAACAGTGTTTTATTCAGAACGAAAGCATAAAGAAGGAAAGATTGATAAATGCCATACATGCATAGTCTCAAAGATTTCTTCCAAATAATTTGTACTTAAATATCAGATGAAATTTAAAATAGAGGTCAGATGTCAATCCAATAATAGTTTGAGCATAAAGAATATAACATGCTAGAGAAAAGTAGTTCTATAACTCTACTTCTAAAAATAGTTCTTAAAACCTAAGAAAACTAAAGAAAATTTTCCTTAGCAAAGGAAACTGAAACTTGGAACCAACCCTTTCCTTTTGTTGCTGCCTCTCATTTATAGCTACAAATAGAAGAAAACATTGCCACAACACAGAAGTAATTACTGTCAGCTATTGGCATTTGATAGCACACGATCTGATCATAGATATTTACTTAGGTCACAACAATCTTTGCTCATCAATTCTCAACTATCGCATTAATACTCTTTAGATATTTAGCAAAGATAAATATCTAAAAATGATCAAATCCTAGAAAATAGCCTAGAAAAACTATAGTTGACCAATTGCATTAACCCAACGAAACCGACTCAAAGCTTCCATCTCAAAAACCAAAAAGGGCTACTAAGCCTTTGAAAAACTCCCAAAATAGATCACTTTATAAAAGCGCAAACTGCTTGCAGTGAAGAGATGACATGTTAAACAAGTGGAAATTCTCAAATTCATGAATATAGCCCCTTAAGAAAATCCCTGACAAGTTGACGCGTGTCCTAAATCTCTCTTGAAAGGAAGGAGAAAAATGAAAGCCACACAGCCAGTATGTGGCATGTTGTGCACCATTTTCATAGCTTTACTTGAGCGCGGAAACATCTGAAGCCAAAAACATACACAAGCCAAAAATCAAAATGATCAAGGAAAAAATGCTTCATAGTTCTAGTGACTCATAGGGGGACTTTTTATGCAGAGGCACGAACCTAGGCCTTTGGTAATTCTTGGAGGATTGTTTTTCCTCCCAATCTACATCTATCGATTGGAAGAGAATACGGATGTGCCTATATGCTTGCTCCAGCTCCAAAACTTCTTTGAAAGAAACAAATTGCCATCTAGAAGAAACCACCCCAAGGTGATAATAGAGTCAAGAAAGAGGAAATATCTCATGCTCAATATCATTAACTGTGGCTGTCATGTTTGAACCTGGGAGTTATGTAGAAGTTTGGACCTTGCGTCAGATCATATTTGTGACCTGCTCAACTATCAACACATATCCATTCAGTGAAAGAAGAGGAGGAAGCCCAAAGTCAACTAGGATGCTGAAGTCCTTCTTGATTTCATTGACCTGCTTGTTCAGCACCATCCGACAATCCTTGCACCTCGATGAGACTTTGTGATGGTTGATGTTCTCATTTTCTTTGATAGAGGTGGCTCTTCAATCAGGAATCCCTACACTTTTTAGGGCCTTATCAGTGACCACACACAACCTGGAAATCAAGATTTGCGATTCTGCCAGTTGGGGAGTACATATTTGCAGAAACTGATCAGCCATCAGGCCAACCTTCATATTTAATTCCCAAACATCCCTTAAGAATTTTAAAGTGGGCTCGAGAGTGGAAACAACAACTGTGATACACTCCTAATGTGTAGATATCAACATCTTCATTATCGGGAAGGTCCCAAATCCACATGCAATAGTTAGCTCCTAGTTAAACTAAGCCTCTCTTGCTCTTACATTTTCCTCCAGTTGACTTCTTTCTCTGAGGGCATTCATCAATTTTGAGCTCAACCTTTCAATCTTTTGTTTTGACTTTTCTACTTCCATGTGGGCCTTCTAAAGATCATTAAAATTTTGAGATCAGACACCATCCAACTCTCTTGTCATGTTTTCCTCAGTGTGTTGGTACTCTGCATTCATTTGGCACTTAGTAGCCAACTCACCTTTTAATTTTCAAATTTCAGCATAAAGTTGAACCTCTTCACCATGAGCTTCTACAAGCAACTTAGATGTTTCCCCTTGTTGACTTTGTGTTTGCCTTATGTGAGCCATCTCGACATCTTTGGCCTAGATTTTGTTTTGCTGCCTGCTCATTGTTTCCTTCACATTTATCAACTCTCCCTCGTGCTTCTTCAATTTTCTACCCAACCTCTCATAGTCCGCATAAAACACCTTCTGAGTGGAATTAGCTAGGACCACTTTGTCATGCGGGTGAGTTTTGTTCAATCCAGGCCCATGGCTCTAATATCATAGTCCTCCATCTACATCTATACCTTGGGCTTGGATACGAGAGGCTTCATGGTAGTGATTAGGAGATATTTCTGCTCTTCATTGAAGAAATATTCAATCTTCTTGGTGGTTGGAAATGCAACATTCTTTAATAATAGTTTTTGCTTTCTAACCTATTAGGCCTGCTTGGTTACATCGAAATATTCTTGGAGACTCAAAGGGGTATCAATGCTCTATGTTGCAATGGAACTTCTAGGAGGGAGACCAAAAACGGTGACAGGAGGAGAAAATTCAGATTTATGGGCATGCGGGGAAGCAAAAGGGAGTATTATCATAGAAAAAGGCGGGATACCAAATTGAGATTGGGCAGGGGAAAAACTAGTCGAGGTGAAAAGAGAAATAGGTGGAAGGATAGGTGCCTTCCTAGAAATAGATGGACCGGGAGTCATGGGAAACATGGAAATTTATGCTCTTTTAATGGGATTCATTGAAAGGGTGATCAAAGAATCAATAGTGGTCGAAGCAGATGATTTTCGTTTAGTGCATAGGGTAGTTTTGGAAGATTCATTAAAAATGGTAGGGGGTGTATTCAAACTATTAGCTTAGGGTCTGAGGATGAAGGATTCCTTTCCACGGGAGGGGAAAAAGAAGTAACCAAAGATGCAAAGGTAGGAAGAAGAGAGGGAGCAAAACTTACCTAGGCCATGGTGGTTGGAACATTTTGCAGGATAAACTTTGCTTCTTCTCCTTGGGTTGACGTGTCAGGTGCACCTAAATCTTGGACCTGTCTTCTTTTTGTATGACCAAAACTAGTACGTTTTGATCCTCAGGTGGTTGATCCCTCCAAAACTTGGCCTTCAATGACTGCGCAACAGACCCTCTTGGGGACCGTCGGGTCCTTTTTCCTTTGATTCAGGCACTGGTGGCGGATGTGGCATGTGAGTCCCTTTGTTTCAAACCTCTCTAGCTATTGGATTCCTGAGGAAGGGAAGCACAATGTGAAATTTTTTCCTCGTTAATTTCATGAATGGTCTCTAGATTTCTCTTACAAGAGTCAGCCTCTCAATCATAAATGTCCTCAAACTTTTCGTCATGTGGTGGAAAGTCACCAAATAGCACACTCGGGCATTTCATCTCTTGTTATAATCTCCAAAAGTCTACCTTTTTTCTTTCTGACCATACCTTGTGCTTCAACTGTGTGTTGAGGGATTTTCCCATTAGTATGTTCTTTTGATACTCCACCTGTAGCACATAGAAACTCAGTGATTTTGGTCACTTGAGTGGAATGTGAGCCAGGTCAATATATACCTCTAACCTTTCTTGAGTCAGATTCCTCCTTCTATCAAAATACTCCCAACTCTCATGTTTCAAACTGAGGTGCTTTATTGGGTTGTAGTCCCACTTGTCACAAATGAGAACTAAGCCGAAGGCCGCTAGTAGATTTGTGAGCT
Organism: Sequoia sempervirens; assembly: GCA_007258455.2. NCBI lineage: Eukaryota > Viridiplantae > Streptophyta > Pinopsida > Cupressales > Cupressaceae > Sequoia > Sequoia sempervirens. The sequence goes on along the minus strand of VDFB02047397.1, from coordinate 76,755,366 downwards.
CACCCTCAGCCTTCCACTTATTCAGTGTTACCTGACTATTGGCAATTGTGAGGGGAAACAAATATATCTTTGTTTTGTTTCTTCCAACACCATAGATGTTGTCGATAAGGGTTGCGTGGCGGCATGCCTCCAACATGAAAACTTTGTCCGTTACAAATCTAGGGAGTTAGAAAGGTTCCTTGACAAAACCATGAAATCTGATAAATGTAAAATCCTCTCTTAGGAAATAATCCATTGGGGTCGGCATATTTTCCATCCATTGTGTGACCTTAGGATAGAAACAACCCATAGGGTGTGGCAACAAATATTGAATCACTAGCCTTAGAAAATGATCTACAAACTAGTAATAATCCCTTGTTTTCAAAAGTACATGGGTCCATACAGAGTCTGGTTGAAAAAAGCTTCTTACATCCAACCTACACATTGGTATATTTTTCTCCAACCACTCAGAATTCTGATGCAAAACTAAATGAACCAAGAAAGAAGAATACCCAAATTTAGACTCAGTGGTGTAATTCTACAATTTCTCTAGCATGTTTCTAGCTATCACCTTAGAAAAATAAAAATATTTCTGATTCTTTTCCCTCTTGAGTGCAAAAGCTAGGCCCAACTAAAAAGGATGAACTTCCTCATGATTTTCAAGGCTGAAAACCTAGGCCAACATTGAAAACATAGACTGTGTATATTTCTTGAATTTCTTGCCTGAAAGAAGAAAAGAATGATGACCTTTATTTGGCCTTTCCTTTGCTTCATCCTGATAACAATTTTTTTTCCTAGCCATTTCTTCCCTGAAGATGTCCATTTTTTCTTCATCAAAATGTTCAGCACCCCAGGTTGTAGGGATACACAACATATCTCATATGGCTTCGAAAAAAATGGAAGCTTTGATCCTGCTACCCTCAATGGCTCTTGTCTTTTTGTTGAATCTTCTAGCACATGTGTAGACTAGCTCTGGGCATGGGTGTATGACAGGTAGTATGAACTATGGAAAACCACAATTCTAGAGCTAAAATGTGAAACCCTTAGATGGTCCATGCTCCTCCATTATTTGAAACACACCCTCCCTTAAATTTTTAGGGTTAGTTGACAACCTGGGGTCAAAAACATTGTTCACGATATCCTGCACCGCCTCTCTTGGGATGTCTCTATTTGGTTGTACCATTTTACAGATTTTGAATGGTCACTCCTCAAGTGCTAGAGCATTGGTGATTGAGTTTTGCCTAAAAATATCAGCGTAACTAGGTCTTCTGCTTGTGGCTACAACTTTTCTACTAGAGGTTGATGGCTCTTCCATGGCTATATCAAGAAGTTGCAGAGAGTTTCCTTAATGAAATTGGCCACTTGCCTTTTGCTTCTTGGAAAAATCTACTTTTGAGTGCAATTAATTTCCTTGCTCATACATGTAGTTAAGGTTATGCCATTATTGTTGGTCCATTAAATGCTACCATCGAGGTAATACATGTAGATTTGAGATTTGTATTCCTTGGGAATGTCGAAAACACTATGAGAATGGAATTAGTACATTCTCACTGCCCCCTCTTTCACAAATAAACTCATTACATTGGAATGTGTGCCTTTTACTATGAGAAACATGTTGAAGTGATGTAAGGTACCTTTAAAAAAATGTCCCCATTAATTTGTCAGAACTTAGTGTGTTAAACCATATCTTTTCACATAAGTAAGTTGGATGGTGGGTATGTTTAGGATCATGATGGGGCAAAAAGTGGTGATATGATGGATATGTGTAGGGTATGTGGCTGACGACTTTTTTTTCCTAGAATTGATGAAACGAAAAGGGTTTTTAAAGGAAATTCTCATATTTGCACCAACATAAATTATGCTTCACTTTGAATTTAATAAATTATTATTATTCATTTTTTATTTGAATTACGACTAAAGTCCTGATTGATAAGTTGATTGAAAAACATCTATAGCTTTCAAACGGTATCACATTTTTTTAATTTGAAACATGTGTCACGTTCTATGCTTCACATACTATACGATTAAAAAAATAAAATTGAGTTTCATGAATTTTTGACCAAGTTAAGGTGGTCAGACATACGAGTTTTTATATTTTTTAAAAGTTGTAATAAAAAATTCATGATTAATTATTTACTTGGAAAAAAATTATAAAAAAATATGCATCACATTCAGACATGAGTTCTCTACTTATATATAAAATCTTATAAAAAAATATTATCATTTGATTATGGTTAGGGTGGTCAGATAGACACCTACCTCTTATTTTTTCCCTGAAATTTAAGTACTACTGCATTGAAATTTCAAAATTTCACCAAATAGATTGAAAAAAAAAAAAAAAACTTGTAGTTTAGATACTACATTCAATTTTCTATAGATTCTATTCTTACATATTTTTGAAATAATATAGATAACTTATTCAAATTTTTACATCAAGTTGCCTAACTCTTATTTTTTTGAATGTTTTGCCACTTAAGGGCTTGTTTCTTCCATGATGATCTTGCACATACCCTAGTGTTGATGATGGAAAAGGACATGTCAACAATTGGCACACAAGAGAATTTACTGCCAACACCCAAATTTATTTCTTAAGACCTCCTGTTAGATCATCTGTATGATTTATCTACCTTCCTCTTTTTTGCTTTGACTTTTCCCATTGTTTTCCGGCCAAAAATGGACCTTCCGTTGGTCGGGTTTGTTAGCTTACCTTTTCTATATATAGCTATGCCACCTTATAAAAATTCATTTGAAAATATAGCCTTTAATTTTAGCAAGATTTTTCACTATCTCCCACTTTGCCACAATTCACTGCTTTCCTAGAATGTCAGCTAGCCTAGGCGCTCTTCTCCAGCTTCTCCCAAGCAGGCCATAATACTACTTTGTGGGAGAGGTAACTAGTGTCAAAATTAAGTACTTGGTTAAGAGGTATGACCGCCTTGCCTTAGTTGTGTTCAGGTGGGTAGTTGGAAAAGACTTCATTGATGACGAGAACCAACTTTGAAGCAACTGCAATGTTCTTTCTTGCTTCGTCACCTCCTTGCTCGACCTGAATGTGGCCAAACCCATGATAATTGAATTATTTCACCAGATGTTTGACGTTACACTAATGGAAGGGCTTGAAAAGATTGTGCAAGTTTCTATCCCTAGTGTTTCTATCCTGAGCGCCATGGATCTCTATAGGCAAGTAGACTTTGGGATAGATGTACCCTGGTTTCCTTTCCTTTTTGACTTTCACACCATGGACCTTGAGATGCATCACTCTTCTTATCAACCACCGACCACCTACCTGCTACGGGAGTACAGAATGGAACATGTTCTGGGGCTCACTTGGAAGAAGAACTTCGAGTTTCTGGTGCAGAGTCATGGTAACTAGGCCTTTGGTCTGCATTTTTTGGAGCTCGTGTGTGTTGTGTGTTCAACCCCTTTTTGTGTCCTAATAGAAAAGAAGAAGAAGAAGAAGAAAAACCTGATGACGAGCCCTTTCAGCTTCCTGGACAATAGTTGGAGGCTTTTCTTTACTTTTTTTTTGCACATTGCCTACTTTTTGCATCTTTTTTGCTTTGTAACTTTTTTTAGGTTTACTCGAGAGAGCCTTACATTTAAATCTGAGCCTTAGGTTTGTATTAAATTGTAAATTTTTCATAAATATAGGATAATAATTTTTTTTTTCTTCTTATATGTTATTCTCAATGGCTTATTCTCAAAATTAAAATGTATTTACAAAAAAAATTATATATGGTACATAACTATTAATTTTTTTATAGAACTATGTATTTTAATGGAATAAATTTAGATAAATACCATTCACCAGTATATCTAAAATGTTTCCTTCCATATCTTCAAGTTTGTATGCATTATTTTCTTGCACACGCTGATTTGGAAGGGTCCCTTCCATAACACTTCAAATTTTGTGTGGTACCCTAGTTTCGCAGTACATTCATCATACTTTAGCACTAGGATCCCTTCTTTGAATTCTAGGTTAGATGTATTTTTGTCAAACCATCGCTTTACTATTTGTTGACGGTTGATCATGGCTCCATAAACCTTTTATCTATCTTCCTCCACTTTGAGGAGTTCTACCAACCATAATTTCATTCCACCACTTTCTTTAATTTCTAGGGTTTTCAGTAGTTGTAAGGAAGGAATTTATATGGAAACAGGTAACACTACCTCCTTTTTATACACTAGTTCATAAGGGGAGGTCTTCAGAATTTCCTTGGGAGTAATCTGGTCCACCCACAAAGTAGCTCGCAATTGCTTGTTCCAATCCCTTTCTCATTCCAACCCAATACACATCATTAACCTAATTAGGTTTTTGTTGGTTGAATCTGCTAACCCATTTCCTTGTGGGTAGTAGTTTGATGAAGTTTTAAGGAAAATACCATGTTTGATAGAAAAAAAGGACATCCTCAATCCTACAAAAGTTTGAACATTGTCATTGTAGAGAAGGGGGATCACTACTCATGAGTTCTCTTCATATATAGAGCCCCATGAGGAGAATTTCCCTAAACTACCTCAGGAACAACAACGAGAGTTTTAGAATACGAAAGAGCAGGTCACAAAGATTTTATGGACAAACCGACAAGCTCTTGGGCAAAGGATGGAAGTGTGGGAAACAGATGACGGCGTGACATGCTAGCATCCTGGAGGTGCGCTAGCATCTCGTATAGACCAAAAAGTGATAATTTCTTAGAAAATGACAAAGTCGCTACTTCTACTCTGATTACTAAAAATCTTAGAATGTAGGAAAGTAATAGAATTGAAATCAAGTGAAGTAGAAATGAAAGAGATAAGGGGAAGAAAGGAAAGAATATTCTTACAACAATCCAAGTGATGAAGCCTCCAGCTAGTGGATATCTTCAATACCTATGTTTATAAGATTGAGAGGAAGTGTTGGGGCTGTATAGGGGTTTTCCTCAATCAAACCCCCATTTTGGTGTTCCCACCTCCACGAACAACCAAAAGATGGAGAGAAAGAGAAATGAAATGGACAAAGCGTGTGGTGAAAGTAAAACCTGCTCAGGAGCAGAACCTACACCACCAAGAATGAGTGATAAATGAAAATCCTGCTCGAGGAGAAGAACCAGTATCACAAAAAGGTGATAATAGAAATCCCTGCTCAAGGAGGATAACCCATATCACAAAGTAAGGATGCAAATGATAGGGGATATGGAACCCCAAGATGCTTAAAGCTACAAAGCACAATGGAGGTATGCAAGGCTTAGGAAGCCAAGGAGGGAAGCCAAGAAAGCTACAAGAGCTAAGGGTGTTGTTATAATGAGCTTAAGAAATCTTGAGAGTATTACAAAGGGTGGTGGAAAAGGAAGCTAGAAATTGGAATGAAGCTAGAATGAAGCTAAAAGTAGAAGAGTGGAGCTAGGAGAAGTTAGAGAAAGTTAGAAGATGAAAATGGAGTGAAAAGACTTCTTTTAAGGAGAGAAAAGAAGCTTCTCTAGCCGTTACAAGGCATTCTCAACCATTACCACTGACAAAAGGTGAAGACAAGTGGCAAGCATACTCAAAGACAGTTGTTTGAGAGTTAAAACATTGCAAGATGCTAGTGTGGCATGCAGACATCCGCGTGATGCACTAGTGTCCAGACACATCACACTACAAAATGATGAGAACAGGAAAAGCCCAAAGTTTGATGTGAAGTTGATGAGCTAAGAGTAGCTATTGAAAAGGGGTTTTCAAGCATCCTGAGAGGAAAAAGGCTGATGCAAGAGCTAAAATGAGCCTACATAAACACTAGGGGAGTGGACACTAAAGCAGACACAAGAATGTATGTGAAATTGTGAGGGATGCAATTTTACGACTATACATTTTACCCCCACTTTAGCAGGCATATGAATCTACATTAATATGCATGCTAAAGAAAATCTACTAAACATAAATAACATCATATGCCAAAAGGATATTGTAGAGGAAGCAAATAACTCTTTTAACCATGGAAGCATGCCCCCAAGTTGGAGATCTGCAAAACAAATGTATTAGACAAGAAAAACTACATCATACAACAATGTTAGTACATAAAAAGCTAAAGGATTTGAGTTAGCAAAGTGAAAGAGACCTCGATGTAAAATTTTGCCTCAATACTATGCGTCATCCCCAAATTAAAAACACTAACACATAGAAGAATTTTTTAAATGGAGAGAAGAAGGGAATATAATCAAGATGAAGAAGATGCAAATCTTCAATGCGGTATATGAAAGTTTGAGAAGAAAGAGAATTTAAGAATGTAAGTGCCTCACAGGCCCACAGACCTACAAGGAAGGTGTCCTCTAAGATCTCTCACATGAAGGAAATCAAGAAAACTGCCTTATAGACCCGTAGACCTATAAGGAGGAATCCCCCAAGATCTCTCACATGGAGGAAGCCAAGAAAGCACCCTACAGACCTATAGATCTACAGAGAAGGTGTCCTTCAAGATCTCTCACATGAAGGAAACCCAAGAAATTTCCCTATAGACCCGTAGAGCTACAGGGAGGTATCCGCCAAGATCTGTCACATGAAGGAAACCCAAAGAAAGTGCCCTAAAAACCCATAGACCTGTAGGGGAGCCACCCCCAAGATCTCTCACATGGAGGAAACCTAGGAAAGAAAAATCTGCAAAGTTGAAAAGTGACTTCACAGGTGCACCTACAAAGCGAAAGTGGCCACACGGGAAAGTAAGTGCACAGTCACGTAGACCTTCGATAAATTGGAAAGATTTCAAAGGGGTCTCTCAGGAACCCTTCAAAAAAAGAGGGGCCAACTCAAGGGACACTTCATTTGAAAGACATAGAAAAGAGAGGGGTCCTTAAGAAGGACACACATCTCCGAAATGAGTTATCACTACCCCCAACATATAGGGGAGGAGAACCATGCAGGATACTTAGAGCATGCAAGATAGAGGTAAACCTCGATATCACTTGTCATGTGAAGAAAAGGAGAGTGTGTCAATAAAATGGGAGTTTGATGGCACCTGAATCAAGAATTTGTATTTTATCCTTCAAGGCCTTACATTCACTAGTGGAATGGCCAGACACTCGATGGTATGCACAAAAATAATGTTTATTGTTTATTATGTTCATGAGATTTCTTTCCTATAGGAGAAGGAAGAGTGATTAAGCAGGATTTTAGAAGTCAAAACAAAATATGCTCTTGCTCAGAAAAAGGATGAGGAGGAGGAAGAAACTCTTTCTCTTCTAGAGAAAGGTTTTACTTTTTATGAGAAGAAGGCACTAAAATAGAAGACAATCGAGGAATAATATTTTCAACAGAATGAGGTTGAGAATAATTCATGTCACTCAACCATGGCTTCTATTTAGATAATTCCCTCGAGCCACCAAGTCCCAAAGTATGCTTATGGGGTGTGAATTTTATAGGGACCTAAATTCCTAGTTCTTTATGCCCACAACCTTTATGCTCATAGCCATATTTAGAGACAAGCTTAAAGTTAGGGCCATAAAGGAGAATCCTCATAAAGAGCATTGTCCCAAAAATGGGGGCCACACTCCTCTATGGGATCACCTTCATCCTCTTTAATAGGACTGTCAACATTATCCTCTTTAGCAGAAGCATAATCCTCTTCCTCAGAAGGAGGATCAACACTAAGAACTTTACAATTATTTCTCACACTACCTCATGATACATAAGAATAATCATCCTTGATAGCGGGTGTGGATGATATTATCGGAAGGTTTGAGTGGATCGGGTTGACTTTATACTCCCCACTGAAGGAGCTTGTGAAATCTAAGGGAGTCCAATCATCACCAAGACATGCATTCCTTTAGGAAGAGGTAGGCTTAGGATTTCTTTCCTTAGAAGGGTCTTCCTCAAGGACATTTATCCCAAGTGTTTCCTTTGTAGTAGGTACTGCTAGAGTAAACATCAACTTAGTTGAAGACACTAAAGGAATAAGAGTAGGCACAACTGAAGCTTGACTAGCAGCTTCTATCTCACATAAGTGCATAGCATCAAGATCAACCTTAACTATGACTACTTTATTATTGCAAGTGAACTTAATAGATTTATGCAAGGTAGACAAGACCACACCCATAGCGTAAATCCATAGTCTACCAAGAAGAAGGTTAAATATGGTAAATTTTATGACATAACATATACTAGGGTAGGTACAGTAACGGGTCCCGACCTCAAAGGCAAGACTATCATGCCTAAAGGTTGCCAACTGACATTATCAAACCCATGAATGTCAATAGAAGAAGTATTAAAAGAAGATAGGTCAATATTAATCTTAGGAAATAGATCAATACTACACATATTGAGCATCGAACTGGCATCAATGAGAGTACGTCTAATGCCAATTTTATTAATATTAACTATAATCATTAGAGGATCCGCTTGCTTTTGTACTTCCAAAGGCGTGAGTTCCTACGAATAGAATGTAATATTCGGTGAATCTGCATGAATATACACCATCAACGCATCAACATCTACCGACCTAGCAGAAGAAAGCAAGAGGATATTTTGCAAGGCTTCCTCAAGCATACCTTGATAAACTGGAGCAGGCTTAAGCAAGTCCCACAGTGAGATCTTATCTGGAGTAACCCGAGGTTGCTCAACAAGATCATAACTAATAGGCACTTTAGTTGTAGGTTTAGGAGCTTGGGGAAGGATTGGTTGTTTATTCATTCTATTCTCATAACAATGGGCTACCGATCTATAAGAGGGATTTGTAGAAGGATCAAGGGAATCACTATTATATGTAACACTATCGATAGAAAAAATCCTCTTAGGAGAAGGACTAGTTGGATTCACATAAATGATCAGTCTCTTAGGCCTTTGAGGGGCAGCAAAGACATATATTACATTTACAGAATCATCACAGCTAGTAGAACAATTGTTTGAATACATATTCTCAACATCCATGCAAACAAGATTAAATGTGGAAAGAGATTTATTGATTGCAAATGCATCATCTCTAGAAGAGAGTGCATTGGAATAATGATGAGATTCACCATTCACCAATGCAACATCTCTAGAAGAGAGTGCATTGAAATGGAGAGGAGATTGATCATTGACAAATGCATCATCTCCAAAAGAGAGTGCATTGGAACGAATAGAAGGTAAAGTAACATTAAGAAAGGTATTAATGATTTCATCTTCTTGCAACAAAATATCCTCTGAAATAAGAGGACTTTTGTGAGAATGATCAGAGATATCAAGTGACATAGGAAAGCCAAGTTACCATCACATGCATGGAATGGAATATCATTAACATTTTCAAGAAAATTAAATACTAAACTAATAAAAGAAGATATTAAATTCATTACGATTTTTTTAGTATTTTCTAGGTTATAATAATTTGCATTTTTGGAGGTCTTTGGAGTAGAATTTGAGGTTGAAACTTGCGTTCTCTAGGAGACCTTTCCAATAGTGCAAACGGTTCTGAATTCTGAGCACCAAGTCAAAATTTATGACCTAAGTAGGGGTAAATGAATTCCTAGTTTTTCAGAAGATTTTCTCTTCATGTCAAGTTCACCAAAATGTAGAGAAGGGTGATTCGCTACTCACGAGTTCTCTTCATTCAAAGAGTGTCACGAGGTGAACTACCCTAAATTACCTCAGGAACAACATCAAGAGTTTTAGAATTCAAAAGAGCAGGTCGCAAAGATTTTTGGGAAAAATTGTCAAGCTCCTAGCCAAAGGACTACAATGCAGGAAAAGGACAATAGCGCAGTGCGCTTGCATCCTAGAGGTGCGTTGGCATCTTGTATGGACCATAAAGTGAGAATGTTTAGAAAATGACAAAGTGGCTACTTCTACTCTGATTGCTAAAAACCTTAGAATGCATGAAAGTAACAAAATTCAAATAAAGTGAAGTAGAAATGAATGAGATAAGGGGAAGAAAGGAAAGAAGATGCTTACAACAATCCAAGTTATGAAGCCTCTAGCTAGTGGATATCTTCAATACCTACCTATGTAAGATTGAGAGAAAGTGTTGGGGCTATATAGGGGTTTGGCTCAATCAAACCCCCATTTTGGTGTTCCCACTTCCACAGACAACCAAAAGATAGAGAGAAAGAGAGAAATGAAATGGAAAAAGCGTGTGGTGAAAGAAAAACCCACTTAGGAGTAGAAACTGCACCACCAAGTATGAGTGATAAAAGAAAACCCCACTCGAGGAGGAGAACCCTTATCCCAAAAGAGGTGATAAAAGCAATCCTCGCTTAAGGAGGAGAACCTGTATCACAATGTAAGGATGCAAATGATAGGGGATGGGTATGTGTAGGATCATCATGAAAAAAATAGGCCCTTAAATAGCGATAAAATTCAAAAAAATTATAGTTAGGCAACTTGACGTAAAAATTTCAATAAGTTATCTATATTATTTCAAAAATATGTAAGAATAGAATCTGTAGAAAATTGAATTTAGTTTCTAAACTACTAGGTTTATTAAAAAAATAAAAAATCTATTTGGTGAAAATTGGAAATTTCAATGCAATAGCACTTAAATTTTAGGGAAAAAATAAGTAGGTCTCTATCTGACCACCCTAACCACAATAAAATGATAATATGTTTTTATAAGATTTTAGATATAAGTAGAGGACTCATGTCCCCATGTGATGCATATTTTTTTGTAATTATTTTCCAAGTAAATAATTAATTATTATTTTTTTATTACAACTTTTAAAAAATATAAAAACTTGTATGTCTAACCACCTTAACTTGGTCAAACCTTTATGAAATTCAATTTTATTTTTTTAATCCTATAATATGTGAAGTATAGAATGTGACACATATTTCAGATTCAAAAAATGTGATACCATTTGAAAGTTATAGATGTTTTTCAATCAGCCTATCAATTAGGACTTTAGTCATATTTCAAATAGAAAATGAATAATAATTATTTATTAAATTCAAAGTAAAGCATAATTTATATTGGTGGAAAGCTAAGAATCTCTTGTAAAAACCCTTTTCGTTTCATCAATTTTGGATACAAAAAAAGGTCATCAGCCACATACCCTACACATACCCATCATATCGCCACTTTTTGGCCCATCATGATCCTGCACATACCCGGATATGGGATCCCAAGGTGCTCAAAGGTGCAAAGCACAATGGAGGTATACAAGGCTTAAGAATCCAAGGAGGGAAGCCAAGAAAGCTACAAGAGCCAAGAGTGTTGTTATAATGATCTTATGAAAGCTTGAGAGTACTGCAAAAGGTGGTGGAAGAGGAAGCTAGAAATTGGAATTGAGCTAGAATGAAGCTAAAATTAGAAGAGTGGAGCTAGGAGAAGTTAGAGAAAGTTAGAAGATGCAAATGGAGTGAAAAGACTACTTTTTAAGGAGAGAAAAGAAGCTTCTCCAACCTTTACAAGGCATTCTTGACTACCACTAACAAAAGGTGAAGAGAAGTGGCAAGCATGCTTAGAGACAGGTGTTTGAGCATTAAAATGTTGCAGGATGCTAGCGCAACACACAGATGTTCATGTGGCATGTTAGTGTCCAAACACGTCATGATACAAAATTATGAGAACAGGAAAAGCCCAAAGTTCGATGAGAAGCTGATGAGCTAAGAGTAGTTGCTAAAAAGGGGTTTTCAAGCATCCTGAGAGGAAAAAGGTTGATGCAGGGGCTAAAATGAGCCTACACAAATGCTAGGCGAGTGGACACTAAAGCAGATGCAAGAATGTATGTGAAATTGTGAGGGGTGCAATTTTACAACTATACAGTCAAATATGATGGCTTTAGGTGGACCAAATTTGGCTACTAGCTCTTCAAGGAAATTGAAAATTCCCCCCTCTGTGGTATTTTTTAGGGCTATGGCTTCCATCCACCTTATGAAGTATTCAGTCTTCGTAAGGATCCACTTATGGCCAACACTAGAAATAGGATTTATCATTCTGATAAAATCCAAACCCCATCAAGCAAAGGACTCTTCTGTTACAATTGGACTCAGGGGCAAATCGACATTCTTTCTTTTTCCAACAAAGAAGTGGCACTGAGTACACTTTTGCACCAAATGATGTGCTTCAGAAAAAATAGAGGGCCAATAATATCCCGCTTGCATGATCTATAAAGCAGTAGTCTTGGCAAAGAAATGTCCACCTTTAGGATTGTGATGGAATTCATTGAGAACTCTTTCTTCCTATAGCTTGTCTAAACATTGGAGTAGGAAACCATCATAATTTCTCTTGAATAATACACCTTCAATTAATACATACCTAGTGCCTTGCAATCAGTAGTATCTCCTTTTATGGGATGGAAGGCAAGTTGGGTAGTGCCCCTTTTGCATATATTGTTTCTTATCTGCCACCCAAGATTCGTCAGACTAGAATTGGTTCGAGTAGACTTGATCAATTTCCTTTTCAACTATAGAACTTAATTCCTATGAGATCTATATTCACATAAACCTCTTCCCTTAACAAGCTTGGTTGGTCTAATGTCCATATCATACTCTAGGATCTTGGTGATCCAATTTTACCTCCTTTTTAGTTATCCCACCTTCTGTGATATACTCCCTTACACTGCAATGTGCAATGAGGATTGTGATCTTATTGGCTGACACCAAGTGTCAGAACTTATTTAAGCTTTTAATAATTGTAAAAGAATAATTTTATACAAAATTATACCTGGCCTCATAACCTTTAAGGCTCCTTGAGTGAAATGTAATAGGATGTTCTCCTTTATTTCCCTCATCCTTCTGAGTGAGCACCGAAGCTATGCTATGTTGGACACTATACACATAGAGTAGAAATTCTTTGGAAAAGTTGGGGTTAGCTAATACTAGAGCAATGAAGATGGTCATCTTTATCTGCTCAAAAGTTTTTTTACCCTCGGGAGTCCATTTCAAAATCAGGTTCTTCTTAACCATCAATGTGGCATGTCTTGCAATGCCTATGAAATCTTATATGAAGCTCCTAACAAAGTTAATCTTCCCCAAAAAAGATTGTAGTCCCTATTTATTTACTGGTTGGGGTAATTCCATTATAGATCTCACCCTTTCGGGGTCTATTGCTATTCCCTCCTCTGACACTACAAAACCAAGTAGCTTACCTTGAGGTACTCCAAAAACACATTTTTGGGATTCAAAGAAATTTTGAACTGTTGACATTTCTAGAAAACCTTCTCTAGATGATTGAAGTGATCATCTTTTGACTTTGAAAAGACCATTAGGTAATCCAGATATATTATGATAATTAGGTTGATTAAACCCTTGAAAGTAATATCCATTGCTCGTTGAAAATTCGTGCCAACATTTGAAAGTTTGAACATTTTTGAGTATGCAAACATTCCTCACTTAGTGGTAAATGTTGTCTTATGTTGGTTGCCATCCTTTACATATATTTGGTTATAGCCTGAGAAACCATCTAATAATGAAAAAAAATTCGATCAGACCACAGTCTATAGGATCGGATCCATCAATGGCAAGGGGTAGTGGTCTTTTAGTGAGGCTTTATTCAAATCTCAAAAATTGACACAAAGCCTAATATTTCCATTCTGTTTCTGAACTGGCACCAGAATTGACACCCAGGTGGAATCCTTAATCAGATATATGATCTTGACTTAACCAATTTAGTGAGCTCTTATTCCATCAATGCTTTGACCTTTGGATTGACTAGCCTTTTTTCTTCAGACGGGCCTAGATCCTTCTACCAAGTCAATGGTATGCTTAATTATGCTCGGATCATACCCTCTAAGATCATCATAGGTCCAGGAAATAACTCCATCATATTTGAAACATAGATCCTTTAGTCTCTTCTTGTACTTGTGGGAATCTTCCCTCTTAACCTTTAACTTTCTGCCACTTCTAACATCAAGCTCTTCATATTCCCTAGCGGTCGTAGTGAACCTCTACTTCTCGTTTCTTACGTCTTCACAATCAAAGATATTTTCAAGGAAAATTAATCCCTCAGGAAGCTTGTTTCCTTTTAAATGGATAACCTATTCTTTGGGAAATTCTTCTCCTAGTTGTGAATACTATGAAACTGCTCTTGATTACTATATAAAGGCAACAATCTGAATGTCACCATAAAAAAATTTCCATTTTTTTTATCATTGTTAGGGATTGTGGGTCAGACAATGACTTGTACCGCATTTTGCTTGGTTGAATTAGAAATTGGTTTAAATTGCAAACTGATAGAGGCCATCCAATCAATGACATTGTTTTAAGATTGGGGAATAACTTGTATATTGAAGGCTTCAAAACTCTCAATCAGGTCCCAAATTCAATGTTTGTATGACTTTATTTTTGTGTTCTTCGCATCCGCTTGCCCATGGACTTGATTCACCACTAACTCTGAATCTCTAAAAGCTTGTATTCTCTTTATGCCCATTTGTTCTACAAGGGTTAGACCATGGACCAAGGCCTCATATTCCACATCATTTTTCAAGCATGATAACTAAAAATAGTAAGCTTTGAGGGTCTTTGATCCTATTGGATACACTAGTTGGACACTCGCTCCAGAGCAGGCTTTGCATTTGGCACCATCAAAATATAAGGTCCATAGATGATTATCACTCGGATCATCATATTCCTCCTGATCCTTTATCAATTTTGAGAGTACTTGATCATCATCAAAAATCACATAGGTGTCTACACCTATTGCATGAAAGTTATCGAATGGGTCGGAGTCAATGAATTGGTTGAGTGGCACCTCTTCTTTGGGAGTCCGATCACTTGTGTCTTCTTCATCTTTCAACATCTCTACAAAATATCTCTCATGTTGAGAGAAGGAGGTATGCGCCACTTCAAATCATAGGACTACATTGTCTGCTATTTTTTTGAGATGCAAAGATTCAAACAGAATCTTCATCTTCGCCCTGTGCTTGGTTCTCAATATCAAGTGGGACTAGTCAAGCACTAAGTATCCGTCAAGCTTCATAGTGAAATATCTTGAAAGACACATTCTGAAGACCAGGGGAATGTCTATCACTACTATTTCTTGTGTGACTATTTGTCTTGGACATGAGAAGAGAGTTAGAGATATTTCTTTTATATGACCAATGGTCAAAACCTTCTTCCCATCTAATTGCATGATTCCATTCTCAAGGGGCTCATAATTCAGTTTCAAGGCATCAACCACTTGTTTTTGCATGATCATTGTGTGAGCTCCTAAATGAATCATATTACTATGCAAATCTTATCTACCATAAGGGTATGTGCAAGATCATCATGGAAAAAATAGGCCCTTAAGTGGAAAAAAAAAAAAAAAAATTAGAGTTAGGCAACTTGGCGTAAAAATTTGAATAAGTTATCTATATTATTTAAATAATATGTAAGAATAGAATCTATAGAAAATTGAATGTAGTTTCTAAACTACTAGGTTTGTTTAAAAATAAAAATCTATTTGGTGAAAATTTGAAATTTCAATGTAGTGGTACTTAAATTTCAAGGAAAAATAAGAAGTAGGTGTCTATCGACCACCCTAACCACAATAAAATGATAATATTTTTTATAATATTTTAGATATAAGTAGAGGACTCATGCCCTGATGTGATGTATATTTTTTTGTAATTGTTTTCCAAGTAATTAATTAATTATGAATTTTTTATTACAACTTTTTAAAAAATATAAAAACTAATATGTTTAACCACCTTAACTTGGTCTTGAAAAATTCATGAAATTCATTTTTTATTTTTTTAATCATATAGTATGCAAAGCATAGAATGTCACATGTTTTGGATTCAAAAAATGTGATACCATTTGAAAGCCATAGATATTTTTCAATCAGCCTATCAACTAGGACTTTAGTCATAATTTGAATAGAAAATGAATAATAATTACTTATTAAATTCAAAGTAAAACATAATTTATATCAGTGGAAAGCTGAGAATCTCTTTTAAAAACCCTTATCGCTTCATCAATTTTGGAAAAAAATAGTCGTCAACCACATACCCATCATATTACCACTTTTTGGCCCATCATGATTAGGTGCACATACCCATAATAAGTGTTAAAAAGAAAGGTGTGGGATTTGGATTTCTTACCTCTTTCTCTTTTGCATTGATCACATCATTCGCATAAGTTGTTACTTTCAGAGCTTGAGGGTCTGACATGGATCCTTTGTCTTCGCTTTGACCACACAATGGAGTCATGTCCATCTGTAGTATTTGTTCTTCTCTCTTTAATGCTTCCTGAAGCAATGTCTTTTCTTTAGGGATAGATATGATGTCCCATAGAGATACATTGGCAGGCGCCTTTTGAGCATTCTGTCCGATTGGGTCTTGGGCTTGAATGGTGGTATTTCTCTCACTTTTGGAAGAAAACATTCCATAATGAATGGGCTTGGTTTTTTTTCATCTCCTTCTTCAGAATGGTGGAGTGTGCGACTGAGGAGTAGGTTGGACAGTGAGCAACAAAGCTTGCTTTTCTTGGGGCGGTGGTTGTCGTGGTTATGGACATGGAAAATCTTGTTGCATGTATCCTCCCATGAGCCTTCTTTTGGATCTTATGTTTTAATTTGACTGTACTTGTCAAGTACTAGTTGTCAGAGCTTCATTCATGAACACCACATCTTCTTCCATCCATGAAAATAGCACTTGGTTGGGTGCAACATCCAACTCCTGGTCCCAAGACATCCCTTCCATTTGCACTCTAAAAAGGGAATTTTCCATTTCAGAGGACTCATATTCATCCCCATTCGAGAGAGCGCCCTTGCTTCTTTTTTCTGCTATCTTTTGTTGCATATTCCCCCATGGACAATTTCGGGGCATATGACTATCGCTGCATGGCAAGCACCATACATTCTCATCTTCCACCAAATTGTTCTAGCCTACAACTAACTCTTTACTTGAATTGTCTTTGACCATCTGTAGCACCATTGTGACCAACACTATCTGTTGTGCAGGCATTGTCTATTGACCTCCTACTCTGGAGGATCTTTGCTATGTAATCTGCTGATAAGATGACTTTCCTCCACCATATGTGTACCATATAAAAATGGATTTTTGACATTTTCATGGTCATTTAGGTCTTTTTCTTGTGATGCTTTGCCTATTTTGCTTATATTTAATGTTGCAATGTAACTAATGCATTCACATCAAGTCTTAAACAGTCAAATTATTAAGACTTTATGATGTCTTGTGAAGGTGTTGTAACACATTTCTACACCTTTCTAGACTCTTCTCATTATAAATCATCTAAATATTCCATTTTTATCCCTTACCATGTCTTATTTTGAAGTGTTGTAAAGTCTTGTATCAAACTTTCACACTTTTCTAGGCTTTTCATCACCAATTACACCTTTCTTATACTTTATTTGGCCCCTTTATGCACTAATAGATCATAATTAAGTGTATTTTTGAATGTAAACCCAATAAATATAATTAAATGTAACTTAATTCCAAACACCCATTCACTTTCCTTGAGTGGGACCCATTCGCCATGGGTGGAAAATGAGTCCCTCTTGGCACACAATTCAAAATAAATTCAAATTTATTTTGGGTTTTTATTCATTAAGACCTTATGTCAGCCTGTGATGTTGTATTTTTGGGTAATTAGGGTATAAGTATGTATAAATATATTTTTTCCCTCATTTTACCATCCCATTCAACTTATTCACCTAATCATCTCATACACTCAAGCATTCAAGCATTTTTCACCATTCAATCAAGCAATTATCAAGCATCTTGGAGCAGCCGTTGACATATCTTCAAACTTCAGCAACAAAGGTTTGGTGAGTTTAGGGAACTTGCATGTTGTTTATTCATCATTCCTTTCTTGTTTTCATTTCATTTATTTATCAAGGGTATGATTACCAAAGTGGGATTTGACCAAGGGAAATCCCTATACTCTAATCCTTAACCATTTTTCCCCACTTTGCATGTGTGTTTGCAGGTCGTATAGGAAAATTTATTAAATAGATAGGTGTTGAAAACTGGTCAACAAGTCATCAAAGCTATTCAAGTCAACCAAACCCTAATTCAAGCTTGGAGACAACATTCATCTCATTTTTTGTAGATTTGGTTTCGTCAACCCGATAAGAAGACAAGTGTAGATCTGGACCCACAGAGTTGACTTCAGAATTTCCAAATTTTTGGAGGAGGAATGATTCACCAACAGTGGAAAATGAGTCCCATTGCTAGGCTAGAAAAGTTGATTTCTTCAGTTTTTAGTTCCTAACACTCAGAAACCAATTTTAGCAAAGTTTACCAGAAGTAGGACTGATTCACCATCAATGGCGAATGAGTCCCACTAGTCATCAACAATGATTTTTGTAAGATTCTAGAACATTCCAACATTAGCATTTTATCTCCAGGTGCACTATATTCAGTCTCATTCAATTTTGTTTTCATGTGTGCATGTTTCTAGTTAATTTTTTCATACAACACTATGTTTTCAAACACTTCATATTTCCTAGGTTGAGCATAAATAATCAATCAATTTTATTAGTTTGTTGTATCTAGATCATTGCATTCAGACAT
Organism: Sequoia sempervirens; assembly: GCA_007258455.2. Taxonomy (NCBI): domain Eukaryota; kingdom Viridiplantae; phylum Streptophyta; class Pinopsida; order Cupressales; family Cupressaceae; genus Sequoia; species Sequoia sempervirens. The sequence continues at coordinate 76,737,013 of VDFB02047397.1, read as the reverse complement.
AATTTCATTTTACTTACATTATTTTGAGTGAACCACTTAGATTTTGGTGTGAGATCTATCTCTTTCCTTTAGGTGAAAAACCCTAATTGAGCAAAAGGGTCAGCATTTCACACCCCAAAAATCTTTGGTTCATTTTGGTGAACCTGACATATTGAACATTATCTTTCTGATTTGCATTATATTTACATCCTAGGACTCAATTGCATTAGCTTTTACATTGTTTTGCATCCTAGGGTTTTCAGCATTGCATTAGTGAATATCTCATATAGGTTTCATTTTTGCACTTCAAAACAATGCAAAAACTCAAATTTTGCATTTGCATTCTAGTTTTGCATTAGAAATACACAAAATCACTTTAAATTTTTTGAAAAATCATAAAAAATTCACCCCTAGACTCATTCGCCACCTTGGGTGAATCAGTCAAGTTGCACATTCTGAACTACATTTTCTGATATTTTCTAAGCATTTTCTAGATTATAGTTTTCTACTATTACTCTCTATCATATTTTCCATACTTTTTGTTTTATTCTCTTTCTTGCATATTAGCTTACTTTAACTCATTGTCATCATGACCTTTTGCTTTCATAAGTTTTGGATCTCTTTGAAATCCCTAGTGAACATGTTAAACTATGCCTTTGGTTGTGATCCTAATTATCTTGAGCTCCCTCATGCTCCTTCAACTCCTCATGAATCTCCTCCTTGTGATGTTGACATCATCGGAGAAGATGATGATGCATGAATAAGTTCTTAAATGACTTCCTTGACAACCTCGAAGCTAATGCAACCTTTTACCTATCCATGAAGTCACAAGATATTCCTACCATCACACCTCCTAACATGTTTGGTTACCTACATCCTAAAACAAATGAAGTACCTAAGTTCCCTCCAACAAGTGGACCTAGTTCCTCTAACCAAGAAAATCCTCAACCATTCTACATTACCAAAGTTACAAACACACCAATCAACCTTGAAGAAAATTATGGAAAAGGTTTTACCATCTTAAGTAAACAAGGATGTGACACAACAACTGAACATGACATTCACCAAATTTTAGAAAAAAACCCAACAGGGTTAGGATATCAAGATCCTCATCATGACAACAAGCCTCCTAGAGAGCATCAAATGGTTCATCATGATGGCATGATGATATCTGATTTCCCCCATAATTTGAACATCCTTATTCCTTGTGAGAAACCCTTCACTAATAAAAATGATATCGATGCTAGGATCCCCATGGGTCCTCTTCCCCCTTCAATTCATGAAAAAGGTGAATATAGTAAACGCAAATGACCTTACAAATTGAAAAAACTAAAGTTTCCTCTCCATCCACCCCCTGAATGTGAAAGGAAATTGCAAATTATTTTAAACAAAGGTCTTATACTCTTACCACCTTCGAATAGGTTGGTCATTCATCCTAAATATTCTAATGTACCATATTGTAAATATCATCGTGTTCTTGGACATCGCAGCAATGAATGTCAGACATTGAAGGATATATTGAACAAGTATCACTTCACTGATACTAACTATTATCCTATCATCCCATAGTATCCTATCCCCCTCATTATACAATAGTTGTAGAATTTTCCATTCTCACTATTGCATGATCTTCCCCATCACCTATCTTGGCTCAGTCTTGCCTTGAATTCAATGGCCTAGGAAAGAAGTTGTTAGCCTTGTCCTAGTAATCCATTTGTCCTTGTCTCTAACTACGTTATTCACCTTTCACTTATAGTAATTGAGATTGCAAAGTGAATAGCTTGATTGATGGTTGAATTGCATTTTCCTTAAAACTAGCCTTTTTACATTTTCCTTTTTCTTTTTTTTGTGATTCATGTGTGTAATGTGATCCCTCGTAATGTGTGTTTAATGTTCTCTCTCTTTGTGCACTTCCTCTATCTGTACCTTCATTCTTCTATATGTCATACATCTCTTTTCCTTTTTCCCTTTTGTTTTGTGTTTTCCTTTTGGGGATGATGCAAAGTGTTGAGATGCTCTATGTCTCTTCCATGTTGACCCAAAAGGTCCCTTTTCCTTTTTACTTTTCCTTTTCTTGTATTTTTTTTGGGGATGATGCAAGGCATTGAGATTGAAATTTCTCCTTCATGTTGACCCAAAAAAATTTCCTTTTCTTTCACCTTTTTCATTTTGTTTTCACTAGTGTTTCTCCTTTTGGGGATGATGCAAGGTGTTGAGACAACAATGTCTCTTCCATGTCTATGTATTTAGGGAATGTTGATAGTTCTGGGCTCTTTAATCAAAGCATTGTAGCAACAAACATACTGACCCCAAATCCATAGATCCCTTACATGTTTGGTGTGTTCCTTTTTTGGGGAAACCCCTCTTTATTTTGTTCCTTTTCTTTCACATGATGTAGCCTTACTCAGAAACACATGACTTGGCATAGGGGATTTCCAAGTTGGCTCTCATGTCTTGTTTCTTTTTGCATTTTTTATTCGCTACTTTAAAGTAATTTCTCATAGAACAGTGTGTAGCAATTCCTTTAAAATGGGGGCATACATTGGCATTATTCATTTTCATTTTTCTTTTTCTTGGTTCTTAGTGCAGCCTTGTTACTTTATACAATGCATTTGTCACTTTGTGGATGACATTTGGCGTGATGTCCCTCATAAGCATGATCTATCTTATCATATTATATTGCTCTTGGTGGCTTGATGTGATGCACTACATCCCCTAAGTTGTGAATATTCTATTCTTTGATTGGTCCTCTCTTGGAGACATTAGACACAATGTTCCCTAAGTGATAGACCTTGCATGAACTAACACAACTCCTTTGAACATCTTTTGCATTTTACGTTTTTGCATTTAACATTTTTGCATTTATATGGCCACCTTGCATAACACAGCTTGCATGCTTGTGGTGCCATCCTGCTTGTTCATGAGTTCTAAGCATATGAATCATTTCTTCTCTCATGAAGCATGAATCAACATTTTCCTTTGTGGCACTTTATTAAAGTTATCAGGAGGTATAAATTTGATATAGTTGAGCGAAAAGGCCATTCTAAGGTACAACTTTCCCCATAGCCACCTATGTTTTTGTGAGTACATACCAGCCGAGTGTATGTTTCTCACCTTTTGGGCCTTCTTACCCAACGAACTACCATGAGTTCTATCACCCCAAAGTGGGTATTCATTTTTCTTTCTAGGACAAACAACCTAGATATGATCCACAACTAGCTGGACAAATGATCGAAGCTTGATCCGACCTTTTCCTATTTCTTTTCTCTTCTCTTTCACATGTGTGTTCCTTTGTCTTTATGTTTAGCTTTCCATGGGATCCTCATCTTGGGGGATTAATCATCCCTCTTGATCATTGTTATCTCATCTTGCTAGCATAAGTGCATTTGGATCCCTCTCGATATGCATGGCTACTTTAGTGTGAGTTTGAAGCAAGTTCATCCTCTCACAAAAGTGGGGGCTAAATGGACCATAGAAAAATGGATCTTTGAAATTTTCATGGTCATTTAGGTCTTTTTCCTATGATGCTTGGCCTATTTTGCTTATATTTAATGTTGCAATGTAAATTATACATTCACATTAGGTACTTGAACATTCAAATTATTAAGACTTTATGATGTCTTGTGAAGGTGTTGTGAAGTGTTGTAACACATTTCTACACTTTTCTAGACTCTTCTCATTATAACTCATCTAAATAAATTCCCTGTTTATCCCTTACCAAGTCTTATTTTAAAGTGTTGTAAAGTCTTGTAACAAACTTTCACACTTCTCTAGGCTTGTCATCACCAATTACACCTTTCTTATGCTTTATTTGGCCCCTTTATGCACTTACAGGTCATAATTAAGTGTATTTTTGAACGTAAACCTAACAAATATCATTAAATGCAACTTAATTCCTAACACCCATTCACTTTCCTTGAGTGGGACTCATTCGCCATGGCTGGAAAATAAGTCCCTCTTGGCACAAAATTCAAAATAAATTCAAATTTCTTTCGGGTTTTTATTCATTAAGACCTTATGTCAGCCTGTGATTTTTTTTTGGGTAATTAGGGCATAAGTGTGTATAACTATATGTTTTTCCCTCATTTTACCATCCAATTCATATTATTCACCTAATCATCTCATACACTCAAGCATTCAATCATTTTTCACCATTCAAGCAAGGAATTATCAAACATCTTGGAGCAGCCATTGACATATCTTCAAACTTCAACAACAAAGGTTTGGTGAGTTTAGGACACTTTCATGTTTTTTATTCATCATTCCTTTCTTATTTTCATTTAATTTTTTTATCAAGGGTTTGATTACCAAAGTTGGATTTGACCAAGGAAAATCCCTAAACTCTAACCCTTAACCATTTTCCCCCTCTTTGCATGTGTGTTTTCAGGTCTTGTAGGAAGATTTGTCAAAGAGATAGGTGTTGAAAAGTGTCCAATGAGTCATCAAACCTATTCAAGTCAACCAAAACCTAATTCAAGACTGGGGACAACATTCAACCCATTTTCTATAGATTTGGTTTTGTCAATCCAACAAAAAGACAAGTTCAGATCTAGACCCAAAGAGTTGACTTCAGAATTTGTAGATTTTTGGAGGACTGATTCTCCATCAATGGTGAATGAGTCCCACTGCTAGGATAGAAAATCTAATTTCTTTAGTGTTTAGTTCTCGACACTCATAAACCAGTTTCAACAAAGTTTTCTAGAAGTAGGACTAATTCACCATCAATGGTGAATGAGTCCCACTGGTGATCAACACTAATTTTTGTAAAATTCTAGAACATTCCAACATCACCATTTTATCTCAAAGTGCACTATGTTTAGTTTCATTCAATTATGTTTTCATTTGTGCATGTTTCTAGTTCATTTTTGCATACAACACTGTGTTTTCAAAAACTTCATATTTCTTAGGTTTAGCATAAATAATCAATCAATTTTATCAGTTTGTTGCATCTAGATCATTTCATTGAGGCATAATTTCTCTATACTTTCATTAGTTTGAGTGAACCACCTAGATTTTAGTGTGAGATCTATCTCTTTCCTTTAGGTGAAAAACCCTAATTGAGCAAAAGAGTCATAGCATTTCACACCCTAAAAATATTTGGTTCAATATGCTTGTGTTGTCTACTTCATAGGTGTTGCTTGCTATCATTTGATAATAACTAACTCATTAGCATAAGTTTGCATGAGACTCTTCATGTTGTTGATGTCCACTCCAATAGAGGAAGAGCCTGACATTCTTGTCTGGGCGGCAGAGTACACGTACATAGACTACAGCATAGCTGATGTTAGTTGTATAGAAAAAGTGCTTGGAATAGCTTCTTCCTGAGGACCACCAGATATTTTTTCACATCCAAGCATTGGAGGTCATGTCGGAAGCTTCCTAACATGAATTAAACTATTTTCCATGCACACAACCAACTCATATGCATCGGGTAAGATATCCCCTCCCATGGAGGTTATCATTATTGCGATGTCTGAATTGAGAGCCTTTAGGTAGAACATAAATTTCATCATGAATGGGGCTCGAGTAGTTACAGGGATCCATTGCTAGGTTTTGTGGAACCTGGTGTTGAAGTCACTCATAGCTTCTTGCGGGGCTCTCTTGACGATGATTAGTTGATGTAGTAACAAAGAATGATCTACTTTATCTGAGAAGCATTCAAACAACCTTTGGGTATGTGCAAGAAGTTGGGTCCACATTCAGGGGAATTTCCATTTTTCAGCTTTAAAACAAATACCCATTCATTTTTTAGAATAGGTACCCATTTTGAAGTGGGTAAATATTCCAAAAGGTTTAGAACTCACAAGACATGTTTTTTATTTGGATTTAGGCTTACAAAAGGCATGGTAACCCAACACTTAGACTTAGACTTGCAAGTACAAGGTCATGGAAATTTCAAGAGAATAAACTAACTTTGACAATAGAAAATGAGGTTTTTAAAAAATTGTTTTATGAAATTAAAACCCATTATATGTGACAAAGTCTAGTTTTCAAATATGTAACTTTTTTTATGATTTGATTATTTTTTCTATTTTTTAATTAATTTATGAGGAAACAAGTCCATAAACTCAAAATTTTAGGTTTTTGTATTTTTTTAATAACTTTTAATTTTTTAATTTTCTTGTTAAAAAAATTATATGGCATCAATCTATAAACAATTCTTTGCATAATGAAAATAATAATAAAAAACTGATAAGTTTAGGTCAAGTTATGATGTTTGTAGATAAGGGTCATAAAAACCAGAAATTAGGCCTAATAATAAATTAATAAATTATAAAAATATCATGAAAAAATTATAAAAAAATATTCTCATCAATCTTCATTATAATATAAATCTTTCCCAAAAAGGAATTAGAAAAATTCTTTTATTTATGTCAAATTATGGTGTTTGTACACGTGCATGGTATGGTCCTAAAAAAGTGACTTTTAAAAAGTGGTTTTAATACATGCATATAAAAAATTATTTTGTATCATTTGGGTATTAGAATAAATTACATATTTGAAAACTAGACTCAAAATATTAAATTTAATATTACTGAACATTTCAAAGATTCAATGTGTAAGTGCTTCAAATTTTAAGTCCAACTATGAGAAATTCTAAAAATCAGGAAAAACACTTCCACTTTTTGAACATTTTGTGGACCCAACTTCTTGCACCTACCCTTTTCTCTGAGTTGATCCCAAGATATGATAGACCCCAAGGCCAAAGATCGATACCAATGTTGGGCCTTTCCTCTGAAAGAGGCAGCTAATAGCCTTAGGGCGATATTTTCCTTTGCTATGTTATGTACCCTACATACCTTTGCTATATCTTGAAGGTGTTTGGAGGGGATTTTGAAATCTTCTCCAGAGAATTTTGGAATAGCTTTGAGGGTGTTAGCAGGTATGGGAGGCCATGCATTTGGGGGTGTAGGTGGTTGTAGTGGACCACCACTATCCCAGGTTACAAAAACTTTAGTAGTAGGGGAAGTTGCATGAGCCATAGGGAAAAGATTCCTATGAATCAGGTATATAGGTATTCTAATTTGGAAGGTTGAGCCTTCGGGTGGAGTAGATAAGGCTCTGGATATTGGGCTCTTACTTCTCACTCTATTGCTCCTTACAGGTGATAAAAAACCTATAAGCCTTCTTCTCCTAGGTACTGAGGCAGATAACTAGGAGTACTAGAAATGACCTCTTGAAGATGCTCTTGTTTGGATTCTGGGCATGAAACTTCCAGTTTCTTTCCTTTGCATGATTGAAGGAATATTTTTGACTTCCAATCAGGCATTCAGAGAACTTCGTGTCCCACTAGGAATTCCATAAAAATAACTATTGATCGTCAAAGCTTGCACCTCTTTGATGGTCTTATGGGAAATATAGTGAGTGGGTGACTTATTTGCACCTCACTGAATACCTCTGGGATTTTTATAGAAATTCAACTCTTATTTGGGTTTTGGAGAAAAGGGTAGAAGGAAATGTGAACATAAAAAATAAAAATGGCAATGTGCCAAAGCTTTTACAACATTTCAAACCCAATATTTCCAATGAGTGATATAATTAGACACAGAACGCCACAAACCTTCATTGTTGAGAAGAGAACAAACAACAAAGGCTAACACCAAGCACAGTGCAAGCATTCAAATCTTCCCACAGGTAGTGTTCATTAAGGTCTGATCAAACATAAAGATTTCCAAGGTTACCAAAAAAATGTTCAGAAATTGCATAAACTCTCTCTCCTAATACAACACAATATAATAAAACAACAACCCTTTAGAAAAATAGAGAAGTCCACTGACATAATCAAATTTTCACAAGTCATTATTCTACATATAAGCCTACAACATGGAAATCAACAACTTAAACTATTTGAATTCAGCTTTCTTCACACAATGTTTTTTTTAGAACAAAAGCATAAAGAAGGAAAGCTTGATAAAGGCCATACATGCATAGTCTCAAAGATTTATTCCAAATAATTCATGCTTAAATATCAAATAAACTTTAAAACAGAGGTCAGATGGCAATCTGATAATAGTTTGAGCATAAACAATATAACATGCCAGAGAAAAGTAGTTCTACAACTCTATTTCTAAAAATAGTTCTTAAAACCTAAGAAAACTAAAGAAAATTTTCCTCGGCGAAGGAAACTAAAACTTGGAGCCAACCCTTTCCTTTTGTCACCTCCTCTCATTTATAGCTACAGAAAGAAGAAAAATCTACCACAACATGGAAGTAATTACTGCTAGGTGTTGGCATTTGATAGCACATTATCTAATCATAGATCTTTAGTTAGGTCACAACAATATTTGCTCATCAATTCTCAATTGCTGCAATACTGCTCTTTAGATATTTAGCAAATATAGTTATTTTAAAATGATCAAATCCTAGAAAACTGCTTGGAAAAAGTCAGGTTGACTAGTCACGTAACCCAATGGCACCGACTCAAAGCTTCCATCCCTAAAACCAAAAAGGGCCAGCAAGCTCTGACAAACTCTGAAAAAATATCACTTTATACAGCGCAAACTGCTTGCATCAAAGAGATAATGTGTCAAGCAAGCAAAAAATTTTCAAACTCATGAATATAGCTCCTTGAGAAAATCCACGACAAGTTGACACATGTCCTGACTCTCTCCTGAAAGGAAGGTGAAAAATGAAAGCCCCACAACCACTACACATGCATGTTACACACCTTTTCGACAACTTTACTCTAGCACGGACACATCCAAAGCCAAAAACATATACAAGCCAAAAATCAAAATGATCAAGGAAAAAATTCTTCACATTTCCCAAGTCTTTTCTTTCTCTATTTTCTAATTTTTCCTTCAAATTCTTCCCTATTTTCTCAAGTCTTCCCATCCGAATTAAACCAAAGAATTCTATATCTCAAATCTCATTAAAAGGAAGTAAAAAATAATTGTCTTTACAAATTTTTGTTGTAAGCGTTGAGCCTACATAGCCTTTTTCCATATTTCAAAACCTTTTTATTAATCATAGTGACTCTGTCCCAAGAGGAAGAAGAGAAATCCCTTTCATTATGATTCCATAATTTATATTTTTTTCCTCTTCCACTTCTTTTAATTCTTAATCTTTTAAAACTGAATCATGATTTTTCATATACCATGTAATTGCCACTTCTTGGATCCAATTTAGAATTTAAAGAAAAATAAGAAAGCAAAAATTATTTTTCTAAATAATATTTAATCAATTAAATAATTATTTCAAAATGATGTATTTAAAAATAAATGGGTTTTCAAGCTTTCCATACATTCTTCCCCCCTAAGAATGGACTTCCTCTTAACTTCAACACATTCAACCAGAGTTATCTCACATGATCTTCAACCACAAAATCAATAATAATTCCCAATTTTCTCATCACACGCAACCATAGGATTGATTTAATTGAATCCACACTCTGAGAAAATAAAGATTAAATAGATAATTAATTCCATTTCAAGATTCTAAATCATAAATTTTATCTCACTTTCTTTTATAATAAAATCAATATCTCTAGCAATTCTTTTCATCTCAACACCACTACCAACTATCATAATAATAATCATATTAAAATTCATTAATCTTGTCAAATCAAATATACAATAATATCATAATATATTTCTTTCCAAAATTTACTTGTATACATTCATCTCAATCATGAAGTTATATAAAATATAAATACAATTGATTTTCTTATCTTCTTCCTTCAGCAACTCACAACCATACCTTTTTTTCCAAAAAAAATTTAGTTATCCCATACCACAATAGTTTCCAATAAACCTGATAATAGCTCACACTGAGCATCCAACCAACACAACAATCCTTCTACAAAATAAAATTCATTACTTATAATAGAAGTATAAATTAATAATAATCAAATTCATTGCAATATATATTCTCTTACAATTTAAACATCACAAGTATCAGTTTCATTCATTATATATACTTTTAATGAGATTGAAATGATTAGTGTCTAATATAACCATAATGCCATAAATTAGACCTTACATAATTTCACAATATACATTTCCCAAGGCATCTCTCCCATATACAACCTACTAGGACAATCTACACAATTCAAATTACTTCACTCAAGCCAACAATAATAAATCCCCAAAATATAGAAGTTCCAATGAGTAAATATTTCAAATAAAAATAAAAAATCAATTAATAAAATAAGGAGAAATGAATATTGAATAGCTAAAATTGTTATCATAAAAATTGAAGAATGTGGCTATATTGTTTGGTATAAAGATAATTATTACATTTATCAAAAGAATAGAAGAGTAGAAACATGAAAGACTGCGATGTCCCCATCATACAAAAATAATCAAGATACTTGTATATGTTTTAATACATTTGTGTTTTTAAATAGATAAATTATACATGTATATATATATATACACATATACATATACTTAAATATAGTTCACGAGAGGGTATGTGCAGGATCATGATGGGCCAAAAAGTGGCAATATGATGGGTATGTAGCTAATGACTTTTTTTACCCAAAATTGATGAAACGAAAAGGGTTTTTAAAGGAGATTCCTGACTTTCCACCAATATAAATTATGCTTTACTTTGAATTTAATAAATAATTATTATTCATTTTCTATTTGAATTATGACTAAAGTCGTGATTGATAGGTTGATTGAAAAACATCTATAGCTTTCAAATGGTATCACATTTTTTGAATCTGAAACATGTGTCACATTATATGCTTCACATAGTAAAGGATTAAAAAAAATGAATTTCATGAAGTTTTGACCAAGTTAAGGTGGTCAGGCATATGAGTTTTTATATTTTTAAAAAGTTGTAATAAAATATTCATAATTAATTATTTACTTGGAAAATAATTACAAAAAAATATGCATCACATCGAGACATGAGACCTCTACTTATATCTAAAATCTTATAAAAAAATATTATCATTTTATTGTGCTTAGGGTGGTCAGACAAACACCCACTTCTTATTTTTCCCTTAAATTTAAGTACTACTACATTGAAATTTCAAATTTTCAGATAGATTTTTTTTTCTAAAATAAACCTAGTAGTTTAGAAACTAAATTCAATTTGCTACAAATTATATTCTTAAATATTTTTGAAATAATATAGATAACTTATTCAAATTTTTACATCAAGTTGCCTAACTCTAATTTTTCTAAATTTTTTGCCACTTAAGGGCCTATTTTTTCCATGATGATCCTACACATACCCGAAAATAAAACATATCCATTGCTTATATATATATTAATTACTTTATAAACAACCAAGGAGAAAATGAATCAAACAAGGAGATACATTAAGTCACAAACAAAACGTTAGTTAAGAATGGATACCTTGAACCAAAAGAGAAACATCCCTTGAGCACCCCAGCTATATCAAGTGAGACACAATAAGGATGAAGGAATCAAGAAAAAGAGAGAAGAGTAGAAGTGTAGAGAATCAACATCAAGGAGGAAAATGCAAAAACAAATCGATGCACTCAGAGAAAGAGAAACACATGAGTAAGATAGGAGGATGCTAATCAAAAGATAAGGGATTGAAGGTTAGTAGAAAACATGCTAAATTGAATGTAGTCATAGGATCTCCAAGTTGAATAGATATAAGGCAGAACCCGCATCAAATCCAATTAGGAAAGAACACCTCCCAGGTGTGGTAGATCTGGTAATCAATAGTAGATAAGGATGAGCAAACTACAAGGGAAGCTTAGGAGACAAGTTTAAGGAAAGGGTCGGATATCATCCCTTATATTCTAGTTCACAAATAGCAAGTTGCACACTAAATACATAATCTAAATTCATCAATTTCATCCACTTATATTCAATTTTACTGATAGCAAGTTGTACATCAAGCACAGAACCTAAATTCGTTAAGCTCAAGACTTATCACTATAAAAATTCTTAATTGGATTTACTAAAAGACAATACTATCTTTGGAAATACACTATTAAGATCTATTGTTAAAGCAGAGTTTAGAGGATTCTTTTGGCTTGATTCAAGAAGGGATTTTCATAATGGTATCAAAGCATCAGTCTTGCCAACTTGTTGGAGAAAAAATAATGTGAACCTACCATAGAAAAGGGACCATGGCCAATCAGCTGGCTCAAGAACTTAAAACCTTCATGGAGCAAACCAATGAGAAATTCGAGAAGATCAACTTGCTAATTCTCTAGGCTCTTCAAAATATGAATAGCCACAACACTCAAGAAAGAACCAAACCAAGGAAAGAAATGCAATCAAATGATTTAGAAAATGAACATTCAACCCAAAGTTCCTCACTAAGACCAACCATGCCTCCTTTCCTGCCAAGCAAAAATGTCATAGAAGAAATAGAAGAGCCAAATTCTTATAGTGTAGAAGACATTGCGCTTATGTATGTTAAGTTAGACCCTACAGTTCAGAAACTTGTACCTTTCAAGGAATATTATGAAGTCAAGACCCAAGCCAACCCAAGTAGAAGGAAGAATCAGGCCAGCAAAGACATTAGATCCCAGGTTAATAAGATGAAATTTCCATATTTTGACAGCTCCGGGGGAACCACCGCACAATCATGGGTTCAAAAGCTTGATACTTGTCTTTCCCTCATCCCCATGGCCAAAGAGGATTCCATCAAAAAATTTGTCCTACACCTATCAGGGATATCGAGCATGATTGGTGGTACCATGGACTCATCACATAAGGTCACCGAAATATAAGCACCTATAGTGAGTTCACTCAAAAACTCATTAATAGATTTGATCAAAAGCATCCCGAGTGGTATTTCAAGGAACTCATCCAACTTAGGTAAAAAGGAATGGTGGAGGAATATGCAAATGACCAAGTGAAAAAGATAGTTGTCATGGTCCTCGACCTATCTCAAAGAAGGCTTACTATCTTTTCATTGAAGGACTTATGGAACCAATTAAGAACATAGTAAAACCATTGGAGTCACAAAAAGTGGGGGAGGAAATTCAAAGGGCCATGAAAGAGGAATCCAGTTCTTCCAAGGATAAAGCTAAGAATCCCTTGCTCAAGTCACAACCCAAACAAGATCAACGAAGGGGAGATAATAGAAAAAGAGCATGCCACTTTTGCAATGAACCATGAATTGCGAGCCATCGATGACATGACAAGGAAGCAATCAAATGAAGAAAAGAATTAATGGAGAGAGGCTTATATTTCATATGCAAGGAACCTTGGGGACAAGACCACAAATGCAAGAAGGGAAAAATTTACACAAGATAGAAGAAGCATCAGATGAAGAATCAAAATAAATTCCTACCAAAAAGGAAAAATGGGACCCAGATGAACAAGGGACATTAGCAATCATCTCTCAAGCAAGTGAGCATAGATCCTTTCAGATCAAAGGTACACTAAAGGGAAAAAAAATTATTTCCTTGGTGGATCTATGGGGCTTCCCACAACTTTATTATAAAAATTTTAGTATTAAAGAAAATATTGGAGGCTCAAAATTTCAATGGTTTCAAGGTAGCACTTGCAAATTAACCCATGAATCAATGTTCAAAGATCATCCCTCAACTAGAGATTGCCTTGAGTGGATTTTTATGTAGTAAACCTACAAAATGATGTGATTCTAGGGATGCCTCGGATAAATTCCATAAGAAACTTTACCATGGATAACCCAAACTTAGAAATTTGCTTCAAGCACAATGGGCAAGAAGTTACACTTAAAGGACTGCCAAATGGGTCTCCCAAGGTGGTATGATGCAAAGGATGGAAAGGATTGTAAGGCACTACCAAGGGAAATGGATAGCACAATGCATGGTGCTAGATAAATCACCCTCTCATGAGCAAGCAATTCACATCGATATCCAACGTATTTTAAAAAGACACAATAATTTTTTTGGAGATATCCCCCCGGTCTACCTCCAAAAAGGGGGATTTGAGCACTCCATTCTAGAATTGGAGTAAGTGGAAAAACCAGTGATAATCACCCACTACAGACATCCCCGAAAGCTCAAAGAAGAGATTGAGAAGACTATTGAAGAATTGTTGGAAATGGGACACATTCGACCAAGTAATAGTCCCTTTGTATCATCCATCATGTTAGTCAAAAAGAAAGATGGCACTATGCGAATGTGTATAAATTACAGGGCCTCAAACAAGAAAACTATCAAGAATCAATATCCAATCCCAAGGATAGATGAATTATTGGATGAACTTAATGGAGCAAGATATTTTTCCAAAATTGATTTATGATTAGGATATCATCAAATCTGAATGAAGAAGGAAGATGTACCAAATACAACATTTCTATGTCATTATGGGCATTTTGAATTTCTAGTCTTACCCTTCAGCCTCACCAACACTCCAGCCACCTTCCAATCATGCATGAACCACATTTTCCACCAAAAACTAAGGAAGTTCATACTAATCTTCTTTGTTGACATCTTGATATATAGAAAAACATGGGAAGAGCATCTCCATCATATTGAAGAATTTCTAAATATTCTAGAATCAAACTTCGTTTATGCAAAAATGTCAAAATGTGAATTTGGGCTAGAAGAAATACTCTACTTGGGACACAAAATCAATGCATAAGGGGTAAGCATGGATGAGGAGAAGATTAAGGCCATCAAAGAATGGCCCAATCCAAAGACTTTGACTCATCTTAGGGGCTTTATGGGATTACACATCTATTATAGGCATTTTGTAAAGGGCTTCTCCAAGTTGGTCTCTCCCCTCACAGACTTGACAAAAAAGGGGGCCTTTATGTGGAATGACCAAGCACAACAATCCTTTGAGAAACTAAAGGAATCCATGAGTACCTACCCTATCCTCACCATTCCCAACTTCACACTACCATTTGAGCTACAGTGTGATGCCTCTGAAGAAGGAAATGGCACAGGTCTCATGCAAAGGAAACATCCAATAGCTTTCGAAAGCCACAAGATGACTGAGACCAAGAGGCACTACTCCATCTATGGAAAAGAGATGTTAGCTATTATGCACGCCCTAGCCAAGTTTAGACAATACCTAGTTTGTGTAAAAATCATCATCAAAATAGATCATGCAACAGTCTAAGATTTTTCGTGCATCAAAAGGATCTTAATGATCGTCAATAAAAGTGGGTGATCAGAGTTCAATCCTATGATTTTGACATAGAATATGTTAAAGGAACCATTAATGAAGTGGCGGATGCATTATCTAGCCATCCCCACCTCAACACCATCACAAGCATTTCAAAGGAATGGAAAAATGACATTATTACCGAGTATTCCAAAGATGCACAAGCCTCCGAGATTTTAGAAGGAAGAATGCTAAATGAAGAATACAAGATATGGGATGATATCATCTTGTATAATGGAATGATACTTCTTGTTCCCCACTCAAAGATTAAGAACAAAATTATTAAGGAATTCCATGATAGCCCTCTGGCCGGCCACCAAGGATACTAAAAAATGTATAAATAGATTAGAAAGAAGTATTCATGGAAGGGATTAAAAAGTGTTGTGCTCAAACATGTACAAGAATGCATGAATTGTCAATGAAATAAAGTGGAACAAAGTCATCCTACAGGACTACTACAACCACTACCCATTCCCAACCAAAAATGGGAAAGTATCTCGATGGATTTTATAACCAGATTTCCCAAGATACATGGAAGATATAGCATTTATGTGATAGTGGAAAGAATTACTAAGTATGCCCACTTCTTTGCAGTTTCATTGGAATACAAAGCATATCAGGTGGTAGAATTATTCTTTAAGGAAGTCTTTTATCTTCATAGGATACCCAAAACAATCAGCAGTGATCGGGATAGTAAATTTCTTAGCCAATTTTGGCAAGAAGTTTTCTAGCTAGCAAGGACAAATCTAACTCCAAGCACAAGTTACCACCCATAGACAAATGGGAAAACGAAGATAGTTAACAAATGGATAGAATGTTAAGAAATTATGTCATGGGTCAACAAACCACATGGATAAAATGGCTACACTTGGGTGAGTATAGTTACAATACCACCCACCACATGTCAATTGGAATGAGCCCCTTCCTTTGGAAATTTGGTCACCCAAGAAAGCAAGGTACAAAGTGCATAGGAATTCATATAGAAAAATATTGACCTCGTGAAGACCCTTAAGTAAAATTTGTAGCAAGCCCAAAACCAACAAAAGATCTATGCTGACCGACACCGCATAGAAAGGACATTTGAAGTCAGAGATCTATTTTTCCTACGAGTACAACCATGTATAAGCAAACATCAATAAAAAAGAGTGTGGCTGGAAAGCTAAAAACACGTTTCTATGGTCCTTACAAAGTTATATGAAGAGTGGGTGAGGTAGCTTAGGAGATAGAGCTACCAAAGCACAGAAAGATCCATAATTTCTTCCATGTATCTAGGCTTAAAAAGGTCCTTGGGCAGCAATTCCTCCCTTGCACAGAGTTACCTCCTCTAGATGAGGAAGGGAAACTTTAGAACCAGAATTTATCATAGACACTAGGGAAATGAAATTGAGGAACGAGATCATTATCGAGTTTTTAATCAAATAGAGGGGACTTCTTAAAGATGATGTGACATGGGAGAGAGAAGAAACTATTAAGGCATTTGAGAATAAACAAAATCAAGAAGGGAAAAACATGATGGCCCTTGACTAAAACACGAAATGAACTTTTGGACGTAATATCTTCAAAATAAGTTAAAAAGGAATTCTTCATGCACAAGGACATAACTTGAGGATAGTATGCAATATTACATTACAATACATGTAATATCTTCAAGATGGATACACCAAAAGATAGGGTATCCATAAGGCCTGAGAAGTGAAAAGCTCGCTTCTAGGATTATAATACTAGATACACTTGAGAAATGGGGTATCCAGAAGGCCTGGAAGAGATGTTACAATATTTTCCAAGATTCTAAGGCTGTGTACACTTAATGATAAGGTATCTAGAAGGCCTAGAAGAGATGTTACAGTCTTTTCCAAGATTATAAGGTTGGGTACACTTAAGAATAAGGTATCCAGAAGGCCTAGGAAGAGATGTTACAATGTTTTCCTAGGATTGTAAGGTTGGGTACACTTAATGATAAGGTATCCAGAAGGCCTGGAAGAGATGTTAAAATGTTTTCCTAGGATTGTAAGGTTGGGTACACTTAATGATAAGGTATCCAGAAGGCCTGGAAGAGATGTTACAGTCTTTCCTGGGATTATAAGGCTAGGTACACTTAAAAATAAGGTATCTAGAAGGCCTAGAAGAGATGTTATAGTCTTTCCAGGATTATAAGGTTGGGTACACTTAAGAATATAAGGTATCTAGAAGGCTTCGAAGGGGTGTTACAATCTTTTCTAGGATTATAAGGCTAGATACACTTAAAAATAAGGTATCCAGAAGGCCTGGGAAGAGGTTTTCAACCTTTTACTAGGATTTTAAGCCTGGATACCCTTAAATAAGGTATCTAGAAGGCCTAAAAAGAGATGTTACAATCTATTCCCAAGAGTTTAAGGTTGGATACACTCCATAGTGAGGTATCCAGAAGGCCAGGAAAGAGATTAGCTATAACAAGGTGTTACAATCTTTTTCCAGGATGAAGACAACTATACTAGCCAAGAATATCAAGAAATTAAGGGAGAAAAGAGTTATAAGGATTGCTTGAGGACAAGCAAAGTCAAGCGGTGGATACTTGTGATGTCCCCATCATATAGGAATAATCAAGATAAGTATATGATCTAATACATTTGCATTTTTAAATAGATAAATTATATATATATATATAGCTATATATATATATATACATATATTTAAATATAGTTGCATGAAAATAAAACATATCCATTTCTTATATATCTATACTCATCAGTTGATAAACAACCAAGGAGAAAATGAATCAAGCAAGGAGATACAGTAAGTAACCAACAAAATGTTAACTAAGAATGGACACCTTGAACCAAAAGAGACACATCCCTTGAGCACCTTGACTATATCAAGTAAGATGCAATAAGGATGAAGGCATCAAGAAAAAGAAAGAACAGAAGTGCAGAGAATCGACATCAAGGAGGAAAAGGCATGTAAATAGATTGACGCACTCGGAGAAAGAGAAACACATGAGTAAGATAGGAGGATGTTGATCAAAAGATAATGAATTGAAGGTTAGTAGACAACATGCTAAATTAAATGTAGTCTAGAGGATCTCCAAGTTAAATAGATATAAGGCAAAACCCACATCAAATCTAATTAGGCAAGAACACCTCCAAGGTGTGGAAGATCTGGTAATCAATAGTAGATAAGGACAAGCAAACTGCAAGGGAAGATTAGGAGACAAGTATAAGGAGAGGGTCAGATATCGTCCCTTATATTCCAGTTCACAAATAGCAAGTTGCACACTGAATATAGAATCTAAATTCATCAGTTTCATCCACTTATATTCAATTTTACTGACAACAAGTTGTACATCAAACATTGAACCTGAATTCTTTAAGCTCGACTCATCACTATAAACATTCTTAATTGGATTTACTAAAAGACAATACTATCTTTGGAAATACACTCTTAAGATCTATTGTTAAAGTAAAGTTTAAAGGATTCTTTTGGCTTGATTCAACAAGGGCTTTTCACAAAGACCTAAAATTTGTTCCATTAATTTATGCTCAGATAGATTTATATTGGATAGCTAAAATTGTTATCATAATGGCTATATTGTTTGGTTTAGACTAAGTTAGTACTTCATATGGGATTTTATTGTTTGAAATGATTGATTTGTCATGTTATTAGTAGTCGATTTAATACTTGTAATACATTTTATATGGGATCAAACTCTAAGTTGTAAATAAATGATGAGTGTGTTAATACTTCTTGAGATGAAATATGTCTTAGTTCACATATTATAGCCTTCTTGCGATTTCACATGTATATTTAGAAGTTGAGTAAAAATATTGTCTATTTTCTACATTTTGTATGATGTGTTGTGATAGAGAATGAATGGAATTTTTTTTCTATTGTTATAACTTCCTTGTTTTATCATATTGTTCAATAGCTAAAATTGTTATCGTAAAAACTTGAAGAATGTGGGTATATTGTTTGATATAAAGATAATTATTACATTTATCAAAAGAATAGAAGAGTAGAAACATAAGACCTAAAATTTGTTTCATTAGTTTATGCCTAGATAGATTTTCTTCTAAGGTGTTGGTTAATCAAAATTTAAGTACTAAATAGTTTTTTTCAAAAGAAAATGAATGAAGGCATTCAAAAGAATAAATAGTAGAAAAACAAAATGCAATGGAATAATGCATGCAACAATCAAACACACATTATAAAATGACATATATACCCATACATCATCTAATGTGTAATCACATATATACAATGAATACCCATCTCAACCAATGATAAAATAGATAAACATTATCTCAGATGCAATTTCATATAATTTAGACAATACCATGGTTAGATTTGCTATTTCCCTTCAAAAAAAATAAGGTTCCAAAAATGAATGTTTTAACCTGAACAACTATTGTCCTGAGAAGAATTCAAGCATCAGATATATGTTAGGTTTCGAGAGAAAAATTCAAGGATTTGCAAATTAAATAGCAACAACAAATAGGTCGTAGGAATGTCCCTCACTAATTGATACATATCTCCAAATTGACAAGCTGGGTAGTGCTAATATTTGGATATGTTTTTCATAATTAAGTGGTGCATCTTATATCAAAATTTCAGAAAAAATCATTTTGTAGAAAAAAATGTTATTGTTGACGCAACATACTGCTTTTTTTAGAGATGAAATGGTAGGAAATAGATGGTCACTAAACATTACATATCTCCACAACGATAAACTGGGTATGGCTCATTTTCGGATATTTGAAATACATATGTGACAACTTATATAAAATTTTTAGAGAATCATAGTTTGTAGAAATAAATTTATAGTCGACGTAACAGACTAGGGTTTAGAATCTCCAAACTAGTTATATTAACATCTGATAAGTGATTGAAGATTGGTTTCAAGAAAGTGATCCCTAAGGAAAAAAATGAACAAAAAATGCAGAAGATTATTCATAAAACTTGCATATAAAAGAAATCAATTGCATACCCAAAATATTATTGCTATTCATTCCTCACAAAAATTTCTCAGCTTACATCCATTTTCCCCAAGTATTTTCTTTCTTTGTTGTCTGATTTTTCCTTCAAATTATTCCTTGTTTTCTCAAGTCTTCCCATATGAATTAAACCAAAGAATTCTATATCGTAAGTTTCATCAAAAGGAAGTATGAAAAAATTGTGTTTACAAATTCATTTTGTAAGCGTTGATCCTAAATAGCCTTTTTCCACATTACAAAACCTTTTTATTAATCGTAGCGACTCTGTCCCAAGAGGAAGAAGAGAAATCTCTTTCATAATGATATCATAATTTTTATTTTTTTCCTCTTCCACTTCTTTTAATTCTTAATCTTTTAAAACTGAATCATGACTTTTCATAAACCATGTAATGACCACTTCTTGGTCCTAATTTAGAATTTAAAGAAAAATAAGAAAGCACACAAATTATTTTCTAAACAATATTTAATCATTTAAATAATTATTTCAAAATAATGTATTTAAAAATAAATGGGTTTCCAAGTTTGGCTTCTTTATGGGTATGTGCAGGATCATCATGGAAAAAGCAGGCCCTTAAGTGGCAAAAAATTTAGAAAAATCATAGTTAAGCAACTTGACGTAAAAATTTGAATAAGTTATCTATATTATTTCAAAAATATATAAGAATAGAATCTGTAGAAAATTGAATGGTGTTTCTAAACTACTAGGTTTACTTAAAAATAAATAAAATCTATTTGGTGAAAATTTAAAATTTCAATACAGTAGCACTTAAATTTCAGGGAAAAAATAAGAAGTAGGTGTCTGTCTGACCACCCTAACCATAATAAAATGATAATATTTTTTTATAAGATTTTATATATAAGTAGAAGACTCATGTTCGGATGTGATACATATTTTTTTGTAATTTTTCTCCAATTAAATAATTAATTATGAATTTTTTATTACAACTTTTAAAAAATATAAAAAATCATATGTCTGAACCTTAACTTGGTCAAAATTACATGAAATTTAATTTTTCTTTTTTTAATCCTATAGTATGTGAAGCATAGAATGTGCTACATGTTTTGGATTCAAAAAATGTGATACTGTTTGAAAGTTATAGATGTTTTTCAATCAACCCATTGATCACGACTTTAGTCGTAATTCTAATAGAAAATGAATAATAATTATTTATTAAATTCAAATTAAAGCATAATTTATATTGGTGGAAATCTAAGAATCTCCTCTAAAAACCCTTTTCGTTTCATCAATTTTGTGTAAAAAAAAGTCGTCAGCCACATACCCTACAAATACCCATAATATTGCCACTTTTTGGCCCACCATGATCCTGCACATACCCTTATATATATATAGTAATATTAAATAAGTATAATATATATTATAATATTTAGAAAGCTAACACTAAGAGATATGTACTTACAAAATAGAATTTCCAAATGACTTCATTTGATCCTTTAAAAGGTGAAGAAAAATAAATATTTTATTTTATTTTAAAAGATATAGAGGAGACTCAATCAAGGGTTTGATATAACCCCCTTAAATAAAAGCCTCTTCTAGAGAAACTCTATAGGCTTAAATCAGAAAATGTGTGATTTTAAGAAGAAAAAAAAAAATTTCTCATAAATGGGATACTTATTATGGATCACCACTTTTTTATTTTAATATTACTCATTCCCTTTATTGATTTTTAGATTTTTGTAAATTAGAATCAGCCCTTGTATTCATCTAATATTCCTTCTTATCTAAATAATTTTAAGGTATTTCCATGATTTACTATATTGAATCCATTAGAGCTTAATTATACTATATTATTTTACCAAAATAGTATTGGTCCATATTCCATGGGTTCATTATTCTAATGTGTATCTTTTAGGAATTATGTGGTTTACACCTTGCAAATTATATGAATGATCTAACTATCTAATGTTTTATAATATTTTTAACTTTAAGAAATTCATAGAATGAGACGCTAACAATATATGAACCCATAAGATTATTTAAGAGACAAATTCCACAATTTGACATTTGCATTATGATGGGTGTAAGAGAGAATTGAAATAGGGCATGCATAGTGGACTAGGAAGAGCATCTTAGATAAATATAAATAATGAACTACCACCCATTGCTATTGCAAGCTCCAACACTAACATTGATGTATTATTTCTATGTAAGAGGGTCAATAAATGATCATAATATAGTATTTTCTACCTTTGGCAAAAAAAAAATTCAACCTAATTGAAGATGAGTGGACACAATGTATTTTTAATCTTATTAGAGGTAATATGAAACTAGGTGGATTTAATGAAGGTGTGGACTTATAATTTATTATTGAATTTTTATTTTATTATAAATTAATAAAATTATATTAGAATTGAAATTTGTTGAACAACATTAAATGTCTTTCAATTTTATTTCTAGAATTTTTTACTTGTCACTATGTGCATGATTGTTGAGAAATGGTAAGTAGGGAATTAGATTGAATTTCATTATTATCATACAATTTTCTTAGTGAAGTACTTATCCTAGGATTGAAATATAAACATCAATCATTTATTCTTGGAGCCCTATGAAATCCTATTAGTGTATTAATTTTATCTCAGGGTAAATAACTTTGGATGGTTTTTTTCCCGTAGGGTAGTTTTCTCACCTGTTAGATATTTTCATGGCTTTAAAAGCTTCTACAATATATATTTTTAGCATCTCAATTTATTCCCTCCTTTTGATAAAATAGAGTATTTGCTTCTCTCTCATCTATGAAGGTTTATTCTACAAGTGGTAATCTTGGGCTCACACCAACATGGTATCAGAGCCAACCATTTTTCCCTCCTTCCTTTGAGAGTTTTCATTAGAGGTTTTTTTGAGTGAATTGATATTCAATTTTGTGTTTGTTGGTTGCAATCTATTCTGAAAAGATTTTCACATTTGTTTGCAATGATGGATGTTTGAATTACATTGAAGAAAATAATGCAATCCTGTTGCTGGTGAATTTCATCAAAGCAATTATTGTTTGGCATCCGTTTGTGAGTGCACAGGCGTTTTGTTTAAAGGCATGATTATAATTGGTGTAGGCGCAGAATTTTTGTTTGAGGTGAATTTGTCATTTGGAGGCATATATTTCATGAGTTAGGGTGCAATTTGTATTCATTCTTGCTGGATGTTGTGTGAAGGTGGTTTACCTATTGGAGGTGGCGATTTTGTGCTGCAAAGAGCCCAATTTTCTCTGTTGGAGGGAATGATTTTCCGTTTGTAGTGGCCACAATTTTTGGGTTGGGAGGTTTGATTTCCTTGAGAAAGGCGTGATTTTTCTGAAGCAAGCACATTTTTCTTCTGCAGACGCATTTCCCTTATTGAAGAGGCATTTCAAACCTGAGGAAGAAGCAGATTTGAACTGTGAAGGGGTGATTTTTCTCTAGAGGCCGAAAATCATTTCCTTCTCACAGGCATTGTCATTGCCTTTTGCTGGCTGTGAATCTTCTTGAGGACTCTGATTCTCTGCTAAGAGGGTCGTTTTATGTTGTTAGTGTCATTTTTTTGTTGAATTTGCTCTTTGAAGAGTCATTTTCTCTTGGAAGCATTTTTTGTATGGAGATCGATTGCTGGCTAAGTTTATTGCTGAGGAGGCACGATTTGTTGTGCAAAGGTTATTTTTTCTCAAGAGGTGCGATCTGCTATTTAGTTGGCTTCATCCCTACAAGAGGTGTGGCCTTCTATTTCTGTGATTTAATCCCTATTGGTTGCTCATGTGATTTCCTCCTTACTAGGCGAAATCTACTTGCTGGGAAAAGATCATAGGGTTTCCTACCTTCTCAGTATGAAAACGTCCTGTTTTGCTGCAAACTTTATCCCACATTGGTGATATATCTCTAAAAATTAGTCTTTTTATTGTGGGAAATCTTCACTTGTTGAAAGTATGGTTTGTGCATGGTATTGCTATCTCTTGTCGGACTGAAGACAAGCTTTGGTTTGTGTGCAGAGTTAGTTGTGGCTTGTGAATGAGTTATTCTATTATCCCCTTTTTAAGAATTTTGCCATCTATTGTTGTAGCTTAAAATTGCAAGTCTTGAAGCCTAATTTGTTTTTTGTTCCAATCTATGTATTTTTGGCAAAAGTTTGTTTTGGGGAATTGCATATGATTGGTTCTATTTATTTTTGGGGTATAAATAGCATATTGGTTTCTTTTGCACATTATGTCAGAACTAAAAATTGAACCACTCACCCCACACAACTATCACACATGGAAGCTCAAAATATCATAGTTGTTGCAATCTTAGGGTCTTTGGAAAATGTTGGATGCCGAACAACCCGAGTTAACTAAGGAATTTGAAAATTTTGTCCATCGCAACAAAATGGATAAGGCAAGAGGACTAATACCAGTCTCCATGTGTCTGATAATTTGTTGTTTCATATTGTGGAGTGTACAACAGCCAGAGAGGTGTGGGATAAGCTTGCTAAATTGTATGGTAAGGTTAATCATTTCAAAATCTTGTAACTTGAAGCTAATCTCACCGTTCGCTCCCTAGATGCATTTCCCACTATTCAGGATTTCCTTGCACAATTCATTTTGATTTTTTCACAATTGAAAGGATGTGATCATGCCAAAAAAGATCAAGAGCGTATTTTCTTGATCTTGTCAAAACTAAGAGGTACCTTTCAAGTGTTTGTTTCTACCTTCTATTTTACTATGGATGTCATGGGAGAACATAAAATTCCTTCATTTGAGGAGTTTTGTGATAGATTGACTAGGGAGCAGGCCAAGTTGATTCAGATAGATGTTCTTCCTAACAATCATGCCTTGATGGCTCAATCTTCAAATGGCAAGAACAAGAAACAGAATAAGGATTCTAAGCCTAATGAGAATATTAAGGATCCTACTCCTAAGACCAAAACATCTTCCAAAGAGGAACCATCACAAAAGAAGAAGATCAAATGTGCTTATTGTAAGAGATATGGACATGATGAGCATAGGTGTTATACTAAGAAGATTTATGAGATTACTCATCTTCTTCAGAAGAACATCTCAATACCCTCATTAGAGTCTCCTTATTCTTCTTTCACATCTCCATCTACATCATCATCCAAACCTGCATAGACAAAGAATGTGGGATTTTCTAATGGGATGAAAGGTAAAGCACTCTTGGCTTCCACTATTCCAAAAAGTGGGCAATGACTTCTTGATTTAGGTGCATCTCTTCATATGACATCTTCTATGGATATGTTCTCTTCTTTTGAGCCTTGTAGTTCACCTAATATTTTGATGGGTAACAATACTTACATGAATGTTTGTGGAAAATGTTCTATTGATATGGGTGAAGTATGTTTTAATGACCTTCTTTATGTACCCTCCTTGACCACTAATCTTCTTTCAGTTTAGCAAATTACTCATGGTGCACAAGGGTATGTGCAGGATCATCATGGAAAAAATAGGCCCTTAAGTGGCAAAAAATTCAGAAAAATCAGAGTTAGGCAACTTAATGTAAAAATTTCAATAAGTTATATATATTATTTCAAAAATATGTAAGAATAGAATCTATAGCAAACTGAATGTAGTTTCTAAATTATTAGGTTTGTTTAAAAAAAAAAAAACTTTTTGGTGAAAATTTGAAATTTCAATGTAGTAGTACTTAAATTTTAGGGAAAAATAAGAAGTAGGTGTTTGTCCGACTACCCTAACCACAATAAAATGATAATATTTTTTTATAAGATTTTAGATATAAGTAGAGACTCATGTCCCAATGTGATGCATATTTTTTGTAATTTTTTCCAAATAAATAATTAATTATGATTTTTTATTACAACTTTTAAAAAAATAAAAACTCATATGTATGACCACCTTAACTTGGTCAAAACTTCATGAAATTCATTTTTTTTAATCCTATAGTATATGAAGCATAGAATGTGATGCATGTTTTGGATTCAAAAAATATGATACCATTTGAAAGCTATAGATGTTTTTCAATCAACCTATCAATCGAGACTTTAGTCATAATTTGAATAGAAAATGAATAATAATTACTTATTAAATTAAAATTAAAGCATAATTTATATTGGTGGAAAGTTGAGAATCTCTTTTAAAAACCCTTTTCGTTTCATCAATTTTGGGTAAAAAAAAGTCGTTAGCCATATACCCATCTTATTGCCACTTTTTGGCCCATCATGATCCTGCACATACCTACAAAGTAAGACAGTTGAGTTCACTGTCAAGATCATGTATACATTCAGGACATACAAACTAGAGATATCATTGCTATAGGGGTGGTGGATCATGCATCTCACTTATATTCTTTTTCTCATTTTATTCCTGATGATGATGTTTCTTTGGTTAATGTTCATACCCTTCCACCAAGAGTGAATCATGTTTGTGAGGAGAAGTTTGGTCACTTGAATCTTGGTGTTCTTGAGACTAGTTTTGAGATTCCCCCTCCTTCACCTCCTACTTCTTTAGATTCAAGTTGTTCTCTTGAGCAGGTTGGTCATAAATTTTCAGATCTTGATTTATTGGATGAGTATTTGGTAGGCATCTCAGATTTGTTTGTGGAGTCTCATCTTACAGATTTGGGAGACATACTTTAGGGGATTTTCTCTCCTCTTTGATGACAATTTCAACATGGTTTTTGATACATCTAGATGATCTTTGGAGATTGACATTGATGATCCTTCAATTGATTTGTCACATTTCTTGGTTAGTTTTTATCATGATTATGTGGTGGATTATTCATGCTTGGAGACTCCTCACTCTTTAGAGATTTCTATTTGGATACCTCCTTTTTTTAGTTGGATATAGAGTGGATTCATCATTTGGTGGAATTATTTCTTCCTAAGGGGAGAGGAGTTGCTTGTAGGCATTGTATCATCTTTTGTTTACATGCATATTTCATCAGCATTGGAGCTTCTTCATAATGGGGGGGATATAATATCTCTATTTTCCTTCTTATGGGGGGAATCATTTATTGTATATACATGATGTATGTAGTCCTTTGGGGATGTGATTGAGTCCTCCATCCATGCATCATTTTTCTTTTATTTTCTCTCTTTTGGAGAGGGGTTTTTTCTCATAGGGTTTTTCTCCTTTTCTCTAGTTGTGAAAGATTTATTTTTGCATTGTAAATGGGTACCAAACATGGTTGTGTAGTTGGGACCCATATTGTATCTTCATTTTGCATAATAATTCTCCCTAAGTTTGCACTTAAGGGGGTGTTAGTGTATTTATTCTATCTTAGGGTAAATAACTTTGGGTGGTTTTTTCTAGTAGGGTAATTTTCTCACCTATTTGATATTTTCACGGCTTTAAAATTTTTTACAATATGTATCTTTAGCATCTCAATTTATTCCCTCCTTTTGGTGAAATATAGTATTTTCTTCTCTCACATCTATGAAGGTTTATTTTGAAAATGGTGATCATGGGCTCACACTAACAAATCATAGTCAAAGTATACCTTGATTTTTCATCTTGAGTAGTAACATGGAGCTACATTTAAGTGAAGGAAAATTACCACTGGGACATAAATGGTCTCACATCCTTGAAATTTTATTATGAACTTAAATTTTTCACTTCACAAATTAAAGAATATTTTCTTATTATAACCAACTAGAAAACTTAAAAAAGAAATGCATTATCAATTTAAAATCGATGAATCATATATAAACCAAGATCACTTATATTTAAAAACCATTATAGATGTTTCCAAAATATTGTATTTGATATTTTACAAATATCAATCTTCCTTTTTCTTCCAATCTAAGTCGTATGAATTTTTCAGTTCCACACTACAACTTATATGATTTTATCCATTTTAATAGAATTTTATAAATTTAAATTATTATTTGAATATTGTTAATTTTGTAAATCCATGTTGATTTTCATATTCTTATTCTAATAATATTGGTGAGTATATGTTTCTTACTTTCTCTAGAGATTACACTATATTAGTATTCAAGACATGATAGTCTAGTTGTCAATTGGATGGTCTTTGTATGATTGGTTGAAAGATGGATAAAAATGGTGTACATATGAGTTAACAGGTTCATCTCTAGTATATTTCTCTTTTCCTTAGTTTTATCTTTTCTTTTTTTTTAAATACTGAGATGATATTTGGTTTGAGTACGATATCATGCATTGATTTTTAGCTTTATACAAATTCACCACAATGTATGAACACAATAGGGATTACTACTCTTCTAGAATTGGTGTACAATCTAGCCTCAATCTTTTATTCCAAAGAATCTAAACTGTTACATGTCTTGCATCTAATACACATTCCCTTTGATGCTAGCACAATGAGTAGATGACCTATGTATAGTGGAAAAAAGAGAAAAATCCTAATCCATTTAGCTTCATGTAAAACAATATAAGTGTCAAAAAACTTCCACATAATATCAAGAATCATTCACATTTACCTAATGTACACAAATATGTTGGCACCTGAATGCTTTATAGTCCTAGGTTTTTTCACCTAAAAGGATAAAGATTGAGCCAAAATGAAATGTTAACATTCAAAGATGGATGTGATATGGGTTTAATATGCCTAAATGAGATTATCTAAATGTAGAAAATGAATAAAATCTACTAATTATGCATGAAAAAATAAGAAATATGAAGTGTTTGAAAACATAGTGTTGTATGCAAACATGAACTAGAAACATAAGCAAATTGAAATAGAACTTAACGAAATAGAATGAGGTGCATATGGAAACTAAAAGAAGATTTGGGAAGGTTTTGGAATGTTTCTGAATTCACTATTGAAGCCCACTGGGACTCATTTTCCAAGGATGGCGAATTAGTCCTATTTCTAGTAAAATATGTTCGAATAGGTTCTGGGATGTCAAGAACACAAAACTTCATAAAATATTTTTTCCAGCCTAGAAGTGGAATTCATTTGCCATAGATGGTGAATTAGTCCACCTACAAAAATATGAAAAGTCAGAGGTCAACCCTATGGGTCCTAATCTGTACTTTTCTGCTTGTCGGGTTGACGGATCTGAATCTATAGAAAATGGGTTGAAAGAGTTCTCCAAGCTTCAAATAAGGTTATATTGACTATGATGACTTTGCAACACCTTTTTAACACCTTTCTCTTTGACAAATTTTCCTACAAGACTTGCCAACACACATGCAAAGAGGGGGAAAAGGGTTAAGTATTAGAGTATAGGGGTTTGCCTTGGTCAAACCCCACTTTGGTAATCAAACCCTTGATAATAAAATGAAATAAGAAAGGAATGATGAACAAATAAATGCAATGTCATATACTCACCAAACCCTTCTTGTTGAAGTCTAAAGATATGTCAATGGCTACTTCAAGATACTTGAATGCTAGAATACTATGATGAAATGAGTGAATGGATGAATTATGTTGATGAGAATGAATGGTGTTAAAATGAATAGAAAATCATGTATTTATACACACTTATGCCCTAATTTCCTGAAAATACAACATCACGAGTCGATCTTAGGTCTTTCGAAAAAAAAAGATGTCACTAATTTAAGTTTATTTTGATTTTTTAGTCAAGACGGACTCATTCACCCATCATGATGAATGGGTCCCACTCAATTCATGTGAATGGGTGTCAAAAATTATATTGTATTAAATGATTTTTGTCAGGTTTGTACTAAAAAATACACTTAATTAAGACATGTAAGTGCATAAGAGGGCCAAATAAAGCATAAGAAAGGTGTATTTGGTGATGACAAGTCTAGAAAAGCATGAAAGTTAGTTACAAGACTTCTCAACACTTTAAAATAAGACTTGGTAAGTTATAAAAAGGGGGTATGTAAGTGAATTAAGATAAGAAAAGCCTAGAAAAGTGTGAAAATGTCTTACAACACTTCACAACACCTTTACAAGACATCATAAAGTCTTAATGATTCATAAAGATTCAAGACTTAATGTGAATGTGTGGGCCACATTGCAACATTAAATCAAGGAAAAATCAAGCCAAATAAGCACAAGGAGGGAAAAAACAAGAAAAAGTAAAAGGGTTACTTTTTTCATGTCCACAGTTAGCCCCCACTTTAGTGATAGGATGAACTTGCTTCAAATTCACACTAAGGTAGTCGAAAATGCAATCAAGAGGGGTCTGAATGCACTAATGCTTGGTAAGATGAGACAACAACAATCAAGAGGGATGATCAAGCTCCCAAGATCAAGATCCCATGGAAAACCAATCATAAGCATAGAGGACCACACGTAAAAGTGATGAAAAGGAATGAAGGAAAGAATAGAAAGATTTGATCGTTTGTATAGCTCATTGTGGAATAGATCTAGGTTGTTTGTTTGGAAAATGCATACTCACTCTGGGATGATGCAACTTATTGCTTTTCGTCAGGTGAGAAGGCCCAAGTATACTCACTCTAGGGCCATGGAACTTCTGGTTGTTTTCGAGGTGAGGAATCCCCAACATACTCACTCTGGGGCAACAAACCTTCTAGTCGTTTGTGAGGTGAGAAATCCACAAGGTGGATATGGGGAAAATTCATGCCTTAAAATGGGATTCCCACTCAACCATACTAAATTTATACCTCCTGACAACTTTAATAAGGTGCCACAAAGAAAAATGTCATTTTGTGGTCCATGAGACAAGCAAAGCTTCATATGCTTAGAACTCATCAACAAATGCAATGGAACCATAGGCATGCAAGAATTGTTATGCAAGGTGGGCATGTAAAATGAAAAATGTAACATGCAAAAGATGTTCAAATGAGTCTTGCTTACCTCATGCGTGATCTATAACTTAGGGAACATTGTGTCTAATGTATCCAAGAGAGGACCAATAAAAGAATAGAATATTTGCAACTTAGGGGATGCAATGCGTTGCATCAAGCCACTAAGAGGAATGTAATATACTAAGATAGATCACACTTATGAAGGACATCACACCAAATTTCATCCACAAAGTGACAAACACATCGTAGAAAGTGATAAGGCTGCACTAAGAGCCAAAAAAGAAAAATGCAAAATGAATAATGCTAATGTATGCCCTCACTTTAAAGGAATTGCTACATGTCATTCTGTGAGCAATTACTTTAAAGTAGTGAATAAAAAATGCAAACAAGAAACAAGACATGAAAGCCAACATGGAAAGCCCCTATGCCAAGTCTTACGTTTTCGAGTAAGGGTGCATCATGCAAGTGAAAAAGGAACAAAAGAAAAATGGGTTTCCTCCAAGAAGGAACAAACCAAACACATAAGGGATCTATTGATTTTGGGTCAGTATGTTCTTTGCTGCAATGTTTTGATTAAAGAGATTGAAACTATCATCATTCCCCAAATACACATAGAATTGGAAGAATGATACAAAGAGAGCAAAAACAAAGAAAAATAAAAATCCATTTTGGGTCAACATGGAAGAGACACAAGATGTCTTAATGCTTTGCATCATCCCCAAAAGGAAAACACAAGAAAATAAAAATGAAAAGGTTCATGGAAAAGCTTTTGGGTCAACATGAGAGAAATTTTAGTCTCAATTCCTTGCATCATCACAAAAAGGAAAACACAAAACAAAAGTGAAAAGGAAAATAAAAAGACCTATTGGGTCAACATGGAAGAGACATCGGGCCTCTCAACGCTTTGCGTCATCCCCAAAAGGAAAATAAAAAACAAAAGCGAAAAGGAAAAGCGAAAGCAATGTATGACATATAGAAGAATGAAAGTACAAATAGAGGAATTGCACAAAGATAAAGAACATCAAACATCATGTTACAGGGGAGCTCAATACACACATGCGAAATCAAAATAAAAATGCAAAAGGCTAGCAAGGCGAATGCAATTCATCCACCTCCTAATCATGTTAAAAATGTGTAGAACTGGCTAGAGGGACAAGGGTAAGGGCCGAACTAGTGGAAGTACCAGGTTCGACACTTGATGTAGGAGATTTGTCATGTTAGCTCATGGAAGAGGAAAATAATATATTTATATCATTATGCACCTCTTTGTCTATTTTAGTGATCTCATCATCGTCATCCAGATTAATCATGACAGGAGGACGAATGGCAATATCCAATGAAGGGTGTATTATGAGTTGTGGTTGCTGTATTGGATCATTTTGTTGTGATTGGGGAGGAGGGTCATCATAAATTTCTTTTGTCAAATGGAGATGTTTATTTTCTTTGTTTACTTTAGTTTGTAATTGACGAGCAAGGAGATGACGATGATGCCTATGCTCCCTAGCACCTTGATTTCTTTTTATTCTATTTTGAAGTTGTGTTGGTGTAGGTGTAGGTTGATCCACCATAGGCTCCTTTTCTTCCCTAAGGGGAGGAACATAAGGAACCATGGGAGGTGGGTCAATCACTTTTCTTTTACTTTATAAACTTGTTTTATGTGAGGGGGAATGATGGGGTTGTTTTGTATTATCTCTTGGGAATTTGGATGATGAAGGTGAAGTGTTTATTGTTGGGTGATCGAGAGTTGTTGTTTCATGTTTAGGTTGAAGCATTGTCTCATCTAGGATGGGAGTGTTGGAAGTGGATGGGGATATGTTGCAAATAGATAATTCTTCTATTCATTTGGCTTTGAATTTTTGATAGGAAATGAAAAAGAAGTATTTTCAGGGTGTTATGGGCTCCATGGGCTCTAGCCAAAAGCCTTATAAGGAGAAGTTTCCTTTAGAAGACAAAGGGTTAAAGCCACTATGGTGAACAGTAAATATTTTATTGAAAAAATTGTAGACATTTGTGTATGACTGAAGGAACAATTTTAATTGAGTGAATCCATGGATGGCCTAGCCACAAATGAAACTGATCTAATTGTGGAATGATGGAGAATGTTACATCCACTATCTTAGGTCCTATTTATAATGGAAGGACAATCAATCCTATCGTAGGGCATGGAAAACCATTATGTGTTTTAATCCATGCTCTTGGCCCCAAAAATTCTTTAGTGATCACATTCTCGTCACAAGTAGGATCTATGAGTATCCCATTAGTGGGCTTATCATAAATATGGTTGGCTATGTAAAGAAGACCATCAGGAATATTTGGAAGAATATATTTAGAAGAGAAAGTAATATGAAGATATTTCTTAGTTTGTCCCTGGAGAGGGATGACATCTGTCACACCTACTATATCATGCATAAGATTGATAGAAGTGGTATGTGGAATAGGATTAGAATGTTCAACAACTTTATGAACACTCATCACATCATTCTTTTTCATTTCACTGGCTTTGACGAATGATACCTCATGTTTAGGCATTGGATTGGTAAAAGTTCACAAATTTTGATTAGATGGGGCAACAGATGTATTGCCTTTAACATTAGCATTTGAAATGGATAGATGGCCAGAATCAATGAGGTCTTGCACTATGTGTTTAACAAGCTTACACTGTTCTGTGTCATGTCCATTTTGTCTATGATAATGTAAATAAGCGTTGGGTTGAAAGGTTGGTGGTAAAGGCTTAGTGGGATCCAATGGTTTAACAACAGGTAAATTAATCATCTGTTGATGCAATAGTTGGGACATTGCATTATGAAGATTGTTTGATAAAGGTGTAACTATCTTTTAGGATCTCCATAAGTAAAAGGTATTGCGACTTTAACAGTTGTTACTTAGTTTTTGATACGTTGAGGTGCTTGTTGAGGAGGGGGGTTGAATTGTAAAAACCCTTTGTTTGGTTTTTGAAATGGTTGTGAATTGTTGGAAGTGCTAGGTTCATATTTTTCAGTTCGGCTAGTAGTCGACTTGGCATCACGACTACTAATTGAATTGTGATAGTCACAAAGGGTTGTACATAATTGCATGAAAGAGGAAAATTTCATCATGGTAAATTTATCTTAGATGTGAATTTGTAAATTTTCAATGAACATATTTTGGAGATGTGGATTAGGAACCTTGACATCGATTTGGGCATAGAGTGACTAATAGCGTGTGATGAAATCGGTTACTTTTTCATCTACTTTTTTTTTACATCTCATTAGATCAGCTAATGTATTTTTGGGAGTCATGTGCACTTGAAAATGATTTATGAATGCATCAACTAGTTCATTGAATGAAAGAGTTGAATTGTTTGGTAAGGATGAAAACCACTCCAAGGCAATGTCCTTTAAGGTCCTGGGAAACAATTTGGCCAACAGTTTATCATCAAGAACAAAGTCACTACATAAGGTTGTGTAAGAATTAACATGATTAGTAAGGTCACCCTTCCCTTGTACTTCTCAAATCTAGGTATATCAATTCCTTGTGGCATTAATGTTCTTAATATGTCCAAAGATAAGGGGTTGCTATAGACATAATAGGTGGGTGGGGCATTTTGGCTTTGGCTTATGGTGGAGATTTGTTGTTACATGGAGGAGATGGTTTGGAAAAGTTACAAGAGGAGAGGGTTAGTGTAAGTGGTATGAGGTGGATTAGAAAGTGGTGATGGAGTGTATGTAGTGGTAGGGAAAGTGAATGGAATGCTAATAGATGGTATGGTGGAAAAGTAGAAAACATTCTATGCCACAAAAGAATTAGTAATGCTAGTAGGAATAGTCAAGGAAGGAATCACATTGTTAACCTATTGCATTGTGATTGTGACTTGGGGTGTGGTATAGGTAGGTATAGATGCTACTGTGGAAGGAGGAGGAGTGTTAAGTCCTCCTTGACTAACCACAGTGTTGGCTGGTTGAGATGTACTATAGGTGGAAGGAATATGTTTATGGTATATTTCAACAATTTGTTTCATAACGTCTAACCCTTCATTACATCAAAGAGATGATGGATTTTTTCTATAGAAGGAATGGTGCTGGTTGAAATGTTTTCAAGACACATGTTTTTTTGCAAGTGTGCTAGATCCTCATGAATTTTGGTATTTTTTCTTGTGGAACATGATCGTTTTGTGTGTCAACTTGCATGTTATGGGAAGGAAAAGCATTGCTAAAGGTGGGATCCATACCTAATGCACTATTTTCAACACTAGGAGTAGTAGCTCGAGATAACCCAAGGCCCAAAACAAGTGTGTTATTGTGGGAGGCTATGAGTCATGAACTTCTTCTCACTAAAGTATTATCAATAGGGCACCAAACATTCATACAAGGGCTACTAAAGGTGGGGTGGATGCAAATGAAATGAAAACTAGGAACAATAAAATACGAATAACATAGATTCTAGAAATTGTAACAAAGATGTAATAACAACAAACATAAATGTAGATAATTCCCATAAAATGCAGTGCAAAATGTGCAACTGAACTAATTCGCCTAGGGTGGCGAATGAGTCCAGGGAATTTTTTTTTGAGTTTTTTTAGAAATTTTAAATGTGATTTGATGTGTTTCAGATTATCTTACGTAGAATTATGATGTAGATGCAGAATTTCAATGTTTTTAAATAATTTGAAATGCAAAAATAAATGCTATTTGATATTTTCACTAATGCAATTTTGAAAACCCTAGGATGCAAAACAATGCAAAACTAATTCAATGTTGATGAAAAATAGCCCTAAGATGTGAATGCAATTGAAATTAGAAGTGAAAATGCTCTAAATTCGGGTTCACCAAAATGTAAAAAAATATTTTGGCACCAGAATGCTTTATAGTCCTAGGGTTTTTTGCCTAAAAGGATAAAGATTGGGCCAAAATGTAATGTTAACATTCAAAGATGGATGTGATGTGGGTTTAATATTCCTAAATGAGATGATATAAATGTAGAAAATGATTAAAATCTATTGAATATGCATGCAAAACTAAGAAATATGAAGTGTTTCAAAACACGGTGTTTTATGCAAACATGAACTAGAAACATAAGCAAATTGAAATAAAACTTAATGAAACTGAATGAGGTGAACCTAGAAACTAAATGAAGATATGAGAAGGTAATGGAATGTTGCAAAATTCACTATTGAATCCCACTGGGACTCATTTTCCACAGATGGCGAATTAGTCTTATTTCTGGTAAAATCTGTCGAAATAGGTTTTGGGATGCCAAGAACACAAAAATTTAGAAAACACTATGTCTAGCCTAGTAGTGAGACTCATTCACCATAGATGATGAATTAGTCCACCTACAAAAATTTGAAAAGTCAAAGGTCAACCCTATGGGTCCTGATCTGTACTTTTTTGCTTGTCGGGTTGACGGATCCAAATCTACAAAAAATAGGCTCAAAGAGGTCTCCAAGCTTCAAATAAGGCTATGTTGACTATGATGATTTTGATGAATTTGCAACACCTTTTTGAAACCTTTCTCTTTGAAAAATATACCTATAATACCTGCAAACACACATGCAAAGAGGGGAAAAAGGGTTAAGGGTTAGAGTATAGAGGTTTTCCTTGGTCAAACCCCACTTTGGTAATCAAACCCCTAATAATAAAATGAAATAAGAAAGGAATAATGTAAAAATAACATGCAATGTCATATACTCACCAAACCCTTGTTGTTGAAGTCTAAAGATATGTCAATGGCTGCTCCAAGAT
This sequence comes from Sequoia sempervirens, assembly GCA_007258455.2. Classification (NCBI taxonomy): domain Eukaryota; kingdom Viridiplantae; phylum Streptophyta; class Pinopsida; order Cupressales; family Cupressaceae; genus Sequoia; species Sequoia sempervirens. The sequence continues at coordinate 76,700,648 of VDFB02047397.1, read as the reverse complement.
GCTTGAATGCTTGATATAATGCTAGAATGCTTGAATGCTATGATGAAATGAGTGAATGGGGGTTAAAATGAATAGAAAATCATGTACTTATACACACTTATGCCCTAATTTCCTAAAAATACAACATCACAAGCCGATCTTAGGTCTTTAGGAATAAGAACCTGCTAGTAATTTAAGTTTATTTTGATTTTTGTGCCAAGAGGGACTCATTCACCTATCATGGCGAATGGATCCCACTCAAGGCATGTGAATGGGTTTCAGAAATTATATTGTATTAAATGATGTTTCTCAGGTTTGTACTAAAAAAATATACTTAATTAAGACCTGTAAGTGCATAAGGGAGCCAAATAAAGCATAAGAAAGGTGTATTTGGTGATGACAAGTCTAGAAAAGTGTGAAAGTTAGTTACAAGACTTATCAAAACTTTAAAATAATACTTGGTAAGTGATAAAAATTGTGTAAGTGAATTATGATAAGAAGAGTCTAGAAAAGTGTGAAAATGTCTTACAACACTTCACAACACCTTTACAAGACATCATAAAGTCTTAATGATTCATAAAGATTCAAGACCTAATGTGAATGTGTGGGCCACATTGCAACATTAAATCAAGGAAAAATCAAGCCAAATAAGCACAAGTAGGGACAAAACAAGAAAAAGTAAAAGGGTTACTTTTTCCATGTCCACACCTACACATACTTTGATCATTTCTATAGGCTCTTTTAGCATTTTGCTTCTTCAACATCATGGTCTACATACTTCTACATTGTGTTCCATTACACACAATCTTTCTCCATATATCTATCTTTGAACCATATGTGTACAATAATTACATCATATCCGTTATGTGAAATTTCATCATAAAAACAATAATCATTTCCATATCCTTCTAGTACATTTCATGACACACTATATGCACACAAATGATATTGTGTGAAATCCATTTTTTTTTTTTTTATGCTAATACATATTTTCCCAAATTGAATTATAAATTTCTTTCTAATATGCAACCATCCTTTATGATACATTTCCCCTATGTATTTTTCCCTATCTTCTTGTTGGAATGAAATCCCTATCTTAGCATCATCTACTTGTATCTTGATATCCCCATATCTACATTACATATACACACCTACCTCCTATTACTCCACACATCAATATTTATATGCTTGTAGAATATATTATTTTCCGTAGGGAAAATATATTTGAGCATATATAATAGTAATAGATTTCATATATGACCCTTACACTATAGTTCTTAACAATTATAAAAAGGGTTTGAAATTTTGGGTTTAGTGTTTATGATATTCATATAGATGAGATTATGTGTGAATGAATTTATCTTCACTCCTTTATCAATCATTCTATCAATTGTTGTTTCCCTCTTCTCATTTATGGCTAAGTGATCTACAACGTTAATGTTAATAGTCAAAGATTCCATCTAAAATTAAAACTAATTGAATGAGGGTTAAAAAATTATAGTACTCTTCTTATTTATGACTTTCTTTTTTCTAAATCATATGGATTTTCCTCTTAGCTACCCAGCCATTTGTGTGGCTTGTCAAAAATGTAATTGATTACATTATTTTTCATTTCAAATCAAATGAATAAATTCATTATGACCTGCAAAAATTATCAAAATAAAAGTTCTCTTTCATGATTCACAATGATGTTAACTCGTATAGTAAATTATAGTATGTTCAATTAAATTATTCTCAATATTCTTTTCTATTTGTTAAATATAATACCACATATGGATTTATTTTTATTCTTCAAACCCCCTTTTACATTAATATCTTTATTTTAATACAATTTTTATTAGTATATTAATCTAAAATTTATAAATAAAATTGATATCATTTTAACTATATGTGAAGGAATTTAATGGTGATCTATTGATCACAAAACAAACAATATGCAAAATCCCCAAATTGCCTTATTGAACTAAGATGTAGGGCATCTATTATATAGATATTCAAAATAAAGGTTACATAATGGCACACAGCCATATTGAAAATATCCCAACTACACTAATAAATACATATGACCACAATATTAATAATAGGAAGCAAAGTCACAAAAGGATGCCAGTAAAGTCAAGAAAGGCTGCAATGGGAATTATTGTTGTCATTCTCCCCCATAATGACCATTGGGAGGGACATGAAGTAGATCTCTAAGCTGTTGGAACCTTTCACAAGCTAGAGGCTTGGTGAAGATATTTGCAATCTGATCCTTTGTATTGCAGTACACAACCTTGATCAATCCCTGTTGAACCAACTCTCTGATGAAGTTATGTTGAATCTCAATATGTTTGGTCCTGCTATGAAAATTTGGATTCTTAGTCATTTGTATAGCACTCTTGTTGTCATAGTAGAACAAAGTAGATCCATTCTATATCTGGTGTAAATCCTCCAATAGTTGTCTCAACCACATTGTTTGGCATGCTACAAATGTTGCAGCTTTATACTTTGCCTCTACTATAGAAAGTGATATGGTAGGTTGTTTCTTGGACTTCCAAGAGAATACTACAGAACAAAGACTAAAAGTATAACCAAAAGTAGACTTCCAATCAACTATGGAACCTTCCCAATATGAATCTATATAGCCAATTAACTTACTATCCTCTGAATGCTAAAATCTAAGACCATAACTCAATGTCCCTTTAACATATCTAAGAATCCTCTTAGTTGCACTCTAATGTGTTTGCTTAGGTTTTGACATGAACTTAGATACCAAGATCACTACATATGTGATATATGGTCGAGTAGTAGTTATGTAGATCAAACTACCAATCAACTATCTATATATAGTAGGGTCCACTGAATTTGACACATCCAAGTTAGACAACTTAATTCCAACTTCGATGGGTGTTGCAATTGGTTTACAACTATTCATCTAAAAAATTTGTAGGATGTTTAAAGCATTTTTTTTTGAGACATGAATATTTCATCTTTGTTTTGCCATACTTCTATACCAAGAAAATAGTGCATATGCCCCAAATCTTCCATCTTAAATTCAACAACCATAGCTACTATAAACTCTAGAAATAAAGTTGAATTGTTTCGAGTGTAGATAAGATCATCAAAATAGAGAACTAAGATAAAATATCCTTAGCTGAGCTCCTAATATAAATATTTGGATTTGATTGAATTCTTAAGAAACCTTTTTGTTGTAGGTATGAGTCTATCCTTGAATACCATGCTCTTGGTGCTTGCTTAAGACCATACATGACCTTCTTTAATCTATAAACATAATGCTCTTTAGAGGGTATTTCAAAACCTCTAGGTTGAGAAACATACACTTCCTCATGAATATATCCATTCAAAAAGGAAATCTTTACACCCATTTGATAAACTATCCAACTCTGCTGAGCTACCAAAGCCAAAACCAATCTAATAGTATCCATTCGTGCTACAGGTACAAATGTTTCAATGTAATAAATACCTTCCTATTGAGTGTATCCATTGGCTACCAATCTAGCCTTGTGCTTATCAATGCTTCCATCAAATTTATAATTATTTTTATACACCCATCTTGTACCAATAATTTCCTTACCAGGAGGTAGCTAAACCAAATCCCATGTGTCATTCCTTTCAATTGTTTCTATCTCACTATGCATTGCTTCAACCCATTCTTCTTTTTCTTGAGCTTGTTCAAATGTTTTTGGTTCATTACTTTCCATCATTTGAGTCATCAAAGCATAATTCACTTTTGTTTGTGATCTTGTTGTCATTTTCTCAAAATTTGAATCCAACATAAGCATTGATGGATGATTCTTTTATGTCCTTTGATATTTCTGATACTTTCTTGCTCCTATACTAGAAGATTCGAGTTCATTTTCTTCTTCTTCTTCTTCTTCAACTTCATCAATCATTATCTCTTTTCCATTTGTTTCATTTTCCTTTCTATATTTTGTTGCTTCATTGAATACCATATCTCTCTTTATAATAATCTTCTTTCCTATTGGGTCATACAATCTATATGCTTTATTTTTTTATCCATACCCAATAAAAATACATTTTAGGCCTTTATCATCTAACTTAGACCTTTTTTATTTTGATATGTGTGCATAAGAAACACAACCAAATACTGTCAAGTGATCAACACTTGGCTTTACCCCATACCATGCTTGTTTAGGAGTCATTCCTTTAACTACTTTTGTAGGACTTCTATTTAGAAGATACACTATTGTGCATACTACTTCTACCCAAAACATCTTATCTAAATTCTTCTCTTTCATCATACTCCTTGTCATTTCAACAATTGTCCTATTCTTCCTTTCAACAACTCCATTTTGTTGTGGAGTGTAGGAAGTAGTGAACTCTCTCTTAATTCCATGATTTTTGCAAAATCTAGAAACTGATTTAATTTGTACTTGCCTCCATTGTCTGACCTTATCACTTTGATGTACTTACCACTTTGTTTTTCAACCAACCTCTTGAATTCTACAAATTTTTCAAACACTTCTGATTTTGAAACCAAACAATATAACCAAGTTTTTCTTGAGTAATCATCAATGAAAGTTAGAAAATACTTTGATTTATTCAAAGAAGGTGTTTCCATAGGACCACACAAATCCATATGGATTATCTCAAGATGTTGCTTAACTCGACTGGATTTACCAATTAGAAAGCTAACTCTATGTTGTTTGCTGACAAAACATTCTTTACACACTTCTTTTGTATTTTCAATGAAAGGTAGACCCTCAACCATTTTGAATCTCTTGAGTAAGATTAACCCACTAAAACTGAGGTGGCCATATCTTTGGTGCCAAATTTTACTTTCATTCATTTCACTAGACCTCAATGCTTGGTTTCCATGAGTGAAATGAAGAGGAAACATCCTATCACCTATCATCCTTGCTCTTGCAACAACTACATTCCTTTTTAACTTGTCTCTTATTATGCACTCATTCTCATCAAAAGTCACTTGATAATTTTGTTCTAGCATTTGTCCAATAGACAACAAATTCATTTTTTAGTGTTGGAACCAATAGTGTTTCATTTATATGTTTAACTTCACCATATTATGTTGTAACTGCAATTGTACCTTTACCTTTGCTTCCATGAGATTGATTATCTCCTAGTACTATTGTACTTTGATGTTTTTCATCCAAGTTGACAAATAAATGCTCATTATATGTCATAGGTGAAGAACATCCAAAATCAATATACCATACATTATTTTCACTAGAATTTGCATTAAAGCAAGAAATAAACAAATTATGTTTATTTTCAGCAGTATTGTGAGCATTTCTCTTTTCTACTTCACCTTGTTTACTCCAACATTCTGATGCATAGTGTCCAAACTTGTTGCAATGAAACCATTGGACATTATTTTTATCATAGTCTCCCCCATTGTTTCACCTCTTCCTCTTCCAGCACCTCTGAAGTTGCTACTTCTTCCTCTGAAATTATTACCTCTTCCTCTAAAATTACTAGATTCACCTTTATTCTAATTTGTAAAGAATGTGTTTCTTTTTTACTCTTATATTTGCTTTAGAGGAAAATTCTTTCTTTAAGCTTTCTTCATTACTTTTCATTATTTCTTCAACACTTAATAAAATTCCACTTAGCTCATCTATTTGCATACTAGTGATATAATTAGATATCTCAACTATAGAGACCACACCATCAAATTTAGGAATCAAACTTCTTAATATTTTCTCAGTGGCATGGTTTTCATCTATATCTTCCCCTAGAACTTTCATTTGACTTACTAGAACTTCTACCTTTGTTAGAAATTCATTCACACATTCACTAGAAGTCATCTTTATGTTTTCAAAAAAATTCCTCATTGTCTATAATTTTGTAGTTTGTGCACCTTGATATGCATTATTCAATATTTGTCATGCTTGCTGAGACTGACTAGCACCACTTATCCTAGGGAAAATTGTCTAATTAATTGCACCTTGAACCATAAATAAGGCTTCATTATCCTTCTTTACATTTGATTTGTATTCTCATTTTTATTGATCATTTAATGCATTAAATGTTGTATCTAGTTCTACATACCCTACTTGGAAAATTTCCCACAAATCTTTGGATTTGAGTAGGGTTTGCATCCTAGTACACCAATATGTAAATTTTTCTCCTTCAAATATAGGAATTAACATGTTAGACAACATTTCCTGCCATATTTTCCATAAGAGTAATGTGCACAATAACTTAATGACTCAACACAAAAAAACCTAGAGAGATCTCAACAAATGGATACTCTCCTTGTCCCTTCAAATAGGACCCACACGCAAAAATATTTTTATATTGATTTTTCAAAATTAAGTTTCAGTTGCTGATAATGCACTTAAATACACAATATTCACTTTACAAAAGAAAAAACCTTGAAAAAAATTTAATCATTTTACCCTTCACTTTTGTTGATGGTGTTTTTATGCACTTCTCAACACAGGCAGTGCGTAGGTGCACTACCTCTCTTGATAGACAATCTCCCATAATTGAGTTGCAGAACACTATCCCAAGGTCTCTCGGATGTCAGGTCATGATAGTGCTTAGATACCTCAGTAGTTTGATGTGATTTGCTGGAATCACAAGGCAGTCTTACAGAAAATACAAAGTGAGGACACAAAGCATGAAGGTTGGGTCTTGAAATGGAGTTCTTTGAACAAGAAGTTATTGTGCGAAGGCTGTAGGTTCAAACAGCAATCTTGGACTCCATTTAGTTGTTAGATTTAGCTTTACAATGTGCAATGAACCTTGGTATAGGTCAGTTACTAAAAAAAGGAAAAAAGGACGAAGGAGAGGGAAAGTGTCTAAGTCTGAAGCTTGCTATGAATAGTGACAATGGAGTTCCTGCAATGGACAATTTCTCAAAACAATATCCCACTTAACCAGGGGTTTCACAGTATCATGGAAATCGTGCTATCTTTTAAAGGCTGCTGATATTTCATTCTTCATCCACCACATACATGCATGAATCAAAGATGAATGTTTGGAACAACTTTTGAAATCAAGTCCAGGCTAACTTTTCACAACTATTTACCATCAGCAAATAGCAAAAAGTATAGACTAAAGAATCATCAACAAAGCAGGAATTTTCACAATCACCCAATAGCATTCCTAACATTTATCCAAAGAAATAAGATAGCTAACTAAACAGCAATAAGATCTAAGCTAAACATCTAATATTGGAGAATGAATCAAGCAACATGTGAGAAACGAAGAAAAATACACCAAATCAATGCTATTTCTTATAAATTTCTGCAACATGCATTTACAACAACTCAACTCTCACTTTGCAAATGAGGGGAGTGCTCTATTTATAGTTTTCAAAAAGTTAAATGAATGGCCAAGATTCATTCTCATTGTGTGGCCAAGATTCATTACAAAATAGGGTTTCACCTACCCCCAAATAGATTACAATTTAAAATATATTTTTGTCCCTTCCCTATTTCATCTTTTTGTGGATGGCACTGTAGCTCTTTCGTCCTTTAGTGGATTGTTGTTTTCTTTGATGTAGCTACTCTTCAGGAAGATCTTTGTCTTTGGCTGGGCTGTTCGGAAGCTGCGTGTTCTATGTACTTGAGGATGACGGCCTGGAGTTTGTCAATTTCAAGGATTTCACATCGTAATGCCTGATAGCTCCATTCCTTAGCATTTTCCTCCAGCCTTTTCCAATCTTCGTCATACTTCGAACCTTGGTCCCTAAATAGCTCCGATTGGTCAAAGGCGCGGGTAGCAAAACTTAGGAACTCCGTGGTGATTTCTCCAGCTGTCCCATCCTTCATCTTCTCCTGGAAGTATGGCTTGATCTTTTCTAGGTCCATCTGTACAGTGGGCATATCATAGCCCATCATTAGCTTGAGATATCGGGCACATTCCGCTCGGATTTCCTTGATCCACTGAATATCAGGATCAACCCTACTAAGGATTTGCTCCAACCTCTCCTTCTGGTTGTCAAGGTCTCTGCACCATACATCCACTAGCCAGTGATCTTCCTTCTTAAGCTCTAGCTTCTCCTCCCACGTGGCCTCAGGCATTCGAAGGATGGTTTCAATTCTTGGGAAGGTGGAGTCGTAGGTGGCGGGGAAATTGGTGCAGAGCCTCTTTGTGCTCTCCAGAGATTGGATCAGGTCCAAGAACTTGTTGGCTGTCCACATAGCCTTGCTCATTCCCATATTTCTGATGTATGCAACCTATCGGAACCAATCCTCAGTGGTTTTCTCCAAGTTCTTCCTTCTTTCCATTTTATCTATTTGTTCTTTGGAGAGCAACTGTGGTGCGGCTATGGAGGTGGTGGGCAGGTCATCCACTGAGGACCATTGTTGTATATAATCAGTCAACCATGCAACCTACACCTTGAGTTCATCCTTGGAGACCTTGTCCTACTTTCTCAGGTGCACCATGGTGGCCACCGACTCCTCAAGGTGCTCGACCTTTTGCTCCATAGTTGTTGTCCCCAAGTTGATGGTGGAGATGTTGTAACTTACCCCTGCCTGGCCAATAGTAGGCATTGCAATTTGTGCCGCTCGGGAACCGGAAGCATCCATGGTTATCTTGGATCAGACCTTGGGCTTCTTCTCCTTCTTTGTTGTGATCTGGGATCGAGCCAAGATGGCCTCCAATCTCGCCCTTGGGTCCTTTAGCACAGGGGTCATCCTCTCAAGTTGCCTCTCCAACCAATCTGGCATAGCAGACTTATCCTTGGGTGACTCATGGCCGCCCTCGCCTTTCTCAATTAGAGGCAAGACTTCTGCCTCCTTTTCCTTTTGGGGTTCTTCTTTCCTTTGGGCAACATCCTCCTCTTCGTCAGAATCATTAACAAACACGAGGTGCTTGATGGGAAGCCCAGCGGATTGTTGCCAAGTGGGGCTCTCTTCTTTTGCCGCCTCTTCTTCCTTCTTCTCCTCAGCTACCCCGGCCTCAGGGCTCTTGGCAACATGGGTCTCAGCCTCGGTGATATCTTTTATCTGTTGTTCTTCTAGTGGCTTCCCTTCTTTATCGTGTGGTGACTCTTCTGCTTCCGTCCCCATGTCCTTTAACTGCTGTGCCATTTCCTCCTCAAGGTCCTCATCAAATGTCTAGATGATTTCCTTAGCGTCTGAGCCACCCTCTTTGTCTCCACTCTCAGAAGAGTCTGTCTCCTCTTCCTCATATACCACCCTGTCAATGGTTCGGTGCTTGTACTCGAGGTGCTCATAATATTCATCGGCCTCCTCCTCGATAGGCTTTGAGGCTTCCTGTTCCTGCTCCTCCATCTCCTCTGAAATTTGCATTGTGGCTTCCATAGCTTGCGTCCCGATTGGCGATTGTGAAGGCTGAGCAGTCGCAAGGGCTTGGGCAAGGGCCGTTTGGAGAGCTGGATCCATTAAGATTTGTGAGAGCTCAGGGGGAAAGTTTTGCATGTGCCTGGTAAGAGCCTCGGGCATAGTGGAAAGGGGAACAGGTGACATTATTGTTGCCAGAGGGAGCAAGGTTATTGGTGACATGGCAGCAGAAGAGGAAGGGGGAGTGGTTATGCCAGAAGAGAAGTCAACGTTAATCATTGATTCGGGCAGGGGTGAAGGGGCAAGATGAACAAAAATGTCTACTACCGGTATAGATGCAGCAACTGCAGACAAGGAGGTGGGTGGTGCACCAGGAGGGGCAAGGAGAAGCAACGGAGGCTGCAATTCTGTCATAGCCACTGTCTGCTTGAGCCTTTTGGGAGATGAGCCTCCTGTTCCTTTCTTTGCTTGCTCCTTGGGATCTGCAGATTGTGCGGTCTCTGCTCCCTTTCTCTTCTAGGACCTGGTGATTGGAGGAGACTTGGAGGTCTCACCAGTTGATGTGGTGGTGGCAACGTCCTCCGTGGCACTTGGCTCACTTTTGAGCCCCTCATATGTCAGGACCACCCCTTGTTGCTTCAGATATGCCACCTGCCCATCAACCCACTCCCTGGTACGAGTTATGATTGGCTGGGTGATGGTGTCTAGGTCATCGACCTCCTGTTCGTCCCAGTCGATTGACGGTATCGGCAGGTTGGCGACCACAGGGTACCTCGAGTGCATGATTGTGGACTCATCTTCCTCGACTTGATCCGGCACCGGGAACGGTTGTACTCTTCTCAAGAACTGCACCGTCATGCACATATAGTGCCTTGCGTACACTTCTTTGTCATCCTTGCAGTCGGCCCATAAATCTTCAATATGGTATTGGTGGGCATATGCTGGCCCCAGTGCCTTTTTGACGTGGCCATGTGGGTCCATCCTTGGGCGAGCGGTGTACCAGTCGAAATGGTAATCCTTGAGCTCCTTCTTAGAATTACTGGCACATTGAGAAGTCTGTAATCAATATAGGCCCTAGCCGAGGGTCATGGGGTAGGAAATCCCTGCTATGTGTTTACTACTGAAGATTGTCTGGATGTGTTGGAGCTGTCGAGAAAGCTCCAGGAGGATGATCCTATCATTCGGGTATCGTGGAAATCTATTTGGCCGTTTTGTGAAACCATGGGCCCAGATGTAGGTGAACTTGGGGAACTGGATAAACAGGAAAGCATATTCCTTTAAGAGTGCCTTAGCGCTGTGGGAGACCCTCCTCTCGAAATCTCCAGTGATTAATCTGATGATATGGCCAATGAAGGCGTCATTGACCCAGCAATACTCCCTCTTGAAGTTGCGGTACTGGAGTTGTGGATATTTGTCAAACAGTTTTAGTCCTCGCTTCTGCCCCTGATCAGGTGCTCCAAACAACCTGTTGTATTGTCTTCAATCTACCAGGGAGTAGATGAGGTAGGAGATCATGTAGAATTTGGAAGTCTTCTTCACATTAGCAAACTGCATATAGTGCCTTGCACGCACTTCTTTGTCATCCTTGAAGTCAGCCCAGAAATCTTCAATATGGTATTGGTGGGCATATGCTGGCCCCAGTGCCTTCCTGACGTGGCCATGTGGGTTCATCCTTGGGCGAGCAGTGTACCAGTCGAAATAGTAATTCTTGAGCTCCTTCTCAGAATTACTGGCACATTGAGAAGTCTGTAATCGGTACAGGCCCTGGCCAAGGGTCATGGGGTAGGAAATCCCCGCTATGTGTTTACTGTTGAAGATTGCCTGGATGTGTTGGAGCTATCGAGAAAGCTCTAGGAGGATGATCCTGTCATTCAGGTACCGTGGCAATCTATTTGGCCATTCTGTGAAACCTTGGGCTCGGATGTAGGTGAACTTGGGGAACTGGATAAATAGGAAAGCATATTCCTTTAAGAGTGCTCTGGCGCTGTGGAAGACCCTCGTCTTGAAATCTCCAGCGATTAATCTGATGATATGGCCAATGAAGGCATCATTGACCCAGCAGTACTCCCTCTTGAAGTTGTGGTACTGGAGCTATGGATATTTGTCAAACGGTTTTAGTCCTCGCTTCTGCCCCTGATCGGGTGCTACAAACAACCCGCTATATTGTCTTCGATCTGCCAGGGAGTAGATGAGGTAGGAGGTCATGTAGAATTTGGAAGTCTTCTTCACATTAACAAACTGCTTGTGGAAGCAGTCGCTAATGATGCCTCCCCAGTAGAATGAGACCTTGGCCGTGACGTCCTCATTCCCTTGTAGGATCTGCTCAATAAAATAGGCCATCCATTCCTAGAAGAAAGTGGCTGTTGGAAGACCCCTGACCCTGCTCAACAAGGTTACCAAGTCATGGTAATCCTCATGGAAATCGCTATGGAAGAGTTCCTGGGGAACCTTCGCAGCGCTGCTCAATTTTTCCTTAAGCCAATAGAGGTTGATTGACTTCTTGTATCCTCCGGGATTAGCATCCCACGCCGCCTGGCATTCTTCCAATGTGGGAACCTCCATCTACTGGAACGTGGGAATATGGAATGTCTTGGTGATTCCTTCTAGAGACATGTCTGGAAGGATATTCCCTTCCTTGTCCACAATTGTTCTGGTGTCTGTTTGATAGGCTTCTCGGCAAGCCATCACTAATTCGGGTGCCACGAGTGAGGGAGGGAAACCGGTGACCTTGGCAATCCCACTCTGCCATATTAACCTGGCGTTCTTTGTAGTTGGGTTGACCTTGACCCTTTGAGTGAATTCATCTATATCTACCTGGCCAATATTTGTATCTAAGATCTCCTTCCAGTCGGTTGTGACCTTTGAGTGGAGCGGCTCGCCCTAGAACTGAAACTTCATCTAATCTTTATCTTCCTTGCCCTGAGGGGTTCTCCCTAATTTCTTGCCCTTGTCCTTTTTGGCGGATGCCCCTGAAGTTCCTGCTCCTGATTCCATATATTTTGCAAATAACGGAAAAGTCAGCACAATAAAATATCAAGAGCATTCATGTTAGTCCATATTTTGAAGATAACATCTAAATAATCAATCAAGTATATCATAAATTTTATCTCTAGACATTATTGATCTTCGTTTCAGGGCATTTGGACAATCCAGGCCCGGAAGGTCGGACTTCCTTGGTAGGAATGTTGTCTGGAAGGGAAAACGTAGCTGAAAGCCCCCAGAGACCCTCCTTCATCAAATTTTAATGTTTCGAGAAGCTCATGATGAAGAGGGCAAAAAATTAGCATGTGGGTCGAGGTTGGATTTGAGATTTGGGCTTGTTTGGGTGGACTTAAAAGGCTTTGGGGGTTTATGGCCAGAAAGCCGCCAGGAGATGGCATTTGGCGACAGCGAATAGCGGATGGAAATCTGGAGGCGGAAGTCCGAGGATCGGGGCCCGGAGGTCCGAAAGGCGGCCGATGCTAAGTCAATTTACTTCGGAGGCTCAGGCCAGTGAGGTTGGGAAGACGTTTGAATTTCGCCGTGCAGGATGAAAAACATCGGATGGAAGTCCAGGAGGAGAAGTTTGGAGGCACGAGTTTAGCATTTAAGTTCAGCGGTAATTGACATGGCGGGGCCCGAAAGCCGGGGCGCAGGGGGAATTCTCCGCCAACAGCGGCGGGCGAGAGGTGGACTTCTGGGACAGAAGTCTGGGCACCAGCGCCTGGGGAGCGGAAGGTCGAGCGGGAACCTCCGTTCAGAACAGCGGGTGATGAACAGAACCCTGGGACACGGGGCCCATAGCGCTGTCGACCGCGACGAGTTTTGTGAGAAAGCATGGCAAGTGGAGGCTCGGGGTCTGGCAACTGGGTTGACGGAGCTAAACTTCCGACAGCAGGAGAGCGATGGACTTTCGAGGACGGAAGTCCGGGTACCCGGACCCGGGGACGCGAAAGTCGTTGGCACGAAAAACAAGTCCACGACGGAGAGGATGGCGAGGTCCGGGGGTCAGGTAGCAAGGTGATCTTCACTGAAAAGACTCCATCATTTGGAACAACAGAAAACAAGGCACGGAGGCCCGACGTCCGGAGCCCGAAAGCGAAAAAGATGGATTGATTTTCAATTGCCATACGCTTAATACGTCGAAGCATCGGCGGAGCCTGGAAGCTGGGGCGTCAGGTGACTTCATCATTTGAAGAAGGCGAACCTAAGGCAGAAGTCTGGAGATGGAACTCCGGGGTTCCGAGCCTGGGTCGATCAAAGGACGTGTCTAAGTTTCAAATTTTCTTTACGGTGGAGCCAAGATCGGGATCCGGCCGTCGGCGAGGCAGGGTGGCCTGGGCAGTTTGGGACACAGTGAAATGCGACCGGCATCCTGGGGACGGAAGCCCGACGACCCAGACCCAAAAAGGAGGATCGCCGCCGGCATGTAATCAAAATTCGAAATCGGATGGCAAAGACGGGTCCCAAGCCCAAGGCGGCCGGTCGCCCTATGCGAAGAATAGCCGCGCCACAGAAAAGTTATGAATTGGCAGCATAGGCACTCCCAATTGGTTCATCAATTTTCAACATATGGGTAATGAGCGCAATTTGGTGTTCTATCATATTACAAGCCCCTATCAATTTGTTCATTTATTTAAATCCTTGAAAGTCATGAAAAAGACGTACGGGAGGGCGAGGGGATGGCCTACCTCAAAACACACTAGGTGGGGGTCGTGGGATCCACACACGGTTGACAGATTGATGTCAAGGGTGAAGATCGCAACGTAGTCAAATGCGATGGGCTCCGGATGCTAACTTCTCAATTGGCTCCAATCCTGCAGAATGATAATGACTGCCGGGATTGGGCTTTTTATACCCAAACCGCCATGAATGATTGCAATAAATGCTCGTACGGTCATGGGAAAAGTGGTTGAGTTTGAAAATAGGTCGGCGGTGGCGGCGGGAACCCCGGGACCCACTGGCCGGGAAGATGTGGCGTGATGGCCGCCGTGACATTTCGCATTTGTTTGAACGGAGGCGGCGAGCAGCTCGGGGCTCGGAGGGCGGGGAGACGCCAGGGATCCGCCATCGGGGATAGCGGAACCGTCACGAAATTTTGGGCACAAAATTCTAGACGACCGGGCTCGGAAAGGCCCATGGTAGGCAGTTAAAAAGAAAACCACGGCGGAGAAAACCCAGGTAGGGCTCGAGGAGCGGGAGGCCGCCAGAGGCTCACCGTTGTGGACGGTGAGACCGAGACGGAAGTCCAGAAACTGACTTCTGGGGCCCGGGGCCCGAAGGGGCAGGCGCCAACACAAAATTTTACCAAGTTTGCAAATGGTGAGAGGCGGGATGGACCCCGAAGTTTGGAAAGGCGCTCGACGAATGCCATAGGGGACAGCATTTTCAGAGGGGAAACCTGAAGAGGGAAACCCAGATGCCCGGGCCCAGAGGGGCCCAGGGCCGCTTCAGAGCCAAAATGCCAGAGGGACTCCCTTAGGCCCCGGAAGGCAGTAAAAACCAAAAGCGGAGGCGTGATCGATTTATGATGGAACTTTGGAGGAACATCGATCATCAGAAACATAAAAAATAGAGGGGCACACAAAACGAGGCAGCCCCCAAAGGACCCGATGAGGTGAAAGAAAAGAGGGTCCCCATTCCGAACAGGGCGTGTGTGCTAAGGGCACAACAACTTTCAAAATAAAATTTCACAAATTTATATATATATATATAAGTGAAAATACTTTCTCCTAAACTTATAAAAAAGTTTCACCTTATAACTTAATTTGAGTGAAACTTAAAAAAAGTTTTTGTGTTTTTCAAAACTTTCAAAATAACTTTAAAAAAGTTAAATTTTAAGACTTTAAAAAAAAAAAACTTGGATGGAATTTTTTAGAGGATAGTTTACTCACACAACTCCTTTCATGCTTGCATGCGTCTTCAAACAAACAACACAAATTATGCACAACAATTTCTTTTTAAACTTTCAAATAGTTGCCTACTTGCATTAGGAATCAGTGACTCTTTCTTGATTTGAATGCTTTTTCAAATAGGAAAAATTAATGTTGCAGCCTGCACACCAACTCCCTTGCTCTTCTTGTACGCATCTTCACATGGATCTTCTTTCAACCTATAGACAACAAGAACACATACAATAGTTTCTTTTGAATGCAATCTTCAATCAACACTCTTTGAGCTCCAGTCCAGCTATCTTTCTCCACCAAAATAAACTGCACTCTGCTCTCTTCTGAATCTCCTAGTGACTGGTGGATTTCTCTTGAATTGGCTCTAATACCAAATGCAGGCAAATAATGGTGATCTACTGATCACAAAACAAACAATATGCAAAATCCTCAAATTGTCTTATTGAACTAAGAGGTAGGGCATCTATTATATAGATATTCAAAATAGAGGTTACATAATGACACACAACCATATTGACAAATATCCCAACTACACTAATAAATACATACAACCATAATATTAATAACAGGCAACAAAGTCACAAAAGGCTACTAGTAAAATCAAGAAAGACTGCAATGGGCATTATTGATGTCAATATGAAGCCCCTTTTTTTCTCACCATCTCTCTCAATACTAATTCAACAATACCATTTACAACTTAAACACATGATCAAACATATAATGAAAACCATACCCATTTGTATGACTTATTAGACATACACATACCCTATATGCAAGTTTCCTTTAAGAGTAAGACAAATGGCCAAGGTTAATCCTAAGTGAAACCTACTATTTATTTGTTTACAAAGAACATCACCATGCTCATGGAAAAAGGGTTTCTACATAGGCACTCAATTGGTTCCCCCCAACATCCACTACATATACGATCAACAAATCGAACGTTAGCGTTGAAGACAACCACTGAAGTATTTTAACCACACCATCAAAGAAATTGTAGGTTTTGATATGAAGACAATGAATGAAATCCAAAAAGTAGTTTTTATTATATGGACCTAAAAAATTTCTTCCCTCTATACATTATTATTTAGTATTTTCGCCTGTTTCCACCACATCTTTTGTTTTGTTTTATTAGTCGACATTATCGACTATTCTACGTTCATATTAAAGCTTGGCGTGGGTATAAATGGGTACAAGCATGTCAACTGGTGAACCATTCAGTCATGGGAAGAAAAAGTTTCCTTCGTCGACGTATACTAAGTTGCTTATACTGAAAAAATGCGGCTTTAGTCGAAAGAAACCCAGTCCGAAGAACAAAGATCATCCTTGACCAATTGTCAATATCTGAAAATTTTAGGATAGATTGTGCTTGTGTGGATTCTCATAAAGTCAAGAAAAGTAATGTAGCTTCTGAGGAGAATGAGCGGAGTTATAAAACTAGGAGGGACTTCTCCGAATGTTTTTCTGCAAGTTCTGGACAACTTAAAACGCATATCGACTCTGATAAACTGGCAGAGAATGTGAAAGATAAGCAAAATTCACACCAAGAATGGTGTTCTGCGAGTCATAAGGAAAGAAATGATGGAAGAAAATTAGAGAGAGAGAATGGAAAGGCAATGGAGTGGCCCATAATGGGATATCGATCTCTGCACATTGATTGGTATCCAGTTCTAGACACGATACCAGAACTACCTTCTCCATAGACATGTAACCTTGCATCCCCATGCTACCTTTTATTATAGACTCTCTCATGAAAGGGATTACTGTGCTGCTGGAGCAGATCTTGGAACACAAATTCAGATTTCTCTAGTGGGTAGGGCTGATCTTTTTGTCTTCTTGAAACCTAATGTGTTCAAGAGATTCATGAGCAATTGAAATACTGACTCGTTATAAAACAATATGGATATTAATTAAGGTATTTATGTTTTGATAAGCAATCATTTGTACTCTTTTCTCTTAAGATATGGTTAATCATAGGAGGAGCTTCCAGGCATTATAAACTCTGGTTGGTTGTACTGCTTACTTGCAATGGATAAATAATGAAAAGTAGAATATTAGTGCCTGTCACCACCATCACATTTTACGAGTGTTATTAGAGAAAGGCCTCGCTAGCATTACATTGATGAATATTTTGCTTTCAACTAGTTTTATTATTACAAAGATTAAAACGTATGCAGATCGAAAAACTAAATGGCATGAAGGCTTCCTCCAGAAAGTGTTAAACTTTATATAAGTGTAAGCAAGAAATGTTAAATTTCTGAAGGCCAAGTGAAGGGAAGCTCTAATGTTTTACCAGTTTCAATAGTTCATAAAATTCGAAAGGTCAAATGTGAGAAAGAAAACTGGACCTTTGAAAAGACAAGGCAAAGGAATATTTTACTAATTCAAATAGATTAAGAGGAGGTGGGGATCATGGCGATGATTTCTTTTTTGTTAGTTATTGCTATGGGCTTTCATATATATTGTAAGTTAGCATATATATAATTGTAATATTGAATTTGTTCTGTTTTGTGTATAAATTAATTGTTATTTTAGTTTCTATTTGTTCATATAAAATAATAATTATGAATTTAACATTTAGATCAAAGGATATATGATTTAGATTTGAATTTTAAAATGAATTTTATGAAAGTTGATTTGTTTATGAAATGGTTATTGTTATATTGGTTGACAAATCAAATACTTCAAATTCTATTAATAAAATTCTCGTATTTAGATGATTAATTAACATCACTAAATTAAAGTTTCATATAGAAAAATATTTTATGTTAGAGTATTGTATTATTGCTATGTCAATAATTACAAGTTAAAGTTTACATTGCATTAAACTAGGTTGTGTCTTTAAATATTTTACATCCATGAAGAGGTTTGATTTTCATCCTAGAAGTTAGGAGCCTTCCCTCTTCTTTGTAGTAGGTGATGTAGCAATGGTTGTAGGGACTTGTCCCTAAGTGTGGCAATGTCAAAATCAAAAGGTAGCTTGGCCCCATTTTGGGATAAAATGAGAAAATATAATTAGGATAACAACAATAAGACAATCTATGGATTTTAGTACGTTAGGATCTTATAACATTTCTTGTATTTTAGTTGGTGGAAAATCAAGAGAGTCTTAGGGTGTCATTTCTTGAAATAGGAATGATCACTAAAGATAATGGTTGTGGTGTTTGATAATCACTTGAGTTGAAGAAATGAGAAGATATGCCAATCTCGAATTATTCTTCACCCATGGTTTTCATTATGTTTGGATCAATTGGGCTAGACTTCATAAGTTTTTTGTGTTGAGATCTTATAATAGGTTGTAGTGACAGAAAAAGTATCCCTTTTTCCACACTTAATTTAGGAATAATTAATATTAAAATGAGCTTAATGTTGCCTTAATTTAGTGTTGTAATGTGTTTTACACATTCACATTAAGTTTATGACCCTTTTAAATTAAATGGACTTAATCCTACCTTATTTAGGGTGTTCTAAAGTGCATCTTTACACTTTCACATTAATCTAGGGCTTTATTAATTGATTGAGGTCAATTTTCCTTAATTGGACCTTTTAATTCAAATCCAAGCCTAATCAAATGTGAATTTTGAGGGATAAAACCTGATATTCATAAATATCATTTCACAACACTTAACTTTGGAAGATGTATGTGTCCTAGGTAAGTGACCTAGGACACATTCACCATAAGGCGAATAGGTCCTCACTTAATCTTAGGACCCTAGTTTTACATGACATTTCACTTGGTCCAATGTGTGTCCTAGGTAAGTGGCCTAGGACCCATTTGCCACATGGCGAATGGGTCCTATCTTAGACCTAGGACCCCTCTTTGAATATGTTTTTTATAGTATTTTAATGATTTGAAATCCATGATTCAATGTTGGCTTGTGATATTTGAATTTTTGGAATTAATCTTGATGTATAAATAAGAGGTTATTTCACTATGTTTCATCCTAAGAAATCCTAGCAATTCAAGTTATCTTAAGAGCACTTTCAAGAGAGCATTATGGAGCATTCAAGAGCATTTTCAAGGCATTCAAGGGCATAATTGTTGAAGAATATTGCAGCAATCAAGTTTCCATTGTCATGTCAAAGATGTATTGCATCATGCATATTTTTTGAGCTAATGTGTTGATGTAGTGTTCAAGATCAAATCAAACATATCAAAGGCATTGTTTCACATCAAGGTTCACGATTAAGATCTACATTCTTTGAGGCCACTTCATACAAGTTAGAAGATTTATGAAAGATTTCAAATTAGGTGTGATGAGTTGTGACATTGTATTTGTTTATTCATCATTCCTTTCATGCTTTCATTCATTTCAAGGTTTAATTACAAAAATGAGGTTTGACCAAGGCAAACCCCTATTCCCTAGCAAAACAACATTTTTCTCTCTTTGATGTGTGATTGTAGGTTTTAGGTTGAATATCACTTGGAAAGAAAAATTGAAGAAAGTTGTAGAAGTTATCAAAGATGCAAGAAAAGTTGTCAAATTACAAAAACTGAGCTACAAGTTTTATTTTTTGTTTTTCAATAGTGGCTGTCAGTGTATACATTAATGTTTGCTTACACATAGGTTGACCTAAGCCTACTTAGCCATTTATTGATGTATGACTCATTGACATAGAATAGATATTTTCTAGATATTTACCTAATATTTTCCTAATATTTTTTCTAGATCTTGGATATTTCTCATTTGTAAGGAGACCCTTGATTGTCTAATAATAACAGGTTGATTTTATGCATTCTATCTCTAATGTGCTTGTCAAATATCTCTGTCTCCTAGTTCTTTCATGGTATTAGAGCATTAGGTTGAGATTTTTGCAAGCTAATAGATGAACATTATTGTATTTTCTAAGATTCCATTGTTGTGTACAATCTGCAGGAAGATGGTTAGGCATCTCTAAAGCATTTTGAGATGCTATTTGGAGTCAACCTATACACATAAGAAGATGGAATCAACCCACCCAAGCACTAAATCTCTATGTTTTTTCATGGAATCAACTTCCTAAATCTCTGTTTGGGAATTTTTAAATTCTCAATTTGTTAAGTAGGATGATTCACCTCAATTGAGGGTCAACGGGCTAATTCAATCATATAGAGAGGCCTTTATTAGAATGGTAGGTCATAATTTGTTTAAAGACGCCATTTATTTGAAGGTGGACTATGTGTGAAAGTCGCACGCGAAGCAACCATGGGAAATCCATGTGGAGCTACAAATCCATGAGCAACATCATACTCAACCTCGTTATCTATGCCCTCATGAACCTATTTAGTTAGCCAAATTTGGTCCAATCACTCGTCCAAGTTGATTTGGAAAAAAATTCACTAGAAATGCCTCATAGAGTCTCAATTTACATTTGTAGAGGTTGGCTTGATATCTCTATGACCCTTGCAATTGTTTGTAGCTTTGACCTTTATTTCAAATACTTGATTTAGGGGTAGTTAATTTGTAGGCGTGAAGGAAGGAGCCTACAGGCCCATGCTAAATCTAGAGGCATTCATACCAAGCGTTTAGGTAGGTGAAGGCATGATTTGCAAAGGGGACACACCCTAATGGTGGTCATGATTTTGAAGGATTGGTAGAAGGGCACCATTTATTGGTGCAAAGTCCAACCTAAGGGTCACGAATTTTTCCAAGGAGGGTCGTTGATTCTATGAAGGTTGATGCTCATCTAGTCCAATACTCTTCATTGGCAGGAAGTTTCTCTAGAGGCGTGATTGGCATTCAAGAGGTGATTTGAAGACAGCTCTTGACCTGTGTGAAGAAGGCAACCCAGTGCGAACTCTACCCAAGCTACAAGTTTTTCGGAGAGGCTTCTCTTCTAATGCCGAGGCCTGCAGGTGGAAAGTCAACCCCTGCCAAAGCCTCACATAGAGGCACTTTGGCCTCTTCTTTGCCTCATCGACCTCACACAAAGGTCACTTACCTATTTGCAACCCCATACACCATCTTGCTAAGGAGAGGTGCATTCTATTGTGTTGGAGTAAATTTTTCTTGTTTCCAAGAAGAGTGGGCTTGGTTCCGTTGGTCACTTGAAATGTGTGCAGAGAATGGGAATTTAATGCAGCCAATCTATGACTTGGTCTTGGTCACTTGACAACAAGTCGACCAAGTCCTCCATAAGCAGGCTCCTTGGTGCCCTCTCCACTTAGCAACTTGGAAGACCTTGTCAACTTCCACATTATAGGTGGTTTTGTTAAAGGTGTGTTAATATTGTATAATTAGTTTTTTTATGTTGATTAACATTTATTGTTACCACACAAATTTATCCAATCACTAGTGGATAGAGTTAAACTATTAGGTCAATATTGAGCCCAAGGAGAGACCATGAGGGGGGTTTGTTTTTCCATTGTCAAAAATTTGTAAAAGAACACTCATTTTGTTCTTTTGCAATGAGTTTGGCAAAAGGGAGGATCATATGGGGATTGTAAAATTCTCTCTCTAGCTTTCTTTTAAAATATTTTATTTTCTCAATTTTGTAAATGCAAACTTTTATTGGTGTAAATTTGCAATAGAGTGAAATTATATTTTCAAACTCTATTCAATGATGGTGATTTCACACTAAATATAAAGTGTCTTTTTTCACCATCATTCTTGTATGCAAATATATGCACTAAAATAAAGTGCCAAACAAAGGGGAAATCAAAAATATTAAAAAGGGGGGTCATCAAATCTGGGGAGGTTCTTAATCTGTTGATTTTCTATTGTCTTAAGGAATTAACCTATTTGTAATTATGGGATATGAAACCCATTCTTTTGTAATCAACCTAAAATCAGAAAACTATAAGTCTTGGTGTGAAAGAATCCTAAAACATCTTAGGTTCCATAATCTCATGCCATATTTGTATGGACTTATCCCTGAACTAGGTAAACAAACTTAGGAGGATAAATGGTGTAATATTCGTGATCATATTCATCGATTAATCGGTTTACATATTCCAAATGACTCTTTGTATGACATCATGGATATTGAATGTCCACATGCATTATGGATCAAAATTTGGGAAATATATGGAGACTCCAATATTTCTCCCTTCCTGCATGATCCTGTTATGATCACAACTCACATCTCACATCATGATTCAGATACAAAGCATCTAGTTGACTATAGGAAATCATCATTCCTCCTCTTCATCCTCTTGCTTCATCAGATTTTCAAAGTCATTTCTTTGAGAGCTTCCAGCACTTCTTTGCAACAAGATATTTTTCTTCCTAGCATTGTTGATTGGGATGCATATCTTCCCATCATTTCATGTCTTTTCATAGAGTCTCACATTACTAACATGGAAGCACACATTGAGGACATTAGTCTTCCTTCTGATGACAACTTCAATAAAGTTGCATCAACCTTGTCTTCTTCAAATATGATTGCTCTTCCTTCACCTACATCGAATTCTATAGTGACAGCATCAACTTCTTATGGTTTCAGTTATCCACATACATCTATGGTTCTTGTGGTCCCTGTTACAAAATCTTCTATGGTACTTGATTCATTCCATCAGTATTCGTCACATGTCAGCATTGGCTTGGAGATTCCTGAGCAACATTCAAAGACATCGTGGGTACCATCATCATCATTCTTGGATGAGCTTCAAGTCTATTCACGATCATACATACATCTTCTCACATGAGAAGATATCTTGCATCTTTAGTTGGTTTCATTTCTTCCAAGGGAAGGAACATTGTGAAGCATTCTTGGAACTACATCCATGATGAGGGCATAGCCTGAGACTTAGAAAAACAACCCACAAACAAGAGAATAATTTTATTATTTATAAAATGGAACTTCTTACATGCACAGGATCTCAAATCCCCAAGTTCTATAACACATGCAAGTTACAAAATCACCCTTTCGCAATATGCGAGCTTGGCCCCAAAAAGTTACCCAAAAATTGGAAACCCGCCCATAAATAGAGCTCCTCTTTAGTTTGGAGCCAAAACAACATTCAAATTTGAGTTTAGGAGATTTGGCACCAAAAAAATTACAACTTGAAGTTCAAATTTCAAAAGAACATTTGCAATTGTATCTTCTAGAAAGTGCACCAACTTCCCGGGGCCATAACTTTTGATCCGGGACTCCGATTCATGAACCGTTTGAACCGTTGGAAAGGTCTCAAAGTCAATAACGCGCTCAAAATTTGCTATGCTGATTTTGGCAAGTTTCGAGGCTGATCCAGGAACTCTAAGTGCCTCAAATCTAACTCGAAAGATTTTTAGGTGCAAAGCTGGGAAACTAAAACTGCAATATCTTTCCACCCAGGAATAGAAAATCAAAACCATAAATTTGGAATTTAATTATGACGAAAATGGTATCCAAAAATGTAAAAATATTTAAAAATTGAGAAACTTGAAATTTAACTATTTTTTGGGTGATGCAAGATTTCCCCTACACCACTGGATGCTCCTGCATCAGACACCCAGGGTAATTTGAGAAGTGACCCCATCACATCTCAGATGGTAGAGGAAAACCCAAATGGTCAACCTCTGCCTTAGGCAACCAAGATGAATCTTCAACAGGCCTTCCTTTCCATTTCACTAGATATTCTTCATACTGTCTATTCCTGGTACTCCTTCCCACACGACTATCCAGGATTTCTTCAATCTCCTCCTTTTCTGAAGTAGGTGTTGGAATCCCACACTGTTCCATCGTTGTTACTTCCTCTATGCCACCTTCATGATACTTTGTCAAATCTAAAATGTTGAACATAGGGGAAATTTTGAATCCATCTGGCAACTCTACCTCATGCATTCCCTGAATCATGCCTCTTCAAAATTTTATAGGGATCGAACTTCTTCATCTTCAGTTTGTTATATGTTCCCACTAGGAAACCTTTCATTCCTCAAGTGGACCATCACTTCATCACCAATCTAAAACTCCTTATACCTCCTCTTCTGATCTGCCTTAGCCTTATACTACATATTCATCTTGTTAATATGTTCTCTTACCTTCTCATGTATATCCTTGATGTGTTCTACAAAATCTTCGGCTTTAGCACTTGTTTCCTTTTCTTGGTCCATCTTTCTCAATTCTAGAGTTGTTCTGGGGCTACCTCCATACACAATTTGGAATGGTGATCTACCAGTGCTTCTGTTGACAGAATTTTTGTAAAAAAATGTTGCCTAGGGTAAGATCAATTCCCATCCCTTGGGTTTATCTCCTACCAAACATCTTAGTAGGTTACCTAGACTCCTGTTAACAACCTCTGTCTACCCATCTATTTGTGGATGGTGTGCAGAACTGAACTTCAACTCTGTCTTCATCTTCTTCCACAAGGTCCTCTAAAAGTACCCCACAAATTTGGTGTCACGATCTGAAACAATACTCTTTGGCAGACCATGTAGCCTCACCACCTCTTTGAAGAACAAGTTAGCAATGTAGACTGCATCATGGGTCTTCTGACATGGAATGGAATGTGCCATCTTCGAAAACCTATCAACCACCACAAAGACTGAATCATTCCTTCATTGTGTCCTTGGCAAACCAAGAATGAAGTCCATACTTATATCCTCCCATGGCCTCTCTGGTACAAGTAAGGGCTGATATAAGCATGTATTCTGGCTGAGTCCTTTAGCCATCTGACATACCCTACAACTTTGTACAAACTTCTTCACATCCTATGACAACTAAGGCCAATAATAATGCTCACTGATAATGGCAATGGTCTTATCTTGACCAAAATGTCCTGCCATTCCTCCACTATGCTTCTCCTTTATCAGGTTCTTCCTTATGGAACTCCTTGGGATACACAATTGACTTCCCTTAAATAACATGTCATCCTAGATTATGAAATCTAACCACCTTGTCCTGTCCACTGTAACAGGTTCCTTGCAAGTTTTCCAAGCTTATGTAAAATTAGGATCTTCTGCATACAGTGTCTTGAGTTCATTGAATCCAACCACTTCAATCTGCATCTTTGTCATCAATGTATGCCTCCTACTTAAGGCATCTGCAACCCTATTTGGCTTCCCACTCCTATGTTTCAAAACAAAGGTATAACTCTGCAAAAACTCTACCCATTTCATATGCCTCTGGTTTAATTTTCCCTGACTATTTAGGTACTGCAAGTCCTAATGATCGGTATATAGAACAAATTCCTTTGGCAACAAATAATGTCTCCATTTCTTTAATGCTTGAATTATTGCATAAAATTCCTGATCATACACAGAATACTTTCTCTTGGCATCATTTAACTTTTCACTGAAATAGGCAATGGGCTTACCTTCTTGGCTCAACACTACTCCAATGGCACAACCACTAGCATCACAATCCACTTGAAATGCCTTGTTGAAATCTAGGAGGGCTAGAACAGGTTGCTCTGTCACCTTCTGCTTCAATAGTTCAAAAAAAATTTCTGCTCCACTGCTCCACTTGAATTATTTTCTATCCCCTCTTATTGTTTTAGTCAGGGGTCCACAAATACTACTGAAGTTTCTAATGAACTTTCTATAAAAGCTAGTCAAACCATGGAAAGACCTCACCTCAGTAGCAGTTCTTGGGGTAGGCCATTCTAGAATAGCCTTCACCTTCTCTGGGTCCATCTTGAGACCTTCTGTTGAGACAACAAACCCCAAGTACACTAACTCCCTCTTCATAAAACTACACTTCTTTAGATTAATCAACAGTTTATCTTCTCTTAACTTCTCAAAGGCACTTCGAATATGCATCAGATGCTCATCCAATGTCTTACTGAAAATCAAAATATCATCTAAATACACAATAACAAAACTTCCCAGAAATTCTTTTAGTACCTCGATCATGAGCTGCATGAATGTGCTCGGCGCATTGGTTAGCCCAAAAGGCATGACTAACCACTCGTACATGCCCTCTTTGGTCTTGAAGGCAGTCTTCCATTCATCTCCCTCTTGAATCCAGATCTGGTGATATCCACTCTTCAGATCAATTTTTGTGAAGTACTGAGCTCCACTCAAATAGTCCATCAGGTCATCCATCCTTGGCAGGGGAAATCTATACTTAATTTTTATCTTGTTTATGGCTTGGGAATCTGTACACATCCTCCACTCCCCATCTTTCTTTGGTGCTAGTATTGCAAGTACTGCACATGGACTCAAACTCTCCCATATCAAACCCTTTCTCAACAACTCTTGAACTTGTCTGTTCAACTCCTCATTTTCTGTTGGAGTCATTCTATGAGTTGCCTTATTTAGCAAACTAGCTCCAGGAATCAAGTCAATCTAATTACTGATCTTCCTTATTGGTGGTAAACACTCAGGTACATTATCAAAAATAATATCCTGAAACTCATCCAACATCCTAGAAACTTCTTCTGGAACCTTCTCACTATCCTCCTTACTCTAGGAATCAATGCATAACACACACGATCATGCTTCATACCTTCTAAAAAAATTCTTCCATCTACATAACAAATTCTAGCACTACTACATACCTTTTCTTCAGTCTCCTTTAGGGGTTTCAACTTGTGACGAACCCCATCCTTTGTCAAGGAATAAGTGTTTGCATGGCCATCATGTATAGCTCGCCTATCGAACTGCCACGGCCTCCCCAACAACATGTGACATGCATCCATGGGAATGATATCATAGAGTACCTCATCATTGTAGCTCCCGATCTTGAACTTTACTAGGCACTGCTCATTGACCAAAACTTTGTGGTGTTTCTGCAACTAAGCAATCTGATACGGATGTAGGTGTCTTTCCCTCTTCAGCTTCAACTTTGTGACCATCTCTTCTGACACCAGATTATCAGTGCTCCCACCGTCAATAATGACATCACAACATTTTTCGTCACACTTGCACCTTGTGCGAAACAGATTCTTCCTCTATTTTGGTTCCTTTTCCTCATTCACCAAGGCTCTCCTAATCACTAGGGCTTCTCCCCTTTCAGCATCATCTAAATGTTCAGATTGGGCCTCCTCATCTACATGCGCAACCCTTCCACAACCTTCTGGCCTTTTGTCTGCCTTTCCTTGGTGTAGTGGACATTCATAGGCTCGATGCCCTTCTTCACCACACTGGAAACACGTTCCTTTGAAACCACCTCTTCCAGATCCTTGTTCATGTCTCCCTCGTCCTCTACCTCTTTGATCACCACTATTTTGATCACGAGGGCGGTAGAAGTTGTCATTTCTTTGGCTTCGGCTGGTACCCACATCTTCACTTTTCTTTTCATCATCATTTCGTCTTCCTGAAGGTCTTCCACTACCCCTTCCACTTTAACCTCCTCGTCCTTTTTGCTTGCCATCAAATCTTTTGTTCAGCTTCTCTTCCACCTTCAGAGTAAACTAATATGCATCCTTAATGATGGTCATTCTAACTAGGCTTAACTCCTCCTGAATGCTCGGTCATAACCCATTAAGATATCGAGCTACCTGCTCCTTATTGGCCTCTGTGTGGCGTATTCTGATGATTATCTTGTGAAAATCTTTAGTATATTCTTTCACAGATCTACTTCCTTGCTTTAACACTTGCAATTTCTTCAACAGATCTACTTCGTAGTCCACTAGTATGAACTGCTTTTTCAGTTTCTCTACCATGCGATCCCATCTGGTGATATTTCCTTTTCCTCTTCCATTTCTTTCCAACTGGACCTCTTTCCACCAAATACTAGCAAAGCCCTTCAGCTTCATTTTCGTAAACTTAATCCGATCTGTGTCCTTTATTTCCTCATACTCAAAATATTCTTCTAGCTTATTGATCCAGTCGATCAACTCTTTTGGGTTCAGACTTCCAGAATAACTGGGGACTTCTACTCTGGGTCTTTTCTCGATCTTCGAAATGGCCCTTATTAGCCACATTTGGTCTTGATCAAGTGCTTCTTCTTCCTCTTCTACATCTGAACCTTCTTCCTCTCCTTCATCCTCACTCTCCTCCCTCGGGTTTAACCCTCTTCTCAACTACTCTTGTAACGCATCAATCTGTCTCTGGAGGGCTACCAGTGCATCTCTTCTACCAGCATTTCTGCCACCTCGACCACCTCTAGCACCACCACGCCTACCAGACATCACTCTTGGAGGCATCTTTCTTGAATTTGACCCACAACCACGATCCTAGTGCGAACTACCTCACGATCAACAATCTGTCCACACGCTTAAGAAAACCTTGCTTTGATACCACTTGATGAGGGCATAGCCCGAGACTTAGAAAAACAACCCACAAACAAGAGAATAATTTTATTATTCAAAAAATAGAACTTCTTACATGCACAGGATCTCAAATCCCCAAGTTCTACAACACATTCAAGTTACAGAAAGTTACAGAATCACCCTTTTGCAATATGCGAGCTTGTCCCCAAAAGGTTACCCAAAAATTGGAAACCCGCCCATAAATAGAGCTCCTATTTAGTTTGGAGCCAAAACAACATTCAAATTTGAGTTTAGGTGGTTTGGCACCAAAAAAATTACAACTTGAAGTTCAAATTTCAAAAAACATTTGCAATTGTATCTTCTAGAAAGTGCACCAACTTCCCAGGGCGGTAACTTTTGATCTGGGACTCCGATTCTTGAACCGTTTGAACCGTTGGAAAGTTCTCGAAGTCAATAACGCACTTAAAATTTGTTGCACTAATTTTGGAAAGTTTCGGGGCCTATCCGGGAACTCTAAGTGCCTCAAATCTAACTTGGAAGATTTTCAGGTGCAAATCTGAGAAACTAAAACTGTAATATCTTTCCACTTAGGAATAGAAAATCAAAACCGTAAATTGAGAATTTCATTATGACGAAAAGGGTATCCAAAAATATAAAAACATCTAAAAACTGAGAAACTTGAAATTTAACTATTTTTGGGTGATGCAAGATTGCCCCTACACCACTGGATGCTCCTGCATCAATCTGCATCCTTTGTTCACTATCCAAATTTAATGTAGTAGGACATGTATTATAGCGGTGTCTCATAGACCTATTTTTTCTCTCCTATGGAGGAAATCGTATATTGTACTTAACTAGTGAAAGAAGTAGTACTTCTTCATGTGTATAATTTTCATGCATCTTTTCTCTCTTTTGGAGGGTAGTTTTTTCCCATAGTGTTTTCTACTTTTCTCCACTTCATAAGATTACTTTGTGTATGGGTACCTCACTAGGCTAGTAGTCAGGACCCATTTTATCTATGCCCACCTAAGTTATGCTTAAGAGGGGGTGTCAATGTATACATTAATGCTTGCTTACACATAGGTTGACCTAAGCCTACTTAGGAATTTATTGTTGTATGACTCATTGACATAGACTAGATATTTTCTAGATATTTACCTGATATTTTCCTAATATTTTGTCCAACTCTTGGATATTTCTCATTTATAAGGAGACCCTTGACTATCTAATAATAACAAGTTGAGTTTATGCATTCTATCTCTAATGTGCTTGTCAAATATCTCTATCTCGTAGTTCTTTCAGTGACCAAATAGAATCTAAAAGTGCAGACATTGAAGAAGAAAACCAAAAAATATTTTTTCAGAGCCCTAGCTAGGACCAATTCACCATAGGGTGAATGAGTCCTTAGTGAGGTTTGAAAAGACATCTTTGGTGAAAGGTACACAACATTTCACCCTTTCTAAATTTTCCTTTTAACTAGTAGTTGGGTTAGATTTAATTTTTGTTCTTCATTAACACTTTGTAACACACATATTGAATTAAATATAGAGAAATAGGTGCATCATTTTATTTCATCAACACCACTTTTTTTTGTTTCATTATGGTGAACCTAACCTTTTGAGCATTGCAATTATCTGATTTTGGAGTCCTCTTTCATCCTAAATTTAGATCTTACATTCATTTACATCCATTTGCATTGAATTAGGTCTCATTTAGGGTGTCTAATTTGTATTCAACTTTGCATCTCATTAAATATTTTAGAATTGCATATTTTATATTCTTCAAATCTAAAAAATATTAAGAAAAAAACTCATTTTGCATATCATTTACATCATATTAATTTGTATTTAAAAATTGAAACAAAATTGCATGTCAAATTAGGTGTTCTAGGTTATCATTTTGTCACATTTTGCACTTAAATTTCACATTGCATTCTACAGAAAATCAAATTGAAACTTGTTGTAACTACCCAAAATCTAAAAACCACTGAAAATCACTTAAAAATTAGTAAAAATTAATTTTAAAAACCTCATCTATGACCCATTTTCCCTAGGGCGAATGAGTCACTGATCAAGTTATAATCTGAATTTTTAGGCATTAAAATATTCATTTTTGCAATTATGTTTGTTACTTTCAGATTTTTGTTATTGTTTGCAAAAAATTTGTTTCATTAATTTGGTCATATTTAGCTTAATTTGGTAAATTTAGTGCATTGTATGATTTCAAAATTGCATTTACAAGACTTCATTTTTCAGATTATTGCATAGTGTAATAAAAAAATTACCTTTTTAGAATATAAAAATTGCATTTACAAATTGCATTCTAGGTCATTGCATTGCAGTTTACCCTCTTTCCATTTTGGGTGGACATTGGGTTTGTGAATCTTGTATGAGTTTTACAACTTAGTGTCCTATTAGCAATATTGTTGTGAGACGTAGTTCAAGACTCATGTCATCCTATGATACACCATTTGTCGTGGATCTTGGGTTTGCTAACTCTCTTTCTAATAGTGTTGATAATCAATCCCTATGGATTATAGCATACATACTTCGTGTGAGGAATAGAAAATATTTATCTGATTATAAATATGCTTGTTTAATAAAACAATTTGATATTTTGACAAAAATAATTATTTTTACTTACTATGATAGATCTTATATTCAAATGACGTTAAAACAATTTAATATTTAATGTATCGTTATATACGTCCAAGTACACTAATGTTTCTATTAGAGTGTTGCAGGGCTAACTTTGTTGAAAAATATTGAATGCATGTAAAATCTCATTTTTAATACTGACCCAAAATGTTAGTGTTCTTCATCAAGAATTGCAGTTTGGAAAGAGACTCTGATTTGTAAACAAAGTTAAAAGCGTCAATATTTTGGTTGGAAATTTTTATCTAAGTAAAAGTTTTCTTTGTTTGGCGTACCCTCTATTCTTTGATGCAGCTCTACCGGTATAGGAGTAACTGTTTCTTGGAATAGGCGTTCCCATTGTGTTACAATTCTCTAATAACTGCCTTGTAATATTAGGCTTATGTGAGCACTATATTTGAAAACGGTTTGTGCAAACATGGAGGTATATATGTAAGTTATTGGTTATACACAAGGGAGGATTCGGCACTCATTTTCTAGTGTTGGAGGTATAAATGTATTGGGTATTGGGTCTTCTGTGGGGGCGAGCTTCCTCTGCAACGTATTATTTTGCTTCCGTCGCGTATCAAATGGGAAAAAACGATTTGTGGCATCTGAAGAAAGGCGCTCTAATACTTATTTATGTATCATGTGTAAACTGATTGCTACATACGCTTCTTCTTTCTGGCGAACTTCGGGCCAGTTAAATGTATTTTATTCTCATTTAAACAGGTGATGAGTATGTTTATCAAATGATCTTTTATCACATCTTGCTTCTGCGGTTAGATAATGTTTTTGAGTTATAGGCTCTAATATTTTCAACTCAGCATTAACGTATGCCTCTGTTTTATGCATAGTGATTATTCATTTCATTGTAGTTCTGCACTGTTGGTCATTGATGATCCTTACCACCGCAAAACCTTTACACTGTTCTGGAAAATACAACTGTTCACTCTCTTCGTTTTATACTTTGTCCTTTGTTTTAGTTACAATGAATGTAAGAAAACTCTTTCATATTGAAATTTTCAAGTTAACGCGATTTGCAAGTACATTCTACCGATTCCATGTAAGTATGATTGTAGAATATTCTCAGTAAGGGTTTAGTAGAATAGTTGGAAGTTTTCTAACCATTGCATTAAATAGAATTGTGGATGAAATCTTGGATGGCGTTGGCCTATGCTTCAAGATTTCTCGTGCATGTCCGTTAGAGTACTCATGTTTTGATTTTAATCTACCAATGAATTATCAACTCAATCTTCTCGGCCTTAAGTTAATCTAGTATTTCAGTTTGCATATAATCTATTTGATCTTATATAAATTGCTAGCTCTATTTCCCATATCCAAGAAATAAAAATTTAGCTTGTGTAGCCTATCTCAATCACTGCCATAAATTTGTATTTTCACATCAGCGTTAGTGTCAGCATTAAAGTAGTTTATACCTGATTTGATCCTGCTAATCCATTCCCTCCATTAATGATTTTAGTTGATTGATATCATAATAGATACAAATTTGTTGATAAAATCTCTCTAATTAAATCAGCTTATAAATTATGGAGTTGCTCTGATTGTATTTCAGTGTTTGCATGTTCCAATCCTTCCGATGATTTGTTTCGTGTCCTTGCATTAATAGCAGATGAAAATTTCCAACAATATTAAAGTGATTGTGAAGAGATTCATTGATTGTATTTGGTATAGTCAATGACATATTTGTTGGAAACTTGTAGCCAATTAGAGACAATTTCCACATAACCCATAAAGAAATCTATGCATATAAGTATTCAGAATCCACATGCAAGAGAATAGACAACATACCCATGAAAATATGACACAAGATATACCCTAAAAAAACCTTCAAGAGGGAAAAACCCAGCCTCCAAAAGCATCAATCTCTCATGTATTATTCAGCAAAAAGATTACAATACATCTTTTGAGTCTCCATGAACACCATTGAAGCAACAAGCTCTCTCCAAGCAATCCATGAGAACAAACATGCAACCACACATCCTGTACCAT
This sequence comes from Sequoia sempervirens, assembly GCA_007258455.2. NCBI lineage: Eukaryota > Viridiplantae > Streptophyta > Pinopsida > Cupressales > Cupressaceae > Sequoia > Sequoia sempervirens. The sequence continues at coordinate 76,667,842 of VDFB02047397.1, read as the reverse complement.
GCTTCAAACCCTCACAAATGCTAACCAGAGCTAATCATGCAAAATTGCATCATCTTACAATAACTACCTTTGTGGTTGCTTTTATAGAAGCAAGCTCCCACAAAACCACTAAGTGGTATTGCACAAAACTATGTGACAATAACTATGAGATTACAAACCATTTCTCTTTACTTAATATTGGATGCTTTATTTATTATTTTCCAATATTAAATAATTACATTTTATCAACTTAACTTATGTGCCAATGTTACATGCAACATTAAGTGGCCCCAAGAATAATTACATTAAATACATAATGTAAGGTGTACAACACACCTTTTCCCAACATTCTCCCACTTGTTGTATACATTGCATAAAGGGAACAAGTAACCTCAAAACATAAATCAAATGAACAATCCATATAGCCACATATATCATCATGGAATCAAAATGCTCCATGTGCTCCATCAAGATACCTATAACAAGAATCAAAGTGACTACCATCCCAAGCATGAATGCTCTCATCCTCCATCATCCCAATGCACAAAGATAAGAAGCCATCCAATAGAGAAACCACTCAATCTGTCACAATGAAGCATAAGTCCTACTCAACTGATATCCCAAACACATACACTCAATCCAAAAGTATCAATATGCACCAGTAGTTGTCAAGATACACAAACCCAAAAGCTGAAATAACACCCACAACAAGTGCCAATACATCCAACTATCCATACCTCCAAGGTATACAAAACATAGTAAACTCATGCCATAAACATATACACCCATAAACTGCAATCATAAACTCCATGTGCAAAACCTGTCCAAGAATGACATACACATCCAAGAGCTCCCACTGCATGGGTAATGCAAATCTGAAAAAGATCAAGGCATACCAAGTCTACCAATAACATCATATCGAAACTGTAAACTACATCATGTAGTAACAAGGAATCATCCACAATGATATCCAAACCTATATATCAATCACCTGTAAGAAAAATCTCCTACATACACCTCTAAAAGCCAACTGTGTCAAGTATGATCTCCTCCACAACACCCGAAAAGAAAATCCATAACAACACCCAACCGTTCAATCTCCAAGATCAAACATAACATATGTATCATGTAATCAACATGGATGTAAGCTTCTCAAGCCAAACACAATCAAACTAAATCCATTCCCAATGAAAGAAATAAGCCCAATACATCTCCTAAACTCAACATCAATGAGTGTAATCACAATGCATAAGGAGATAAACATGCCAACACTCCTCAAAAGAACCCTCCAAAACCATATATCCATAACTCAAGATTCTTATGCATGAGAAGATAAAGCATAAAACACAAAGTACCTGAAAGTAACAATGGGCAATACCTCTCAAGTGAAATTGCTGAGTAAACCAAGAGTGGGGAATGAGAATGCTCCTCCAAGAAATCCAAGTCATCATGACTCATCCTAAAACATTCTCCTCATAGGTCCATGTTGAACTCATGTCCAACCAAGGTGTAGGCTCCTCGAACTCCCTGCTGAAATCTCATCAAGAGTAACAATTTCAACACATGTCTCTAATCATAAGAGAACTCATGCCTCACCTATGTCTCCAAGTATCCATGAGTACCTGTAACCAACCAATCCATGCCAAACTCCAAATGCAATATAGCACCATCATGAAGTAATCAAGCAAATGTCAATGTACCCAATACCAAGAGAACCACACAAGATCAATGTCATATATCCAATCGCGAATCAAGAACATAACCATGACATCATGATCTAACCATCTCCTTATAAGAGATCACATGCAACATATGTAACATATATATACATCCTAGTCTCAAGAGAGCATGTAATATCTCAAACTCTAAATGAATATCAAGAGTAAACCATGACATCCATAACAAATATACTCTAAACCAAGAAACCATATCTCCAATCACATGGAGATAACCTTACCAAATGATGCATCCATGTCACTTCCAACAACTCCCACTGAACAGTGATACCGAGTCATACATGGCATCATGACAACCATCCTCTCCATGAAGATCATCCAAGTCTACACACACAACTAAAATTTTAGTAACATAAAAAATAGAATCATAATCTCCAAGCCAAGAAGATAACTACAACTGCCAAACCATCATAAACATATCCATCATCGCCAAAACCATCACTGTCAAAAGCTCCCATTGAAAAGTGTAATCAAGCTATCCATGACATCATGATAACAATCTCCTCATGAAGATCAACGAAAGGCCCTCACACAATCAAAGAACTCAAATATAGCAAGAGCTCCCAAAAGGAAAAGTAAAACCATGATCCTCATACTACGAAGATACACTGCCACAACCATAATCAGGAACCAATCCAACACCATCAACAATGCACTTGCATAAACCATCATGACATGCCAAAGTCTCTAAAACACAAGAAACATCCATGACACCATGATCACCACCAAATGTAACAACTCAACCCAACCGTGTCCACATATCTGCATAATCATAGTCAACTACATATATCTCATATCATGACTGTACCTAGTAATACCATCTCACCTCCTTAACATGACAACAAAACTAGAAAACTAAGTGACTAAACCAAGCCACCAAAACTAAACACGCATCAACATTGAAATATCAATGGGCAAAGGCAACCCATGTCCAAGTCATAAATGCAACATGTAAGTATAGACCGTCTACAACATTGCACAACTTGTAGATATATCAATGAAGCATATAAATCCAACCATATACTGATAACCATGTAAAAAATAGAATAATCTAAGATATACAACTAAGCATACAATGAATTCAACATCAAATCTCCAAGATCTAATCATCCATAAACTCACAGTATCACCATAGTCAAAAACACCCATATACAACTCAAATAAAGAAAACAGCAAATAAACCATGCCAAAATATTTCCAAACCTGATCCACTGTATAGTTCTCTGAACAAGCTTTCCGTTGACTATTCGAAGTCCAAAATCCGACTTCGTATGCACCCGATATCACCTCTCGAAGCTCAAAACAAACATCTGACTTTGAACAAGAAAAACACTATCAAAATAATAGAATCTGGAAAAATATCTATCACCACATCGTAGATCTCTAAATCAGCTTTCCAACGAATCCAAGAAGACAAAAAACGGACAATCTGAGCAAAAGTTATGCCCCTCCAAAGTAAAATTGTAGTTTGCACCTGAGGCAAAAAATTTTAGCCACCACTGGTGGCTGGACGGCGGCCCCACCCGGGCGGCGCCGCTCCTTGGGTGGCGGATTCCAAAATAATTAAATTTCATTTAATTTCATTTTGCATGGCCCATGAAAATCCGGTGGATTTATCAATAAAAAATTTTGAATTTTTTTTTGTGTTAAATTAACCCCACAAAAGGGGTGCGGGCTCCACCCACTTACCGGCTAGTACTGCAGGTCCCACCGGACTCTGCCAGTGGTACCAATTGTACTATCGGCCGCTGCAGAGTTGGCGGTACCGACTGTACCATTGGTACCTCGGCTGCAGAGGCAGAGGTATGGGAGTAGGGTCACCTCCCCCCTCCCCAAAAAACTTTAATTTTTTTTTATTTTCAAAAGTTTTTCAAAATAAAAATTTTCAAATCAAATTTCTTTTGATTTCTAATTTTTTTTTATTTGTGTAGGAATTTTAATGGCGATGGGAAAATATTCTTTTTTAATATTATTTTGTCATCCGTACGATTTAGGCATGGGCACAAAAAATTTACAATTTTTCACTTTATCAGAAATAGGTCGAATTATATATCAATTTTCCTCTCTCGGCCAACCGTGAGGTCTTTTTTGAGTCAGGAGATCATATGTGAAAGGTCACCCCCAAAACCCCCATTTGAATACAAAACCAATAAACCTATTTCACCCAAAATTTCTCACATCTCAGATCCACAAACAACCCATTTAATCAACAAACCCAAAACCTTTAGATCTGCAATAAACAACCTGCAAAACCTTCATATCCTGCCATGTCTTTAATTCTCACATGCAATGCATAGATTCAAACTTAAACAAGATTTTTCTCATCCAAGGGTTATACAACCACAACCAAAGTTTTGATACCACTTGCTGGAAACTTGCAGCCAATTAAAGACAATTTCCACATAACCCATAAAGAAATCTATGCATCTAAGTATTCAAAATCCACATGCAAGAGAATAGACAACATACCCATGAAAATATGACACAAGATATACCCTGGGAAAACCCTCAAGAGGGAAAAACCCAGCCTCCAAAAGCATCAATCTCTCATGTATTATTCAGCAAAAAGATTACAATACATCTTTTGAGTCTCCATGAACACCATTGAAGCAACAAGCTCTCTCCAAGCAATCCATGCGAACAAGCATGCAACCACACATCTTGTGCCATGCTTCAAACCCTCACAAATTCTAACCAGAGCTAATCATGCAAAATTGCATCATCTTACAATAACTACCTTTGTGGTTGTTTTTATAGAAGCAAGCTCCCACAAAACCACTAAGTGGTATTGCACAAAACTATGTGACAATAACTATGAAATTACAAACCATTTCCCTTTACTTAATATTGGATGCTTTATTTATTATTTTCCAATATTAAATAATTACATTTTATCAACTTAACTTATGTGCCAATGTTACATGCAACATTAAGTGGCCCCAAGAATAATTACATTAAATACATAATGCAAGGTGTACAACACACCTTTCCCCAACAATATTGGGCTGATATGAATATATATACAAGTTAGATAATAGTCATTCTCTATCATTGATTTCTAATTGACAAACTTTAGAATTGATTCAATACTAAATTATCATCATTTTGTCTGCTACAGATTTCTTTTAAAATTTTAGCTATTATTTTTGTCCATGGTATCAAGATATTATCACCCGGGTCAGCATATTATATATTTAGGTTGAATTTGTTAACATCACTGGTAAATACATGATTATATATATCATATGGTTCTTGGTGATAATAAAAGATAAATGGCTTTTCTAGTTAGTCTAAATTCCAAAATTTATTAATTAAGTCTTTAATTAATCTAAATTGATGAATTTAATTTCAATTAGATTTCTTGCTTATTATGATTAGAAGGTAAGTAAGTTTTATTTGGAATGAGATGATAAGTCTGGAGTTTAGAATATTAACTTGATTATTGAGTGACCTTGAATTAAGATTGATGTTGATTACTAACAATATTGGATTTCTTTCATAATACTCTCTCAAGGGTTAGATTAGAAATTATTGTCTTGAAATGGACATAAAAGCCTAAATTGGTTGTAATGATTATTGTCTTAGTGAGGGGGGGCAGTACACTTCCCTTCCTACAAACAATGTGCATTATATTTTTGATATCCCACAAGACAAAATAAGTAGGCTAGGTAAAGAATTAAATATGTTACAAAACTTTGTGAGAACCAAACCTATTGTTGGTAATGTCATTCCTCTCATAGGGAACACACGAACAATTCTTAAATATAAAGAAGGGATAGAGTTCATGTGCTCCTTGGTTCATATCATTCAACAAAATTTTCCTCCTCCTCAACCACCCTTCAATACATCTCCCATGCATAAGAGAAAAGAAACCACAAATTTGGATCACTTTATTACTCCTAACACATCCTTTTTTGAAAAAGGAAAGGATTTGTAATTAGAAGAAGAAAGTGATGACAACATAGTAATCAAACCAAAGAAAATGAAATTGAAATTACATGCACACCAAAGAATTCAAATCCTATATAAGTTGTATGACATTCTTGCAACTTCCTATGATCTATTACAAATTTTCAAAACTAAGAACATCTTTTATGCCCTTCTACATTAGAAATTGATTGAATTTACACCTAAGTTACTGAACGTCAAACTTATCAAAATAAACCATATTGTGCTTATCATAGATTCTTTGGATATCACAGTAATAATTGTCATGTTTTAAAAGGAATATTGGAGAATTTTAGATCCCCTAGGGATTCAACTTGAATTAAAGCATACACTTTGCTCCTTCCCATGTAATAGTTGTAGGATCCTAGTATCCTCACTTTTACATGTTATACATTTATTGCTAATCACTCTCTTTATTGCAAGAAGCTCATTTCCATCACCTATCTTGGCTCATCATTGGGTAAAAGTACAAACTTGTGTCACACTTTGGGCCAATCATATGAATTCTATCGAACCAATTTTGACTGGAAGGGATTCGATCGAGTATGTTTTGGCCAAAACAACATGGCAACGACATGGCGCCTATGTGGCCTCATAATTTTGGCTGAGTAGGTTTCGGCCGAAACCTACTTAGTTGAATCCCTTTTGGTCGAATGCACTAAATATAAAAGTAAAAAAAAAAATTAGGCACAGGCATTTTGCATGTTCAACCAATAATTGTGTGATCGGAGGTTGCTCGCACAAAGACCTGGTCTACAAAAAGGAATTGAAGCCAGGTTTTTCTTCATTTTGGATTCTTTTATTTGGCTATTGTTGCATTTTTTTGTTGATAAGTGATTAGTTAAAGCATCAGTTTGTTGTGTGTTTAATGTTTCTTTTTGGGGTGACTAGTGTTAAGTTAGGGTCTTTTGTGTTTTTGGAGGATTTGGGCTAAATTTTTTTTTACCCATGGTAGTTTTTAAAAGGCCATATAATTTATTTTATTTAAGGGTTTGTGTATGTTAGTTTAAAGGGTTTTTGTTCCTCTTACTAGAATAAATTGAACAACACTAGTAGCTACTCTAAGTACGCCCATGGTGGGGACTGTTAAGTGGTTTGGGACAATTGTTTTTCCATTCTGGTTGTGTGCCACTATCCACATAGACTAGATTGTGTTTCCTTTTACGCATCTTTTCTAACAAGTAAAATGAGCTTGTAGGGAAAAAAACCTAACTACAAAAGCAAGCAGTAGGTTTGATTAGTATGCAAAGTGTTTTATGAAATGTACATAATAGTTTAGTGGTACATATTTATGAATATATATTTGCATCAAAAGTAAATTTATACTTTTGGTATTATGATCCATGGAGAAAAAACACATTTTGGATTAAATGCATGATATTCGAGTCATATCAATCAACTATGCATTTCATTAAAGGCTTTGCATGCTAAGCCTCACTATTGTTGATTTATGTAGTTTGCTCTGTTGTGTTGCTCAGGTGCCAAGGATTAGAAAAACCTACAAAATTCCATATATTTATAGAGAAATTTTTGTTTCAAAAATAATCAGCATTCATGTTAGAAAGCATGAACTCCAATTATCTAATTTGAAACACCTTGTTGCATGCATCATATTTCTCAAATTGTAAGGAAATAGCCTCTCCAATCTAAAATAACAAAAACATTAGACCTTCAATCATCCCTAAAAAGAATAAAGCACTCCAATTAAGATGTGTCGAATGCATATTAGTTTAGGATCGATGGGAATCTCTAATACAAAACTAGAGCTCACCCTCATGCATTGGAATAAAGGAATAAATTAATTTTTATACAAATAAAGACTTGGGAGACATAGATTAGTGATAGTTTCCTTTTCAAGTTCATTGAGAAAGAAAGGAGGTATTTAGGAAATCATATCATAATTTTTTAAACTAATAATAGGAGAAAAACATTACTTTTCAGTTTTTACCAACAACAATAGTCTACAATGTCCTATTTTTATTTATGAAAAAGAAGCAAATTTGACATCACTTGTGGAGTATAGAATTGATTTGGAATGGAGTGGAGAAATCCTTTGGTATTTGTATGTTTGTTGTATTCCAATTTACTACTTATTTAAATAATTTTATCTTATTTTTATCTTAGCTTATATTATCATATCTATTTTTCTAAAAGGCCTATAGGCAATAGAATCGTAAAAAGACAAAAATACTTCTTTCTTAACATTCTCATTTTATTAAAATTATATTATTATTTCAATAAAATTAGTTTAATTTCATTTATAATGAAGGGTTTAGACTTAGTATATTTAAATAACAACAATTTGATTTTAATACATTCTGTTTTAACAATTTTATTTTCACATATTTTATTTTCAGCAATGTGTGTTTAATTCAGTACTTTTATAGAGCATGTTTAATCTCTATATTAGGAGACATTAATATAGAATAGACCATATCAAGATAACTCTTGTAACTTCAATACTCAATATCATATTGCAAACAACCTTGGATACCACTAGATTAATAAAAATTAAATGACAAGCAATTGAAGCCACCACAATAACCTCATCAATTTGTAAGAGTTCTAATCCATGTGGTTTATTAATAAACATTTTATGAATCACATTCATTATTTGTGTAGGCTTCTTAGCCTTAAAGCTAAAAGTTCATGAAAAATATTGTTGCTCCACATGGGAATCATGATCATAATCATCTAAAGTATTCTCAACATAAACATATAAAAAGGTAATTATCATTAGATTTGATATTCATAGTAGAGTTGAGATGAGTGCTCCTCCAAGAAAGATTAGAATATACAGTAGCTCATGGAAAAAAAAGAAATGTGACCTTATAAAAGTAGAAAGATATGAAAATATGAACCAATTTCATATTTTTAAAAAATAGAAGAATCAATGATATATTAGATCTAAAAATGAATCCCTTTTTGTACAAAAAATTGTGAGCATAAGAGAACAACCTAAACCATATAACCTATGCTACTCAAAATCTATGAAAGACTTAGATTAAGTAAAAGAGTTAGTAAACATTGATGAAAAATGAAATCTCACCAACACCAACCCTTGTTGCAAAAAGTGAAGCTTGTTATAGTAGAAATTTTGGTGTCCTAAAAAAATTATTTTAGGATGTTCCCTGTAGAAATTATATATATGACTTACAACTCTATAATTTTATGCATTTAAATGAAATTATAGAGTGGTAAGTCATATCTTAAAATACATTGTGTTAGGCATCAAAATTTCTACTATAACTAGTTTCACTTATACATTCACATAACTCCAATTAATACCCTTCCAAGATTATTTTAATAAAGTATTTTATTGATTATTTATTGTATTGAATGTACACTATCATCAAGAATGGTGAAAAGGGCCAATTATTACCCTTTCAAATTATTTTAATATACTGTTATTTAATATTCTTTTGTATTTCATTGATCATTTACTATATTGAATGTAGGAAAACTCGGGTTCAAAATGTATTTGTAGACTCACTCTTTGACCTATCAACCTCCAAACGTAGTCAATTCGCCTGAACGTGCAAAATTCCAATCAAATATAGAAGAATATTAAATAATAATTTATTGAAATAATTTGGAAGGGTAATAATTGGCCTTTTTGGATGTCTCACACTAAGTGAATGTTGAATAGGTCATGCTTGGTGATGGTGTACATCCAATACAATAATTGATCAATCAAATACTTTATTGAAATAATCTTGGAATGGTAGTAATTGGAGTTTATGTGAATGAATAATTGAAACTAATTATAGTAGAAATTTTGGTGCCTACCACAATGTATTTTAGGATATGACGTACAAGTTAATGTAAGAAAGTATGACTATAATTTCATTTAAATGCACATTCATAAAATCATGCATTTAAATGAAATTATATCTAGTTGCAAGTCATATCCTAAAATACATTGTAGGCACCAAAATTTCTACTATAACTAGTTTCACTTATCCATTCACATAACTCCAATATTTGAATGATCATTTATTGTATTGAATGTATACCATCATTGAGAATGGTGAAAAGGGTCAATTATTACCTTTCCAAATTATTTTAGTAAACTTTTATTTAATATTCTTTTGTATTTGATTGATCATTTATTGTATTGAATGTAGGAAAACTTGGGTTCAAAATGTATTTGTAGACTCACTCTTTGACCTATCACCCTTTGAACATAGTCAATTCGCCTAAACATGCAAAATACCAATCAAATATAGAAGAATATTAAATAAAAAATTATTGAAATCATTTGGAAGGGTAATAATTGGCATTTTTGGATGCCTCACACTAAGTGAATGTTTAATAGGTCATTCTTGTTGATGGTATACATTCTATATAATAATTGATCAATCAAATACTTTATTGAAATAATCTTGGAAGGGTATTAATTGGAGTTTATGTGAAAGGATAAGTGAAACTAGTTATAGTAGAAATTTTGGTGCTTAGCCGAATGTATTCTAGGATATGACATACAACTTAATGTAAGAAAGGGGTATGTGCAGGATCATGATGGGCCAAAACGTGGTGATATGATGGATTTGTGCAAGGTATGTGGCTGACAACTTTTTTTCCCTAAAATTCATGAAACAAAATAGTTTTTAAAATAGATTCTTAGCTTTCCCCCAATATAAATTATGCTTTACTTTGAATTTAATAAATAATTATTATTCATTTTCTATTTGAATTATGACTAAATTCTTGATTGATGGGCTAATTGAAAAACATCTATATAGCTTTCAAAAGGTATTACAATTTTTGAATCCAAAACATGCTTCACATTCTATGCTTTGAATACTATAGGATTAAAAAAATTGAATTTCATAAATTTTTGACCAAGTTAAGGTGGTGAGACATACAAGTTTTTATATTTTTTAAAAGTTGTAATAAAAAATTCATAATTAATTATTTATTTAGAAAAAAAATTATAAAAAAATATGCATCACATTGAGACATGAGTCTTCTACTTAGATCTAAAACATTATAAACAAATATTATCATTTTATTGTGGTTAGGGTGGTCAGACACCTAGATCTTATTTTTTCCCTGAAATTTAAGTGCTATTGCATTGAAATTTCAAATTTTAACCAAATATAATTTTTCTTTTAAATAAACATAGTAGTTTAGAAACTACATTCAATTTGCTACAGATTCTATTCTTACATATTTTTGAAATAATATAGATAACAAGTATTCAATTTTTTATGAAGTTGCCTAGCTCTGATTTTTCTAAATTTTTTGTTACTTAAAGGCCTATTTTTTTCATGATGATCCTGCACATACCCAAAGTATGACTATAATTTTATTTAAATGTGCCACCTAAATATATTCATAAAATTATACATTTAAATCAAATTATATCTAGTTGTGATTCATATCCTAAAATACATTGTAGGCACAAAAATTTCTACTATAACTAGTTTCACTTATCCATTTACATAACTCCAATTAATAACTCGAATTACTACCCTTAGTAATTGGAGTTATGTCAATGGATAATTGAAAATAGTTATAGTAGAAATTTTGGTGCCTAACACAATGTATTTTAGGATAAGACTTACAACTTAATGTTGTAGATATGCAAAATTAACATTATGCATTCAATTAGGCCTGTTCATCAAGTAAACCAGGTTTCACATTCATCCACTCATAAATTAATCAAGTTCACCTTCATCCATTCATCAGATAATCTCATTAATTTCATTCTTAAGGTTATTCATTTAAATTAAATAAATAAAACACCGTCCTTTTAATTAAATAAGAAAAACTTTATTTAATTAAATCCCCAAATGCATATTCCATCCCTCTTTGATTTAAATAAATCCAAATATTTGAGTCAAATTGGTCAAACTCACCTAATCATCATTAAGTAGCTAATCTAATCGTAAATTAGCCTAACCTAACTACCCATCACATTCTCTAAATTTTTCCACTTGCACAAATAAATCAATTTATTGATTTATTAAATCCAACATTTTCCATCAACATGGCATCTTTGAGGAATATTCCCTCAAGTTTGAATTCAAAAACAAGTGGACATGTACATCCAACAAGTCATTTATGAGCTCTTACATGGCTCTTACATGTCCCTTGCACAAGTCAAACTTGGCATTTACTCTCAAATTCAAATTTGAATTTCCCCCTCTTGGGCACATTTCCTAAATCATGCACACTCTTCAACCAATCACAAGTTGACAAGTGGCCTCTTTTCATTGGCTTATTTTTTATTCCACATTGCTCTCTCATAAGCACTCCTAGCATTTGAAAATCTATAAAATAGAGGCTTCATTCATCATCAAATCCTCCACAAATCCAAAATATTTCATGTAAAGTCAATCTCTTCATTGGAGAACTGATTTTAGCCACCATCACTCCATCTTCAAGGCATTTCATCATTTAACATATCTATCAAGGATTGGGAAAGGGCTTCTTTCCATAGAAGCACCAATCCACTATGGAATAGATTATTCACTATGCTCCTTAGGATTTCAATTATTTTGTTTTATTGTTATATTTGTAGAGCATAAGGGATTATTTCATAAAGAATGCCATTTTGTTTGCTTTCTTTTAACTAACTTCCTGCTAATATACATGGAATAGAAATTAAAAGTTTGCAGATATCTGGTGTTAGATTTGACACCCACCGTGGTTATCTTGTTGTAACAATTTTGTGCTTTAAGAAAATCAAATGGAAGTCTAACTCAGAAAATAAACTTTAAAAATTTTATGTCAGTATGGAATAGATTTCCAGATTGTTAGTGTTAGTTTTTATCTTGCTGTAGGTGCTAAAATCTCACTACATTGTTTACAACTTGCACCCACGAATGGACAGTACGCCACTAGCTTCTTGCACTACATTAATAGGTAGTGTGAAGGTTAAGCCTATCATGGCTCAATGTTAAATTCCTTCTCTTCTTATAGTCCTTCCCATATTTATTATTGGGCATGTGCATATTCATTGTTCTCCTTCATATGCTCTGAATCAAGTCAAAGTCACATTTTAAATTGATAGAGCTTATGGGTGTTGTTGCAACCTCTGACATAGCATAGTCCCTTCCTGCCACACGGATACTCAGTAGAAATAGAAAGCATTCAAAACTAGGCTTGTTAAAATCACTGATTACTGACTAGATCTATCTTCAAGACTTGTTGTGCCATCAATTCTTCTATACTGAAGATGTCGCCATTGGAGATATTCTTCTAATATATCAACCAGCTTTGTCATAGTACTAAATAAGAGCACACGATGGCCTATTCTATGTAATTTGATAAGAATTCTATCAAGAACCCAAATTTTTCCACATGATCACACCATATAATCATTATAATAATCTTGGCGATAAGGGTAACTTAGTAAGGGGTGGTTACAGACTTGAACCACAGCTCCATACACCTATTTTTCAATGGTACATTTCCCCCTAGGATTGCATATTCCCTAATTTGTCACTTTGGATTTCTTTCTACTCTCCTCGCTTCAGTTTGTGGATCAAGCCTAAGACTTCCTGTTGCTTTAATCCAATCATAAATAGAACCTTGAAGGGCTGACATTTTACAGCGCAGTACCACAGATATCTTTGTAGGAAGGGACCCTTCTACATCTTCAACATGATGCCAAAGCATGAAAGGCTCCAATATTTGATGCAACCTATGTATTATGATAACCTTTTTTTAGTTTCAAGACAATCATCTTCATTAGACTGAGATGGTGCATCCTTCTGAAAGGTTTTAGAAAACCAGTCATGAAAAGCTTTCTGATTATCAAATACTTCAGGTAGAAGCAAGTTCAAAAGGGACCACAATTCCTGCAAATCATTCTGTAATGGTGTTCCAATAAGAAGCAATCGCCTTTAACACCTAAACCTATCTAAATCACATAAAATTTTGGATTCCCTGTCTTTCATTCACTGTGCCCCATCAATAATATATCTTTTGCATATCTTAGCAGGCTGGGAGGATGTTGGTTGAAGGTTGTGGAGCTTGAATTTATGCCTGCTAAATGGCATTTGATTGAAAGTTTTTTTTTGCCTTTTCAATAAACCTTTTTTACCACAACCCTACAATCATTGCATTTGACATTAAAGCAAACCTTGAAATCATTTCATTCAGCTTTACACCTGCTAAAGGCATTTGCTCAAAAATTTCTAAAGCCTTTCAAAAAATGTATTTTGCGCATATCCTACAATCTAAAACAAATCCATTCGGTGCATATCCTATAATCATTGCATTCCATGAAACCACATTTCCTTGAGGTTCTTTGTCTAAAAACTCATATCCTACTTTATGCTTTCATATTTTGTAAACACGTTTGCCAAGTGCATTTTCCTTGTTCATTCTTTCACTATTGCATGCTTGTTTAGTAGAGATGAACCACAACCAAATTCTGCACAACTACCATTTCAATCTATTTACAATAAATCATACATAAACTTGTTTCAATGCTCCCATTTTTCCATGTGCAGGATGCAATGGTTATTTTCCATGAGAATGTTGTAATAATTACCTCCTTTTACAAGTTATTTGTCAATCACCATAACCAATTAGTAGCAGTCACCTCAGCAGTTCATGGGACCATCACTTCTTCATTAGCAATGTAAGTCATTTTGACAAGATTTCCAGTTATTACCCCCTGTGCAAGTGTGACATTAAGGTTGTTGGGTGTGAGTTTCAAATGGACAGAAATGGTGACATAATTATTGGGCAAGAATAATTATCTGAGCACATCATATGTAAGGTTTGGTGTGAGTCTTTACTTGCTAGGAAAATTTATTAATGTTGGCTGGTGTCTTCACATACTTTTGGGTGATGTTATTATGATCATTGAGTTGTCTATGGTGCCAAGTTCTACTACTTTTCAAAGAAAATGAGGAAAGAGAAAGGACATAGCAAAGAAGGTGTTGGTGATGCTAAGTAACCTCAACATAGGAAAATGAGAAACCTCCACATAATGCAACTTTTTAGCTTTTTCACTCTCTGTGTTTGTAGGTAAATTAAAACCTTTGGTACACTATGATAACAACAATTGATTGGTAAATATTTTGAAAAACCTTCATTATCTCAAACCTTCATTCAATTTTAGTGTTTCATTCAGTTGTAATAAAGTCTTAAAAACACACTACAACTATTGATTACTGCACCATTAATGACATTGATTGGTGCACAGTAGAAAGTCAAAAATATATGTCACTTCAAAATATTTTGAAATCTATGTCTTGAAAAACAAAAAAAAACACTTCTGGTCTAAACACCCAATATTATACAAGTTGATTAGTTGGAGCTTGGCGGGGTGTGATTTTGCAGACAAGATGGTTAATGCTTTCTTAATTTGTAAGATTTTTTTGGTAGACTCAAGAGATGGGATGGTTACTATCTTGTTAATGTGATGCTTTAGATGCTAATCAAAACATAGCTAGAGATTGAAATTTATCTTCTTGAGGATCGAACATTTACTTGTCATAAATCACATACTATCTAGTCTAAAATAAATGCATACGGAGAAGATTGGAGGTTGAAAACTGATTAGTTTTTTTTATTTTCAGCCATATTTATTGTCTATTATATAAGCACCATTCATGTCATTTGAGTGGTTGCAATTTCTCTAAAAAGTATTTATTTCCTAGCTGTAACATCAATCATACTGTCACAGGCTTTGAACGTGTCTAATTTAGATCTATTGACCAAGTTGGCTTTATGACTTGAGGAAGTGTGATATCTAAGCAAATTTTATTGTGGAGTAGCTCACATAAGAAAGATCATCATTCAAGCTTTATTGTGGATTGACATTCATTTAAAAGATTATCAACACATGCTTTTGATTTCTTGCATTAAAAGTTATCTTTGAATGTGTTCATTTTGTTTGAAGGTGTATTCATCATAGATCTCATTTCTAAAGATTTTATTTTGTGTTGTTTGTAGGTGAAGGTTGATGTCAAAATACAACATTGAAATCAAGCGAAGACAAAAGTAAGATTGGAGTTGAAGAATTAAGCATTGAACTTGAAACCCAAAAGCATTTTTTAATGCTTTAAGCTTTCATCTTACACCTTAATTTTTTGTTTTAGGCTAACTCATCTTTGGTTTTGGGTTTTAGAGAAAACATTACCTAGGCTTTCAAATTTTCTTGAAAATGCTAAAACAAACATTAAGGATACAACTTATTAGAGTTTGCTTTGGATAACAATTGAACAAAGTATCTCTCACTCATCTTTTGGTGCTTAAAAATAACTCGCATTTTGCTTTGTTGGTTTAAAAAGAAAAAGTGCAACTTTTTTTTCATGAGAGCTTACTTGAACTAACTTCATTGGAAAAGGACGTATGTGCTTCTCTTGCACTTTATAGCAATCTTGAGAATCAAAAGGCCTTTTTCATGATTTTAGGTTGAGACAAAGCAATCACCTCCACACTTCGATTTCGGCTTAAAATTGGACAAAATCTTGTGCGAGTGTGAGTGGGGGCATCATCGCGTATATTCTCTTTCTTTGTGTCATCAAAGATTGATTGAGTTATGGATTTTGTCTTTGCTTGCTTTTGTTTATCCTAGAGGGCCTACGTTGGGGAAAAAGTACTCACCCAAGGGAATGACTCAACCAGTAACACTCTAAAGCTAAGAGTATTTCTAACCGGGATATAAATGTGGATATTGGAAGAAATGCTAGTATCATGCAATTGATTCTGACAAGATGGATCCGAAAGGGGACTCTTGTCATATGGGTCAATCTCCGCAAACGGGAAGTCCGAAATAGAACCCTTGCTTTGTAGTGGCATGTTAACCTATTCACCGAGTTTATCAAAGTGGTGCATTGGAACTTAGATTCCAAGAAGTTACTTGCCATGTTCGATCTTGGTTAAAATATAGAGGTTAAGACTTCATTCTTAACATACCTTTATATTTTTTCCTTGGTTGCATGTAAAATCATCTCTTCTATGAAGGGCATGAGGCAAGCCCACTAGGAAAAACATACCAATTGAGCTAGGGTGTTATTGCTTGTGAGTCATTTTGAAAACACAATGCTTTAATTGAAAACATTGGAAAACCAACATTCAACATGAGCATCAAATCTCAAACCCTTTAGGAGAAGCAAATATCCTTGAACAAATTCACGTGCTATTTCTTTCCATTGGGATTTTATCCTTAGAGACTTCTAAGCGTTTGGATTTCATCTCAATTTTCTCCTACTAAGGTCAACATTAGGAAACCTTTGGCTTGATTTCCTCAATTTTCGCATAATGCATTTTGTGGGATGAAAGAAAGTTAGGACATTGTACATTTGGTTGAACACCTAATCAAGAAGTGTTTATGATAAAAATAATCCATTAAGCAAAGATTGAATCAATTGGACCCCACACATGTGCTTGGCATCTTTTTTCTGTATGGTTTTCATGCAAACATTGGTCTTTTGATTTTGAATTACTCTTAGAAAGGCATGTTCTTCACTATCATGGTCTTGTAAGCAAGTCCTTCCTAGGTTCATTTAGGATAAAATCAAACACTTCATCCATTCCAAACATTTATCATCTTCATCCCCTAAACAACTTTATAGCTTTGGAAACACCATTCTAGACTTGGGTAAATCATCAAAATCAAAATCATTTGTTTTGTTAGGTGTGTGAGAATGCATCCTTTCTCATAAATTTAATTAAATCAGCAATCCTTTGAACAAGTTCATCCTAAGATCACATCTAACATCTTAGGGTTTACCATTTCATTACCCAAATCAAACCAATCAAAATCAAACCCTAAGTCTAGCATTGATCCAAAGTCCCTAAACGTTCAACACTCATATCATTCACCCCTTTTTCCATCCTTCATCTCATCATTGGTCCTAAACACCTGAAAGGCCACTTTTACAACAAGTTCAAAACACAAGGAGAACATGGAATACAAACTTGATCCATACATCATGAGTAATCCAAATCAATTAAACTTTTGAAGTCTTACAATGCCGATTGATTATCGAAACTCGCACTTATACAATCCATACATGGGATCATTACCTTCTACAAATGTCAATGGCACAACAAGTGTGAGTATGCCCAAATGAAAAATTGGAACACATTTCCCGATTGTAGATCTAAGACCAAACCTACAAATCCACCAACCAAATAATCAATGTATGAGCCTTCAAACAAACAACATCATCCCACCAAATCCATACATGCAAAATGAGAATGTACCAAGTACAAGTTTTCCAAACATGAATCTAGCAAACTTTGGGATGGATAAATTTGCAAATCATACGAAAATTCCAAACATCAACAATGGTCAATTTCAACCTATCATGCCAAATCTGAACACCATCCCAAATTAGAACATTGTCCAAAATCAATTTTTTCATGATCCCATTCAAAAACCACAAGTATGCACTCCAAATCTGCTTAAACAAAAGCCAAATCAACTATATCAAGGGAGTTAAGATCGAAATTAGGATCAAATTTGGCAAGATCAAATTGCTACACTTACCAAGATAGTTGGGTCATTGCACCAAGAAATATCTCCACCACCATTACCCATATCAACATCATTCTTTGGTTTAGGGATTCCTCCTTTACCTAGCACCAATCACTCCATCCAAATCAATCCACCTAACGCCAATCAATCCATCAAATCAAATCTTTTGCATATACCATTGACATCGCACCAACAAATGATATCTAGTCAAATGACAACATCAATCTTGACAAATCAAAATATGGTCTCCCAAAGACCTATCACCTCAGTCATTCTGACCATTCCTATCACCTCGATCAAACCCATCATATCACAAACCACTATGATCACTTCAAAAGTATCTCAACCGCCCATCACTACATCCAACATGATCCCAATTCCACCACCACCACCACCAAAACCAAACACAGCAAGACAATATAACATTGTGCTAAAAGCTCACCAGGCCTACCAAAAGGCCATCCAACAATATCTAGCCACACAAAAATCAACACAAGCCTAGGCTCAAGTGCAAGCAAAAGCTAAAGCCCAATACGAAGCCCAACAAGCAAATGTTGTTCAAAATCTCAACACAACATTAACGACTCCAGGTATCGATCCAAATCAATGATCACATAATCAATGCTTCAGTCTGTTAATGCCTTGTGCCACTTCATCTATTCACAAAAGTGAAAATTTCTTTTATTTTAATTACGTCGCCTCATGTCATGTCCTTGATATATTATTTATAGTGGGTGAAGTTTTTAAGTTTTTGACACATTATTTAGCATGGGTGAAGGTTTTAAGTTTTTGATAGATTATATTTACTTGTCATCAGATATTGTTATTTGGCTTAGCATAGTGCTAAGCTTCTCCATGGTGGGATGGTGGAAGCTGGGGATGGACCAGGTGCAGTTTCCATGGGGAAAGATGCTGCACTATGGTCCCACCAGTTTCTCTCACTCGCAGGACCTCGTCCTCTTGCTTCCACACCACCATGACCACGACCACAACCTTAACATAGACATTGCTTTCCATCCTCCTCAGATGTCCAAGTTTGAGCACATTTTTTTGCTCTTGTTAGATTCTAGTCATGATTAGAATATATGTTTTTCCTTCTGTGCTCATATTGTAACCTTGTCAATCATTACTAAACCGGCTTTACAACTTATTTCTACTCTTTACTATTCTATGTAATCACACTATACTATGTCTTTTGGACTATTGTTCTTGTATCTCTTTCGACTCTACAAGACAACCCTTTTAAGTTTTTATTCCTCTTTGTTTCACATCTTATTTTCTACCTTGGATGTAGTAATGTTTCTAAGCTTGGATGTAGTGCATGCTTCAAAAGTTGCATGGATACGGTTCATGGGATTTGGTTATTTTCGATGATGACAGTTTGAGTTGACACAATGCAATCATCCAATCCTCAAACTCTTTTGATAAACCAAAGCAATAATGAAGAACGGGTTTCCGGTTGTAGGTTTGACTCTTGATCTCTCCAAATTATGGAATAAACCCTAGATTTTACTATCCATTCTATATTTTTAGCTTCTTGTTTTCAACTCCTCTACACAATTTTGCTTCAACTTCACAAATAGCTCTGAAATATATCCAATTGCCTTTAAAAAATTTAACATAAAACACCAAAAAAACCATAATTTCCATTGACATTTTACCCCTGTTTTCCTACAACAATATATCAATGGTGTCAAACAATAGTAGTAGGGTTTTAGTGGACCAACTTAGTAATGGCCTTTTATCTTAGGACGCCCTAAGCAAATGGATGATGAGTTCCACAAAAGTTCCTTACACGGGAGGAGGCAAAGAAATCCGATGAAAGTCAAATTGTTAATGGAACTATCAAACGGTGGTGATTAATTGTATCATCTTGCATTGGTTATAATAGACTATCAACTGTTGATAGACCTTGCAAGATGATTAAACTAATTGTGGCCATTTATTTATCCCACTGATATTTTTTACTGTTTTTAATATTTAACATACTCTTGTGTGGTTTTATTGCATTCCCTTTATCATATGCAACATACAGTCTAGATGGCTATGCTAGAAACTTCATCTTTATTACGAAAGTGTACATGATCAGAATTGACGTGACTTCTACAAGTGGATGTGCAGATGACAAGGATGCCATAAGTTCTGAAGAGTTAGTCTCAGTTAATGTGTTAGCTAACAATGAATTGCATAGTTTTTATACACATTCCTTGCTTGCCCAATAATTTTTTTAGTTGAAATTTCAATTTTCATGAATATGTAATTGCTCTTTAGATTGGTAGTAAAAAGCACACTTTTTTCAAAGAGTTCAATTTCAAAGGGGAACATATGAAAATTTTTATTTAAGGAATACAGTTAAGGGAAAAGTTAAAATATTGGTTGTATTATTGAGGACCGAATTTCATCATCTTAAACAAGGAATGTGAAGTGTTTGACAAGATTCCTTAAAGCGATAGAGGAACTTTGTCAGATATTATACTATTGATTGCCCTAGTAGACATGGATGCAAAAATTGGAAGCATTAACAAGGCACGTGAACAACTTGATAGAATACTTAAAAAATATCTCATCTCATGGACTGTAATGATTGCAGGATATGCGCAAAATGGATTTGTTGAGAAGGCTTTAGAAACTATCAAGCAAATGCAGTTGGCAGGTGTAAAGCCAAATTCCACAATCTTCACTAGTATCTTCCTTGCCCATGCTGAAATGGGAGCTTTGCAACAAGCAAGTATGGACATCCATCAAAGTATCATGGAAGGAGGATGATCAAAAGTTGAGTACAACACACCACTACCCTGTAACCACATAACAGGTGTTCCACCTGGTCTGAATTGTTATTACTTTATTACTATAATTAGCATACATATTTTAAATATGATTTATTTTATTTATTTAATACTTATTTTATAATTTAAATATTTTGAATAAAAAAAATTAAATAAGTTATTTGATTTTATTATAGAATATTTTAATGAAAAAATTGTCATGTCATTCTTTTTCTTTATTTGTAATGACCCTGCTCAAATCTGATCAAAAACTTCTAATTTTTGACCTTGGTAATTTTATCAAACACTTTGCATACAAGGGTCATATGACTGATATAACATTTCAGTTTGCTTTAATGATTCTAATTTGTCTAAACAATGTCCTAACATGAATGTGCAACTTATTTTGACAATATTGAATGCATATATGAGTTCTAATCATGAAAAATGATCACCTACAACCAACTGGTATTTCTACAAACAGTTGGTATGCAAACTACTAAGCTGACTACAAATGATATATAATTTCTCAATGACAACTACAAATGACCAACAAATTAGTATCTCTTATTACAACACAATGATCCAATACAATGCTCATCAATAAGCCAAGACTCTTGGCATTTGCATTGATTACAAAATATGATGATTGCTAGTAAAGAAATATGCACCTATAGCTACAAATCTAAACTTTGCCATATGCAATAAAATTATGAACTACTAATAGTGGAACCTAATTGAATGTTGAAGCCCTTGATGATAGATGAAGTAGCAATCAAATTCCAAGGAAAATGAACTCCTCTTAGGCCTAATTGATGCTTTCACTGGCAGTCGCCCTTGTTCTTGCCTCGCAATACTTTAGATAAATAAATGCAGCAATTAAACTCCACCTCTTGGCACTTGAAATGATTGGTAGGACAAAAGAATTAAAATGCAACAATGCCTAGAACCATAGGAGGCTTCGATGATGAGATATGAACAAAAATGTCTTGCCAATGGTGCCCTTGCTGTAGTATATCAAACCATTGTAACTTCAAAATCATCCCCTTAACACAATGCAAAACTCTTCCAAAATGCATGAAACATTATCTCCATTCACCATAAAATGTAATGTTGCAACCTTCTTGGAGGATCGATGCCAAATGAAGGAGATATATGCAAAATCATGGCACTAATATGCAGAATAAGATGACTGTAATAATATATCAGAATTCTAGAAATGACTGAATGAATGCAAATCGACCTCCTCAATGCAAATTTGATGAAGACTATGAACTCTAAAATGTCTCCAACAATGCTCCAAATCAAACCATACAAAAAATTGGCCAAAGGCCACTAAGTTTTTACAATGAAGCTCAAATAGAAAGTTAGAAGTAACTTTCTCCTAGCTGCAATAATTTAAGTGATATTTCACACCCTCAAAATTGCTTACCAATTGAGAGTTTTCGTTCTCAATGGCCAAAGACAACTGCAGAAACCCTAGGCTCCACAACCATCAAACATCAACATCAACAACAACAAATTTGCATGATAGGAATGAAGCCCATGATGTTTATTTATACTTTTTCCTCAAGAGGTCAGCCTCCTTCTAGAACTTTCCCAAGTCACCTTCTAGAAGGAATATTATAATATTATTTTATTTTATTATTTTGCACTTTGTAATAAAATAATTATTCATAACATAAAGTGCAAACATAACATTACTTTATAATATGAGGTTTCTAAAAATAGAAACATATCAAGAAATCATTAGAACACCTCCATATGTAGACTGAATCATGAAACGAGCCAACCAATCAGCTAGGTATCTGCCAAACGACCCTCTTATCAAGCTCCATTAGCCTACGAGGATCAAGAATAGGCTAATTCCTCTAACCTCCATCGCTCAAGAAAAAGGGGACATTACATTATTGAAAATATTTTTTTTAAGATATAAGGAATTCTATTTTTTAATTATAAAATTAATCTTAATAAAGCATATTTGTTAAGTGTATCATAATTTGATGAGAAATTATATTCCCCTTTCTATATATCCCTCTTTATATTCATAGATGTCTCTCTCTCCTCTCTTTGCATGACAAGCATGTCATGAACGTCTTGATAATGGAACCTAATTATTTTCATCATTTATAAGCTTTTCCTAATCATTTTTTAATCCATGTAATGAATGCTAATTGATTTGAAGCTATCACTTCTCCATGACCTTTGTTACATAAACATCATTTTTCTCTAATTAACTTTCCACAACCCTTCGGCATACCCATTGCATGCACCAAGGTGCAATAGCTAGTATTTAATTATAATTATGAAAAATGAAATAAGAAAAATCCTACCCTTATTCAATAGAAAAAATCATAAAAAAGAACAAGCAATTAGATGATAAAAATCTCAAAACTATAGATTATTTATATAAGAAATATCAATTAATGTAATGAATAGTTATTATGAATAATACTTTTGGAAAAATGTCCTTTTGTCATGAATAGGGGAGAGTATCTTAGCACCCTAACATTGCATATATGGAAATCATACATGATCATTTTGAGTCACTCCAAATATTTTATAGTATTTTATTTGACAATTATGGTGCTTAAACATAACTTTCTAAGTCGACATCATAAAATATGAGGTCACATCAGCATGTTTTTTCATTAAAATGTTCAAATAGACACGAAAAACATTAGACCAATAATTATAGATTAAATTATATTTTAGTGATATACCCATATAATATCACATGAATTGTTTCTTTTTAAATACCTAAAATACATTTTATTCAATTATAAATAATAACAATCAACACTAACATTCTTGAAAACATCTACATGTTTTTCACTAAAATATTCAAAAAGACACAAAAAAATTAGACCAATAATTATATATTAAATTATATTTTAATGGGCTCTAAGAAAATTCACCATCGGAAAATTCATTGCCAACAATTAATTATGAGAAAATTCACCACCATGACAAATTTACCTCATGGAAAATTCACTACTAACAATTCATGGCGGCGAATTTTCCACAAGGTGAATCTGTCATGATAGTAAATTTACCTGAAGCCATTTTAATGATACACCCATATGACATCACATGATTTATTTATTTTTAAATATATAAAATACATTTTATTTAATTACAAATAATAATAATAATCAACATTAACACTATTAAAATCACAACAAATAATACCATATTTTGAAAAAGAAAAAATTACATATACAAATACGACAACTGTAAAACATCCTCAAACAATGATATGGATTTAATTCCTCTCCCTAATCTTCCCAGCTTTTTGTTCGGTTTTGTGAGACGATTAGTCCAATCATATTTGTGACACGTTTAACCATGCCCTAAGCCTGTGGCTTCTATCACATCAGCATTCGAGTATTCAATAAAATTTGACAGGACATTCCAAACAGTCTAATCCACAAAATAAAATATACAAACGTGAAAGAATTAAACCTGAGAATCTGCTCGGCACCATCAAAGAAACTACAAGTTCTCCGATGAGTTCAAGGAATGAAACACAAAACTCCAAAAAGCCTTCGACGTTTATATCGACTTGAAACCTATCGACGAACCCATTTTCTTTGTTCTATGTATTTGGTATTTTCGACTGTTCTCATAATGCCATTGTCTTGTTTTAGTCGACATTATCTATATTTTTAGAGACTTAGATCTGGGCGTATTAGCCCTTCATAATAAAGTTCGATGTATATGCAGATATACAGAGGCATCTCAATCGGTGAACGATCTGATCATGGGAAGAAAAAGTTTCTTTCGGCGACGATTACTGAAATGCTTCTCCTGTTCAAATGTGCCTCTGGTCAAAGGAGAGCCAGACACAGAAGAAATGATCATTATGAGATCGCCAACATCTCCAATTCCTCAGATAGATTGTCATTGTGTGGATTGCCAAAGTCCTGAGCTGAATTTTAAAACTGCAAGAGAATTCTACGAATATTTTTCTGTAAGTCCCAAGCAGCCTAAATTCTGTATGGACTCTGATAAACTGGTAGAGAATGAGGAAGAGAAGCAAACTTCAGAAAAGGGATGGTGTGGTGTGAATCGTAAGAAAGGAGGCGAGGGAAGGAAACGTCTGATTGAGATTTTACATTTTGATGAGTTGGATAAGTCTGAGAAGACGAGGAAGAAAAAGGTGACCATATCAGAGATGAAAAAGCCCATTCTAAAATACTCATCTCCACAAATTGGTTGGTATCCGTTCTTAGAAACCATACCAGAACTTCCCTCCCCTTAAACAGGTAATCTATGCTATTTTCATCATACCTTGTCTCATACATGGGATTACTGTATTGGTGGGGAAGATATTGTAACAGGGATTTAAATTTCACTGATGGGTAGGAATGATCGTTTTGCCTTCTGGATATCAACTTGTTTAAGAGATTCATGGTCACTTGATATAATGGAAAATAAAACTGTATGGAATGTTTGATTATTGTCTTTTGATTATTAGATTAAAAAACATGCTTTTATCTTTTAAGACATGGTTAATCCTTTCTAAAGCTGAAATAATGGACAGATTATTTGTTATTTTGAAATATTAATTATGCCATTACACATGTGATTTAGACAAAAATTTCAATAATATTCTTTCTTTATTTCCTTAGTCAATAATGGCTTTTAAAACAGTCAGACCTTGTCATTTATGTATTGTTAGTGCCAAGCCAACCTTAAGGGTATTTGTATTGTGTGATCCCTTTGTATTGATGTGATTAAAATTGTATATAGATTTGGATCTTAAAAAGGTATGTTTGAGTAACTTTCAAATTCAACCATAACATATGTCACTAGATCTATTTATGAACTTTAAAATTTGCATATTATTTCTCAAGCATATCCTAGAGTTCTATTTACAAGATTTTTTTGACAGAAAGAGAGACTCTCCCTCTCAAATCTATGCACAAAAACACATAAAATACTATGCAAGAAGGCAGAAAATTAACTTGTAACACATAAAATGAAAGAGAAATCTACAACATGCAGTAAGTTCAAAATCTAAAAATGAAATACATAAATGTGGAACTCACATGCTCCCTACAACATGGGCTTCATACATACAAAAATATGCAACTCAACATTCTAGCTTTATTCTGGAAGCATCTAGGTATGCAACCACAACTTCTTCAAAAGCTTCCTTCTCCAAATGAGCAAGCATCATTATATGGAAATTGTGTGAGAAGAAACTACCATTGTTTTCCCAAAACAACCTCCACAAACCACCAAGAAATCCAACACCCAACTTAAGGAGAGATAAGAAAATAAAATATAAAATAATTCATTGCTTTCACCACCTTCACATGGGCACCTAACTTTTGGCCAATCACCTTGGTCAATTATGACACCTCCTTTGACTTTTAGTGGCCCTAACGGCTCCAAATATAGTAATGCAACAACATGCAAAGCTTGTGGCACAAACATGAAATTATATGTAAGGCATGTAATTGAACATGTAAACACATACAACCCAAGTGGTCCCCACCAAGAATAGGATGCCCAAGAGAGGTATTTTCCCAAATTTTCCTAGAAAAATATTCATAAATGCATAATTCCCAAGAAAATTACAATTACAATTTCATCCCAAGGGAAATTACAAATCTACAAATCAAAATATTTATTCTCATAACCTCTAAGCCCTTATTAAAAATAAACCAATTAAAATAACAATATTTTTTGTGACATGGGATTGCCATTTCACCTTGGATGCTCCTGAATCAAACACCCAGGGTAGAAGAAAAGTGACCCTTTCACTTCTCAAGAGGATAACCAAGATGATTAATCTCAACTTTTGATAACCAAGATGATTCCTCAATAGGCCTTCCAAACCATTTAACCAATTACTCCATATAATACTTATTTCTTGTACTCCTACTCAACCTACTATCTAATATTGAATCTATCTTTTCCTCCTCTGAGGTAGGTGTTGATATATGTGTAGTGTCAAAAATTTGTTGTCAGTGACATTTTCACACTGGTTTAGCTCCTTCTTGGTAAATTAAGCTTAAAATTTTCCTTGATTTAGTGTTGTAAGGTGTTTGACACATTCACACTAGGTCTTGGGCCTTTATAAACTAAATAAAATGTATTTAATTTGTGCCTTGTAAAGGTGTTGTAACCCACTTTCACACTTTTCTATGATTTTATTAATTATTTGAGTTTAATAAATGCAACTTTTCCTTAATTTAATGTTGTAAATTGTATTTATTCACACTTTCACATTAAATTTAGAAGGCTTGTAAAATAAATGTTGCCTTAATCTAGTGTTGTAATGTGTTTTACACATTCACATTGGATCTTATGCCCTTTTAATCTAAATGGACCATATTTTACCCTAATCTAATATTATAAAATGCATTTATTTACATTTTCACATTGAATTTTGGGTCCCTTATATTAATTACCCTTTTAAATCATCATTATAGGCCCCTAAGACCCATTATTTCATATCTTGAGGCTTATTCCAGCTAAAAACCCAATAAAATCACTTAACATTAAAAATCATGAAAACCCACCTCAAAAACCCAAGGTGGGACTCATTCACCACCTTGGGTGAATCAGTCCCCCTAGGTGGGACCCATTCGCCAAGGGTGGAAAATGAGTCCCATTTGGGGGATTTTTAATTTTTCAATAGGAAAATAACCTTTTTAATTCAATTTTTTTATGGATGTCGACCTTCGAGATCTGAATAATGGTAAATTAGGTGTTAATACCCATATAAGAAAGTTTCTAAGTCATTTTTATAATCTAAGTCATCCAAGAAAGCATTTTAGAGAGAAAAATCAAGATCCAAGCATTTGAAAGCTTTCAAGTATTCTTCACAAGAGCATTCAAGAGTCCATTAGCAGCAAAGTTGAAGTCTTGGAGCAACATCATTGTGTTTTTGTGAGTCTACAAGCTCACTTTCATTCAAGATCTAGCATTGTGAAAGAGTTGATCATGGTTGGCTATGGTTAATCATGATGGATTCTAGGTTGGGGAGATGCAACTAGCCATCAAGCCAAGCCTAATGACTTTTTTCCTAAGTGATTCCATCCTCCATTATCACTCTACATTCAGCCTAAGGAAGGTTCAAGCATTATTTAGGTTCACATGGGGTGATTAGGGATCTCTCCAAGTGAATCATTCATTTTCATATTTCATTCATGCATCTTGTTCTTACACATTAGAATAGGGTTGCATTGCATTTCAGATTTCCTAATCTTAGACACACTTCAGAATAGGATTTACAATCCTATTTTCATTCACATTTCATTATTTTCATCAAGGTTTAATTACCAACCTAGGGGTTTGACCAAGGAAAACCCCCATAAGAAAATAAAGTACATATTTTATTTTGTAGGTCCTTTTGCAAATTTGGATCCATAAATCAATCAGGAAGGGCAGAGTAGACTAAGAGGTGCAGATCTAAACTTTGAATTCCCAAAAAATCAGAAGTGCACTAATTTTGCACAAGTGGTTAATGATTCCCACTATAGGTGTTTTACAAAAAAAATTACAAATTCAGACACCGTTTTTCCTGAAACCTACTCCTATGCAAAATTCTAGAACTAGGACTAATTCGCCTAGAATCATGAATGAGCCCTGGAATAGGTTAAAAAGGTAGAATTTCAAGCATTTTAGGAATCCTTCCAGTCATCTTCAAGTTTTTCAGGTGCACACATTTAAGCTTGTAGATTTCTATTTTGTTCTTCTTGCATTTCTAGGTCATTTAAATTAAGTTGGCATCATATTAGGGTTATACATTTCATCTTGCATTTTTTGTCTTTTCCAAGTCTAAACTTGGTGGTGAACCCTCATTAGTTTATATGTAGCCCCTAGGACAACCCTACAAAAAATATCTTTCTTATTTGCATTGAGATCTCTAGGGTTATCCTTGAGTGAGAAGCTTGTGAAAAGTGGATGTGCTTTATGCCTTTAACCATAAGGCACCCCCCAATCCCATTTTTCCACATTTCATTTTGGTGAAATTGTATTTGGAACATTATAATTCTAATATGGAGTGCATTATTATCCTATATCTTGCTTGCATTAGCATTGAATTAGGATTTGCATTAGTTAATTGGCATTCTAGAGTTTCAAATTTTGCATTAGTGAAAGCTTATATAGCTTGCATTTTTGCATCATTGAAAATAATACAAAATCTGCATTTGGATTTATCCTTTAGATCACATAACATAAAATGCATCAAAACCAATTAAAATATTTTAAATTTTTTGAAAAAAAACCTCATTAGGACTCATTTTCCCCTTTGGGTGAATCAATCCCAATGCATATTTTGCACTACACTTGTCAAAGTTGAATTTCCTATTTTTGAGCTTTTGTTTGCTGTTAAAATCTTACTATTTGAGTTTTGATAATTTCTATTACATTCAAATCATTAGATTTAGCATAGTTGTAACTATGGATAGAATTAGAATCTTGCACTTTTCAATTTTAACATTACTTCATGGTTCAATTAGATTAGAAAACAAAACCAAAAATAGCTCTAAACCGATGAACCACTTGGAGAAAGCTTAGTTATTTGACTATGTCAAATCTCTCTTTCCAAGTTAGCCAAGCATTCAAGCCTTTTAGTAGTGATGACTTTGACATGTTAGATGAAGCCCTTGAGCATCTCATCTCACAAGGTTCATCCACTAAGGCTTTTTATGACAAACTAAAACAAAGAGAAGTTAATGTGATTCAACCTCAACTTATCCTTTACCCACCTTCACACAAGCCTCAGCCTAAAAGGATGCTTGAATTTACTCTTTATCCACCTACAAACAATGTTTTGCAATAATCAAGTAATAATACCATTGCTCATACATATAACACTTGAAACAATCCACAACCAAAACAATCGACTCCAAAAATATTAGCTTTTCCTAATCCAATTCTACCTAATGCTCCTTGTTTAAATTTGCATAGTGGGAAGGAGTATGATCTTGTTGAACAACTTAAGAATACTCCTCCAAAGATATCTCTATGGGACCTAATTTAGAATTCACCTAACTATAACACTATGCTTCAAATATCTTAACAAAAAGTAGTGGTTCCTCCTGGTACAAATGCAAATGATGTGGAAATTCTAATACAAGGAAGTAATATAGTTTTAGTGTAGACATTACCTTTCATCCACTTGAGCTACCTCCTTTGGAATTGAGAAAGAAAAATGATGCCTTCATGATAATAGTCATCTACAACATATTAGGAATAAAGAGAACTCTTATTGACAATGGTTTCACTCTTAATGTGTGTATTATTACACTTTTGGATAAACTTGGTGTGGATAAGTCAAGAATTAAACATGATTCTTTGTTGATTCATGGATTTGATAACATAGGAAAACAACCATTGGGTGTGAT
This sequence comes from Sequoia sempervirens, assembly GCA_007258455.2. Lineage (NCBI taxonomy): Eukaryota > Viridiplantae > Streptophyta > Pinopsida > Cupressales > Cupressaceae > Sequoia > Sequoia sempervirens. The sequence continues at coordinate 76,637,589 of VDFB02047397.1, read as the reverse complement.
TACATTACCTATTATATTTGGAAAATCTACCTTGCATACCCCTATTCATGTAATGCCTGATAATCTTTCATACAATATTCTTTTAAGGTGACCTTGGATTCATGAAATGCATGCAGTCCCTTCAACCCTTCATCATATAATGAAGTATGTCTATAACAAAAAGGTATAAAAATTTGAAATAGACCCCGAGAGTGAGAGTTGTTTACAAGTAGAAAAAGGAATGAAAATTTCTCTAAGCACATTAATTCCAACATCAAGCATAGAGCCTATGGAAGAGGATAAACAAGAAGTATAAAAAATGTAAAAGTTATTAGACGATGATTGGGGCTCCTTGGAATTCACACCTTCATTTATGGGAGAGTACATAATCACAAGAAAATAGGACAAAAAACACAAGCATCCAATGGTTATGTCAATGAAAAACTCAAAAGAAAACTCACAAGCATCTACCTCATCTACCCTTGAAGAAGACACAAGCTACACAAAAAAATTAGATGAGATATGCTATCAAAAACCACCAAACATGAAGGAAATGGAAAAAATTTATGGGAGAGGTTACAAACTTATGAAATAATTGGGTTATAGTGGAAAAGGATGTGAAAAGAAAGAGCAAGGCATCCGTGTTCCCGTGGAACCTAACACACAAGAAACAAAAAATGGTTTGGGATATTACCCATCTAAGATAACGCAAGAAAGTAAAAGGCCTTCATTAAACATCAACACCATTATGTGTAAACCTAAAATAAATCTCACCTTGAAGTATCTTGAATTGCTTGATATGAATTCTAAACCATCATGGGAATACTTGATGAAGCCTTGAAGCAAATTCAAGTAATCTATGATAAACCACCTACTCCTCAAATGAACAAGGTTGCATGTGCTATGATTAGCACCAAACAAAACAATGGAGAAAAAGAAAGTAGTGAGATGGACATGAGTAAGGAAGAATACAACCCTAAATTTCCAAAACCAACTGCACTTCCTTTAGGAGATACAATTGATATACTGATGGACATTAATGATGAAGACAAGGAAATTAAGATAGGAAAGTTCCTTGATGAGGAAGAACAAGAAGATCACATAGTTTTACTACGTGACCATCCTCAAATTTTCACTTGGACTTATTTAGATATGTTGGAAATTGATCTTAAGACTGTAACACACAATATAGTTCTCACCAAAAATTCTAAACCAGTTAGACAAAAGATACGAAAGATGAATCCTAAGATACCCTTTCTAGTTAAGGAAGAGATTGAAAAAATCCTTGAGGCTAGTTTCATAAGACCTATATATTATTCCCCTTGGATCTCAAACATTGTTGTAGTCACAAAACCTAACAACTGTATTAGGATGTGTACATATTTTCAGGATTTGAATAAATCATCTTTAAAAGATGACTTTCCCCTTCCTAATATTGATATGATAGTAGACTCAATTGAGGGACATGCTTTGTTTTCATTCATTGATGCATTTTCTAGGTATAATCAAATCTTTATCAACCCTCAAGATCAATACAAGACAACATTTACAGCTGTTTGGGGAACATTTTGTTTGGTCATGATGCCTTTTGGATTGAAGAATGCAGGAACAACATATCAATGAACTATGACATTAATATTTTATGAATACATACATACGATTTTGGAAGATTATGTTGACAACATCTTAACCAAATGGGTATGTGCAAGATCATAATGGAAAAAATAGGCCCTTAAGTGGTGAAAAATTTAGAAAAATCAGAGTTAGGAAACTTGACATAAAAATTTGAATAAGTTATCTATATTATTTCAAAAATATGTAAGAATAGAATCTATAGCAAATTGAATGTAGTTTCTAAACTACTAGGTTTTTCTTTTAAATCTATTTGGTGAAAATTTGAAATTTCAATGGAGTAGTACTTAAATTTTAGGGAGAAAATAAGTAGGTGTTTTTCTAACCACCCTAACTACAATAAAATGATAATATTTTCTTATAATATTTTAGATATAAGTAGAGGACTCATGTCCCAATGTGATACATATATTTTTGTAATTTCTTTCCAAGTAAATAATTAATTATAAATTTTAAAAATGTAAAATTTGTATGTTTGACCACCTTAACTTGATCAAAACTTCATGAAATTCATTTTTTAATCCCATAGTATGAAAATCATAGAATGTGACACATGTTTTAGATTCAAAAAATGTGATACCGTTTGAAAGGTATATATATGTTTTTCAATTAGCCTATCAATTAGGACTTTAGTCATAATTCAAATAGAAAATGAATAATAATTGTTTATTAAATTAAAAGTAAAGCATAATTTATATTGGTGGAAATCTGAGAATCTCCTTTAAAACCCCTTTTTGTTTCATCAATTTTGGGTAAAAGTCATTAGCCACATACCCTACACATACCCATCATATTGCCACTTTTTGGCCCATCATGATCTTGCACATACCCAAATATTTAACAAGTCAAGACAATGTAAATATTCTTCAACAAATTTTTGAGTGAATGCAAAAATACAACGTGAGATTGAATCTAAAAAAGTGTGTCTTTGGTGTAGATAGTGGAAAAATTCTAGGGTTTATCGTATCTCATAGAGGCATTGAGATAGACACAAGGAAAATTGATGTTATAGTTAACATGCCACCTCCTAGAAACATATCTTAATTACGCACTTTACAAGGAAGAATTCAAACTATTCGTTGTTTGGTAGCATCATTAGTGGATCGAACATTACCATTTACACATCTCCTTAAGAAAGATGTGTATTCTGATTGGAATGAGGATTATAAACAAGCTTTTGAGATTTTGAAGAATTATCTTACCACTCTGCATGTTCTACAACCTGCTATGCAAAATAAACCATTCATCCTTTATATAGTAGCATCAACCCATGCTCTCGCAACATTGTTGGCTCAACAAGACAAAAATGCAAAGAACATATTGTTTATTACATTAGCCGAACTTTGATTGATTATGAGAAATAGTACATGATGATAGAAAAATAATGTTTGGCTCTTGTATTCTCTACCAATAAGTTGTGACATTACTTATTGAATGTTGAAATACATGTGATGATGAAAGTCAATCCTCTAAAACATTATTTTAGTAAAATAGATTTATTAGGATGCTTAGCTAAATGGGTTATGTTGTTAATAGAGTTTGACCTTAGGTTTGTTTCACAAAAATAAATTAAAGGACAAGCCTTAACTGACCACTTATCGGATGCTCCCTCACCCTTGGCATTACCTAATATAGAAATTTTTCTTGATGAGAACGTGTGGACTATTCAAAAAGATGACAAAGCGTGGGAATTATACTTTGATGGATCTAAGTGTAGAACAGGCTCCAACGTTGGGGTTATAATAATCCCACCTACAAGAAATCATATTCCCTTATCCTATCACTTAAATTTCCTATGCACCAACAACATGGTAGAATATGAAGCATTAATTGTTGGCTTGCATGCTATTTTATCTTTGGGAGTTCAAAAGATTAAGATATTCAATGATTCACAATTATTCATTAAGAAAATAAATGGAACATATCAGGAAAAGCATGACAAATTATCACAATACAAGTATCTCACAATGAATTTGCTAGAAAAGTTTGAGTCATTTACCATTGACAACATCTCACAAAAAGATAATTGACATGTGGATGCAATGGCAAGTTTAGCTTCTCTCACATTGCTCAAGATCTTGCAAAGGATTTCATATTTATTGTCCATACAATTATGAAACCATCAATTGAACCCAAAGTCAAAGAAGTATTATCAACAACTATGGAAGGCTCTAGAGAATGGTATACATCAATATTTAATTATTTAAAAGAGGGTAATTTCCTAAGCCGACAACTTGGAATACTCGAGCTCATCTTTGCAAACTCACAAATAAGTATATAATTTTTGTTGACATATTATACAGAAGATCCTTTAATGACATTTTACTTAGATGTGTTAAATAATCCAAAATCCACATAGCACTTGAAGAAGCACATGCAGGTGCCTGTGGAGGTCATTTTGGAGGAAGATCATTAGTTCAAAAACTCATTTGCATGGGATACTACTGGAAACAAATGGAGAAAGATTGCTATGAGTATGTTAAGAGATGTTAGAAATGTTAGGAACATAGTAATTTGATTCATGCTCCTACTTCTAAGCTTCAAGCCCAAATTCCTATTTGGTCATTCTTAGTATGGGGACCAGATCTGATTGGAAAAATCTCACCACCTTGCTCTGTTGGACATACTTTTATTATCATCGTGACAGATTATTTCATAAAATGGGTAGAAGAAATCCCTCATCAATCAACAACTATTGATGTGATATGTCATTTCATATTGGAATACATTATTTCTCACTTTGGACTTCCTTTCACATTGATTTCAAACAATGGGACACCATTTAAGAATAATGGCATGAAGAAATTCTTAGAAATGTTTAACATCCAACATCGATTCTCAACACCTTACTACCCATAATTAAATGGTCAAGCCGAATCAACTAATAAGACCCTGGAACAAATTCTAAGGAAGACAATAAATAAACATAATAAGGATTAACACATACAGTTAACGTATGCATTATGGGCTTACCGCACTAGTATCAGGAAATCCACCAGGACTACTCCCTATAACCTTGTCTATGATGTCAATGCGATTATGCCCTTGGAGTTAGAAATCCCCACATTAAGGATTTTTCTTTAAGGAATTATTGATGACAACACTTATAAAGAACAACATTTGCATCAGCTTGAGATGCTTGATGAACAATGCATTAATGCTCTTGAACATCTCCAAGTTTATGCTAGAAAATTTCAACATAGTTATTGCAATCATATCATCCCTCACTAGGGAAAAATTTAGTGGAGAATCTTCGTCAATTGGAAAATAATTGAAATCGAGACCTCCACAAATGGTGAATAGTACAAGGTAAAAAGGTTGTTGAATTTCCAGGGTTTTACAAAAATTTAATTTTGCCTCAATCAATTTGCCTATGCATTATTTTTTAAATGATGTGTCATTGGAACCGATTCACCAGTAGTTTATACTATAATTACAAATATTAATTATATTCACTAGTAATATTATATTACTACCATTAATTTTGGGGCAATATCACCACAATAATAAATTACCATTTAATTTTAGGGATATTTTAGCCTTGAATAGGGCTTTTATTTATTGCCATCAAATCATAGATTATCATTTTAATCAGATGGTTGCAGGTTGATTCCATGAACTAATATGAATGTGCCTTTTAAAAGGCTTGTTGAGGCCTAGAATTTGTTTTGGGCCACACAATTAAATCTAATCGTGTGGACCAAAACAAATTGTAGGCCTCAACAAGCCTTTTAAAAGGAACGTGTGTATTAGGTCACAAAATCAACCTGCAACCATTCAATTAAAAAGCTAATCAATGGTAACAATTTAAATTTTCATTTAGTCTTACTTTTAAAGTGATATTTTTAAAAAATAATTAATCTGTGTGTGCTCCAATGCATTTTTGATAGCGAATTTATGCTTGGTGACGAGGGGCTCTACCCCTTGACCCCACTTATATTGCGATAGGAGCACATCGGGGTCCTTGTCCCCGGATCCCATGAGGGGGAATTTCCCCCTCAACCCCCACAAGGGGGATCTACCCCCTTGACCTCCGCAAGGGGCACTACCCCTTGACCCTACCAGTGGCTATCGCCCCCAGGCCCCTACTTCAATAATACAAAAACCAAAAAAAATATGCGGGAACTACGCTGACCAACTATGCAAATTTGTAAAGGAGATATTTTCCATTGTAATTAATATTTTTAGTGATTATTCACTAAGATTCACCACTATGATTATTATTTTTACTAATTATTCATTAATATTTTCCAAGATTTTATAATTTTTTTTAATAATGTGCATAGATTTGCCAGGAAAATTAATATTTTTTTCAAATAAAAGGAAAGATTCGCCAGGATTTTACACCTTCACCGAGGGGAAGGTTTCTTAAAGTTATCCCTATTCCTTGTGTATTCAACAAAGGTGATTTGGTGCTATTCAAAAATCAATGTAACATTAATGTCGACCCAACTAAAAAAGGAAAATTTCTAAGTACTAATTGGTTAGGACCTTATATAATTAATGAAAGTTGCAGTTCTAGTGCATACACATTAACAAAAATGGATGCCACACCTCTCAAAGGGCCTATTAATGCCGCACATTTGCGCCAGTATTATGTTTAACCTTCTTGAATAGTGTGAATTATAAAGTAGTGGTTTTAGAGTTACTAGATCATGTTATATGTGATTTTGCATTGCTTCATTCTTAACAAATAATCATTTGTATGTCTTGAATGATAAAGTGATTATTTAATTCATTTTTAAATGATTACTTTAGGCTTCATGCCATTCAAGTTCATCCTATATGTTGTGTTAGATTAGATCCTTATATGCATTTAATTTTTTATAATTAGAACATAGCTGCATTTAATTTAACATAACATAATCCCAATGTTGCATCTAAGAGAAACTAGAATATGTTTTAATTTGATCACATAAAACATGTTAAATCATGGAGAAATTCATTAAATAGTCTTGGGTGATCCCATAATAGTGGTTTACAATTTTTGGCCAAACTGGACACTGAAATTATTATTTTTAACTAAATCTTCACATTCGGGCACCTATAGCGACTAAACTGTGAGGAATTTGAAGATGGTGCAAACTAGAGTCTCATCAATTTTGTCCAGATTCTAAAATATTTTTTCAAATTTTTGGAATCAAATTGCACTTCTTTTTCCATCTCCCACAAAAATAGATTTTTTCATAAAACAACATTTTAAAAAAGTGACCTTATAACGCATAACTTTTGTCCATGAAGGAAAAATTCTAATTCTTTTCAAATTTATATTTTTGACTCTGATATCTAGTGGTTCCACTTGTTAGATAGTTTTTTATTGAATATTTTTTCTTAATCAAGTTTCAAAAAACAATTACAATTAGACATATACCAGTATAACGCGTAACTTTTTTTATATGTCAAAATTTAAAATTTGTTGGATCAAGGACTTCAATATCTATGCACTCTATATTTTTTTTTTGTTTTGATAATCTTCTATTTTTCCACATGAAGAACAAAGAAATTCATTTTCGATGAAAAACCTATGTTTAATAAAACTTAAAAAACAAATACATAACAAAACCAAAACATATTAAAATTATATTCATTGGATAGCTTGTTCTGAGGAATACCATAATCATTTGAAATAAATTGTAAATGAATTCATTTGATCCCCCAAAATCTAAATCAAAAGTGATTTTTTATCAGCATTTTGATAGATGTAAAGGAGGCACATTTATAGGTATGGTTTAAAACTAGCGAGGTTCTATCCAAGGGGGTTTGATCTAAGGTGATTTGATCAAACCCTCTTCAATTGGAATCCTTAAAATGGAACATTTTAAGGCTTAAATCATTATATTTTCTAAAAATATGTGATTTCAGCTAAAATTCATTCCTCTCAGGAATTGTAAACCACTATTATGACAACACCCTCTTACAAAGATTATTTAATCAATCACATTTCCATTTAACATTAACCACATAAACACAAATAATTAAACATCAAATGTTCATATATATATATCACTTTTTTGTACATGTCATCAATATATACAATGCTAGTGAGCTTTATGACTACTAGATCCCTCTAGATCTAGTGCTTGCATCTGTCTAGGGGTGGTCCGTTAGGAGACTGTGGTATGCGATCATGATCATGAGCCGTCGAGTGCATTAAGAGAAAACTATAAACCCTGTATCTGTCCAAGGGCCTCTTGATGCTTCCTTGCTAGTTGATCTCTCACCGCCTCTAGCCTAGCCACCTCCTACTGTAGTCTCTCAAAATATTCTAGGGTGTGAGATGATTGGGTATCCTAGGTATCCTTGACTCAGTGAGGATGCCTCCTGACACTCTCATAGGCTACGCATAGTTTGACATATGGCCCAAACAACTCTAGATCCTGCTCCATGATGGGTGGGGGCACAAATTTTGTATTAGTGGCCTCCTTGTTGAATGATGGGGACACTATGTCCACAACCACCTGACAATAGAGATCGTGAAGATCTCTCATTTCTCCTACAAGATAGAAACCATAAATATAATCATTACATGTCATGATATATATGTATACATAAAATTAAAGCATAAAACATAAGAATAAGAATAAAGCATGATAGTAAATAAAATATCATCACCTATCTCTCTGGTACGCTATGTGAAGACACCCTTGTTGTGTGCAAGAGGCATGGAGGACATGCTATCCTCTCCATGAGTATGAGCACTGGTTCTTGCTGCAACTATTGATTGTGATCTAGTAACTTGAATGGGAAATGGCTCTTCCCACTTGTGGACCACTGGATCCTCATCTATTGCCTCACCACCCTCACTCATCGACTACTCCTCATCCTCATGGCCATCATAGTCAGGATCTGCATCCTCATCATACTCCTCATCTATCACATCTGTGAATATGTCTACAACCCTGTAGCATGTCTCCTCATCCCTATCCTCCTCATCATCCCCCTGATTTGGGAGTGGCCCTACATCACCTAAAGGCTCATCCATTATAAATATAGGAGTCGATCATGATACTTCCCACCACTCCTCATAGGCATCTATGGTACTAATGTCATCAATATCAAAGACCAGAGGCATATCATGATCTTAGTGCTTGGAGTCACTATAAACAACATCCTTGGCAGTGAACTGTCTAGAATCATTGGGTCTCTGGGCACTCTGTATTGATCTCCTAAAAAGGGTTGTGCCCTGGGCGCTATCTGAACCTATCCAAACTATCGCATGATGTGATCATAGTAGAAAGGTTGTACTATGTAATCATGTATCCTTATCAAGAACTTTTCCATATGTAATATCCTCATCCGTTGAGTCTCATCCAACCACTATAGCACTAGCTAATAAGGTCTCCATAGGATCTCATCCTCATCTAGTTGATTGAATTGAACTCTCCAAAAATGTAATTCACCATATTGCCAGAGCCACTACAATGGATAGTTGAATGCCCAAGGATACCCTAGGGCTATTGCGCATGAAAACCCTGTCAGTCTAGTACACCTAATATGCTCTAGGAATGAAACTTGTAGTAGCATACAATGTACCATGATAATGACCTCTCAAAATGAAAACCATCCAAGATCATAATACAGATGTGCTAGGATGATGCACCCCAAGCATACATGGTCTTTTGCTCTGCCATCCCCTGAATCATGTGTACTAGTCCTCCCTCTAAGTGTGCTCTTCAATCATTAGGGATGAGTACTAGTGCTAATATGAACATCATAATCCATGCAACTAGTGGAGCCTGCAAGTATAGCAGCATCGCTAGATCGATCTATGGCCTCACCATACCATCATGCACTAGACCTCCAAGGCAATACTACATATCATATTTCATCTCTTGAAATGACTACTCTGCTCGAAAACATACCCTCTTTCCCCAAATCAAAACTCAAAGTATGTGATGTACATCCTCTAGTGTAATGGTCATCTGGCTAGTAGGAATCCCCATCTATTCTATAGGATAGGCGAGGTGGATGATGAATCACCTGTATAGATAGAGAGAGTGGCGTGCTGCCTTGATAGGACCACTGATAGATAGAAGCGGATTGGTTCTCTCCAACTAGAACTCCCACCCAACTATAATTCTCGTAACCCACCCTGCATAGCCCCCTATCCAAACTAGAACTATGGGGCACTCAACCGCCCCTATCTATATAGATAGCTCGTAGGGGCAACAAAAATGGAAGATCATTAGAGCCCCTATATCCTATATATATAGGCCAACGGCCCCACTATATCTTGGCACTCAGACGAGGACTTCTGTCACTTGCCCCCTTCATTACATTCTAGATTATTATCCATATGGCAGGCATAGTAGGGAGGCCCTATATCTATATCTATATCTCATCTCCCTGGGGGAGGTCATCTATGCGCAGTCCTCAACCCGGTCTATATCCATGGGGGGGCGACTATCTATGATCCATAATCCATAGTTGGCACCCAGGCGATAGAATAAAACACAGACACTAGTTCTTCTATGACTATGACCGAGATACGATACCCCTATATATGGGCCCATCTCCCATCGTCAATCACTCATGTCACGTATATAATAGAATAGGTCATATGCTTGATGTGAACCCGATTGGAGTAAGATGAAACATGCATGTGTCTGCGTCCCATCTCTACTAATGCCATCAACAAAGATCGTGGTACCTCATGGGGGGCATGAGGTACGCCTAGTATAATCCCATAGTCTATAGGATCTTTGTCTCCTCTACTAAAAGAGTTTGGGCTAGGTCTCGGAGGAGACTGATTTGTCTGCCACCTAGACACTACTCTGAATGACTAGGAGTCTAACAAAAATGAAAAAATATGTCCTATAAGCATTCTAAAATCTTCAATATTTATATCAACAATTAAAAAGTGTACTAATGTTGTTCTAGTGTACTTTTCTAGAGGTCCTACACACTTTAGACTCCTTTTGGGACACTTCATGAAGAAATAAGACATTTTGTGAAAAAGTGGGACACTTCGCAAACAAACGGGACACTTTATGAAAAAAAGGGACACTTTGTGAAAAAAAGGGATTCTTTGCAACAAAAATATTCCAAGATCCTAAATCAAACTAATAATGTGTAAAAACATGAAAAATCATAAATTAAATGTGTAAGGATGAAGCTAAGGTGGAAAAATTAGCTCACCTGATGATAATGCTTGATGTGAGCCACCTAATCTCGTAAGATGTCTAGTCTTGGAGGTCTATAATCTCATTAGCATGACATTTTCAGTCACTCTTCAATCACTCTCAAGCTACAAGAAGGTAAATGACAAAATAGTTAGAATTTAATTCACTTTTTACTCTTATATAAGTTAAAATTAGGGTTTTTACTATATTAGGTTAAAAAGTGCCTTTCATTTAAATTAACATAACAGGTGCTAGAGAGCTTTTTTTTAACTTTGTTTGTTGTGTTTGAATCGTGATTCCCCTCCCATCCTCATCAAATCTCTATCATCATGTTTTATGGTACTTGGAAATACCCTAGATGATATGACTTTAGTTATTTGATGTGGTTAGAATACTACGTTGATTCCACCTCCATAAAGCAAGTGGAAGCAAGGGAGGGCATACATCTACCCTCGAATTTGATTTCTAGAAGTTAGATAAGAGGATTTTTGGATAACTAACAAATTTGTGTTGTAGGATGTGGTTCCTAACATTGTGGTTTTGCAGATAGCTACAATGGGGGCTTCATTCTCCCACATCATGAATGAACCCATATGAGTATCCTTTTAAAATAGAGTTTATTGTTTGAGTTCCTTTATCTTGCATATGCATGTAGGGTCATATGGGCACTAAACTGGGGGATAAATGTAGTGTCAAAAAATGTTGTCAATGACATTTTCACACTAGTTTAGCTCCTTCTTGGTAAATTAAGCCTAAAATTTTCCTTGATTTAGTGTTGTAAGATGTTGGACACATTCACGCTAGGTCTTGAGCCTATGTAAACTAAATAAAATGTATTTAATTTGTTCCTTGTAAAGGTGTTGTAGCCTAAAAGGTGGAAAATTGGTGACCTTCCTCCACCCTTGGTTTGGGGCCTAGAAAGGGAAACTTTCACAAACTTTCACTCAAGAACAAACCCTTGAGATTTCTTTGCAAAGGAGAAAGAAATATTGCAAGAGGGTTGTTATAGGGATTGGAAATGATTTAATGAAGTGTTCACCACTAAGTGTAAACTTGGAAAAGATAATAAAATGCACTGTGAAATGTAAAACCCTAATTGAATGCAAACTAACTCTAAATGACCTAGAAAGATGAACAAAATGCAACAAAAAACTATAAAACAGAAAGTGTGCATCTAGAAACTGAAGAAGGAAGAATGGAGGTCTAGATCATTAAAAAATCTATTGTCAAGGCTAACTGGGACTCATTCGCCAAGCTGGACGAATCAGTCCAGTTTTTGAGAAAATGTGCGGGAACAAGTTTATGCCAAAATGGTATCCAAATTTGTAAAAACCCTTATCAAGCTTGTACAGTGGGACTCATTTTCTAATAGTGGTGGGTATGTGCAGGATCATCATAGAAAAAATAGGCCCTTAAGTGGCGAAAAATTTAGAAAAATAAGAGTTGGGGAACTTGAGATAAAAATTTGAATAAGTTATCTATATTATTTCAAAAATATGTAAGAATAGAATCTGTAGAAAATTGAATGTAGTTTCTAAAATACTAGGTTTATTTAAAAAAAAGAAAAAATTATTTGGTGAAAATTTTAAATTTCAATGCAGAGTACTTAAATTTCGGGAAAAATAAGAAGTAGGTTTCTGTCAACTACCCTAACCATAATAAAATGATAATATTTTTTTATAATATTTTAGATATAAGTAGAGGACTCATGTCTAGATGTGATGTATATTTTTGTAATTTTTTCTAAGTAAATAATTATTTTTGATTTTTTTATTACAAATTTTAAAAAATATAAAAACTTGTATGTCTAACCACCTTAACTTGGTCAAAACTTCATGAAATTCATTTTTTTAATCTTATATTATGTGAAGCATGGAATATGATGCATGTTTCAGATTCAAAAAATGTGATACTGTTTGAAAGCTATAGATATTTTTCAATCAGCCTATCAATTAGGACTTTAATCACAATTCAAATAGAAAATGAATAATAATTATTTATTAAATTCAAAGTATAACATAATTTATATTGGTGGAAATCTAAGAATCTCTTTTAAAAACCCTTTTCGTTTCATTAATTTTGGGTAAAAAAATGTCGTCAGCCACATACCCTACACATACCCATCATATTGCCACTTTTTGGTCCATCATGATCCTACACATACCCTGGTGAACCATTCCACTTCTACTTTTTTGGAATTTTTTAACTGGTTTCTATTCTTCGAAGTTTTTTCTGCTCTTCCCGATTGGTTTCTAGATCTGAAATTGTAAATTGCCACCTGTAGGTCTTCTCCAAGTCTCTCCAAGGCTTAATGATAACTTTATCAACTTTTATGACTTGAAAAATTTTCTCCAATGTTGATCCTTATGAAACATCTAACCTAAAGCTAGAAATCACATGTAAAGGAGGGAAAAATGTTGTGGGGTTAGTGAATAGGGATTTGTCTTGGTCAAACCCCTTGTTGGTAATTAAACCTTGAAATGAAAGCAAATATGAATGGAGAATGATGAATGAACAAAAGAAAATGTTGTAATTCACCAAACCTTAGAAATAAGGTGTTGCAATAATGCTTGAAATGGCTACAATGGATGTGGTTCTTGACTCCTTCTTGAATGATGTTGATCTTGCTTGAAACAATTTCTTGGATCATGAACTCTACATAAAAATTGTTTTTGATTAAGGAACAAACAGGTTTTGAAGGGGACTTGGAACCCTTGATAGTAATAGAGAGATAGATATAGCATTAAAAGTGTCCAATCAAAAAATAGAACGCTGCCCACAAAGAAGAAAACAAAGGAAACCAAGGCAGCACATCAAAAACCAGCAAAAAACCACAAAAGATCCAGCTGCTAGGCCAAATTCTTGAGAATCTTCGCTGCCTCCTTATCCAGCTTGTTCATGTTGATAACAAACTTTTTAATTTCTTGGATGTTCACAAGGTCTTGATCTGCCTTCTTCTTCATATTCGCTCTAGTTCTATTGCTCACCCGCCACCTTCTAGTTGGCTTTCCTCTTTCTCAACATCTACATCACAATTGTTAGCGCAATAAAAAAACATGAAGAATGCAATCTTTGACATTATGATTGACACTTGAAGAATTCTCTAAAATGCTTGACAATTTTCCCTTGAAATTCCCTTGAATACTCTTGTGAATGCTCAAATGCTCAAATTGTGAACTCTCTTGAATGCTAGGTATTGAATATGAGTGAAAGAACCTTGTATTTATACTCAATTATTCAAAAATTCTCTAAATTACAATACTACAAGCCAACATTAGATCTAGGAGAATAAAATCTTGCTGAACATTTGAATTAAATTTGAATTTGGGCCACAAAGGACTCATTCGCCCAAAGTGGTGAATGAGTCCCATCAGGCATAATGTATGGGACCAAAAATGAAAGTGCTTAGAAATGTGTGAAATCCAATTTGGGGCCAAAGGATCTAGGTGGGGCCCATTCACCCAAGGTGATGAATGAGTCCCAAATCTCTAAATCTAGCCTACACAAGCCAAAAACACCTGAATTATGATTGGCTATTGATTGGTGTTAGGATTATCCTCGAAAAGATGCAATAAATAAGGCCTATGGATGCAAAATGGGTCCAATTAAAATCATAAGAAAGCCCAATTATTAATGACAAGCCTAGAGGAATGTGAAAGTGTGTTAGAACACTTTACTTGACACTTTAAACAAGGAAATATTAATGTCAATTTTAATTAAAAGTAGGTTTATTATGTTTAATTATGTGATAAAACCCTAGAAAAGTGTGAAAGTGTGTTACAACACTTCACAACACTTTAGCAAGGTACCATTGAAATATATTAGTTCACAAGGGTCCAAGACCTAATGTGAATGTGTCATCCATATTACAAGGCAACATTAAGCCAAAATACATGAGGGCCCAAACAAGTGTGAAAATGTAGAGCGGTCCACTTTTCTACAATACATTTAGCCCCCCCTTTAGTGAGAGGATGAACTTGCTTCAAACTCACACTAAAGTAGATAATCACACATCAAGAGGGGGTTCAAATGTACCAATTCCAATAAGATGAGATGACAATGACCAAGAGGGGTGATCAAGCCCCCAAGATCAAGATCCCATGGAAAACCAACATAGGCACAAAACAATACACATTATAATAATGTAAAAAACAAAAACAAGGCACAAGCATGCACTGTCAAAGATGAAAAAGAGAAAAGGTAAAAGATAAAAAAGACTTAGATCAAGATTTAGCCATTTTTCCATCCTAGTGTGGATCAGATCTAGGTTGTTTGTCTAGAAAAAACTCATACTCACTCTGAGGCGATGGAACTTCAGGGTATCTATCAGGTGAGAAGTCTTAAAAGGTGAGACACATACACTCATGGCTGGTATGCACTCACACACACACTAGTGGCTATGGGGAAATTCATGCCTCGATCAAGCTTCTTGCTCAAATCATACCAAAATTATACCCCTTGATAACTCTAATAAGGTGCCACACAAAAATTATTTTTGAGTTTCATGAGGCAAGCAAAACTTTGTATGCTTGGAGCTCATGATCAAACAATATGGCTCCACAGGCATGCAAGTTGTGTTATGCAAGGTGGTCATATAACAAAAAATTCATTAATGCAGCATGCAAAAAATGTTCAAAAGAGTCTTGTTTAGTTTATGCAAGGTCTTTAGCTTAGGGAATATTGTGCCTAATATCTCCAAGAGAGGACCAATCAAAGAATAGAAAATTCACAACTTAGGGGATGCAATGCATCACATCAAGCCGCTAAGAGGAATGTAATATGCTAAGAGAGATCATTCTCTTGAAGGACATCACACCCATTGTCATCCCAAAAGTGACAAAAACATCATATGAAGTAAGAAAACTGCACCAAGAACCAAGAAAAATGAAAAAGAATAATGCCAATGTATGCCCCCACTTTAAAGGAATTGCTAAGCACCATGCTGTGAGCAATTACTTTAAAGTAGCAAATGAAAAATGTAGAAAAAAAAGGAAGACATGAGAGCAACTTGAAAAGCCCTATGCCAAGTCATATGTTTTCAAGTAAACCTACATCATGTAAGAGAAAGAGAAAAGAGAGGGGTTTCCCCCAAAATGAAACTCCAAACACATAAGGGATCTATGGATTTGGGGTTAGTATGTTCTTTGTTGCAATTTTTTTAAGAGAGCTCGGAATTGTCATCATCCCGCAAATACATAGAACTAGAAGAATGACACAAAGAGAGTAAAAACAAAGGAAAACCTTTTGGTTCAACATGGAAGGGACATGAGTGTCTTGATGCCTTGCATCATCCTAAAAAGGAAAACACAAGACAAATGAAAAAGAGATAAAGAAAAAGAAAAGGAAAATCCTTTTTGGTCAACATGGAAGAAACATAAATGTCTCAATTCCTTGCATCATCTCCAAAAGTAAAATAGAAGACATTGCCATTGTTGAAGTTATAAAATTTGGTTCATTCATCATTTCCTTCCTTTCCATTATTGATTTACCATTGACATTTCCATTGTGGAAGTGGAAACACTTACAAGCCCCTAAAATGACCCAATATTTTCCCTCTTTGTGAATGTAGAATTTATAGGTTGAAAAGGATTAAAGGAAGCTTGAAGGTACTTTTTTCATTGTTGCATTTGAAACCCTAGTCATTGGAAACTCTCGAAAAGTCAATTATAGAAATATTTGATAAATATTTAACTATATTGTGGATGAGAAACAAAAGTGTAGATCTAACATTAGAGGACTACAAAATAGATCTAAAAATCCCTATTAGGATAGTGGCACCCTAGGAGTGAACGTCCCTGAAAAATCAGCTAAAATTTATATCACAGGTGCAAAGTGTCCTCCCCTCTATGTGTTAGGTGTTTGATTTCCTTAGTGACTTCTTAGATCTATTATATTCACATTAGAGTACCAATTTTCATAATTTGAACAATTAGATCATTGCATTTCATAATTGGGACATTTCCAAATTTGGTCAAGGGAAGGTTGACTCACCTTTCAAGATGTAAGTCAATCTCATACCTTGCCTTAATCCATAAAACCCCCATTCCATCCTTTCATATCCATTATAACATCCTATCCTATCCCCCTTCAACTGAAATATTTGAGAAAGGTGTCAAACTCTAAGGCCACAAACCAAATCGGGTTCTCCCTTTTCCATTCATTTCACCATATCATTTTCAAATGGATAAAGGAGGTTGGTTATGTCCATTAGTTTATAGAGGGATAAGAAATGATGTACAAGATCATAAAATATTAGTGGAAAACCCCAATGAGAAAACTAGTTCACGTTAGATTACATGGGTTCACCAAAATGTAAAAGGAAATAAACTTCCATACATTTAATCTATACTAATCTAATAAAATGCAAACCTATAATCATAAATTAAGATAAATTAGTTTAGTGATGGTTTTGGGTTTAGGTAAATTTATAAATAAACTAAATGCTAACTTATGAAAGTGAAGAAAATGAGTATTCTAGTACTAAGATATATGCTTGAAGGGGGGGGGGGATAATCCTTATAATGTATTAAATTCTATATGTATTAGTACTAAAAATGATTCTATGTTTATATACTTTACCTCACAATTTAAATGGTCTATGAAATTTTTGAGGAATCAAATTCATGCCTTGGTTTCCAAGTATGAAGGTGTTGTTATTGATGTCAACAAGTTGGTGTTTTCATTGATGCCAACTATGTATTGGCGTAGTTTTGTGAGTACATGGAGATATATTTATGTTTCAATGTTTGGAGATGTGTTGGAATCAAGTAATGTGCTAAAATGGTGTCTTTGGTACTTGCTTTCCAAGTGCTTTTGAGAAAATTTGATAAATAGAGAAAATAGTGTTGTGTAAGTGTTTAGAACATACTCTGGGATGTGGTTCACGTTTCTTCTGTGTTGATTCTATTCCTATGTGGATTGTATATGTTGTTAAAGATTTTCTATAGTTGCTATATCTAGATTTTGGGTTTTTGGATCGTTGCGCAGAGTGAGATATGTTCACCAGTGTGTGAACTAGGTTTTCAATGTTGTTTGTTGTGGTCTAGTATTAATGTATTTACTCCATATTTGTTTTAAGTTTAGTTTATAGTTATGTGAATCTAGGAAATTTCTTATGTTTATCATATATTTTAGAATTAAATTTTTCTCTTAATTTGGTGTAGTATAATGTGTGTTTCATGCGTCAATGTGCGCATGAGGTTAAGTGGATATTTTGGGTTGAATTATTTCTATGATGTGACTTTGGATGAATTCTAGATCAGGTGGTTCATGGATTGTTCTAGATCATATAAAATATATTTTTGTCATCCATGTGTCATCTTGATCAAGTGGGTGTAGTGTAGAAAAATGTAACCCTTTACATTTTCTCACTTGTTTGGGCCCTCCTAATTTAATTTGGACTTAATTTTTCCTTAATTTAGTGTCGTAAAATGTATTTATTTACACTTTCACACTTATTTAGGGGTCCCTTAATTAATTGAGATTAATTTGGCCTTAATAATCCCTATAATTCATTTACAAGCTCATTTAATTATATTTTCTAAACCTGGGAAACCCGATATTAATTAATGACCATACATGACACTTCACATTGAGCAATGTGTGTTCCAGGAATTAGGGCCTGGGATCCATTCACCCATGGGAGAATGGGTCCTATGTAAGCCTTGGAAGCCATTTTAAAATCTTTGTTCGGTAGTATTTTATGATCCTAAATTCAAAAAGGTCATCTTGTAATGTTTGAATTTCAAGAAATTAAGGATAAATGTCTATAAATACAAGGTTATTTTATCAAATTAACCTTAGATTTAAAGAGCACAGTTGAGAGAAATTTCACAAGAGAAAATATTATTGTTAAGATAATTTAAGAGTAGATTTCATCATCATTTGTTGCAACATTCAAGATCTCAAGCATCATGTCAAAGTCTTTTACAATCATGCATATTTTTGGAGCTAACATTGTGATGTAGGTTTCAAATATTCAAGTCAAAGATTCAAAGCAAGATTCAAGCATCAAGATCCAAGTCCATTGAAATCATTGCATGCAAGATCAACACAAATATTTTAGTCCTTAAAATTTTTAATCAAGGGTTTGGTGAACTATGACATTGAGTTGTTCATTCATCATTCCTTTTTTCATGCTATTTCATTTCATTTCAAGGTTTAATTAACAAAATGGGGTTTGACCAAGGAAAACCCCCATTCACCCAAAAAGAAAATATTTTGTCCTCTCTCTTTGTGTGTTGCAGATTTGTAGGTTCATAGGTTGAAGAAAAGTTAAAGATCTCAAAAGTGCAAAATTGCAAAGTTGCATTTGTTGTCACCTTTGTTGTCATCTCATAAAAATGCAAATCCTAGATTTATTTTTGACTGCCTAATTGTAAAACACAAATAATTTTGAAGTGCAAACATAGGAGCAGAGGAGCTAGAAATTAATTTTGGAAAGGTGAGCAAGGACCCATTCGCCATTCAGAAAATGAGTCCCAAGACAACTCCCAAAAATAGTGTTCTGTGACAGGTACATAGCATTTCCTATTCCCAAATTTTCTTGAAGCTTTATTGTTTATGATAGCCTTATGTTTCATCTATCAAATCCAACTTTTACATGTTATAAGTGATTGAACTTAGTATTTTTCAAACTTCTCCCAAAACCCCTATTTAGTCATTTCTATCAAAAGGTTATATCAGAACATTTTGCAACCAATAGCAACACTTTACAACTATTTTGAGATAAGTTTTAAGTGTCCTCCACTCATTTGGTTTGCATGAAATAAATTTTCTATTAGCTATATGTTTAATCCACTCATATTTGGTCTTACATTTCAATTTTGAGTTTATTGACTATTTTATTTTCATCTCCCAAAAGTTATGTTTGACCTTGACCCTTGTCCATACACACAAATAAAGTAAATTGCAATATTCCTCAAATAATTCACTCACCTAAGGGTTAAAAGTAGATTTTAACTTGAGGGACCTCATTTCCTTAATGAAATAGAAGAATAGGTAGGTTCATTCACCCCATTTTCCCCTTCCTATTTATAGTAAGTTTGGTGACACATTCCAAATTTAGTATAAAACCCTATGTGTTTTGAACCTACTACATTTTTCTATGTTTCAGTGGGAAACGCGTACTTAATAGTTTTATGGTGCTTAGCATGGGTAGTGGTGGACCTAGTGTTAAAACTACATGTGAATCCATTTCGAAGTTTGTGGAATCATGCTGTGGTGTGTTAGGACATCTTTGGGTCCTAACTAAGGATTTATATGTGTCACCTTCATTCCTATCCAACACAAGAACGTTTGGTTGCTGACCTAATTTGAAATTGTAAAAGTAAAGGATATGTTTCCAACCTTGGAGAAGGTTTTCAAGGTTGAGGATGACGTAAATATGAGTGGTATTTTTGAGAGATCTCAAGATAGATGTGAGTGATGAAATTAGTGTAAATTGTAGAAGTGTAGATGCAAATTTGAGCAAAGCAATGTGAACTTCAAGTGTTGGAATTTTCGAAGGTAGTGAGCTAAAGGTATCATTAATCTTTCAAACAAGGCTACAAGAGTGTTGGATTAATTGTGGTAGATTCCTTGTTGCATTGAGATAATGTTCTCTATGTAACATTTATCTTCTATCTTCTTTTCATATTCTAAGAAGTGAGCTTTGGTTGTGATCCCTATTAGATAGTGTGTCCTATTCTGGAAGTGAGCCCTTGTATCAATTTGGTGATTACTTATATTGTGAGATAATCTTCACTATAGTTTTTCCCTCTTTGGGTTTCCCACATAAATCTATTGTTCTCTTGTGTATGGTGGTGTTTCAATTTTTTTATCTACATTTTTGATTAATCATTATAATAGAATAAGGGTTTAATGAATGTTGTGGATTTGATTATTGTTCAGGTTTCTTGATGCTTTAATTTGATACAACTGATTCACCCTCTATGTTGTTTTGTTCATTCAACAATTGGTATTAGAGCAAGGTTCCTTGGAGAAGAGCTTAACTACTTGAGGTAGATCCAAAATGGTGAGCAAGTTAGATTTCCCTAAGTTTGGTGACATAGACTATGTATTTTGGAAGACAATGATGGAAGGATATCTAGCATCATATGGGTATGAGATTGAAAAGGAAATAAAGACTCAATATTTCGTACCTACTAATAGTCCAAGAACAAGTGATGAGATCAAGGCCCATGAAGTAAATGGTAAGGTAAGATTTATTCTTTTGAATAGTTTTTCAAATTCTAAATTAGTAAAAGTTATTAATTTGAAGACTGCTAAAGAAGTTAGGGACAAGCTAGAGAGCATTTACAAAGGATATGATAAGGTTAAACAAGAAAATTTGTAGAATTTAAAGGCACAATTTGAGACCCTGTGAATGTATGAAGATGAAATAATTACAATTTACATGTAGAGAGTTGATGAGTTGGTAAGTGCAATGAGAGGTCCTGGTGCACAAGTTAAAGAACCTAGGGTGGTAAAGAAAGTTCTCATATCTCTTCCCAATTCTTATAGTGAAAAGGTATTTTCTATTAAGGAAGTGGCAAATTTTAATGCTTATTCTAGAGATTAGTTGCTTGGTACACTAATTTCATTTGAAATGAGAAAACTTGGTTTGAAAAATGGTACAAAAGTGGAGACTGCTTTCAAATCTATAAAATCAAAAAAGTTGAAGATTCAAATGATGATGATGATGATAATGTGGAAGCTAACTTTGTAAGAAGGATGAAAAATGGCACCAATAAGTACAAAGGTAAACTACCTTTCAATTTTTTATCTGGGGAAATATAGATCACTATGCTTCAAGATGTCCAAATAGAGCCGTGAACAATAAAAGTAAGGAGAATAAAGGAAAGATGATTAAAATAAGTTACTATGTTAGAGAATGTGTTGGTATTTATGATGATGAATCTAATTATGGAAATGTTGATGAGAATGAATTATTTTTCTTATCTTTAAAATATGAATCTACTTTTGCTAACTCTGAAAGTTGTGTGAAGGAAATTGTTCCAAAGAAGAAGGGCTGATGCAAGAAGTTGGGTACACAAAAAGCTCAAAAAGTGGAATTTTTTTTTTGTTTTAATTTGTTACGCTTGGACTAAAAATTTGAGGCACTTACACAATGAATTTTTAAAAAAGTCAGTAATATGAAATCTAGCATTTTGAATCTAGTTTCCAAATATGTAAATTATTAAAATACCTAGATTATATAAATTAAATTTTGATAGGGATCTATAAAAACCACTTTTTAAAAGTCCCTATTTTTTTACCATACCAAGTAGGTGTACGAACAACACTTTTTGACCCAAATAAAATTATTTTTCTAATTCCTTTTGGGAAAAGAGAGCTAACAACATGAAGTTTGATATGGATTTGTTTTTGTAATTTTTTGTTTGAATATTTTTTTTTATTAAATTTTGATTGGCCTTAATTGATGTTTTTTAAAATCAACGTGTACGGACAACATAATTGGACCTAAAAAAATATTTTTTTTACTCTTTTTTTTTCATTGTGTAGAGATTTGTTTGATGTTTGATGCCATATAATTATTTTTACCAGAAACTTAACCAATAAAAAGTTATTAAAAAACCAAAAAAAACTGATATTTCAAGTTTAAGGACTAGTTTGCTTAGAAATTAATTAAAAAATAGAAAAAATAATCCAATCTTAACAAAATTTATATATTTAGAAATTAGACATTGTGTTCTCTAATGGGTTTTAATTTTATAGATTCATTTAGAAAAAAATTCCATCAGCTATGTTGTCAAAGTTGAACATTCTTCTTCAATTTGCCTTAGTTTTTTAGTTGCAGGTCAAAGGCTAAGGCTCGATTGCCAAGCCTTTCCCAAGTCTAAAACTAAGGTTGGATGTGGTGTGGAAATACATTTTTAAATAACGCATACGCGTTTCATAACACATGCGCATTACCCATTGACCCGATGGGAAAACACAACGCATACGTGTTGTGAAATGCATATGCATTTCTTGAACATAATGCGTACGTATTTTGAGACGCGCGCGCGTTTCTAATATATCCATTTTCCCCTAATTTGGAAAATACTGGTAAAACATGGTTTTCCTGCAACAATCATTTTCTGTAG
Organism: Sequoia sempervirens; assembly: GCA_007258455.2. Taxonomy (NCBI): domain Eukaryota; kingdom Viridiplantae; phylum Streptophyta; class Pinopsida; order Cupressales; family Cupressaceae; genus Sequoia; species Sequoia sempervirens. The sequence goes on along the minus strand of VDFB02047397.1, from coordinate 76,614,767 downwards.
TACGGTCTGAAAGTGTCATTTTCTACGTTTTTTATTGCAAATTTGTCTTGTACAAGGCATATTCTATTAAAATTATTGGAAGAGACAAAGTGCAGGTTGAATTTTTTGAAGTGGAATCAAGTGCAAGAACATTTTACAAGAAGATTTGGAAAAAGTGAATTTTTGGATGTACTCATGATGTTTTCATACTTCATAGTTTATAGAAAAAATGATCTTCATAGTACATAGTTTAATTTGAATATTTGAAGGAGGTGGCAATTTGAAAATAAGTTTCTTGAATTATTGTTTTTTTCATCAAAGAGGGTTTGGTAACAATGGGTGATAAGCAAAGACAAAAAAAAATATGTAGAAAGTTAATGACACCCGAAGAAATTCAAGCAAATAAAGATAAGGAGGCAAAAAGACAAAGGGAAAGGAGAGAAATTATTCGTCAAATGAAAGATTTGGAAGCATCTAGTTCCAATAATGTTGAAGAGGAAGCCATGAATGATGAAATGAATGTAGATGATGCAAATGTGGAGATGGTTAATATGGAAGAAAATGCAATTATGGAGACAAACCCAACTGTGCCTTCAACTTCAACTTTGAATGATATGCAAACAACTTCAGGTGTGTCTTCAAATCCACTTCTCAATGATATGGAAAATGCACCTATTCAAACAATCTATCCAAGTATGTGTTCAAACCCAAGTTTTCATAACATTGATATTGCTTGTTTAGATGAAGCTGGATACACCATTGATGAGATCAATAATATTAGGGTTGAAGCAATGCAAAAACAAGAAAATGATGAAATTATATCTTATGAGAATGTAAATGAGAATGAAATCCCTAATATTGATGAAAATGAATATGAAATCCCTTTTACATTTGAAAATGAAAATGAAACCCCTTGTGTGAATGAAAATGAAACCCCATCTATGGATGAAGGTGAAAATGTTTTATTTACAATTGAAACAGATGTGCTAGATAACCTTCATGGTAAAGTTTCTTCAAGAAAAATTATAAATTATGGAAATAAATTATATTAAAAAAAAAATTATAGAAATAAATTAGGATTCCAATGTCAACTCATGGTGCAATTGATGAGAATGTTGAAAATGAAAAAAGTGATGAAAAAATTAGGTGTTTTTGTAAAACCAAAAAAGAAAAATGATTTAGTAGAACAAGTCATATCTAGTGTTGCTAATGCTATTGATGTTATTGGTAAGAAAAGTCGATCAAAAGATAAGAGTGTGGCTCGTCAGGCAATAACAACTGCTCTAGTTGATAAAGTAGCTTCAAATAAAAGAATGTTAAGTAAGATTAGTAAATGTATAAAATTAAATCCTAGAACTTTGATAAGAGTTGCTAAAAGAAGAGAAAGTATTGAAAAAGATCCTATTAATAAATGTTGGAGTTTTAGTGGTAGACTCCCAAGATCAAAGATGAAATTGACTAATGAAATTAAATCTTTAATCAAATTTTTTTGGCATGATAGTACAAGAGTATCACCTAACATTAGAGATGTCTTAAAATTAAAAGTGGGTTCCAAAATTTGCAAACCTCATCCAAAGCATCTCTTAGATATGACTCAAACTAAATTATATAAAAGAAATTAGATGCTTCAATCTTACCATTGAATATTAGCATAAGTCAAAGATCATTCGAAAAGTGTAAACCTTTTTATGTTAGAATTAATAAGCAACAAATCTCTTGTTGTTGTAAGACTCATGTACAATTTCATTATTATTATGATATATTTTGATATATACGATGCACATTGCATGCTAACCAAATTATGCAGGAAATTTGTGGTATTAATATGCCACCTGAAAGAATCAAATATTTTATAGTAGGTTTGTTTTGTAATCCCTCTTTAAATGGAAACTCATTTTTTTTAAAAGCATGCATTTCTGGAGAATGCGATAGATGTGGTAACTTTTCATTATTAGGAGAATGTATGCATGAAAGTAGTTCAGATGAATTTGGAAAACAGTTAGTGGATGTAAAAAAATTGAAAAATATTGAATATTCTTTAAAAGATGGAAAAATTGGAAAACGTGTTGAGCTAATTGTGGAAAAAGTTAGTGTGCATGCTTTTATTGCTGAATTTAAAGATAATTTTGTAACTAAATATGTTCAACACTCTCAGAATGCTCATTGGCTTGACAATAAATTTCGTTTATGTAAAAACACATTCCCAATTGGAACTATATTGTCAGTTGTTGATTTTGCCAAAAATTATACTCTTGCTCCACAAGAAGAAATTCAATCGCAGTATTATAATTCAATGCAAGTAGCTATATTTGTTCACATTGTTTATAGACATGTTGAAGATAGTATAGAAGATAATAGAATTTTTTTGAGAGAGTACCATTTTTATGTAAGTGATAATCAATTACATTCATCTGAGTTTGTACAATATTGTTTTGATATATTTTATAAAAATTTAAAAGAGAGACGAATTCAAATGCTAGAACATCTCATATGGTCAGATAATTGCACGGGTCAGTTCAAAAATGCTAGAATGTTTCATTGGTTATGTAGAGTTCATAAGGAAAATAATATCCAACACATATGGAGTTTTTTTGAAGCCGGTCATGGTAAGGGAGAACACGATGGAGTAGGTGCATGTGTGAAAAGAGCTCTTGCTAGAGAGCAACTAAAATTTGAGGATGTTGTGAAATTTAGAGATGCACGTGCAATTGTAGATTCGTGCAATACCAAATTATCTATAAGAACAAGTGAGAGCTCAATAATTCAACGCTTCTTTTTATTAGTTGAAGAAAATGATATTTTTTCGTGACAAGATTGTGAAACAATTAATGGAACTACAAAATAGCATTCATTTAAGAGTTTGAATGCAAACACATGGACAATATGGACAAGGGAGTTGGCATGATTTTGTCAATTTTGTATTGTAGGTGATTGGCAGGCATGTGAGAATATGGAATGGGTCGAACAATGGCAACAAAGAGCTTTAACACCTACATCGACACATGTTCAACATGGAATGACAATTGAAGATAATCAAGTGTTTGCATCAGATGATTATGATCATATTTCAGATCTTGTACAAGAAGGTACAGTATTTATTGAGTTGAATTTTGTATGTATGCATGTTTATATGTGAGTTAAATATAAGCCACTCTTTATTGAATTTTGTATTTATTTTTGCAGGAAATGTGTATGTTGTTGTTGCACCTCAGGGGAATGAAGAGAAGATAGAGTACTAGTTGGCTAGATGTGTTGAGAGAAAACATAAGTTGGTACATACTAGAGTGGATGATGACAACTTTGAGTATCCAACTGGTTCAGTGGTTGTTGTTGGCACCTGGCTTCGAAAATATTTGATGAGAAAGAATGATTGCCTGCATTTGAAGATTATGAAAGACACAAGAAGATTATACATTATTGACATTTGATTTTGGAAACCAATATAAAACTAGTTAGATATCAAGGGTGGCCTGCTAATAAAGTTTTATGGACACTTTCAATGGATGATCATGATATAATCATAGATCCATTACAAAAAAGAGAGGATGCAGATGGTACAATAGAGTAAATAAATATTGGTAAGCATATCTACTTGTATATGTATTTAATTGATATATATATATATATATATATTTGTCTTTAATCATTTCCTAATTAAAGTTTTCTATCATTTTTTGTTTTAGGTCTCCCAAAATTAGATGCTTTACAAAAAAGAGAGGAGATGCACATAGATTATGATGGAATTCGAATCTAGAGATAGGTAATGTCGATGTGAAAATATGCATATAGTTAGCATTTTAAAACCAAAATAATCCTCAAAATCCCTATGAGATAATGAAACATGTTAGATATGTTAAGTAAGATATTAAAACAACAAGAAAAACCAAATAAGCATACAAACAACATGAATCAACTTCATCTCATAGTGGATTGGTGTCACATGTGCTAGTGGCCCTTTCCCAATCCTTGATCAAAACTTAAGATGAAAATGCTATGAAGATGGTGAAGTGATGATGAGCAAAATCAGTTCTCCAATGGAGAGTGACTTTGCATGAGTGATTGTGGAGATGATGGAGTTGTGGAGGATTTTCTTGAGGATGAAGCTTCTCATTTAAAGATTTTCAAAATGCTAAGTATTGAAGAGAGACCAATGTGGGACTAAGATTGGACCAATGAAAGAAGGACACTTGTCATCATGTGATACGCCAATAGATGTGCAAGATTAGGGAAATGTGCCCATGAGATGGAGAATTTGAATTCAAATTTGAGAGTAAATGCTAAGTGGGGGACAAGAAAATGAGCAATAAATGCAATGTTGGAGGGAAAAATCAACTTGCCTTTGAATTCAAAGTTGAGGGAATATTCCCCATAAATGCCATGTTGATGGAAAATCTTGGATTTAATAAATCAATAAACTGATTTATATGTGCAAGTGGCTAAATCTAGAGAATGCAAGTGGGTGAGATTAGTATTTAATCAGGGTTAGATTAAATAGATGATGATTATGCTGATTTAATGGTGCTTAGATGATTTTGACTTTTAGGACTTAAATATTTGATTTATTTAAATAAGAAAATGGTGGAATATGATTTGGGTTTGATTTAAATAAAGTCGTGATTTATTTGATGAATGGAATATGATTATGCATGATGTAAATTTGACATGTCTACATTTTGCCCCTCTTTGAAGCAAAATACTTGTTGTGTTGGTTCAAAGAATAAACTTGTCGCGATCAAATTTTCAAAAAAAAATTGATTTTTCGGATGCCCCAGCGGAAAGAAGTACACTGGTACATTGGCCCCTCTAGAGATCGAGTGAAAAGATTCAATTTGAGGGTCGATCTCACGATAAAGAGGTTCAAAATGGGTGGTTGTGGATGATGATGCAAATGAGATGATTTCAAGATGCTTAGAATAACAAATATGTATTATCCTAAACAACTTAAATGATGATATGATATGAGATGGATGAGATTGATGATGTGATATGTTGTAATTATGCAATGGATGATTTATGAGATGCTTAGACTAATAGATCTATATTATGATGATGATATGAATGCACAATGGATGCATGATGGATGAATTGGTGATGATGATTAACTATTCATGTTGTGATGTTAGTGCGGAAAATGAAGAAATTAGATGATGACAAGAGGATCCAACAAGCCAACATTATGAGAGATGATGATGAGAGATGATGAGAAATGATGATGATAGATGGATGATTTTCTTATCAAGGATTGGGATTTTCAAAGGGTCCCTTACCTTATATTTGATAACACGCCTAAGTACGATGCAACAAGGTATGAAGGACCAAGATGGAGTTGTACTTAGTGTGATGGACTTTGACTCAACAAATAGATAGGAGTATTCTTGTTCACACCTGACATACAGAAACTCTGCTAGGATGCACTTTAGAAGTCTCAAACATCTCGGACCAAAACAGGGAAAGGTATAACCAATCAATGCAATAGTCAACAAGCTGTCTGAAACATCCTCCATACATACCTAACAAAGCAAGTATTCACCAATTTATTTTACAAGAACGTCCAACAAGCACAACAAAAATAATAATAATGATCATTGCCCCATTCCTATCTCTCTAAATCCTTTGTTCGGATATCATCAAGAGGTCCTTGGAATGAGCACAATAAGATAAATCAAAAGAAAAGATCAAGTACACAAACAAGTCAATGTTCTTCATACCTTCAACCAAAGGGATGTGTTTTGATAGGATAAGAATTCAAAGTGATATCCAAAATGATGCCCATTGTCGGAACGATATATCCTAGGACATGCATTGTAGAGGATGATGATGGTTTGATAAGTTGATTGATAGGCTGTTGATACAAGGTTGATTGACATGTTTGCGGCTGCTCAAGAGTTTGATTTTGTGTTTAAGATTTGTTGTTTTCTTTTGATTTTATGATTGAAGTTTTCTTTTGCTGACAGTTGTGATTGTTTATGTTTGCGTTGCCAAAGGATGAAGATGGTGATCAATTATTATGGATGATTGATTATTGCGGGTGCACGCAAGATGAGACGGATGGATTTTTCAAATATTTGGATGTTTTTGACATTTTTTGGAATGTTTTGAGGCTATTTTTTGGGTTTTTGAATTTTTGCGATGTTTTTGAATGTTTTTGGATTTTGATGTCTCAGGGGCTGATCAAAGATTAGCCTTGCCTACGTTAAGCTCAGAGAGTTCGGATTCAATGTTTTTGATGTTTTATATTTTATGGATGTTTTGGTTTTGATATGTTTTGGATTTTTTGGATTTTTGCATGATTTTGACGATTTGGATATGGACATGAATGATGATATCAGTACTCTGTTTGAGATTTTTTTTGAAGACCAAGCTAAGGTTGATTGATCGAATCGATGGATTGACGATGATGATAATGATAAAATTGTTGAGGATAGACAACAATGCAAGGATTTGATTGATGAGGATTGATGAGGATTGATGATGATAACATTGTTGACGATACACAACAATGCAAGGATAGTGTTAACCAACACAAGGATATCCCAAGATGATGATTTTTTGATTGGATTTGATTGATCACGTTTGATGATGCTTGGTTTCGAACAAAAGATGTTTGGATGATTTGATGTGACGTTTGACGTGCAGCTTAGATGCAACTGATATCGATTGATGTTCGATGAAAGATGAAGACTGATAAGGAATGTCTTCTCATCAAAATGTGCCATGGGCTAGTGATTTGGATTTTTTCCCACAAGTGGTTTGACCAATTTGATTTCACCTTTTCCAATGTTGGAATTGCCACATAAGGTGGAGGATATAGATCAAGATTTATTCGCAAAGCAAGATGCAAATATTTGCCCGTAGTGTCTAGCAATGTATGGAATGTGATGGGATGGATGCTTGGATAGGTGTATGGATGGATGGATAAGTAAGTACGCAAAGGATTCCAAGGATTATCTTGCAATAAGATAAGGTGCTTGGATAAAGAATACTCATTTGGATAATGCTTCATAGCTCAGATAATGCTGCATAGGATAGGATCAATGAAAATGACCCATGTCAAGATGTTTACTATAAGCAACTGTAAAGTGTGTACCAAAATTTTACCAAGATCAAGATAATTTGGACTATGGATGCAGATGGATAAATGGCTCATGGATGAATGGATTTATTATGGCTGAGGTGGATGGAATGTTGGATTTATTACAGATGAGATGAGATGCTTTCAATAGAACTGGCACACATAGATGCTCGATTCTACACATGATGCGTATTTTCCAGGTTTTCATCATGGTCTTGCCCAAAGTACCACCCATGCGGTTTTCACTAGAGGACGATTTTTATCTTTACTATTTTTTATCCTTTTTCTAATTTTTTTGGATTTTTTGCTTTTTTTTTATTTTTTTGATTTTTTCGAAAGATTTTAAGCTCATGTTGAATCATGAGGTGTTTCTGATGTAGATGACCCTATCATAATGTGCCATTGATATCCTGTTTGAAGAAGTTTCTTTTCTAAGATACGTGCACTTGAATGCAAATTTTGGGATTCTTGATCTGCTTCGTAGATACTGGAGTTAACTGTCTTTGTGTGCACATCGCAATAGAGTGCCCTTTGAATCCTTATGATGAAGGTTCGTTGCCAATACACGGTCAATGTGAGAATTGGATATCATGCGTGGAGGCATGGATGGAGTGTGTTTAGGTATAGGAGATGGATTGGTTGACAGTTTGGAACCTTTAACTCTCCAAACTTGGGAAGATGAGGAATGATGGGTGGATACGAAAGTGTGCATGGAATTAGGACCAATCGCTTGATATACCTTGTACATTGCTTGAAAAGCATGTTTTACTTTTGTGGACATCTTTGATGGATACTTTTCCCTCTTGTATTTTTCCCCATAGTTTCTTTGACTAATGGAGTTTGAGAGGGATGATCTTTCTTTGTATGTTTTGGTATCCATGCATATTTGATTTGTCCATTATGCTTCTCAACTTCTTTTGCTTTGATAATGTTCTTTATACTTTGATTTAACACTTTCCTTTGGTGTTGGTCCCAATTCATGGATGGGGTGATGGGTGGATGAAGATTCATGGTGTGGCTAGTTGTAGTATTGACACTAGTTTCATCATAAGGATTCTTTGTGCTCCCTATGTTGACGTTTGCTTGAGACAAAGTTTCCCCCAGTATGGTGATAGTATCACCTTTATTCCTTGATTCTGCTTGTTTTGAGATATCTTTTTCAGTAAGCATGCTCTGACAAATGACCACTGTAGATGACATTGTTTCAATTTGTTGCTCTGCTAACTCTGGATTATACTGCTCTATCTTACTTGCTTCCTCGAGTGGATACTGTTGGATATCTTTATTCATGATGTCCTTAGTCTTCATTTGCGATATATGTGATACCATTGTTGACAACTCTGTTTGATTGTAGGAATCAATAATTTTCTCCTTTTGTGTAATAATGTCAGGAATAAAGGAATCCTGTTCTAAATGAAGATCATCTACATGTCCATCCGCTGAAAGCATCTCATGGGTAGATGGAGGAGTATTTGCTACATGGATATGATCATCTTGCATAGATAGGAGAGTGTACATTAGATGATTGTAGTATCTTGAAGATACAAATTCTTGATCTTGAATGATTTCAGAGTTTCTTTCGACATGCTTTAGATCAAGTTCCTGACATGGATCAGTTCCAAAGGATGGATTGCTTATAAATGGTTCTTGGATGTCATCATTGTACATAGTAAGTGGTTCAATATCCTCAAGTGTCGAGTTTAGGGTTCTTTCAGTATCTATAACCATGCAGTCAAAGGGGATCAACATGTTTTGAAAAGGACCATTGCTAGACTTTGGTGAAATATTTTGATCATGCTTTGGAATAAATTCTTGAGATATGTCCTCTAACTCGTAAGGTGATGTAGAGAAATTTTCAACATGATCATAGGTGAACTAATTGTGCATTATGTCAATTGGATCAAATAATCCTAACACTCCTTCAAAGAGATCACTAAAAAGTGGCTCTTGATGTATGGTGAGTTGATCATTGGATTGTGTAGATACATCCTCAATGTGCTCCTCGATGGAGAGGTTTTGATCATTGTTTTCGATAATTGCGGTGGAGGGATTGTGAATGTCTTTGACCATAGAGTCAAGTGATGTTGATATTTCTTGAATTGGCTCATTGTCGAGTTTTTTTGGTGGATTTTGATCATGATTCAAAAGTGACTCTTGACATATGTTGATTTGATCATTGGATGAAGTAAACATGTGCTCAATGATGGATTGATCTTGATCCTTGTTTTTAATAGTTGTCATCTTTTGTGTTTGTGCTCATGTTGGTTGGGTAGCTTGAGAGGCTTGGGAAACTTGAGAGGATTGTTGCACTTGTTGAGCTTGTGTTGCTTGTTGCATGGCTAGATATTGTTGGAATCCTTTTTGAAAAGCAGCTTGTAATGTCGCGTTGTATTGGCTTGATGTGGTGGAAATTGGTGGTGGTGGGGGTGGTGGTGGATTCGAAATCATGTTGGATGTAGTGAAAAGTGTTTGAGATATGCTTAGAGCGATCATGGTAGTGAGGGGTTTAGATGTGATGGGCATGATAGTGGTGGTTGGAGTGATCAAAGTGATAGAGATGGTTGGATTGACTAAGGTGATAGATCCTTGGGAGACCAAATTTTCATTTGGGATCAATGTTGTTTGATTAGATACCATCCATTGGTGTGATGTCGATGGTATATTTGAAGGATTTGACGTGATGGTTTGATTGAAGTTAGGTGGATTGAGTTGGGTGGATTGATTGGTGCTAGGTAAAGGGGGAAGCCCTAAACCAATGAATGATGTTGATATGGGTAATAGTGGTGGAGATGTCTCTTCGCGTAATGATTCAACTATTTTGGAAAGTGCAGCAATTTGATCTAGCCAATTTTGTTCTTGATTTTGATCTTGACTCCCTTGATATAGTTGATTAGGCTCTTGTTTAAGCAAATTTGGGATGCCTACTTGCGGTTTTTGAATGGGATTATGGGAAAATTGACTTTGGATAATGTTCTGATTTGGGATGATGTTCAGATTTGGCATGATAGGATGAACATTGTTGGTATTGGGAATCATTTTTCCAAAGTTTTCTAAGTTAGGATTCATGTTTCAAAAACTTGCACTTGGTACATCCACATTTGGTTTGTAGGGATTTGGTGGAATGACGTTGTTTGTTTCAAGGCTCATGCATTGATTATTTGATTGATAGACTTGTAGGTTTGGGCTTGGATTTACCATCAGGAAATGTGTTCCAAAATTTGACTTGGGCATACTCACACTTGTACCATTGACATTTGTCAAAGGTAATGATCCCATGCATGGACTTTGATAATTGATAGGCATTGCAAGTCTTTGAAGATTCAACTGATTTGGATTACCCAAGATGTATGGATCAAGTTTGTATTCCATGTTCTCCTTGTGTTTTGACCTTGTTGCAAAAGTAACCTCTAAGGTTCTCAAGACTAATGATGAGATGAAGAATGAAAGGTGGATGATATGAGTGATGAACATTCTAGGAAATTTGGATCAAAGCTAGACTTAGGGTTTGATTTTGATTGTTTGATTTGGATGATGAACTCGTAAACCCTAAGATGTTGGATGTGCTCTTTAGGATAAACTTTGTTCAAAGGATGGTTGATTTAATTAAATGTATGAGAAAGGATGTATTCCCACACACCTAATTTAAACAAATGATTTTTATTTTGATGATGTAGGTCTAGAATGTTGTTTCCAAATATCTAAGGTTGTTTGGTGGGATGGGTTGATAAATTTTTGGATGGATGATGAAAGTTTTGATGATCCTAAGAAACTTAGAGAGACTTTGATTACTAGGCCAAGGTATTGAAGAACACACTTTTCTCTAAAAGCAATCAAAAGACAAATATGACCAAAAGATATCAAGCACATGTGTGGGGTCCAATTTGTTATCTTTGCTTAAAATGATTACTTTTTACCACAAACACACTTCTTGATCAGGTTTCAAACTGAATTTCCAATGTCACAACTTCTTTTGGTCCCACAAAGTGCTATGTGGAAGTTCCAAGAAATTAGGACAAGGGTTGCCTAATGTTGACCTTTGTAAGAGAAAATTAAGATGTAAACCCAATTACTTAGAAACCTCTAAGGACATAATCCCAAGGGTAAGCAATAGTTCTTGGATTTTGTCAAAGGTATTTTCTCTAACTAAGGGGTTTGAAATTTTGAAGACGATGTTGAATGTTGGTTTTTCAATGTTTTCAATAAACGCACTGTGTTTTCAAACAAGCAATGTAACATCCTAGCTCAATTGGTACATTTTTCTTGGTGGGCTTGCCTCATGCCCTTCATAGTAGAAGAGATGGCTTTACATGCAACCAAGGATAAAATATAAAGGTATCTTAAGAATGAAGTCTTAACCTCTATATTTTAACCAAGATCGGACATGGCAAGTAACTTCTTGGAATCTAAGTTCCAATGCACCACTTTGATAAACTCATTGGATGGATTGGATGGCAACTACAAACAAGGTTCTTAATGACACAACATCAGGGACATGGCACCTTGCGAGCATCCAGCAAGCCACTAAAGGCTTTAATCAATCCTACTAGGGGCTCTTATACATTTTACGGTAGTACCCCATTCTAAAAGACACTGTATGGCTAAGGCCTACATACCATGAGGACTTGACAGTTTACTCTTATCCATTTATATACTAGCTCAAATGAAAAACTAGTTGGATTCTCCTTCGAGTTCTCCTTTCGGATGTGTCTCTTAGGCAGGCCCCTCTAAAGGTAAACAATAGTGAGCAAGCACATCTGTAGTTCAATCGACCTTCATTTAGAAACAAAGGGAGAACACACGCGATATACCTAACTCACACTCGCAAAGTTTTTTGTTCAGTTTTAAGCCCAAATCAAAGTGTGGAGGAAATCTTTTATGCAACCTAATGTCATCAAAAAGGCTTTTTATTCTCAAGATCATCGTGAAGCGCGAGAGAAGCGCATACACCTTTTTAGATTAGATTATTTTGCATAAAAGATTACAAAAAATGAAAAACACATGTTCATTTTAGCCTCAAAGCAATGATTTGATTTGTTTTAAAGCACCAAAATGAAAGATGAAGATTTCCTTGTTCAATTTTAGCCCAAATTGAAATCTAGTAGGTATCTAAGTTTCAATTTTAACCCTTTGCAAATGAAAAATTGAAGTGTTCTTTCCTTAGAGCCTCAAAAGTGTAAGTTGATTTATATAGAAAACTAAAGCATATAACAGAAGCTTTAAGCATTAAAAAATGCTTTGTTGATTTTGAGTGTTAATGTTGAATTTCACTTTATCTCCAAGATTCCTCAAATATCACCCCTTGCAAACTCCTTGTACAAATGAAAATCCCTCCTACAAGATGAAAAATATAATTATGTGGGGATCAAGTTTATCTATTAAAAACATTTTAGGCATTAACTTCAAACAATAGAATGATTTCCAAAGATAAGATATTAAATGCAATCATTGAGAACATCGATATTAAATGCAAAGACAAGCGTTAAATGCATTTGATAAATACATTCAAGTCACAAAATTATCTTTTCCAATACTTCCCCCGAACAAAGTCATTAGAAACATTTCAACATTTTAAAATTGCATGGATTCTCATAAGTTGAAGTCAATCTTTCAATCAATATGTTCCTTTCCCTGCATATGTGCCTTTAGTGCACTTCTTCTGTCTACTTATTTGACCAACATGATGATTGCAGAGATAAGAAAGTTGCAACTGTTTAAAAAGATCTCATTTTATGGAAATAAATGATAGGCACGGTAATATCTCTGTGAGATAGAAATAAATGTTGAGATGACTATTGTCTGGGCATAGCCATATGTCTACAAGATAGGCACTAAATGATGATATGATGGCAAGTAAGACAAGCATTCTCATACTGCAAACAGTCTACCACTTGCTACACATAGTGGTGCATTAAATCAGTAATCCGATCACACATATTTTCACTGCTTTCCACTGCCCTACCTTTCTGCTTCCTTGTTGTGTAGACCCAGAATCCAAATGCATTTATAGTGTTAGTATAAAGACATCAAGAACAATGACAAAAAATTCAATAATCGTTGGAAGAGAGATAAACAAATTGAAATATCTACTGAGGCTACATTAATCTTATGGCCGACAGGTATATGACACATTAAGACAAGAACGATTCACCTTGTAACCATTCAGTACGCTAGAGATGACCCCAAAAGTAAAATAAAGAATAATGCAAAATTCTAACTGAATGCCCCTGGCACAAATTTCTAAATGTCTGATGTGTTCTATACAAATCAGAAATCATATTATAGACTTGATTTACTTTAATACAATTCATACCTCCTATTTTGGCGCAGGTTGTGAGGATGCTTGTCAAAGACTGTTGTTTTAAGAAATTGAAACACAAACAAGGTATGTAAATTGTTCAATAGAATGGCTCCAAAGAGCAGCGGTCTTATCAAATGCCAGTTGTTATCAGATATGCTCAAAATGGATTTGTTAAAGAGGCTTAAGAAACTTTCGAGCTAATGCAACTGATAGGTGTAAAGAAAAAATCCCCTTGCCTTTTTTGCCTATTCCTTCCATGGTAGATGTATATGCACTAGGAAAAAGCATAGACAAGTCACAATAACTGCTTAACAACACCCCGAAGAGATCTCATCTTATGAAATGTAATTATTGCAGAAATATGCACATAACACATTTATATCAGCGAACTGCTAAATGGAAAAATTTAAAAGATAACTTGCGTGTATGCAAAAAGAGTAGAGAAGGCATGTGATCTTTTAGGCAGAACATGTAAGCCTAGAAAGGCGTGTGAAAGGATCATATGGAAGGATCTGCATCGTTATGGACACCACGTGGTGAAGCAGCTCCCAACTGGTAGAACTAATTCATTATGAGGACCACTACTTAGTCAAAAGAAATAACCCAATGCCACAGGTAAAAGCAATAAATTGTTAGCAGCCATTGAGTAATAATGAAATGGTTTTTTAAATAGAGGCATGTAGCATAAAACTAGAAATTACCTTCACACTGCTAATGTTTCCTTGTTCTCCTCCTATCATAACTGCCATTGCCATTTTATTCTAAAGAAGGCCATTTGAAAAAGCAATGGAAATAGGTAAATAGGGAATACACAAACACAAGCTACTTCAACTCATACGCAAAGAAAGTCATGATAAAACCCATACAGTGTGCAGGCAATAACTGGTACATTTTTTTTTCTGGTATGACTGATTCTTGTACTTCTTTTGTACGCAACCCACTCCAGCACACTAATGGTGTTAAATAATCAATGGGCAGTCTGGAATCTATTTGATAGAATGCTTAAAAAAAAATTGTGATCTTAGGGAATGAGTTGACTGCAAGGTACATACAGATTGGATTTGCTGAAAAGGCTTTAGAAATTTTGAAGTAAATGTAATTGACAGGCCTAAAGTTGTATCACACTTTATACAAGCATATGACCCTTGTAGACAAGCATGCAAAATACAGAAGCATAGATAAGCCATGAATTGAAAAAAAAACAAAGTGACAACAATCTGTAAGTTCACCTCAAACAAATTTTAAAAAAGACTTATTCCTGTTTCAGATATTAGTTATAATATGATCAATATTAGTGTGGAATAAAATCCGTTCCAACTAAGATACAAAATCTGGAAACATTAGCAGCATGTTAGATGGTGAAATTTTCAAACAAGCATGAGTCTATGCCCTCCTTCTAGCACCATTTTGTGGATATGAAAATCTACATATGGTTAGCATTTTAAAACCAAAATAATCCTCAACCTCCCTATGCGATAATGAAACATGTTAGATATGCTAAGTAAGATATTAAAACAACAAGAAAAACCAAATAAGCATACAAACAACATGAATCAACTTCATCTCATAGTGGATTGGTGTCACATGTGCTAGTGACCCTTTCCTAATCCTTGATCAAAGCTTAAGATGAAAATGCTATGAAGACGGTGGAGTGATGATGAGCAAAATCAGTTCTCCAATGGAGAGTGACTTTGCATGAGTGATTGTGGAGATGATGGAGTTGTGGAGGATTTTCTTGAGGATGAAGCTTCTCATTTAAAGATTTTCAAAATGCTAAGTATTGAAGAGAGACCAATGTGGGACTAAGATTGGATCAATGAAAGAAGGACACTTGTCATCATGTGATATGCCAATGGATGTGCAAGATTAGGGAAATGTGCCCATGAGAGGGAGAATTTGAATTCAAATTTGAGAGTAAATGCTAAGTGGGGGACAAGAAAATGAGCAATAAATGCAATGTTGGAGGGACAAATCAACTTGCCTT
>VDFB02047397.1:76410016-76599334 GCA_007258455.2 Sequoia sempervirens | reverse complement strand
AAATATTCATTAAAAAATTATCAGAAAAAATCCAGTCCTTACTACATACTGTTATCTAACTTCTGACTGGAGCGATTTTAAAAATACTACAAAAAAGTCCACCGTGCTCGGGTCACACAAGAGTTGCTATGTTATGTTTTTCTGACAGAAACAACAGCAATTTGTGTGTGTCCCTCTTTTGAACCCCTTAATCTCATCCATTTTCAAAATAAATTAGTAGTTTAGAAAGTAGACTCAGAGCACTGCGGTCCTTGTTTTTGTTCCATCTAAAATTTTTGAGTGTAGCTATCCTCAATTTCACGTCCAAGGTCAGTATTTCCTGATTTCAGAAAAAAAGTGGCCACTTAAGCCCCTTTTTTGGGAACCATCTTGGTGCACTTACCCTGTTATTTGATCCCTAAAAAGGTAAGGAAAAAGTGGTTTTTTCCAACATTTTGATAGTCGTGAAGGAGACTCCATTGTGGGTATGATTTAATTATATAGGGGTTCTATCCAAGGGGGTTTGATCTAAGGGGGTCTTACTTATCCATCTTCAATTAAAACCCTCTAGATGGAGCCTGTCAAGTTTTAAATCATTAGCTTTTCTAAAAATAGTGATTTCAAGCATAAATCAACACATCCCAAAAGTGAGACACAGTATTGTGGCAGCACTCGAATGTGAATTCTGCTTTCTTGAATGGTGAGTTGGAATAAGAAGTCCACATGGAACAACCAGAAGGATTTCAATTATCAGATCAACCATATATGGTTTACAAATTGAAAAAGGAATTTTATGGATTAAAGCAAGCTCCCAGAGATTAGTATGCAAGATTGGACAGATATTTGATACATCAAGGATTCAATAAAGGCATTGTGGACATTAATCTTTACTTCAAAATTGAGGAAGCTAAAATCTTGATAGTAGTTGTGTCTGTGGATGATATTTTATTTGGATGCAACAAAGCTATGTGTAATAAATTTGTAGAAGAGATGTAGAAAGAGTTTGAAATGTCAATGTTTGGGGAGATGGATTTCTTCCTTGGGCTACAAATCAATCAAATAGATAAAGGAATTTTCATTTCATAGTCAAAGTATGTCAAAGAGATATTGAAGAAGTTTGGAATAGAAGACTCCAAACCAGTATGTACTCCTATGGTGACTAGTTGCAAATTGAGCAAGGATGATGTATCACCAAAGGTTGATCAGAGCAAGTATAGATCTATGATTGGTGGATTGTTATATCTAACTACTAGTAGACTGGATATTATGCATATGATTTTTCTTGTGGGTAGATTTCAAGAAAATCCTAAAGAGACACATGTTTCAATAGTAAAGAGGATATTCAGATATTTAAAAGGCACTCTAGATTATGGCTTGTGGTATCCTAAGGATACTTATTTCACATTAAGTGCATACATAGATGCAGATTGGGCTGGTTGTGTTGATAAAAGGAAAAGTACTAGTGGCGGTTCATTCTTTCTTGGATGAAGATTGGTTTCATGGTTAAGTAAAAAATAAGATTCGGTTTCTTTATCCACTATAGAGGACCTTGAGTATATTGCAACATCTTACTACACACAAGTATTATGGATGAGATAGGCATTGAAGGATATTAAAGTAATTTATGATTAGTCTATTTCTCTCTTCTATGACAATACAAGTGGAATTAACATTTCAAATAATCTAGTGATGTATTTAAGGACAAAGCATATATCAATTAGGTATCACTTTTTGAGAAAGAAGGTTATGCAGAATGAGGTGAAGCTTCAATATGTACCCACAAAGGATCAAATTGCTAACACATTCATTAAGGTTCTTCCTAAGGATACTTTTGATTATCTCTAGGAGAATTTGTGGTTTATTGTCACTCCTTCTTTGAAATAGATACATATAGAGATGCATCAATCAAGTGGATCTATGGATTCATTTCTTTTATGGACTGATGTTGGTGGCTACCTTTTAGGGGGAGTAGGTAGTGTCATGTGTTGTCACTGTGTAGAGTTTCTAATTTCATTAAGTGTACTCCTAATGGGGAGTATTCATAGTAGTAAAAGGAAAATAATTTGAAGTTGCAAGTATCTTGGTTCAGTATAACAGGGGGAGAATAATACAAAAAAAAAAATCATTTTCCATTAATGTCAAAGGTCGAGAAAGAATCATGTGAAAAAAATTATCTACATAGGGGGAGAGAAAGTGAAAGAAAATAATGAGAAAGTATGTTTTGAACTATTGTGTCTATGATGATTTTTCACATCATGTGTTTCCATCAATGACAAAAGGGGAGATTGTTGCAAGTATGAAGGTGTTGTCATTGATGTCAACTTCATATTGAGGAAGTGTTGTGAGTACATGGAGATATCTTTATGTTACAATGTTTGGAGATGTGTTGGAATATATTAATGTGCTAATATGGTGTCTTTGGTACTTGGTTTCCAATTTATTTTGAGAAAATTTGATAAATAGAGAAAAGGGTATGTGCAGGATCATGATGGGCCAAAAAGTGGCTATATGATGGGTATTTTTAGGGTATGTGGCTAATGACTTTTTTTTAAAACCAAAATTAATGAAATGAATAGGGTTTTTAAAGGAGATTCTCAACTTTCCACCAATATAAATTATGCTTTACTTTGAATTTAATAAATAATTATTATTCATTTTCTATATGAATTATGACTAAAGTCCTAATTTATAGGTTGATTGGAAAACATCTATAACTTTCAAATGGTATCACATTTTTTTAATCTAAAACATGTGTCACATTCTATGCTTCGTATATTATAGGATTAAAAGAAAAATTGAATTTCATGAAGTTTTGACCAAGTTAAGGTGGTTAGACATACAAGTTTTTATATTTTTTAAAAGTTGTAATAAAAAAATCATAATTAATTATTTACTTGGAAAAAATTACCAAAAAAATATGCATCACATCAGGACATGAGTCCTCTACTTATATCTAAAATATTATCATTTTATTGTGGTTAGGGTGGTCAGACGGACACCTACTTCTTATTTTTTCCCTACAATTTAAGTACTACTACATTGAAATTTCAAATTTTCACCAAATGCATTTTATTTAAAAAAAAATAAACCTAGTAGTTTAGAAACTAAATTCAATTTGCTACAATTTCTATTCTTACATATTTTTGAAATAATATAGATAACTTATTCAAATTTTTACGTCAAGTTTCCTAACTCTGATTTTTCTGAATTTTTCGCCACTTAAGGGCCTATTTTTTCCATGATGATCCTACACATACCCAAAACAACATTGTGTAAGTGTTCAGAACATGCTCTATGATGTGCTCCGTGTTTCTTCTGTGTTGATGCTATGCATGTACAGATTGGATATGTTGTTCAGGGTTGTCAGCAGTTGCTATATCTAGAGTTTGGGTTTTTGGATCGTTGTGCAAAGTGAGATATGTTCACTAGGGTGTGAACTACATTTTCAGTGTTGTTACATGTGGTCTGGGAGAAAGACACTTTCTCTACATTTTTGCAAAATTTAGTTTCTGGTTATGTGGATCTAGGAAGTTATTTAAGTTGATTATATCTTTCATAATTCAACTTTTCTCTTGATTTGGTGTAGTACAATGTGTTTCATGCATCAATGTGTGCATGAGGTTAATTGGATGTTCTAGGTTGACATATTTCTATGATGTAAGTTTGGATGAATTCTTTACTGGATCTCAGGTGGTTCTTGGATTGTTCTAGATCATGTAAAAGATATTTGTGTGGTCTCTATGTCATCTTGATCAAGTGGGAAGTGTGTACTTAATAGTTTTAAGTTGTTTCTAGCACAAGTAGTGGTTGTCCTAGTGTTAACACTACAAGTGAAGCTATTTCAAATTTTTTGGAAGTGTGTTGAGGTGTTTTAGGGAAAATTTGGGTTCTAACTAAGGATTTATATGGGTTGCCTTCATTCCTATCAACCATGGGAATGTTTGGTTTTCAACCCAATTTAAAATTACAAAAGTAAAGGATGTGTTGCCGACCTTGGATAAGGTTTTCAAGGTTAAGGATGATATAAATAAGAGTGGTATTGTTGGAAGATCTCAAGATAGATTTGAGTGATGAATGTGGTGTGAATTGAAAAAGTGTAGATACAAATTCGAGTAGAGAAGTGTGAACTTCAATTATTAGAATTATAAACTTGTAGTGAGTTGAAGGTGTCCTCAATCTTTCAAAAAAGGTTGTAAGAGTATTAGAGTAATTATGGTGGATTCAATGTTGCATTCAAATAGTGTTTTTTGTGTAACATTTCTCTTCTATCTTCTTTTTATATTCTAAGTAGTGATTTTTGGTTGTGAGCCTTACTAGATAGTGTAGACACTCAAAATATCCTGATTAACATCATGCACTTGATTCACTAACATTGATTCTTCCTTAATCACATCCACACTAACCAATTAATTGAATAATATTTATTTAATTTAATTCCTCCTTAATCACATAATACACTTTATCAGATTATTTCATCTATTCTTCCTTTAATTAAATAAATCAACTTTATTTAATTAAATCCTAATGTTCTTCCTTTAATTAAATAAATCAACTTTATTTAATTAAATCCTAATGTTCTTCCTTTAATTAAATAAATCAACTTTATTTAATTAAATCCTAATGTGATTCCTTTAATTAAATAAATCAACTTTATTTAATTAGATCCTAATGTGATTCCTTTAATTAAATAAATCAACTTTATTTAATTAAATCCTAATGTTCTTTATTTAATTAAATAAATCAACTTTATTTAATTAAATCCTAATCTTCTTTATTTAATTAAATACTAATGCTCTTCATTTAATTGAATAAATCATTTTATTTAATTAAATTACTAATGTTCCAATATCCTCTCATTTGATTTAAATAAACTCAAAACATCTAAATCAAATGTCACCAATCAAACTAATTTCATCTAAGTTAGTTAATCCCAAATTAATTATCTCATAACACTAATCCTCCATTCCTCTAGCTTTTGCAAGTTGCACATATAAATCAATTTATTTTATTTACTAATTCCCTTTATTTTCATTCAAATATGGCATATTCAATAGAATATTCCATCCACTCAACTTTTCCCTCCCAAAGGACTTTTTTCCTCCACCTTTGCATTGAAGGCTCTTACATGTCCTCTCCTTGAGCCAACTTCACATTAATTCCTCTTACATTGCCTCTTGCACAAGCCACCTCTTGAAATTCAAATCTTACCTACATGCATTTAACATGCACATTGTTCAAAATGTGCTCCCCTCTCCTTTATTAGCATGTTGAAAAGTGGCATAATTTCATTAGTCCAATATGTAATCCCACATTCTTCCTATTCTTCACTCTTCAATCCTTTTTCCTTATAAATAGAGGCCTTCTCTATTTATTTTGGATCAACAATCATCTAGATTTTGATGCAAGGTTACAATCCACAAGCTTATGCAAGTTTATTATCCATAATCATTCATATTTTCAACCAAGTTAGCATAGAATTTATCATCCATAGCTAGGTTATTGGAATTTTACATCAAGAATCACACATCTATCATCAATCTTATCAAGGGATTGAGAAAGGGCTTCTTTCAACATCAAAGAAGCACCAATCCCCTATGGGATGCTGGTTTGCGCATTAGAATAGTATTTCATTAGTAATTTATTTGGTATTTTACCTTGTTTTCATGTTCTTGTGTTCAGATGAATTTCATAGGGAATGCTTGTTTATACTTGTTTAAGGACTAATGTTTACTTGTTTGTCCATGTTTGAGTAGGTCTAGGAAAAGCATTCACATTTTGGTGCTAGTAGGAGGGCTAAATGCCAAGCTAATCCCAACTGGTATATAAATTTGAATATTGAGGAAACTCATCATTACAATCACTCCTATGGACAAGTAGGTGATACTCTTTGTATGGGTTGATCTTGCCTCTTGTGTGGCGATCTGAATGGGTACCTTGATTATGAACCAATCTATGTAAAATCCAAAAAACTTGCTATTTTTTGGTACAAGAGGTTGAACCTCTAAAGTCATCCCACATACTTGTAGTTCTTAGTAGACATGAAGAGTTTGTCATGGGAGCTTCATGAGAACTCAACACTTGGATAACCCATAGAAGTGAGTGCCCTAGAGGGGAGCTAGCATTGTCAAGCTTCTAATCATCCACTCTGAATAAGTGCTGCTAGAAAAATCCAAGTGGGAAATCAACAAATATTGGCTTTTCTATCCTAGGGTTGTACAATCTATGAGTCAGTTAAATACATTGCCTGAAATTCAAAACTTTGAAACAAACATTCAACAAGGTCATCAAAATTAAAACCCTTTAGAAGGAGAAAATAACTTTGAAAATTCCAAGTATTACCACTTGTCCCTAGGGATTCTATCCTTAGAGGATTCTAAATATTTTTTCATATATCTCAATTTTCTCTCTCTAAAGTAAACATTAGGGAACTATTGCATTAATTTCTCTTGATTTATGGATAATGGACCTTGTGGTATGAAACCAAATTGAGATGTAGAAATTTAGTTTAAAAAGCTAAGAAATAAAGTATTTGTGGTAAAAAAATCCATTAATCAAATATTAAATCAATTGAACCCCACACATGTGCTTGTTATCTTTTGTCTTATGATTTTCCAATATTTTTTTTTTCTTTTGATTCAAGAAATACTCATAGGGTAAAGCATGTTCTTAACTATCTTGGTATTGTAAACAAGGTTTTCCTTAGGTTCATTTAGGATATAATCAATCATTTCATCCATCTCAAACATCAATAAAGTCCCATCTCACAAACAACTTTTCAACCATTGGAAAAATTATTTATACTAGACTTTTGGTAAAATCATTCAAATCAACATCAAAATCTCCTTGTTTGGCTAAGTGTGTTTGGATGAATCCTTCCTAATACATCTAGTTAAATTATCATCCTTTTGGCCAAGTTTATTCCAAGATAACATCCAACCTCTTTGGGTTTATAATCTCATTATCCAAATCAAATCAAACCAATCCAATAAAAAATCCAAGAGTCTAGCATTGATCCAAAGTTTCTAAAATTTCAACACCCATATCATTCACCCCTTCCATCCTTCATCTCATAATTAGTCCTCAATCCCTTACAGGTCAACAAGGTCAAAACATAAGAAGAACATGGAATATAAACTTGATTCATACATCATGAGTAATCTAAATCAACCAAACTATCAAAGCCTTACAATGTCAATTGATTATCAAAAATCACATTTATACAATCCATACATGGGATCATTATCTCCTACAAACCTTAATGCTACAAAAAATGTGAGTATGCCCAATATAAATTTTTGAACACCTTGCCCTATGATAGATTTAAATCAAATTCAAAACTTAAAAATCTATCAACCATACAATCAATACATGAGTCTTCAACAAAACAACATTATCCCACCGAATTCATACATGCACAAGGTAAATATACCAAGTAGAAGTTTACCAAACATGAACATTTCAAATCCACACTTGGTAAAATTTGAGATAGATATGTTTGTGAATCATACAAATGTTGTTCAAATTCCAAACAATATGTTAACAACTCCATGTATTGATCCAAGTCAAGGTAACACCATGCAAAATCAAAGTTACCGAAATCAAAGCAATGTGATTCCCAACCACAACAATGTTCAATTTCAACCTATAATGCCAAATACAAACATCTTCCCAAATTAGAACATTGTCCAAAATCAATTTATCCATGACCCCATAAAAACACTAGAAGTAGACATTTCAAATATGCTTGAACAAAAACCAAATGAAATATATCAAGGGTGTCAAGATCAAAATCAAGATCAAATTTTGTGAGACCATATTGCTATACTTAGAAAATTCATTGATTCATAGCAGAAAGAGACATCTCCACCCCAAAATCAATACACTCTTCCATTGGTTAAACCATGTCATCAAAGCATTGATTTTTCTCCACAACCACATCAAGAACAATATCTCCTATGTCAAGAGGTTGGATATTAGGATCAACAACATCAACAGTAAATCCAATCAACTCATCTCGAAGATCAGTCATCACATCTCCAAGATCAATCACAACTATTCATCAATGAGCACCTTTAAGATATTTATATCTCATCCAATGATCAAATCAACATGCATCAAGAGCCACTTTTCAATCATGGTCAAAATACACCAACAATACCCAACAATGATCCAATTCAAGAAATGTTAACATCATTTGATCCTATTGTTGAAAACATTGAAAATCTCTCCACCATAGTTGTTGAAAACAATGATCAAGATTTATCCATCAATGAGCACCTTGAAGATGTTTTTACCTCATCCTATGATCAACTCAACATACATCAAGAGCCACTTTTTAGTCATGATCAAAACCCCTCAGCAATACTTGACAATGATCTATTTCAAGGAGTTTTAGAATTTTTTGATCCTATTGACATAATCCACGATCTGACGACCATAATCCATGATCCGTCGACCAATGATCATGTTGAAAATGCCTCTACATCACCTAATGAGTTAGAGGACATATCTCAAGAATTTATTCCAAAGCATGATCAACACATTTCACCAAAGTCTTGAAATGGTGTTTTCCAAGACATATTGACATCCTCTTACCTCATGGTTACAAATATTGAAGAAATCTTGAACTCAACACTTGATCCAAATTCGCTTAAAGATCAAGAGGTTATTGATCCACTTCTCATGCCTAATGACGATATCCAAGAACCCTTTGTAAGAAATCCATCCTTTCAAATTGATCCATGTCAAGAACTTGATCCAAAGTACATTGAAAGCAGTTCCAAAATTATTCAAGATCAACAATTTTTATCTCCAAGATACTACAATGATCTAATGGACACTCTCCAATCTATACAAGATGTTGCAAATGATGATCGTATCCATATAGCACATATTCCTTCATCTACTCATGAGACGAATACTCCTAATAGACATGTAGATGATCTTCATTCAAAACAAGAGTTTTGTACTCTTGATATCATGACCAAGGAACAAGAGTCTCGTACTCTTAACATTTGTACACATGATCAAGATATAGAAAAATCTAGAGACATATTAGAAATGGGTCATTAAGAAGGTTTCTACAAAATTTGTGAGCCATAAACATCCTGTGAAGGGATATCAAAAATGAATCATGACGAAGACTTTTATGTGGATAGTGAATCATCAACACCTCTTCAATAAGCATTAAAATAGGATATTTCACAAGATCAAGACAAGGATATGAATCAGTAAGTTATCCCACTTATGGAGGATCCTATCACTTATAAAATTGGATCACTTACCTTTTTTAGGGAAAGCTATATTATCAATGAAGAATATATTTCCTTTGAAGATCCACAATAGAGCAAAGAAGGATTAGCACCTTCTTTCCAAGGTAAATCATATCCTATTGCAAATAAAATGCTTGAAAAAATGAATTATCAAGGTAGAGGATTAGGCCTACATGAACATGGTATCCTTGAACCAGTGCATATTATTAGCAATCCTAAGCATCAAGGTCTTGGTTATTTAGAAATTAAGGGATCTAAAAATATCAGTGATACCTCTATAATACTAGGGGCAACTTCATCTCAAGAAAATGTCAACATAGGGAGCACAAGGAATCCTTATGATGAAACTAGTTCCAATACTACAACCACCTACGTCATGAATCTTCATCCACCCATCACCCCATCCACAAATTGGGACCAACATCAAAAGAAATATTTGAGTCAAAGCACAAAGAACATTATCAAATAAAAATAATTTGGGAAGCATAATGGACAAATTAAATACACATGGATACCAAAATATACAAAGAAAGAGTATCCCTATCGAACACCATTAGTCAAATAAATTATGGGGTAAAATAAGAAATGGAGATGTATCCATCAAAGACATCCACAAATGCAAAAGTAAGCTTCCCAAGTGATGTACAAAGTATATCAAGTAGTTGGTCCTATTTCCATACACACTTCTGTATCCACCCATCATTGCTCATCTTCCCAAGTTTGGAGAGTCAAAGGTTCCAAACTATCAACCAAGCCATATTTTATTCCTAAACACACTCCATACACACCTCCATGCATGATATCCAATTCTAACATTGACCATGTATTGTTAGCCACCCTTCATCATAAGGATTCAAAAGGAATTCTCTTGCGATGTGTGCATAAAGATAGAGTTAACGCTGCTATCAACAAAGTAGATAAGGAATCTCAAAAGTTGTATTCAAGTGCACATATACTAGAAAAGAAACTTCTTCAAGTAGGATATCAATGGCACATTATGAAAGAAGCATCTACATTGACACCACCAAGTGGTTCACCATGAACTTAAAATAAAAATAAATAAATAACAAAAAAAATAAAAAAATCATGAAAATAGTAATGAAAAAAAAAAATCCTCTAGTGAAAACCACTATGGTGGCACTTTGGATAGGTACCATGATGAAAACCTGGCAAATAGCCATCATGTGTAGAATTGAGCATCTATGTGCACTAGTTCAGGTGGAAGCATCTCATCCCATCCATGATAAATCCAACATTCCATCCATCTCATCTATAATAAATTCATTCATCCATAAACCATTTATCCAATCCGTTTTCATCCATCTACATCCATCGTCCAAGTTATCTTGATCTTAATAAAATTTCAGTGTAGAACTTACACTTGCTTATGGTAAACACCTTGACATGGGTCATTTTCATTGATCCTATCCTACCCAATGTTGTATAACACTGAAGCACTATCCAAATGAGAATCCTCTATTTGAACACCCTATCTTATCACAAAATAATCCATATACATCCATCCATATACCTATCCAAGCATCCACCCATGGAATTCTATACATTGCTAGACACTAGGGGCAGATATTTGCATCTTGCTTCAGGAAAAATCTTGATCTATATCTTCCAACTTATATGGTGTTCTGAACATTAGCAAACGTAAAATCAAATTGCTCAAAAAATTGTAACCAAAAAATCCAAATCACTAGCCCATGGCACATTGATCTGTAATTAGAGGTTTATAATTCAAATGTATTTAACCTTAATTACAATTGTTCTCGATCCAATAGAATTGCATGACTATGTTGTTTAACCATTGAGTCCACTTTTACATAAATTAATGAAATTAGTAATTACTACAATACTGTAATTAGAAATCAAATACTAAATTGAAAAATAAACTAAAATGAAATAAGATAGGAGATAGAAGAAGAATGAGACAAAATATAGAAAGATCATACGCAGGTTGATAATAGAGTTTTTCCTTCAAAGGACTACATCTCTAGGTCCGCTTCTCAATGTTGGACTGCTTTCATTAATATTTCCAAGTACCTAAAAATTCCTTGTTACAATATCAAGCTTCAAGAACTTGCATAAAATTCCTCACAATCTCTCTCACTATTACAATTTTTGGTGTATAATAACACCTTGTAATTCTTCTCTTCAAAAATTCTCATATTGGAATTATTTCTCCAAGTAGACTTGCTTAATTCCCAAGCCCAAACATCCCCTTTATATACCAATTTATTTCCTAATATGGGCTAAAGCCATATTATTTTGAAAATATACCCATATCTCCTTTACAAAGTAAAAATATTTACAAACTCTCCCCTTTACAATAAAATCTCCATAATAATCTCCATAATATTTTCCCTGGATGGCCCTTATAATTTGGGTTTACAAAAATAATTTCTTGGAAGCCTAAAAACACTCCCTTAAGTCATATAAGCCATTAATTTATTTTTGGCTTTTAACAATATAACTTATTTGGGCTTAGGACTAATTAAGGGATATATTGTTTTATTATATATATTTAACCCCTTTTATGAATCGGTTTCTCCCATTTTTTAAGGATTAAAATCCTTAATTTAGGGGTTTATCTATTTAATGGGGCTTACCCTTTTATTTTAATGATAATTCGGCATTTGGTTTTAGCTTTAAGGATTTAAATCCTTATTTTAAGGATTAAAGCTTGTTTTTAGGGATTTAAGCATTTAAATATGCTTTAAAAATAATATCCACCCACTTTAAACTCAACACCTTCCTATAACCTAGTGGTGGAGAGTAAAAGTAGGAAAGGGGAGGTTGAGAGTTCAAACCTCCTCACTCTATTTTTAACAAACAAGACAAACCAACACAAAGCAAAGGTGCCATGTGTCATCTATCTATGGGTACATGTGGCACATTCTTATTTATTCACCACATGACACATGGCATCATGATAATGGTCCATGTTGATTGCATGTGCCATGTAGGTTCTTTGTGCCACATCATCATAATTGCCACATGTGTTGCCACATTATCACGTTGATTGTACATTTGCGGATGTCATCAGTTGATTAGAGTCAAACTTTTGACCAACCTTTGACCAGTTGTAACTTTCACATACGAGCTCTGTTTTCAAAATTGAATATAGTTCTGAAATAAGCATGGTGAGAACTATGATTTGGAATCATTTGTGTTTCATTTCGAGATGATCAATTTTTCACCTTCTTTTTGTTTTGGCCCCCTGATTCACCTGTTTGACCAAACCTTTGACTGTGCATAACTTCTACATACATACTTCTTTTGAGCCCATTCAAGTTACGTCAAGACCGTGTCAGCAAGCTCTATGTGATGATGTTGGTTTCATGACATTTTGAGACTATGAAATTTACAAGTTTCCTAGATCCACCTAGATCATTCCTCCCCTTTGAGAAGCTTTTGGACCTCCAAAAGGTCTATTTTATTTATAATTTGAGCTAGGGAAATGTCACCCTACTTGCCTAGTATCATCTATCCTTCCTACAAAAATTTTGAACATCTAACCCATCACAAACACAAAGAAATATGAGATAGCTTTACTGATACAAGGGTATGTGCATGATCATCATGGAAAAAATAGGCCCTTAAGTGGCAAAAAATTCAGAGAAATCAAAGTTAGGCAACTTGACATAAAAATTTGAATAAGTTATCTATATTATTTCAAAAATATGTAAGAATAGACTATGTAGCAAATTGAATGTAGTTTCTAAACTACTAGATTTTTATTTATTTTTTTAAATCTATTTGGTGAAAATTTGAAATTTCAATGCAGTAGTACTTAAATTTTAGGGAAAAAATAAGAAGTAGGTGTCTGTCTGATGACCCTAACCACAATAAAATGGTAATATTTTTTTATAAGATTTTAGACATAAGTAGAGGACTCATGTAAGGATGTGATGCACATTTTTTTGTATTTTTTTTCCAAGTAAATAATTAATTATTATTTTTTTATTACAACTTTAAAAAAATATTAAAACTTGTATGTCTAACCACCTTAACTTGGTAAAACTCCATGAAATTCAAATTTTCTTTTATTAATCCTATAGTATGAGCATAGAATGTGATTCATGTTTTGGATTCCAAAATGTGATAAAAGCTATTGATGTTTTTCAATTAGCCTATCAATCAAGACTTTAGTCATAATTCAAATAGAAAAAGAATAATAATTATTTATTAAATTCAAATTAAAGCATAATTTACATTGGTGGAAAGCTGAGAATCTCCTTTAAAAACCCTTTTCATTTTATCAATTTTGGGGAAAAAAAAAGTCATCAGCCACATACCCTACAAATACCCATCATATTGCCACTTTTTGGCCCATCATGATCCTGCACATACCCACAATCAACTGCATGTTCATCAATATTCACTGTCACATTCATCATCCACATAGAAATAAATAGAAGAATAACAAGCAACAATACTAAATACACTAATGTGAAGGAAATAGTATCAATATTTTGGATCTCCTAAATAGGAACATTGTTAGAAAATGAAACATTCAAACCCTCTTTTACCACCTCTGGTTGAAAACCTGATTCTGCTTGCAACTGATCCTCACACTATATTGTCTGTGACACTCTATCATCTTCATTCTTAGTATCACTATCTAACATGAGAGTTAAAGCATTGCTTGCATTTACAATCATTTTCATATGCCCTATGTTTACAACAGATCTTTCATTCTTCATGCGATGAGCTTTTACAATATATTCAATTCCATCCTTAAACAAATGATACTTGTTATGTTCCTTGTAGAAAATGGCATTTATGTCATACAAGAAAGGACTACCTAGAACCATCACATAGATGTCAAGTGGAATTACATCTAATTCTACCTCATCTACGAACTTGGATGTGATTGCAAATCAGAGTTTACACTATTGTGACACATGTAGCCGAGCATTATCATGCACCTAACCTAGTGGATAGGGTCTAGGATGAGGAGTTGTTTTTAATCCCAATTGCTTAACAACTTGTTCTGAGATAAGATTAACTTGTGACCTACTATCTATTAGTTTATCAATATTAGTTTGTTTAGTAATAGCCCTTATATGAAACAATTCATTCCTCTTACTTTCTGTTAGGGTTAGAGATGGCAGATCTAACAATTAAATGCAGATTTAATAAACAAAAACAGAGAAACTAAAACATACACAGAATAAATCATAACACAAAGATTTAACGTGGTTCACCCAATCCGGGCTACATCCACCAAACCGCAGCCATCCAATACTTTTATTATCCAGTGAAAAACCTCTTACAATCTTGTGAATAATCACGTTTTTCATCATACTGAAATACCCATCCGAACCCCTTTTTACCAAGCTTAGAAGCTTCCAGATTTTTGGGTTCTAGAAAATCAGATTTTTCTTTTTTCATTGATTTTTCCCTTTTTCGGTGATCACGCGAAAAAGTAGGAAGAAAATTTTTCTCAAGGGCTACCGCCCCCGAACCCCCACCCAGGGCTCAGCCCGGCCCCGGACCCTGGCGAGGACGGGGGGCCAGGGTGTACAGTATACCATGGGCTATACAGTATAGCATGATCAGTCACCACATACCAACACTTTCAACAGGTACTTCATTACACTTTGATGAATAAGCATAGGAACTAGTACTGACAAAAGGAAAATTACCTTTGATACCCACAACTGAGATCTTGGTTTCATAATTAGAATTGGATCTGAGATCATGCACGATAGTTGTGGTCTGTTGCTTATCCTTTTGATCCTTGAACCATTTCAGTTTCCGATCAGGATGCAATTTCTAGCACTTTGCATCTTCGTGCCCTTTCTTCTTGCAATGTGAGCAATAAGGCTTCTCGTCCTCTTTCTTTACAATAGTTTTCCGTTGCATTTTCTCCTTCCCTTTCTTGCTCCCTTTGTGCTTACTTGAGTCCATCAACAGATTTGCATGGCTATTCCTTTAGCTTGTTTCCAAATGGATAGCTTGCACACTAACTTCATCAATGTTAGTTGGATTAAACATAAGTATTGTATGTCTCAAACTTTCATGTAATCCACCTATATATTTTAACAAATTTTCTTGTGTGTATAAAGGAATGCCCAAAATTAAATCCCTCTTCCCAAACTCTTGTGTATATTCTTGCACACTTTGTCCTTTCTCTTGTCTTAATGATTGTCAGTTCATTACTACTTTTTGCATATGCCCTAATGGATAAAATTGTTTCTTAAGTGCAGCTATAAACTCAAACCAAGAAGAAATAAGTTTTCCATAATGAATTAGATCTTACTGTGTTCTACTCTCCCACCAAATTAAGGTTGTGCTTCCCAAGCGAAGAGTGGCTAATTGGATTTTTTGAGAATCCTTAGTAAACTTCTAAATTCTACAATAAACTTCAATTTGTTTTATCCAATTATCAAGTTTTTTTGCATCTAGTTCTCCATTATACATTGGAAAATCAAATTTAACATCAAGTTTCAACAAAGGTGAATTAACTTCAGATTTCATAGGTTGTTTCTTTTTGGAAGAGTTAGACAAAGAATAAGAAGAAGATGAAGATGAAGAAGATGAGGAAGATGGGGATGGAGGTTCAGGAGGGTCACCACCACCTCCTACTCCCTTACCTTTGTCTTCTTTCAACGAGGATTTAGCTTCCTCCTTCTTTCTAGCCTTGCTTACCTTTTTCCTCTATTGCTCTTGCCTCTCTTGGAAAAGAACTTCCACAATAGCCTTCATTTCGAGAAATGTTTTTTGGACAGATTTCTCATCAAGCTTTGTAGGACTTTGTTCAGCTACCATCTCTGCTTGTGGAAAAGTCCTTCATTTTCTGATCTCAAGATTGAACTCGGTAAGTGCACCTCCTCCTTGCTTCAATTTCAACCTGGTAAGCATTCACTTATGCAATTTCCTCCAAAATAGGCTATGATACCAATTTGATTTGTAATTAGAGGTTTACAATTCAAATGTATTTAACCTTAATTACAATTATTCCCGATCCAATAGAATTTTATGACTATGTTGTTTAACTGTTGAGTCCACTTTTACATAAATTAATGAAATTACTAATTACTACAATGTTGTAATTATAAATCAAATATTAAATTGAAAAATAAACTAAAATGAAATAAGACATGAGATAGAAGAAGAATGAGACAAAAGATAGAAAGATCAGACACAAGCTAATAACAGAGTTCATCCTTCAAAGGACTACGTCTTTGGGTCCACTTCTCAATATTGGACCACTTTCATTAATATTGCCAAGCACCTGGAAATTCCTTCTCACAATATCAAGCTTCAAGAACTTGCATAAAATTCCTCACAATCTCTCTCACTATTACAATTTTTGGTGTATAATAACACCTTGTATTTCTTCTCCTCAAAAATTCTCACACTGGAATTATTTCTCCAAGTAGACTTGCTTAATTTCCAAGCCAAAACATCCCCTTTATATACCAATTTATTTGCTAATTTGGGCTAAAACCATATTATTTTGCAAATATACCCATATCTCCTTTACAAAGTAAAAATATTTACAAACTCCCCCCTTTTCAATAAAATCTCCATAATAATCTCCTTAATATTTTCCCTAGATGGCCCTTATAATTTGGGCTTACAAAAATAATTTTTCAAAAGCCTAAAAAAACTCCCCTAAGTCATATAAGCCATTAATTTATTTTTAGCTTTTAACAATATAACTTATTCGGGCTTGTGATTTTTTATTATTCTTTAAAATAGGAGCTTATGTGCTTTAATTAAAGGATACATTGTTTTATTATATATATTTAACCCATTTTATGAATCGATTTCTCCCATTTTTTAATGATTAAAATCCTTAATTTAGGGGTTTATCTATTTAATGGGGCTTACCCTTTTATTTTAATGATAAGTCAACATTTGGTTTTAGCTTGATAGATTTAAATCCTTATTTTAAGGATTAAAGCTTGTTTTTAGGGATTTAAGCATTTAAATATGCTTTAAAAATAATATCCACCCACTTTAAACTCAATGCCTCATATAGGCTAGTGGTGGAGAGTAAAAGTAGGAAAGGGGAGGTTGAGATTTCAAACCTCCTCACCTTATTTTTAACAAACAAGACAAACCAATGCAAAGTAGAGGTGCCACATGGTGTCTATCTATGGGTACATGTGGCACATTTTTATTCATTCACCACATGACATGTGGCATCATGGTATTGGTCCATGTCGACTGTATGTTCCATGTAGGTACTTTGTGCCATGTCATAATAACTACCACATGTGTTGCCATGTAATCATGCTGATTATACATTTGTTGATGTCATTAGTTGACCAAAGTCAAACTTTTGACCAACCTTTGACCAACCTTAACTTTCATAAACAAGCTTCATTTTTGAAACCAAATATAGTTCCAGAATCAGTGTGACGAGCACTACAACTTGGAATCATTTGTGTTTCATTTTGAGATGATCCATTTTTTCATCTCTTTTTTTTGGCCCCCTGATTCCCCTATTTGACTGAACCTTTGACTATGCATAACTTCTACATACAGACTCCTTTTGAGCCCATTCAAGTTGCGTAAGGACCATGTCAATGAGCTCTATGTGATGATGTTGGTTTCATGAGATTTTGAGACTATGAAATTTTCAAGTTTCTTGGATCCACCTGGATCACACATTTTAATGAGAAGATCCTTATCAAGATTTATCTTTCATCAAACATCAATCCGAATAATCAATATCAGTTGCATCTAATTCATGCTTCAAAATCACATCAAATCATTCAAAATGGATTTTGTTCCAAATCGAGCTTCACAATCTTGATCAATCAAATCCAATCAATCCATCATCATCTCGGGATATCCTTCCCAATCCTTGTGTTGCTTAACACTATCCTTGCATTTTTGTGTATCCTCAACATTGTTATCATCACCAATCTTAATCAATCAAATCCATTGAATCCATCATCATCTTGGGATATCCTTCTCAATCCTTGTGTTGCTTAACACTATCCTTGCATTGTTGCGTATCCTCAACAATGTTATCATAATCAATCTTGATCAATCAAATCTAATCAATCCATTATTATCTCGAGATATTGATAGGGAGGGGTTGGATGAGGCACTCACTACCCCATGCTCTGAGTCCTTGCTCCTAAGAACTCCTAGGTGTCTCTTCCACCTTGTCTCAGTGGTCTTGCCTCAGGTCTAGGTGCCAATGTTTCTATTGGCCAACCCCACTATCAATAAGTTGTCCTTCTACCAAGCCAACCTTGGTGCTTCGCCATATACTCTCCATTGGCCCTTACTCTTCCTTAAAGACCAAATTCTCTCCACATTCAACTTGTTAACTTGTAGAGGTGTAACACATTTAAATAGCTTTAGAGGACTCTACCTAAGGTTCTTATAGCTTCTCAAGACTCCCATTTACCATCGCTTCCACAATCCTTCTTCTAGAGTTAGGAAAGGCTACAAGCCTTGAGCCCCCAATTAGGTCTTTGAACAGGGGTAAAATGTTTTTTCCTTCTAAACCCACCAAATGACCTAGGTTATTTGCTTAGGAATGGTGGTTCTCATGTCCTTTCCTTGAATATTTTTAGGGTTTTAGAATAGCACTGCCCGTACACTACTCAAACACATAAATGGACAAAAAGCTAGGGTTTCTAAGCTTTTTAAAGTTGTTTTTAGAATGTCAAGAATTTATCCTATCAAATGAGTCTCTAGAACCCCCTCCTAACCACCATGCACTGCTAAGACCCTTAAGAAAATCCACAAAAAATAATTTCTCAAAAATCTCATTTCCCCTGCAAGTTATGTGACTTTTTCTCCAATTCTGCCCTAACCGGACCTGCACTAGCTCACCTAGGGCAAAGCTTTGCTAGCATCTCCTGCACTGCCACAAACTATAATAAATACCATTTTTACACTAAGGGAGCCTGGAAACAAATCCCAAAGGGTCATACAATTTGTACAGTGGGGAAGTGCACTAGGACTCCATTTTCTCAAACTGCCTGATTCAAGCCAGAAAATGCAGAAACCAAACTATATAAAAATAAAAGATGAAAAATGATTTGTAAAAAAAAATAGATGGCACTCCAAGCTTGCACAATATCAACACTACATACTACTAACAAGACAACAATAATTTTACTCCATTAAAGCTCAGTTTAAAAGCTAAACACAGAAAACTATCTCTCCAACACTGTATTCTTCAGCTTTACAAAATATCACTCTAACAAAAATGCCTTCAACCCTATCTCATGGTCAAGCCATGTCTTAAATAGGCCCTCAAATCAACTAAGTTCTTCTTTTCGAACCCATAGATGACCTATTGAAACAATTTATAAAACCCAATGTGTTTTCTAACCTTTGATAGGGTTGGCAACCTAGACAAGTTAGAGCTTCAAAACCCATTCAAGATTTTCACCTCCCAATACATTGATCATAATAGATCAAGGTTTATTCCTACTCCACCAAATTCTAACAAAATGGTCAACATGACCTCAAGATAACACAACAAAATTTGAACTTCCTTCTAGACTTCAGGAAAACCCATGTTTCCCAGGTGCTCCTACACCATTCTCCCCCTCTCAATACAAACAACTAAGGACTTTTAGGAGTGATCAAAGACATGTCAATTCCTTGATTCTTAAAGTCTACTTCTTCTACCTAGGTAGCTTCAAATTCATGCTTGTTCTTCCATTTGACAAGATGCTCCATGTACACCTTGTGCCTTGTAGCCTTCTTCACTCTTGACTCCAAAATATTCTCCGCTTGTAGCTTGTCTAGAGTTGGTAGTGTCATGTTGTTGACATCCTTGAATATCTCCCTGCTATTCTGATCCATGTTAGTGACTAACCCCTTATAATTGATCAGATCAGCCATAATAAACACTAGAGATATGCCTAGGTCTGCTGGTAATTCCACTTTGTAAGCATTATTGCCATACTTGGCTAACACCTTGCATGGTCCCACTCTTTTCATCTGGATTTTGGTTGAAATTCCCTTCTGCAATCTGGATTTGTTAAGGTGGACCATGACATAGTCCCCTACTACAAATTGTACATTCTTCCTTGACAAATCAACTTTCTCCTTCAACTTGTGGGTTGCTACTTGGACTGTTTTCTTAACCTGCTCCTGAATCTCTTTGATGGTCTGAGTGAAGTCTTTTGCATGTCCACTCCTATTCTCCATAGATCCAAGGTCTTTGAGCTCACAAATGCCTCTTGGGTGCATCCCATACACAACTTCAAATGGACTCTTCCCCGTGGTTCTGTTTACATTGTCATTATAGGCGTATTCAGCTTGGGAAATAACCATATCCCATGTCTGTCCATATTATTTAGTTAAGCACCTTAAAAGATTACCAAGCACCCTATTCACCACCTCTATTTGACCATCAGTCTGAGGATGGTAAGCTGATCCAAATGACAGATTTGTTCCCAATCTGCTCCATAGAGTCTTCCAAAAATGACTCATGAACTTCACATCTCTGTCTGAAACAATGCTTAGAGGCAAGCCATGGATCCTTACAACCTCCTTGAAGAAAAGGTGAGCTATGTAACTAGCATCATGAGTAGTTTTGTAGGGAATAAAATGACTCATCTTGCTAAATCTGTCTACCACAACATAAACACTGTCACAACCAGTCTTGGTCTTAAGAATACCTACCGCAAAATCCATGCTCACACACTCCCATGGTCTGTTAGGAATGGGAAGGGGTTGATATAAACCAGCATTGCTAGCTCCTCCCTTAGCTTTCATGCACACAACACACTGTTCCACATATCTTCTAACATCTCTTGCCAACTTAGGCTAGTAATAGAACCTTTGCACTAGTTCTAAAGTCTTATTGATGCCAAAATGCCCACTAAGACTACCATTATGCTTTTCCTAAATTAGATTTTCCCTCATAGACCCTCTTGGAACACATAACTGATTACCCTTAAATAACAGTCCATTTTGCAATGTATACTCAAAATATTGGCTATGAAAATGATTCTCAAAATTAGAACATACCTTGTAAGCTTCTGAGAAGTCTTCATCTTCTCCATAGAGGTCTTTGAAAATC
Organism: Sequoia sempervirens; assembly: GCA_007258455.2. Taxonomy (NCBI): domain Eukaryota; kingdom Viridiplantae; phylum Streptophyta; class Pinopsida; order Cupressales; family Cupressaceae; genus Sequoia; species Sequoia sempervirens. The sequence continues at coordinate 76,578,052 of VDFB02047397.1, read as the reverse complement.
TCTAATCCAATGCTCTATAGCTGTATCTCCTGCACTGTCAACAACCTTCTGCTTAATGCAGCTGCCACCTTGTTCATTTTCCCTTTCTTGTGCTTGATGGTAAAAATAAAATCTTGGATGTATTCCATCCATTTCAAATGCTTATTACTTAACTTCTCTTGGGTGTTGATATAACTAAGTGCCTAGTTATCAGTAAAGACCACAAACTCTTTGGGTAACAAATAATGCCTCCACTTCCTAAGGGACTGCACTAAAGCATATAACTCTAGATCATAGGTAGAGTACTTTTGCTTGGCTTCATTGAGATTTTCACTAAAGAAGGCCACAGGCCTACCTTCTTGACTAAGTACTCCTCCTACTGCTACTCCACTTGCATCACACTCAACAGTGAACAACTTGTCAAAACTAGGCAATAGTAGAATAGGTTGAGTTGCCACTTCTTGTTTTAGTTTGTCAAACCCTTTATCAGCCTCTTGAGTCCACTTAAACTTTGTTTTCAGACCATCTTTGATAGTATCTAGGACTGGCACACATATACCGCTAAAGTTCCTTATGAATTTTCTATAAAAGTGGGCCAATCCATGAAAACTCCTTACCTCTGTTGTTGTGGTTGGTGTAGGCTAGTTTAGGATGGCTTCCACCTTGCTTGGATCCATCTTTAATGAGCCTTTGGATACTACAAATACCAAGTAGACAAGCTCTTGCTTGAAGAACTCACATTTCTCAAGATTGATTTCCAACTTCTCCTCTTGCAACCTTTTAAGAACCATCTCCACATGCTTGAAGTGTTCTTATGTTTTCTTACTGAAATTCAGTATGTCATCAAGATATACTACCACAAAGATCCCTGTGAAATCCTTAAGCACTTCATTCATGAGTCTCATGAATTTTCTAGGGGAATTTGAGAGGCCAAATGGGATCACTTTCAACTAATATAACCCATCATTTTTCTTAAAAGTTGTCTTCCACTCATCACCATCCTTAATTCTGATCTGATGGTACCCACTCTTGAGATCCAACTTTGTGAAGAACTGAGCACCTCCAAGACAATCCATAAAGTCTTCAATTCTAGTAATAGGAAACCTATGCCTAATGGTGATCCTATTTATTGCCCTAGAATTAGTACAAAATCTCCACTTACCTCCCTTCTTGGTTGCTAAAACCACTGGCACTGCACAAGGGTTGATGCTCTTTTGAATCAATCCTTGATCCAATAATTCTTACACTTGCCTGGCTACCTCTAGGTTCTGCTCTGGAGTAAGTTTGTATGCTGCTTTGTTAGGTAATGAGGCTCTAGGTATGAAGTCAATTTGATGACTTATGGCTCTCTTTGGTGGTAAAGTTGCAAGTGTACCATCACTAACTATGCTCTTTTACTTATCAAGCAACCTTTGGACTGCTTCTGGTAGGACTGTCTTTTTAGCCTTATCTTCCTCTTTAGGTTGCAACACAACCACATATCCTTCATTCCCTTGGTGTAGGTCCTTAAGGAACTCCTTACCACTGCTCAACATGATGTTAAGTGTCTTGGACTGTCCGCATCTTCTTCTGACAGTGACTACAGCTTGAAGGTTCTTCCATCCTTTTTGAATGAAATAGTATTCTCTTTCCCATCATACATAACACTCCTATCATACTACCATGGTCTACCCAGTAGTAGATGGCATGCATCCATGGGTAATACATCACAAAATAACTTATCTTTGTATCCTCCAATTGAAAATTCCACCGTTACTTGCTCATTAACTAGAACACTCTACCCTTTATTCAGCCATGTGACCTTGTAGGGGTTATTGTGAGGTACCTTCTCCAATTTCAGTTTAGTTACTACCTCCTCTGAGATTATATTGCCTGTTGAACCTGAGTCTACTATGACCTTGCATACTTTTCCAAGTATCTTGCACCTCACTCTAAATAGAGCTATCCTCTGTTTTGGTTCCTCTTTAACCAGTTGTCTGATCAAAACTCTGTTAAACATTAGATTCTCTCCTACCTCAGATTCTATATGACTGATCTCAGATGCTTTGGGACTCATGGTGTCCTCTTGTGCATAAGCCACTCTCTTTTCATTTCTTGATGAGGAAGCTTTCTCCGGGCACCTATAAGCAAGATGACCTTGTTGGTTACAATGATAACAGTTCATGTTTGCAAAATAGGAATTTCTCTTGCTTGCTCCTCTTCCTCTGTTTGAACCTCGTTGAGGTCCTCTACCTCTATTAAATCCACCTCTTGTAGATGTTTCACCTCCATGCTCTGTGAGTTTAGACTCACCTTGATTTCTTTGGTCACTGCCTCTTCCTTGGTAACCACCACACTATCATCTTTGATCTCTTTGATCTCTTCCTTTGCCTCTACCCTTAGAAGACTGATCTTGCTTCCTCTTGTTCCTTTCCTCAAACTTTATAGCCAACTAATAGCATTGGTGCATTGTCTTGGGACTTAGCAAAGCCATCTCTTCCTGGATATTCCACTTCAAACCATTAAGGTATCGAGCCACCTTGAGACTCTCATCCTCTGTCACATTAGATCTCATGAAAAGTTTTTGAAACTCCTCAGTGTAAGTGTTTACATCTTGGTCTTTCTACCTCAGACTTTTCCTCTTCTTGTGCAATTGAATCTCATATTCATCTAGCATGTAGGCTTCTTTCACCTTAGCAACCATTCCTTTATAAGTTGATATGGGTTGTTTGCCTTCTTTTTCCCTTTTTGTCTAAATAAACTTCCACCATGTCAAGGCTGATCCTCTCAATCTTGACTTAGCAACCTTCACCTTCTAAGCTTTAGTGATTCCATCACACTCAAAATGATTCTCCATGCCTTCTATCCAATCCATGACTAGGTTTGCTTCCATCTTTCCACTAAAAAGTGGTATGCCTTAATGTGCTTTTCCACTCAAGGCTTTCAATGCCTTCAAGAAAGGCTCCTCCTTCAAAACAAGGTTAGGTTCAGGGGTCTTATCTTCCTCTACAACCTCTTCTTCTTTTGGAATTCTTCCCTCAAACTATGCACTCCTCACTACTTCCTCAAGCTGGGCTATCCTTTCCCTCAATTTCCTATTATCTTCCTCCTGCTCTTCAACCATCTTGGCCAATTGTGCATTTGTCACCATGATGGTAGTATCACTTGACTCAACCTCTGACATATATTACTCTTTCCTAGATCTTTTGCTTGCTCTGATACCAATCTAATAGGGAGGGGTTGGATGAGGTACTCACTGCCCCATGCTCTGAGTCCTTGCTCCTAAGAACTCCTAGGTGTCTCTTCCACCTTGTCCCAATGGTCTTACCTTAGGTCTAGGTGCAACTATTTCTATTGGCCAACACCACTATCAATAAGCTATCCTTCTACAAGGCCAACCTTGGTGCTTCGCCATATACTCTCCATTGGCCCTTACTCTTCCTTAAAGACCAAATTCTCTCCACATTCAACTTGTTAACTTGTAGAGGTGTAACACATTTAAATAGCTTCAGAGGACTCTACCTAAGGTTCTTATATCTTCTCAAGACTCCCATTTACCATCACTTCCACAATCCTTCTTCTAGGGTTAGGAAAGGCTACAATCCTTAAGCCCCCAATTAGGTCTCTGAATAGGGGTAAAATGATTTTTCCTTCTACAACCACCAAATGACCTTGGTTCTTTGCTTAGGAATGGTGGTTCTCATGTCCTTTCCTTGAAGATTTTTAGGGTTTTAGAACAGCACTGCCCATACACTGCTCAAACACAGAAATGGACAAAAAGCTAGGGTTTCTAAGCTTTTTAAAGTTGTTTTCATATTGTCAAGAATTTCTCCTATCAAATGAGTTGCTAGAACCCCCTCCTAACCACCATGCACTGCTAAGACCCTCAAGAAAATCTACAAAAAATAATTTCTCAAAAATCTCATTTCCTCTGCAAGTTATGTGACTTTTTCTCCAAGTCTGCCCTAACTGGACCTACACTGGCTCACCTAGGGCAAAGCTTTGCTAGCATCTCCTGCACTGCCACAAACTCTACTAACTACCATATTTACACTAAGGGAACCTAGACACAAATCCAAAAGGGCCGTACAATTTGTACGGTGGGGAAGTGCACTAGGACTCCATTTTCTCAAACTACCTGATCTAGGCCAGAAAATGCAGAAACCAAACTATATACAAATAAAAGATGAAAAATGATTTGTAAAAAGAAATAGATGGCACTCCAAGCTTGAAAAATATCAACACTACATACTACTAACAAGACAATAGCAATTTTACTCCATTAAAGCTCATTTTAAAAGCTAAACACAGAAAATTATCTCTCCAATGTTGTATTCTTCAAATTTACAAAATATCACTCTAACAAAAATGCCTTCAACCATATGTCATGGTCGATCCATGTCTTAAATAGGCCCTCAAAACAACTAAGTTCTTCTTTTTGAACCCATAGATGACCTATTGAAACAATTTATAAAACCCAATGTGTTTTCTAACCTTTGACAAGGTTGGCAACCTAGACAAGTTAGAGATTCAAAACCCATTCAAGATTTTCACCTCCCAATCCATTGATCATAATAGATTAAGGTTTATTCCTACTCCACCAAATGCTAAAAAAATTATCAACATGACATCAAGATAACACAACAAAATTTGAACTTCCTTCTAGACTTCAGGAAAACCCATGTTTCCCAGGTGCTCCTGCACTAGATATCCTTCCCAATCCTTCTGTTGCTTAATACTATCCTTACATTGTTGTGTATCCTCAAAAATGTTATCATCATCAATCCATCGATTCGATAAGTCAACCTTAGCTTGGTTTTCAACAAGATCCCCGACAGATCATTGATTTTGTCACACATATCCATATCCAAATCATCAAAATCATGTGAAAAATTCAAAAACATCCAAAACATATCAAAATCCTAAAATAATTTAAAAAGTCATAAAAACATCAAAAACATGGAAATCCGAACTACGTCGTCTCTGAGCTTAAACGTAGGAAAGGCTAATCTTTGATCATCCCCCGAGACACAAAATTAAAAAAAAAATCATAAATATGACAAAACACTAAAAACATTGAAATTTTTAAAAAATCAAAACATTTGTAAAACATCTCGAAAAAGCCAAAACAACCTCAAAACATTACAAAGTACCAAACGCATTCAAAAAACCCAAAAAATCATCCATCTTGTTTCACAATCACCCAAAATAAACTTCCACTCATAATAAATGAATTGTCACTTTCATCCTTTGGAAAAACAATCGAAAACAAGCTTAGCAAATTGAAAGTAAAAACTCAAACATCAAGGTTTCGAGTCTAGGTCAGTAGGTAGACAAGTTGGTAACCCCTTGGTACTAATATCCCATCATCTAATTTTTCCCAAATCATCTAATAACATCATGTCCTAGGATGCATCCTTCCTACAATGAGCATCAACATCAGGCATCACTGTAGTTTAGTCTTGGCTAAAGGTGTGAAGAACATTAGCTTGTTTGTTTACTTGGTCCTTTTCTCTTTGATTTATCTTATTGCGCTCATTCCAATGACCTCTCAATCATATCTAAACAAAACAATTTAGAGAGAAAGGAATGGGGCATTCATCATTATCTTTTTATCTATTGTGCTTGTTGGATATTCTTGTAATATAACCTTGACTATGCTTACCTTGTTTGATCTATAGGGATGGTGTTTTAGATGTCTTGTTGACCGCATGGGAAGGTTCTCTTTTCTATGTTTTGGTTCAAGATGTTCGAAATATATGAACTACATCCTAAATAAGGTTTTGTATGCCAGGTGTGAACAAGGATACTCCTATCTAATTGTCAAGTCAAAGTCCATCTCACTAGGTACAATGCCATCATGGTTTTCTATACCTTGATGCATCCTATATATGTGTGTTATCAAACATAAGGTAAGTAAGCTCTTTACATCCCCAATCTTTGATAAGTGAAACATCATCAATCTCTCATCATTATTTCTAATAAATTCTTGGGAGATCATGGACTTGTTGGATCCTCTTTTCATCATCTCAATTCTTCTCTTTTCTCCCCACACTAGCATGGTATCATATCGGTAAACCATACATCACCAATGCATCCATCCTGCATCCACAAATCATTAGCATATATAAATCTCATATTCATAGAATAAAGCATCCATCTGCATACTCACTATATATCACATCATCCATTTTGCATTATCATTTAGGGCATAATGTAGATGTGTTATTCTAAGCATCTTAAATCATTGCATATCATAAATATTTGCATCCATACATCCATATTGCAAACATCATCATCATAGCCATTCATGCAACCATCTTGAACCTCCTTTTCATGAGATTGACCCTCAAATCAAACTTTCTACTTGATCTCTCGAGGGGGCAGTATAGGGTCATCCCACAATAATGGGTTACACTTTTTGGCCAAACTTGACACTGAAATCAACATTTTCAAAAAACACTTCACTTTCTAACACCTATAGTAGGTAAACTATTAGGAATTTGAAAATGATGTAAAATAGTGATTTGTGAGATTTTTTCTATAGATTTTAAATATATATTTTTAAAAAAAATTGAATTAATTTTTTTTTTTTTGCCTCCTTTGATAACTAGTTTTTAATAGTAAACAACATTTTTTAAAAGTGATGTGTACTTCGACACACATAACTTTTTTCTACAAAGGATAAAATTTTGATTCTTTTTAATTTAGGTTGCTAACACTAGTATCTATTGGTTTCATTTTGTTTCATAATGTTTTGTTGAATTTATTTTTTTTTATTAAGTTTTGAAGTCAAAACATTTACAATTTAGACATAGGTGCACTTCGGCTTGCATAACTTTTTTGGTATGTATTGAAATTCAATTTATTTATTTTTGTTAGAATGAGGACACCAATACCTAGGGCGTATATATTTTTCAAAAAAAAAAATCAAATTTAATATTTTTCCACAATGAAAACCCTATGTTTAGTTAAACAAAAGAATAAAATGAAAAATGAAAACAAAGTATATTAAATTTATAGTTGTTGGAAAGCATGCTTCGAGCACTACACTCCCCCAACTTGGTTTATCAAGTTTGAATCCATTTGCACCTCCTTTTTGGGCTTTGATAGTCAAAAAAATACATAAAATTTGAAATGGTGGAGGGGGAAGAGAAAAAAGGGGGGTTCATTAGAACCCCCCTTCATTCGAACCCCCTTCATTAGAAGGGTTGGTTCGAATGAACCCCTCTCCATTCTACTAAATTTTTCCATGAAAGTTTCCTCTAAGATAGCCTTCAAACAAAGGCCCCAAAAAATGCATTTAAATGGCTAATTTTTGGATTTCCTAATATTAGCATTTTTTATTTTTTATTATTTCCAATTGTTTTTTTATTTTCTTAAGTTTCTATTATGAAAGTATGTGAATTTTTTCTATATAAGTAAGAAAAAAATCATAGAAATTGGCATTTTTTATTTTTTATTATTTGCAATTGTTTTTTTATTTTCTTAAGTTTCTATTATGAAAGTATGTGAATTTTTTCTATATAAGTAAGAAAAAAATCATAGAAATTGTCAAAGATATTTTAGTTTTACAGGGAAAGCTTTAGAGGAGAATATCTGAAGAATTGTGAAAAATATTTTTGTTCTATTGGAGGAGAATATTGAAGAATTGTCAAAAATATTTTTGTTCTATTGGAGGAGAATATTTCAAGATCCGAATAGGCTTTGGAGGAGAATATCTGAAGATCAAAAGAGGCTTTGTTCTATTGGAGGAGAAGATTAGAGGAATTTTCAAGCAATATTTTACAAAGAAGGAGATGGGAAACAAAAAAAAAAAAACAAAGGAAGAGTCAACGAAAGAATTTAGTAGAAGAGGAACAAAGATTATGTGAAGAAAGCTTGCAAAGATATTATAGATGAAAACAAGGTATGCCAAACTTGTGCCTCTCCCAATATTATTCCTTTTGTATCCCTTTAACCTTCCATTTTATATTTTTATTCAAGAATTATGTAGGAGGATTAATATATTTCTTTTGATCAACGTAAAATTTCCTATCTCAAACCTATCTCAAAATTATTTAGTTTCATGCATTCTTTGTAGAAATTTAAGAGTTATAATATCTTAATTTACACTAGATTTAATATTGCAACCTTAATTTTCTTTCTTTAAACTAACATGCATTTCCCCTCATTAGCCCCACACTTAAAGATGAAATAAATACCCAAAATGATTAATTACCATGAAATACCAAAAGCCTTTAATAGAAGACAAAAAAATTGAATAGGTACTGAGCATTATTAATAGAAATCACAAGTGTGACATTATGAAAAAATTTATGGTAAAATTGATGAGAATAGAACAAAAGAGATAATTAATTATCTACAAAATTAACTACTGGAAAGCCATAGAAGGGGATGTAATTGGAATCTATCAAAGTAATACAAGAATCCAAGGAATTTTATAGTTGATAGAGAGAAACAACAACTTTCCAATCTTACAAAAAGTTAAGATGCTTCTCCATGAAGGTTGTGTCATCATTCTCCCTTCATCACCTTTACTTTGTGTCCTCTAGTTCTCAAGCTATTCCTGATCTAATCAAGAATGGAGTAATATTTCAATCTCTCTTGTAACATTTTAATGTTGTTGGCATTTTTCTTTATGGGGGCTCTACTAACTTTAATTACCCTCCTTAGAATAGCTTTGATCCATAAAATATTTCTCTAAAAATGCAATTCATTCACCACTCTTAGTGTTTTCCATTTTCATTTCACTAATTTATTCCATAACCTCCCAATGTTTGAAGAAAAGTTGTTCTTCTTTCATAGGTACAAGCTCCTTTTCCTTGGAAGTTTCTTAGCCATTTAGATAGTTTTTAGTTTCATTTTGTTGGTCTCAATGAAGAGCCACTTAAGGATTGTATGATGAATGATAACCTCTTTGTTCATATCAATATTTTTATTTGCAATCAAGTTCACAATTGAAGCAACAACCTCTAAAGAGAGAGAATGGCATGGAAGATCAGCCAATGAAATAAAAGGGGCAAGGCATAAATATTTCACTTTACCTCATCTTCCAAATCAATTTCATCCTCCATTTTCACTTTACTCTTCACCTTAAGATTATTTTTCTACCCTCCACTCCCTTTAGTTTACCATCCAAAATGGGTTCATTCTCATCATAGTTTTCCCCTTCTTGAATGTGACTTTAGTGCTTCTAATACCTTCACCACCAAAAAAAATCATTCTAGTATCTTCACCACCAAAAAATTGCATTCTTCCATGATTCTCAAGATCATTAGGGCCAAAGACAAGACTTTCTTGGAAAGAGGACCTAGGGTCAAGACTCAATGTAAGAAGAATAAAACATTTTAGGAGTGTAATCCATAATGGAATAAGGTCATATCTTCTTATAGTAATGTAAGTCCAATTTAGAAGAAGCAAGGTGGATTCTACAAGTAGCAATGACAAGTGGGGGTTTCAAGGATAATTTGTGTTTAATAAGTAGGATGAAATATTTGTGTAGGGAACAACCTTAATTATTCTATTAAATTCAAGAATATAGTATTCAAGAAAGTGTAACATAACGAAAGGAAAAATCACTAGGTAATTGTTATGAAAATAGAAAAATGGTGTAAAATGGTGTAATTGGCTTGGAAGTGCTCCTCAAGCATGACATACCTTGTTAGCAAAAATTGAGCATAGATAAAGGATTTTTTCCTAAGTTACTTTGGTGTAGTTCTTATACCTTAGTATGAGCAATAAAAGGGAGAAAATAACTTATGTGGTGAGTTACAAAGGATGTGGTAGGAAAGAACAATTAAAATTGAAAATACACATATATTCACAATTAAATAATAGCACATCATACATTCATTAGATCATCATGCAATATATTATATTCATCATATATATCTCTACTACATAGTTTATTTATACATCAATATTCTTTCTTATATTTCTCTTCTATATATCATCCATCTATAATATATTACATACTTTCTTCTCTATTCTACTTCTATAACTTCACCATAACTTCATCTAGTGCTTATTTCGTTAATTTTCCTATATTTATATTGTTTCTCCTCTTCTTTGCTTAACATTATGACTAATGTTTCAAGAAATCCTTCAATTATCTCTACTAAATATCAGATCTCTTGACATTCTGATATTTGCGAAAAGCCAACACGGCCTTAGCATTTGCATAGACTAGTTTATCATTTATTTCATATGGTAATTGCAATATCTAGAATGTGAGTGGTTCCACTACCTCCATGAAAGTGTGCTCTTTGTCTACCACAAATGTAATGTTATTCACATATTAGTGCATAATATTAGAGGATGCTTAGTCCCTTGATTTCATTTGGGCTTAGAAATTTATGAAGAATATGAGTATATGATTAAGATACATAACATCTTTAAAGTGTTTCACATATATCTTGATATATCAGTATATCTCTATATATCAATGAGGTTGTTGACTGAATTTCCATGGCATGGTACTCTCACACTTATAGTAGGTTGTCACATCTTTATGAAATTCCTTTAGATCCATTTCTTCTCACTGGATTTTGATAAAATATCATGTGTCTTTCTCACAAACACCACCATCCTATGTAATGCCCCCTCAAGGATTAGACTGAAAAAATGTGATTAAATACAATAACACAACATTTATATTAATATAGAACATCCATCTTTTATGTAATTTGAGCAAAGATTATGAGCAAATTTCCACCAAATATGGCTTTTGGGTAAAGATTGTAAGAAGACTCATATATATACATGTGGAATAATCATTAAAGGTTGTTGTTACAAATGGACACAGAAAATTTAAATATGAAAATCTCTAATTTGAAATTATGATGTGAAAAAAAAAAAAAAGACGAGTCCAGAATTCAATAAAGAGTTAGTGCAGATCATTTTTTACTAACCAGTTGATCTTGTTAATCTCTTGGCATCTTATGACCTCCAAATTCCTTTACTTCAAGTGAGTTTATCATTGCATAATATACAATTTTTTGAATACCTTATGCAGATGTTTAGGATCCAAATTGTGGTATACCTTATGTAAATTGGTGTGGATGAAGGTGTATTGAATTTGAGAAGGAGAGTTAATAAAGAACCTTGCTTTTAATACCTATTCTCACTGTTCTTTGAGATGGTATGGCCTGTACAGACCACTAATGGGCCTAAGATTTGTTGGATGTGGTAGAGGTTTGAATCTATTTTAATCTGGTCTTTTTTTTGTTTCATTTCATTGAGAAAGTCAAAAGTTATAGCATTTTTATTGAAGTCTGCTTGAAATCCTATGAGGGTAAACAATGAGCATTTAAAATTGTTGAATTCATTATTTTGTACAGTGGGAAAAAATCTAAAGTTGGTGAAATAAAGCATATGTTTGTGTACTTTCATGTTGCAAAGTTGCAGACCCAAAGGATTAAGTTTTTTTATCATTCCATGATGCCCTAGGCTGGATTTTGTATGATTCCAAACTAGGGATGACAGAGAACAGTAAGGGTTTGAGTAATTTGATGAAGGAGTTGGCATTCTTGATAGGTGAATCTATTTGTATATGGTTTCAAGGATTTCTAAGACACTTTTTTAAGCTAGGGTTTATAAAAACTCTGAAAGCTTGAGACCTTTTTATGCCATTGTCCTGTATGGAAGACTTGTTACAGTCATAGACAAGGCTGAGTGTATAGTGCATTTTAGAGTTTCCTATGGTTAATGATTGCAACAACCTTTCAAGAATCATATGTTGAATTGTATTTCATGCCATTAAAACTATGTTTAAGGTCTAGGAGGGTCCTTTGATATTGCATGAAAAAATAGATATGAGAGGACAGTCTTAAGAAGTCTAAATAGGCCTGATTGATGAATGACAGTCATTATTTGGTGGTGTTTGTAGAATCTATGATCCTTTAGCTATGTAGGATTAACAATTCTGTAGTGAATCATGAAATTATATTGTCCACTATTATGTGGTAGGCATGTTCCCTATCTATGGAAGCTTCTATGAAGTACCAAGTCCAATGCTACACTCAAAGGAGGCAGAGTTTATCACATTAAAGATGATAATTGATTAGAATTATAGCAGTGCCTTCACACCCCAACTATCTATGTTGATGATAATTTATTGTGGCAACATTGAGCTTGACCATTATGACGCTCTTTGTTGTGCCTTCAATACAAATCTTGGAAATCATTTGGGCAACACTTACTGATCAACATTGTCTTTTGTGATGTTGTTTGTTGGATGGAAAATAACTTTAGTGAACAAACTATCTATGAATCAAGTCTGCACATAAGAAACATAGATTTTAGCACACAATTCTTCCTATAATCCATTCTAAGCCAGCATTAGACTTGTGTTGCAAGTGGTGTTAGATGAATGTTTGGGGAATATTAATAGCCAACATCTTTATAGATATGTAACTCTTAATAATAATAAAAATGGGGCAAATATAAAGCATGTAGCCAACATTAAAAATCAAACTTCAATTATATATTTGCATCACAACCTGATGGGTACATGATATAGTATAGCAAGAATTATAATAACAGAGGGATTGTAACCTTGAATCTTAAAGATATATCTCAGTATGTATCAGATTCATATTGCAATGCATCTATGCTAGATATAGCCCAAAAGCTCCCCCTGATTTGGCCACAAGAGCCATTTTCCAGCCTCAAATTCTACCTGTCCTGTACAACCACATTTCCTACGAAGGATTGAAAATTTAATCACTCTTTCAAACCAACTCAAGATGTTGTGAGGACTTTTAGGAACGTCAATCTTGTCACTGAGAATATCGATCAATTTTTACATTCCAAAGCCTAGTTTATAATTTGCATAGAAATATTATTTTTTCAGTCTTGTATACTGAACAACAATCTTAGCTATAGAATTCTGCTTTTCATGTGGTTTTATGTTATAGGATCTAGTTTAGACTTTATCAAGTTCATTTGATGATCTTGTGGCTAGCTTATGTTAATTGCTAGCTAGTTTGTTCAATAGTTCTTTCTCTGTTGGTTATGTTAGTTTTCTGCAAATTCATTAATCAATAATTCTATATCTTTTAGTCCATCCATGGAGATGAAACCCCATGTAAATGAAAGAGGGGAGAAGCTTGGTTTCATGCAGAAATATCAATTCTAGTATCTAGAAAGCTAGATGGTTGGCAAGCATAAGATTTAAGAATATTGAAATATTCTCTCAACATGGAGACATAAATATAAACCAAAGGACAACCTTCCCCTAGTCAAGGTTCATCTAGAAATAGTAGAGCCCCTACTTCCAAAGGTGGATATGGTGATAAAAAAAGAAGAAAATCTAAGATGGGTTGTCCTCCCCAGACTGCCAAAAAATTGGAGACAAAAATTCATAGGGATCTACAGAAATATATCAAGTGATAGGAACCAATCTGTCAGCCATTTGCATGAAGGAACCTTCATTAATAGGATCAAAAAGTGATGAAACGGGCAAGACAATTCATACTGCTAAAGTATACGTAAGACCATCCCTAACTCTCACCAGAGATGGTCACACAATAACATGCATTGTATGGTCCAATCCATTGCCACAGACATGCTGATAGAAGAATGTAGGTTTTCTGTAACATCCCAACATTCCTTAATTTTTGCCTGAACTAGTGAAGGGATGAAAACCCCAAGGACCTTGTGATTTATGAACCTAAATAGCATTTGGTTTATGAGATTGATCGAATATGATTAATCTTAATAATTGATTTCATGTGTATTTAGATTAAGATATACTTGTGATGACAATCTTGAGATCATAACAAGTAGAAAAATCCATATCAATATCACACACCATAACTACCAAATGTTCTTAAGATATGGTTGTCCTGCATGCCACAACCAAGAGAATGGAATGGTCTGGCATTGGCACATAGAAGCAAATCATGCCTCTATGAATCAGGTCTGCACATAAGAAACATAGAGTTTAGCACACAATTCTTCCTATAATCCATTCTAAGCAATATTGTCTTTTCTTGTATAACACCTAATTAGCATTTTAATTGACAGGAAAATAGAGATCCACTAAGTAATGTACACACATTCATTTATGAAGCCATTTAGAAACATGGATAGGAGCTAGTAGGAAGAGTTGTGGACTCGATGACACACTAACCCATTTCTTGACTTATCTAACTCCTAGCAGCCATTCAATTCAAAACTGTCAAACACAACTCTCAGTATAAACCTTCTTCTATGGCTGTGGTTAGTAATTTGGATACCCCTTTAATGGTTTTAAATCATATCTAAAACCAAACATATGTTGCTTTAAAAAGAAATGTTTAAGTCAGGAGGACTGTAAATTTGAGGAATTTGATTGTGTATCAGTCCAAAGGAGTTTCCCTTAAAAAAAGGAGCATGGAAATTTGCACAGTCTTGAATTTTGGATTGATTATATCATCAATTATGATAGGTCATAACTTACACATTTGAAAGTATGGATGGTATTCACTTGAAAGAATAGTCTTGCTTCTGAATTTTCAACTAGGTAATTTTCAATTATGAGTCTTGTATGTTTTCTACTTTTGCATGTTGAGATTCTAATGCATGTTTTAGTTAATATTTAATGTCATATACTTTTCATAGAGACAAATCCCCATAAGTCCATGAACTCATGATATTTTCCCATTCAAATGCAGTGTGTTTAGATGTGGTCAGGAATCCTGGATCTAAGTTTGAGTTAGGCTTGGTAAGTCTGTAGTCATGATTTGTTGACATGTTAGTCTCAGCTACACCTTGTCTTTATCACTGACATATAGCAAACAAGTATGTAGTTCTCCTTTCCATTCACACTAGTGCATTCTTTATTCAATGTCAATGATTTTTTCTAGATTGATGTGAATCACTAATTGTATCATTACAATACCAAGAGTTTATGATGTTGCATCAATGCAGTGAAACCTCCAATCTTGAAAAAAAAATTGCAACTAAGATTATACTTCCCTCCATGACCTAAAGGACTTTGATACCTTGTCACCTCCAATACATTTGTCTTTGTCACCCTGGTCTATTGTTCCCTGTGGATGATCATGATTGTTTTCTTCAATGTTGTCCTTCAAATGGCTACTCCTTTGGTCATGAGAACCATAATCTGCCTTGCAAAATTTTCCCTTAGAACTGTCATTGTACTTGGACCAATTATAATCTCTCTTAAGAATAGAGTTAAGTATTAGATCTTAAAGATAAAACAAAAGTTTATGCTTCATAGTTATCCTAAGCAACCCAGTCTCATCCTTTTCTTGCAAGACTAGGTATATTTTAAAAACTACAGCTTAATTTATCATAGTCAAGATTCACCTAGTGATCAATTAAAATCATCCTTTAAGTTCCATATGTTAAATGCATTCTACATGTTTTTGTGTAGGGGCTCAACATACAAAAACTGAAGTAGAAGTCGAGCCAAATTTAGATACTAGAGCAAATGAGGCTAAAGAACATATAGTTGATGTTAGGGAGGAGGCCCAAGTGCAAGGAATGAATATTGGAGAGGGGTCAGGATCACTTCGGGATACCATCATGGATGAGCATATGAATATAGCTAAAGAGGTGAAGAGAAAAATTTATTCTAGAAATTTAGATCATTTACTTCAAATGGATATGGAAAAATTGAAGTTTTATGTTGAACAACCTAGAAATAGTACTAGGAGGTCAATGACCAAAACTGCAAAGCAAATAATTGTTCATTTCAATAACCTTGATACACTCGATCAAGCCCAACTATTATCAATTGTACTTCTAAGAAATGAGCTACAAGAGGCATTACAATTGTTGGGTGTAGATACAAGTATGAAAAAGAGGAAAGGTTCACACTTACAAAAAAAGATTGTTGAAATTTTGAAAAAAGGTTTGGGGTCCATTGGGAAACAGTCCCGATCAGTAGATAAGGTAATTTCAAGAAGAGTCACGTTGACATCAATTTTAAGTAAAAAAATGGCCAAAAAAAGACAAATCTCTTCACTTTCAACCAAGATTGGTTTCAATAGAAAGAAATTGACACAATATGTCAAAAGGAGAAAGATTCTTGATGATAGTACCTTAGAAGGAAATTGGGAAATTATGTGTAGAGCTCCTCGATCTAACAAGATTCAAGATTTTTTTAGGAACTTCATCTCAACCTTTTGGAATGATCATACCCATCCTTCATCAAATAGTAGAGATGTTATCAGACACAGGATTGGGCCCAATAATAATGAATTACATATAAAACATTGGCTAGACATAACACAACATGAGATGTATGTAATATTTTGTAATTCAAATCCACATATAAAGATTGGGAAAACAACGTTTCAAAGGTTAAAGCCATACTATGTGAAAAAAAACAAGGTTTTTGAAACCTGTTGTTGTCATTATCATATTGAATTTGATCTCTACTGTCAAGTGTTCCAAAAGATTAGAACAATGCAACCAATCAAATAAGTTGCATACAAGGACATTGTGAAACATGTGGAAATTTGGCTAAAATGACTTTGAGAGATGAAGATACCAACCTGAAAAATTTGGTAAATTGCAAGAGTTACAAGTATATCAAGTTTCATACCAAAATTGGCAAAGAATCAACAAGGTTAGATTATGTAGAAGAGGAGATACCTATTGGAACATTTATGGAAAAGTTCCATAAATTGATACAACCATATATACAACATGCTTTCTTTTCTAAGTGGCAAGCACAATAGTTTTAGACATTAAGATATGCATTCCCACTTGGAACAGTGTTATCAGTAGTTGACTTTGCAGAGAATTACTCTTTTGTACATCAAAAAGAGATTCAATCACAATATTATTTTTTAGAGCAGATCACTATTATAGTGCATGTGTGTTATTGACATGCACAAATGGATTTGGATGGTGTTGACAATACATCTAAGGAATGAGTCATTAAGAAATAATATCACTTCTATATTAGTGATGACAAAGAGCATGACACTCTGTTTGTACAACATTGCTTCAAGAATTTTTTTGAATATTTGGCAATCAGGGGTGTCAAAATTGAAAAGTATTTTGTATGGTCAGATGGATGTGCTTCACAATTTAAATCTTCAAGGCCATTTTATGCACTTTGTAGATATCATCGAAATGACAACATACCACATGTTTGGAGCTTCTTTGAGAGTGGACATAGAAAGGGTGAACATGATGGTGCAGGAGCTTGCATCAAATGTGCTCTAAGGAATCATCAATTGAATTATGAAGGAGATCGTATAAAAGATGTGCATGATGTTGTTGAATGGTGTTAGAAACACTTTGCATCAAATGAGGTTGGTACATCTTCAACAAACAACTGATCCATTCCACATAGAGTGTTTTGGGAGATATCAGGTATGTTTTTGTTTATATTTAAATCTTTAAATATACATATATGTGTACATTCAAGTTTATTTATTTTAGTTTGAATATATTTATATTAAATTATGATTTTTTAATGCAAAATTAATTTCTGTAGGTGTGGATAGAAGATCAATGCATGGATGCAAGAGGGTAGAGAAAACAAGATATTTGCATTCTGTCATCAGTACAAATAGTTTCCTATGGACATTGCAGACTAGGGATTACTCATGTTTTTGTTATGACTGCATTTTAGAAAACTATGATGAATGCAACAACCAACAACAAGGATATGTTAGTGGATGGAATTTGGTGCCACTAGATGTTAGTGACACATACAATGAAGATGAAGATGAAAGCTTTGAATACATTCATTTGCTTTCAATTGATTATGATCATATTTTAGGACTAATTAAAAAGGGTATGTATGTGTATATATTTATATCGTACATGTACGAGCTTTTGTAAATTTGTAACTTAATCGTTTAATAATTTTTCACTACTTATTTTAAGTAAATTTATAAATACTTAAATAATAGTGGAACTCCTTTTTTACAAATTTTCCATGTAAATTTGGTGTAGGAGATATTTTTGTAGTCATAGCAGAGATTGGAAACATAGAAGGTGTTAGTTATTATCTATTGCGTTGTACAGGAGAGAGGTGGAAGCTAGTAGAAACAGAAATGAATGATGGAATGTCGTTCCCCACAGGTTTGAAAAAATAAATAGATGCTCTTGCAAGATTATCTATTGAATGTATATATTTTGAATTTGTTACTCGTATTGACCTTCTATATGTTATGTCTTACTTTTGAATGTTGGTTCCCATAGGTTCAGTTGTAGTGCAAGGGACATATCTGAAACAGGTCAAAATTGTTCAGCATGGGATTCATTTTATTGATTATCAACTTGAGAACAAAGTATATCAATATGGCCACCTAGTAGTTGCTACTGCCCTATCCCTTCATCCAGTTCCACGTGCACGTGGACATCGTAAGTGGAGACTAGATAGTGATGAACATCAAAGAATATTACATGTTATTGAAGAGCAAGCTGAACCACTTGAATTGGTTCGAATAACATGATGTGTCATAGGTGTACTTGAACAATGTACACAAATTGTACGACTTCAAACTATATTAAATTGAAATTTTCTTCAAGTTCATTCCATCTTATTTGTCAACAAAACAAATATATTATCATGTATATGTTACTTTAAGTTTAAAATCTCATTCAATTAAGTATATTATGGTCTCAAGATTTTGTATAATAGTTATACTGATCATTTTTTGTATAATGGTAACTTCCTTTCTTGTGGATGATGAAAATAGGCATCAAATGCAATAGGAGTTATACAAAAGATTTTATAGAGCTAGCTGCCCCATGACAGAAGTTGTCGTGAGGTCTGCGATGGAGATGGCCATGAAAAGAGAACCCAAAAATGTTGCTTTTGTTTTACGCCTGCAATATCATGACTGTTGAGTTAATGTGAGATAGAGATACTTTTTAATGTACTTTAGGCCTTAGTAAAAATGCTTGAACTTATCAGAGAGTATTTGCTTGTTTAGATGATTGTTTAGGGCACCCCTAAATTCATAAGTTTATTCTATTTGGAGTTTTTCTTAATGAGGTTGTGACTTGCAAACACAATCCGTGTTTAAGTGAAAAATAAAAGCTATAGAAGGGATTATAATCTTATTAATGGAACTATACATAGTTGATATATAACTATGTATATTATGTTGTTTTTTGTAGGGATGTGATGGTTCTTTGCTTCTAGATAAGACCTCCAACATGGCTGGAGAGAAGGATGCACTATCCAACATAAACTCTTTGAGGCTCTAGAGAAAGTGTGCCCTGGTATAGTCTCTTGTGCTAACATTTTCATAATTGCTACAAGGGGTGTTGTAATTCTGGTAAATAAGATTATTTGATGTCCTTTATGCCAAACTACTATGTAGACCTATCAAGGTGGATTTACTTGTTGTTCGATTGTTGTTTCAAGCTAGGCAACAACATTTTCTTATTACTTTTTGATGGTATTAGTGTACCATGTAAACCAAAGCAGAACTAGATTTGTTTTGAACGGTAGATATTTTTTTTTTTTTAATATTGAGATTCACCATGAAAAGTAAAATTAACAACTCATGTACTTGTTGGCATTGCAGAGATAATTTTTCCAGGGAATATCTTTTTGGGTATCTTTCATAGCATATATGTGAAAGGGGATCAAACTAATTTTGAAATCATATCTATTGGTGTGGAAGGCAGTGAGTTGTATCCAGATGTAAAAGACCTCACTGTCAATGAGTTCTTGAGTGAATTTGCTTGAATTATATGAGATACTCTTGGAAGAAGTGAGCTATTAGGTAGCATGAGAATAAAAGTTTTGAATATACATTTAGTGCTAGATACTGTGTATGGGTGATTGCATGATACGTTGTATTAACTCTAGTGAGTTGGGTCCTTTAAATTCGATTTTATGCATAGCCAATTATTGATATATATACACTTGATATTTGCACGCAGTTTGCTCAAGATATTCATTAGATATGCTAATATGGAGTTATTCTAAGCTATGATTTATGAACCAAAATCAATTCTTAATGTGCAAAAGTAAACATTTTGTTGTGGTTTCAACTTATGTATTGTTGATCCTCGTAAACAAAATGCCCTATTCATTAGAATTGTTAGAATCATACATTATATGGTACTGGCACTTTATTTTTACTAAATATTAACTATGGAATTTGTAGATTCATAGTCTTGAATTATGGCTTATCAATCGTCAAATAAAAAACCAGTGAGATGAACTAGTGTATGTAATACTGACTTCACAAACAAATAATGCGCCAACCACAATGCCCAAAATCTAAGAAAAAATAATGACAGAATTCAAATGGGCCTCAATCTTCCAACAGACTTGAATATGACTTAGATGGCAAACCGATAGTTCAATGCAAGTAATCTAGAAAATAAATTCAATTTGCCTCTATCTGTCTCAGTCAATCACATAGATTAAAGTTACATTGCAAAATAGAATTGATGCTTTTAATAACAATAATGATGCCAATTATTCCTTATGGATGATGAATTACTAGAGATAGACTCAATTCAAAAATCCATTTGTATGATGCTACTTCTAAATGATGCAAGATAAACAAGCAAACTATCTTTAACATGGGTTTGGGAAATTGCAGCACACATCAAGCTGCCAAGTTCTTTTGCTAAGAAGAGATGAAGTAATATAAGTATAGTAACACAATACAGAGTATCTATTAGATCCATTGATAATCATAGATTAAGGGGTCACATAGTTTGAGATGGACTTAGAACACCAACTAGGACTCAATACAATGTTGGGTGACAGGATGTGTGACTTATCTATTAGACAAAATCAGATGGGATGGGGCACCACATTACAAAATGAACTTGATAGACTAATCCACAACCATCTATGAGAGGACTAAAACAATTAACAGATGGTCAAGATTAGTCAACAAATAGAATTGTAGGATTAAAATAATTGGCTAAATGGGTTATGCCATGTATTGTCATCCAAAATAAATGTACTATGAACTATAAACACTAACTGAAGCGTCACCTGAAGAAATATTATATTAAATAAAGTAATGGAAGCACAAGTTTCTATAAATTAATCACTTTCCTCAATTTTATGTTTGCATCGAAATGATATCTCTGGAATAGTTTTGTTTTCAAAAACTAGTTGTCGACTTCCAGTACAATTTTTGTTCAAATTTATTCTTCTAGCATTCCCTACCTCTGCCCTTAGAAGAGTAGTGCACTATTTTTGTAACATGAAAACATGTGGAAAAATGCACATTAAGTGGGGACATTTATGCATGTGAAATGAAGCCACAAGTGACTAGTACAAAACAAGTTCAGAATATATATATATATATATATATATATATATATATATATTTTGAAAATAGTGAAGCTTTTTTATATATAGCCAAAAGCGGTTACAAAATGGCAGCCAAAAAATACCAAGGCAAGGCCAAAATTACAAAGTAATAAGCCAAATTTTTGTAACATACATATCATAAGCTCTTACATGTCAAATATGACTTTAAACAAAGTTCAAAGAACAACAAGAAAGATAGTTGTTTCTTCAAAAGATCCCTAGTGAATAGCAGTTTTTCCTTTCATACATAGATAGATGTAGGAACCAATAGTTTGTGTCATATACGCATTAACATGATCAAAGTCTGAAAGAGAACTAGAATAGTGGGTAGGATCGCTGAAGCCTGTTGTGTGTAGATGTTCCATGCAATAGAATGGAGGGCACTAGTTTTGTATAAGGTGGTTTCTTTTTAACAAAGAACATTTTCCTACATTGATCTCTCTGGTTGAGTGGCCACACTTTTGGTGGTAGGAGAAAACACTACATCCACGACAAAAAGCAATAGAATCAAAATCCACCAAGTCGATAAAATTAATAGTGAAAGCTAAAAGTGCATGGTTTGTACAAAATCTGGAGTAAACAAATTGAAGTTTCACAAAAGACAAGCTTACCAAAAGCTAAAGACAAGCATTAGTGACCAGATTGTCTCCACTCTTATAAGCTCCACCAGCTTCACCAACCCAAGCACTTGACTAAGGTCCATAATTATCAAATATTCTATTAAGATTCTTGAATGTAGACTCTTCTCCCGGCTAAGATACGATGGATCTAGTATTTTATCCACAAGAAGCTAATCAACACCTAGGAACCAGATAACAAATTGTCAAGCAGTATCATCTAAAAACTTGATATGATGAACAAATTGATGACAACTATTCAAGAGGTTCTTGGTAGATCAAAAGGATATAGTGGAAAGCTCAAAGAAAAATTCCATTCATTAAATCCCTTTTTTAAAAGAAACATTAAAAAAAAATCTCATGTAAATAAAACCATTATTCAATTGTTATCACATAAATTTCTTATAAATAACATGCTTTCAAGCATATTACAAATTCTTGCATGATTATCTTATATATACTGGATTGCTGGACTATCAGACTCATTAGATAACCATAAGATTTTAAAACTTCATTTTACATTGCTTCTCCGCACTAAGTACTTGGTATTCAGCTTTTCCCATGAACTTTCCCCAGACTTTAGTTTTACCGGAACTTCTATTTTACTAGACCTTGACTACCAGATCAAAACATTTTGCTCACATTTGCATTACCTTTTTCCCTTTTCAAACATTCCTAGTTCCTAGTATCTAGTACCCGAAAAACTACACTATGAAGTACTCTTTTATTAAAAATTTGTCTTTTCTCTTTACTTCTGGAGATCTTTTCAACTTGCTAGCTTCTTCCATAAGAGTTAAATTTTTCACTTAGGTCCCCAAGTCTTACAACCTTGGGGTGCGTTGTGAGACCACACAACAAAAACTAGCAATCTACCATAAGAAACAACCAAGGTATCATTAAATTAATTAACAAATAGCTGCTAGAAAAATGACCCAAGATGCTTTTCCATCTCATTTCACCCATATGCACTTTGATATATCTCTTCCTCTATTATAACCTTTCACCAATTGCAAGGTGTATACCATAGCATCAAGAGTAATCATTTTCCTTGTAAAATTTCCATTTTTCCTCTGTCATATGTTGACTATCCATTGCATTTTGTTGATTTTTATCTTCTTAACTTTAGTGTACTTACTCCTTATTTGCATTATAACTATGCTTGCAAGTGTTTGCATTCAATCTGAACAAATGTATTTTAACTATTCATATACCATGTCACTGTGAAAAATTCACTACTTCAGTCCCGCATAAATCAAGTTAATGAATGAAACATAAAAAATTGAGTTTATAATCAAAAATTTGTGTTGAACTACACAAGCTTTGATAATTTTTTTGACATTTTATAGGGCTTTCTTCACTATCACTTTGTGAGCCAATGATGTACTCATTTGTAGATTAACATGAAATATGTGTTCCCTGTATTATAAACTTAAACCTTTAACCAACAATACTTTCATTCAACATGCCACTTTTAACTATCATTGTCCTCTTTTGAGTATTGTCACTTCTTTTTAGACTGTGGACTTTCTTTCATACTAATCTTTTGATTTTGAACTACACCTTTCTATGACTTTCATGTTATTCTATTGTAAATGGATAAAACAGTGTTTATCATTGTGTATTGACTTTTTGTGATGTCACTTGAGTACTTGAAGTATCTTCATCACAAAAAATTTGAGTATGTTGTCCTTTGACTATACTTTAGGACTACCTAAGACTGTTATCTATAGATTGTACCTCTTATTTGTCTACTCTTTCACTTCCAACTAGATCTATCAGATCAAAACATCCTTGGAGAGCTTCTCTAGAATATAAGTTTTCTCCTTACAATGAGCCAATGATGGACTCATTTGTAGATTAACATGAAATATGTGTTCCCTATATTGTAAACTTAAACCTTTAACCAACAATACTTTCATTCAACATGCCACTTTTAACTACCATTGTCCTCTTTTGAGCACTCACTTATTTTAGACTATGGACTTTCTTTCATATTGATCTTTTGAGTTTGAATTGCACCTTTCTATGACTATCATGTTATTCTATTGCACATGGATAAAACAATGTTTATCATTGTGTATTGACCTTTTGTGATGTCACTTTAGTACTTTAAGTATCTTCACCACACAAAATTCGAGTATGTTGTCCTTTGACTATAATTTAGGACTACCTAAGACTGTCATCTATAGATTGTACCTCTTATTTGTCTACTCTTTAACTTCCAGCTAGATCTACTAGATCAAAACATTATTAAGTGCAGTGACACCTACTGCCTTGTTCGTTTAACCAATTTTCATCAAATCTAGAATATTTTTTGTTGGTTCAACCTAAAACATGCCAACATCAAGAACAATGAGTCCACTATGTGGTCTTTGGTAGCAAGAAATCCACAAGTAAACATAGAATTTGATATTTCCTATGAGTCTTTTCATTTCTAAATTACTCTCAAGATCACCATATTTCCTTCCAAGCTCTATCAAGCTATCCAATGGCGAGAGCAACTTGTCTCCTTAAAACCCTATACATGACTGCCCTCTTTAATATTTTTCATTGGTTGCCATGTGCTTGATTACCAAGGTCATTTTCTTCATCTAGATTGTTTCCCTTACCTTTGTAATGTTGTTATTTATAAGACAATATCTACAATTCTATAGACTGACTTCTAGAGCTCATGATGACTGTGATTATTGGCCTATGACTACCTTACTATTGTTTTCTTGACAAGGCTTTTCACAATCTTAATAGGGGATTTACTATGGCTTACCATAAGAGTTTCCTTGTTGACAGTAGCAAGATCCTTTAAAAAAAAAGGAAGACTTTTATTTTGGTAGATCAACATGATATAGAGGAAAGGTCATATCTACGAAATTCAAGTATTTCAAGTGCATGATAGTGATCAAGGGACAGTAGTTTCAAGTTGAAGTAAGATAGTATACTGAAGGCCATTCAAGATAATGAAATAGAAAGGACAGACACATCAGAGGAGGAAGGATATGAAGATTTTTCATCTACTATCCTCATTATTGGTTTACATTCTTTGCACTACAAGCATATCCAAGAGTATTTTAAAGAAACAGCTAGCAAATCTGAGTTTTTCTATTATACATTATTGTCAATTAGAGGACAATCTCCATGAGAATATAGGGATAGTCCTCACCAATGTTCATGAATGAGAAGCATGCCAATGCTAAGGCCAAGAAGGTTGAATTAGATAAGGAAGTTGAAGTCTTAACCCAGCCACCAGGTGTAAAGGGTTATTTATGATGCATATAAAGGCAACCGAAGGAAGCAACAACATGATAGTCTAATCATACACAAAGCACAGTGAAAAGGTAATGGACTGTGCAAGATGACTTTGGAATTAGTTTCATGGAGGTTGCATACCAAAGAAGCAGTTAAGAAAGGGTTGTCTCATATCATTAGAGGTTAGAAGATAGTCTACAATGATCTAAGCAATAGAAGCTATGAAAGATAGTCTTGATTAAGGTGTTGTCAATCCTTATGCATGGAAAACTAAAGACAATTGATGAGGGTAACAATGAGAGTATAAGGATAGTCATGGACTATTAAAGACGATGAATGAGTCATATATATTATATGCTTAAAGGAAAACTCTTTTCATTTTAAATGTCCAATGGCTAAAAGGTAAGGTAATGTCTTTGTGTCAGCCTTGACATTCTTCATGACTGTGAAGTAATGTACAGTCCAAATGATAATCTTCTTTAATGACTGCGATCTCATCAAGGTCCTTGATAGTTGAAGATGTTACACTATTTACTTGAAACATCTATAGAATCCAAGCCTTTTTTTCATTGGATTAATGTCTACAAAATCAAAATTGTGTCTTTGCAAAGTGAAGCAAGGTGATAAGAAAGGATACAGTGAAATTGAAGAGGAGAAAGAACATCAAGAGTTGATAATGACCACAAAGTGTAGTCACAGGGGAAAAATAATACAATCCAAGCATAAAGGTCAGTGATGTAAAGCATTTCATGAGTTTTCAGTTAATGGCACCATGATGGTTGTACACATTTGTATCAAAGCATATGGTATATAATATGTATGTATATAAACTAGGAAGAGTAGTGATTACAAATTGGTATCTAAACATATCATATCATAGTAGCATTACACTCAACAAACCTACCATTAATCCCAAGTAATCATGACTTATTTCAAGTTTTCACAAGTTATTCAAGAAGTTAGGCCATCATAGAAAACTTTTGCAAACTATTTGAACATACCTTAAGCAATCTCAAGAGACACATAAAAAGTAGAATCTTAGAAAATTTTCCTTTTGTACCCAAGAATGACTCCTCGTACATAGAGCCTAGAAAAAGAAATGTGCCAAAGAGTTAGAATCAAGATAAATTACCAACATGTTTCATTCAAAATTTTGAGCAGCTATTGTTAAAACATAAAATAAATATTGCATTTTGTACCAACTTGTTTACCTATTAATTAACTTAGGCTCCACCAGAGTTGTCATGCCGACTCTGAATTGAGTGACCCTCTAAGTGAGAATCATGCTCTGATGGATGTACCAAGCCCTGGAGATAGTACAAGACATGTACACAGTCTAATTACATTATGCCAAATTGGAATAATGTTAAATATCTATATGTAGGTGTACAAATTATATATATACAAGGGTTCATGATTAAAAAATTAAACTCACCTGTCCACTAACATTAGTCACATCAACCAAATTATGCCTGTGTACACGGTCCATCCTCAGACTCAGTGTAACATGAGCTAACTCCCTCTACAATATATATATAACATAAATGTGTACATTAGGACTATCTACCATTTAAGTAAAACAAGTAATATTAAAGTTTAAACAAGTTTAAATTGTGAATGTGTGTACACACATACATACCTCTATATCAGGTGGTGCAGGATCTACTGCAATGACCCTATATGTCAACTCGGTTGTATCATGGGTCTCCTTGGCTAGCTCTAGTATTGACAGGTGTAGTGGACTAACTAGGTGAGATGGCATCAATGATATTTCTCCATGTACCAACATATCCACAAAACTTGACGATCCCATCTACAACTGATCTTCAACTAAATCTAAGCCCTAGGATGCATGATGTCGAAAACTCGTAGAAGGACCAATAGGTGTACCCTCGTCTCCAGTAGCTGAATGATCTGTAGGTGGATCTGACAAATGTGCAATGCTACCAAAGTGATGAGAATGATGTGAAGGACCTGTAGCCTGGCTAGATCCTAGATGTGAATGAGCTCTACTCACATGTCCTCTGACCTCATTTATCAGGATCCCAAGCTCTACCGAAATGAAACCATATGCCTCCAATAGGTCATCTAACAAACAATGAGCCATACTCTGAAGCATCTGCTCTCCTTTGAGACCATCTATGTTTGAGGTTGAAAGGACACCTGCCATAGCATAAGGATCAATACCATGATCCAATGGTCTAGATCATGCAGAATGACTCATCAAATATCTCCCCACATGATCAATAGATATCACAGATGCAGCAACAGCTATATCACCAACATCGTCAATTGCTTCCCTTTGGGAAGAAATGACAACCTACTCTATAATATGTGCTAGGGTTGGGGAGATAGCAGGAAATCTCTCCCCAACCAAATTCTGACAAGATTGAGGTTGTTGATTTGGTCAACAAAAAAACTCCCTGTCAGCAACCCTACCACACCCCTGACCATAATATTGTGGTAGGTCCAAGTAGTCGATGTTGAGGCCCAAATGAACCTCAACATACAACTATTGTGCAAAGTATAAAGGAATTTGGTCATTATTTTGATAATGATCAAATGTTGCAAGAAAGCATGGGTATATCAAAGGGGCCATCTAAGGATCAACGCATTGAGTCACCTGATATCCCTTAACCTTGGATTTACCAATGTAATATGGAAAAAAAATTTCTTTGAGGGTATCTTTTGGGACTTGCAGCTGAACAAGTGCAAGAGAAGCCTCACCACTAATCTTGTGCTACATCTCGGCAAGAATAGCTACTATAGTGTTAGCAGAATAAGCATTTATGGTGTGAAATTTCCATATAATTTTCTTTAAGCTATTTAGAATTGACACACATGTATCCTTGTAAACCCCTGTGGTGGTGGAATCGGCTAGAATATGATCCAATTTATGGATCTCCTCATTTGTATAGGAAAATATACCCACAAGTGGTGGTTCCTAAGTAGCCATATCAGTCCCTGATTTGTCCAAAAAAATACATTACTTTAAACATCCTAGTGTTTAAATTTAAGTGAACAAATCACAATCAAATTTTACTTTAGTCCAACCAAATGGAGGTGAAGACCAATAGGTACATTTTATAATGATCTTTCTATAACTAATTTCATGCAATTCCTTATTAATACCCAAACCTCAAGAAAATTTGACTTTCTAAATAGAAGGAAAATTCATAAATTTCTTAAATTAGCATTATTTAGATTATCCACAAGAGATATAAAAATAAAGTTATAGACATTATGAACACTATTAGAAAGTCATCAAGCCCCAACCTGTCTTAGTTGGGATAAATTGTAAACCTAATAGTAAGAAATATGCTTTGATACAAATCTGACCCATAAACTGCTCTAGATATTCTTAAACAACTCACCAATTATGGATTTCTAATTCGAGCTACTCCAAACATCTTTCAATTGAATGCAAAATAAAAATATAGTACCAAAACCAAAGCAAAAGTAAGTAGATAAATAGAAACAAAACACAAGATTTGGACTAGAGAAACCCAAAAGGGGGAAAACACAAGTCTAGGCGTCAAGTCCCAAGTCAAGTCACCCTTGCCAAGTCTGCGCCAAGTCCAAGTCTTGTTACTATGGTTAACACATAATGACAAAAAATAATTAAACTAAGGAATATATAGATCACAATTTGATAGAACCTTTGTATTTCCATTCATTAATTCTCTACTTCGTCAAATACATTTGTGGAGTTTTATAGGTGCTTTTCCCCAATGCAAATGACTCCAATTTTCATGTGTATGCAATAAGAATGTCTCCAAATTTTTATGTGCATGGCCATTGGTTGACATAGGGTAGATCAACAATATAGTTGCATCAACTAGGGTGCCATCCATTTAGAGTCATTATACCCCAATACAACTCATCTAGGAAAACAGGAAATTGTGAGAGCTAGCAATCCCATCCTCCATCAAGGCAGATGGCATAGCAGAGATGCCAATAAACTTAAAAGTAACATGAGGGAACTCTATCAAAAGCTCTAGTAAATTGCAGTAATATCAAGCACATTGCAACACAAGGGCCTTCTTCCATTTTTCCATCATCTTCCCATGGTTGGCAATGTCAAGTGGAGAGGTAGAGTACAATGTTCAAATCAAAGAAAAATATGTGTTTGCATGTATTACCATGTTCATATTGCTCACTAATTGGAATCTCATAGTACTCCAGCATATGAAAAATTAGAAGTACAACATAATAGAACTTTGTGCCCTTATCTCATGCCTTCAACACATTCAATATCATGTCATTCACCAAGATTCCTAGGTAGCCAAACTCCCTTGTTAAACCCAACTTGGTATCACACATATGTGGCTGCAAGAAACTTCATGCCAATAATATTACAGGAAATGCCCACTCTAACATGTTCAATTGCAATAACTTTCACACCACTGGACTGTGCTCTCAGTTAACTGTAGCCAGAGTATTACATACCTGCATACTAAGTTCTAGTTAACTGAGCACATGATATGAGATGGGTTGGAGGAATCTACCATGCTAACACTTCTCTAATATAGAAATTGTGATTCATCTCAGAAGGAAATAGAACAAATCAGATATGAGAAGTATATGATGTGCTCATTCTTATCATATAATGATTTATCTTTGATAAATTAGTAAAGATGTATTTTCTGGATTTGTTTCAGTACATCACCATAGTGGTGTTGAATCTTGTTTATATTCTTTAATGATTTATTCAAGTATTTGTAGGTTGTATATGGGTAAGGTCCCATTGGTCTTAGCTTGCACAAAACAATCACGTGGGAATCTACTAGTTTAAGTGAACACCATGTATGGCATTTTTATAGTTGTATTGTTTCATCTTTATTGATTACATTATGTCTGAAATGTGGTAGGATGCTGTTGATAATGATATCAATTGTGCTAGACCAACTGGCAGTTTTAACATGATAACATCTAATGATAGTAATATGTTTAGTATGATAGAAAATAGGGGATGCTCTATTTCTATAGAGTTTGCTAGAAATACTTGTAATATCATGATGCAAACCTTCTAGCTATGTTTTTTCACAGTTGGAAAGTTTTTCTTCTTAATTATGCTAAATTATTGGCATTTGTTACCAAGTAGTATCTATCTTAAATAGATGATTTACAATAACTATGTGGTATTTTGTCATTCAAATGACCTACGATTGTTGTGGGAAGCCAGGTGGTAGATATAGTAAGGTGCAACATATGGTTGCAGTGTTGTAGTTACTGGTCTGCTACAACATCTTCTTGAAATATTTTTCTTGAAGAAGTCTTTTTTCTATTTGAATTGGGAAATTAAATGACTAGAGAATTCTCATCTTCTCTCATAGAATCCATTGATCTTGATAACAATCGTAGGCCATTATAACTTCATACCATGTCTAATTATCAATGTATTAGTTGTTGAAATTTTACATTTGAATATACATTAATGAGCATAATGGAAATAGTGCATGGTAATAATTGTTATGTTTTCTATGACACTATGACAAATTACATATGAAACTATATAGCCTCAATTGATCTTATAGGATCTAATCTTCTACTATTCATATATGGCAAACCAAGACTCTAGTTTTGAGTCAAAAGAACTTTGTGACTTGATGAGGGCTTTAATCCATGTTTTCCACTTCTGAGCAACCTATCTTTAACATTTAGACTAAAATTCTTGCAAAACTAAACCTCTTAACAATGTTTATTGAAACGTGTATGGTTTTGGTTTGGATAGATCAAATCTAAAAAGGATATATGATTTATAGTAATGAGAAGTGAATATCTCATCCACGCTACAAAAATAAAATAAAAACTGTACAGAAATGAAAAGGATATATGAATATCTAAGCAACCTATATTTAACATTATTTTTTGGTCTACAACTCTATAGAAATAAAATACAAACCATAAGAGTAACTTTTAGTAAAGACTAATCTAAATGTGAAAACTCATTGATAAACTGTAGCTAGAAATGAAAGCGCCACAAATTGTCTACTAGAATTTTGTTCTATTTCACAATCTCATAGCCAGTCTTACCTCCATGCATGTCCATTGTGTAAATTCCCAATTAGTGAAAGCACTAGAATGACCTACACTATTTGCTGGAAATCCTGTGAAAGCAACCTTTCCCGCCAAAAAGAAATCCTCTGAAAGCAACCTTTCCCACCAAAAAGAAATCCTCTAAAAATGACTTGCTTGCAAAAAAACCTAATGAATCTCATTTCTAAAGTTTTAGAGGGAAAAATAGGGAATTCTCTAAAATTGGAGGAAAAAATTAGGGTGTTTGAGCAAAGGGCTGGTTCGTACGAAGCCTGTTTTTTCTTTTGATTTTAAACTTTTAGAAAAACCTCATGAGCAATAGGGGTTCATTTGAATCCCCCCTTCATTAGAAGGGGGGGGCTTCTAATGAACCCCCTTAATTAGAAGGCCCCCCTTCATTCAAAACACCTAATTGATTTTTTTGTGTGCATTTTTATTTCTCTTCGCCTAAATAATTATAACCCATTATTGTGGGTTCACACTGGGTGAGACTTGTGTGCTGATAAGGAATACATTTCTTGTTTTGATATCTTGTTTGGATCTATTAGTTTTGTTAAAAAGTTACAAAATTTAATAGGAAATTGTGGCTTGTGTCTCTACTTTCTTCTGAGGTGTTCTGGTTTTTAAGAAAGCAAGAATAATGAGATGTTTTATAGACGGGGGACGTCACTTAAGGCCTTTAGTTGTGAGCTCAACCTTTCTATTATTGTATTGTAGGGATCTATGATGCTAAAAGTTCCAAAGGAATTCACCAAAGTTCTTTCTTAGGGTTCCATTGCAATCCATAAAGACTATCTAGTCACTAGTACCCTCTGATCCCATCCCTAAACCTGCTCCTTTAATGGGTTGGTCTAATACTAACCAGTTGGATGTTGGTGATCATCCTATTCCTATCTTTCCTAGGAGTATGTCTGGTGATAAAAATGATGAGGAAGGTGACCTACTAACCTCTACTGATTTAGATTCCATCTTGAATGCTACCCTGGTTCAGGTTACTAATGCTGATGGAGCTCTTAAAGGTCAGGAAGATAGGCTGATTGAGTCATTTGTGGATCACGTAGCCAAGAACACCGTAATTGAGATTGAAATTCTAGTTGATCACACCTGGTTTGAGAATCATGTTAAAGACATTGTCAATACTATTTTTAAAAAACTATACTAAAGAATAGTGCTGACTGTAAAGGTTCTTACCAATTTTTTTGGATCAATCTGACAGTCTATAACTTTTTCTAGAATGATGCATCTAGCTATACTTAGGCTACCATTTCGTGGCCTATTTCAATTAGTTATATGCTCAGGTTTTGGTTCTTTGTTTGGAGTCCTAAGCAAGATATTTTCTTCTTGATATTTTAATTTATATGGTGGATTTCCCTTTTGTCATATATTTTGTAAATTTGGTAAACTTTCAACAATATAAAACAATGTGAATGAGATGAGTAAGGCATACGTTACACAAATTTTAGTGCTTAGAGGTAAAAATGATAGCTAAAAGACAAGCTAAGTGTGCCTTTTATATTGTCATTTTTCAAAACTTGATTTAGATAAGAAAGAAACTTAGGAATTTTTAAATTCTTACACATTTTTACAAAAAGGTTTTCAGTTGTAGACTCATTATGGGAAAGATGAAAGACATCTACAATGACAAGTCATGAGACAATTGACAATAACGATGTGAATTCTGTAAGAGGTAACCACCTATGAACATTTGAATAGACTTTGACAATGACATGGGATGCTCAATAGGGGTGTAACACTGCAACAAAATAAATTACAATGGCCTCCTTCTGAGAGTGGTGCATTTAATTGAAAAAATAACAAAGAGATGGCCTTTAATCACCAAGCTAGAGAAATTTCCCTTTTTTAAAGTGAATGTTGGTCTTATTGCAAGTAAAAACATTGATATTAAAAAAATGAGATTGTAAACATAAGATTTTCATAATCTAATAATATATAAAAAAATCTTTTGGAAAAAATGTATGGGTGATTTTGCATCAAAATTTTAAATCACACTCTTGATCCATCATCAACATGATGAAATGTAAATTGCAAATGATTAAATTTTCAAATAGAACCAATATGCCAAAGAAGGGTCACCTATGGAAAGAGAACATAAAAGGAATTGAATCAACTATCAATTATTACCAATAAATAATAATTTGCAAAAACTACTAATTTAGAATTGTGATGTTTAGACTCACATAGATACAAACTTTCTCAGGAGTTTCTCTACATACCAAAATATAAGGATATTTTCAATTCTCGAGATATTATTAGAGAAAAACCTAGAAAATATCAAGAACCCAAAAATGCAATAAAATTCAAAAAAAAGAAGACAAATAACTAATGATTTTTACATTTAAAACCACTTAAGATTTAATTGCAAAGAGAGTGAGACTGTGAAAGTAAACAAGAGTGTACATCATGAATTTTGAAATATAGATTTTTCTCATTTTGAAATCACTGATTCCAAAAAATCAGAATATATCTCTTTAACAATACTAATAAATAACTCTGCCAGAATGATAATGAATCCTTCATTCAATAAAACAAAACTAAGGTAAATATGACTTGTTAACCCTATCATCCTCCTTAACTATCAAGTTTAAGAGACTAATCCATACACAAAATGGTAACTACAATTGAATACAACAATCTCCCTAAGAGTTGAAAGAACCCCCTCCTAGGTCCTCCTCATTGTGAATTGACTCACATTATGAGGTTGTTAGTAATCCAATTGGGATTCATATGACATCTTTGAATGATTAGTGGAGAAAGAGTGATATCTCAATGTATCCATTTTTCCACCAATCAATAATGATAATTCAAGTACTATAAAATTGACTGTTTGTATAGCATTACCCCTTAGAAATCACACCTTTGACATCAATGAAAACCTATGTTCAACATCTCGATTTGAGTTCAGTGAAGCTCCATACTATTCACTATTAAATACTACAAGGTTTATTGTTAGAATTCAAAAATATATTTCAAAATTGAAATGCGTTAATTTTTTAAATCAAAAGAAACTGTCATGCAAGGAAAAATGTTATGAAAAATAAGATCTAAAATAAATTTTGATAAGAGAGAAGGTGAATATGTGTCTCATGTTTTCATAGAGTTTAGAGTGATCTTGTAGTTAAAATTCCTCATTGACAAGATTTTTCATGACCAAGACTAGGTGAGCTCCAAGAGGGAGCCGAGAATAGTATGATGAAATAAGAGGTAGGTAAATTTTCTATTGATTTTTGAAATTTTTAATATTTTGGCCCTTGTAAACCCTATGATGCATATTGAAATCTGATGAGCACACTAGCATTCAGATGTTGAACATGAGTCTGATATTCATGTAGACATCCTCCTTGTTTACTAATTTCTAAGGGATGCACGATCATCCACAAAGGGTGCTAGTGTTCAAGGGCATACTAGCCTTTAGGAAAACATACTTTATTCTAAGTTTTTGGACATTTTAGAATGCTAGGGTTTTAGCAGTAGAATGATATATAATTATTTTGATTACTTTTATCCACTTCCAACTATGCAAGAGAATGGCAAAGGATTTGTTTTTACACTACTCATGAGTTGATTGGAGACTCTATCAAGGAAGGAGTAGGTTTTTTATAGATGATTAGTCCTTTATTTGGTATTCATACTCTTAGAGATGTGATTGCACCACATGATGCTCTTGGGATTAATGGATCAATGGAATTTGGATACATCCACCTTTCATCTCCTAATAGGGGAGATGACTATTATTCATGTGGATGTATAACACATTCTTAGATTCCTAGTCCATGGTTATTGCATTACTATTGAGGATGAGAGACAATTAGTCACTATAGAGGAGGGATAGTGATATACACTTACAAGATTCATCATGAGTTACAATATTGATCATTTCTTATGTGGTGACTTGAGCAAGGGTCAATACCTATTCCCCTAACTAGGAGGATATTGATCACTATAGTATCCATGATAATGACTATTGATGGTCAACGCATGCATTTGCATGTGGGCCTTATGCACATAATCAAGGCCATGGAGGAGTGAAATACTATTTTTGTATTGGAGCAGAGTATGCTTGCTCACCTTTACTAAGACCTTGGTAGATTTGCGCATCATGAGGGGAAAATACTCATGAAATCTGCATTACTTTAGGTATGAGAATTCAAGAACATCATGTGTATAAGATATATCAATTACCCAAGGAAAATTTATTTGGATGCACCATGACCACAATAATACCTACTAATTTGATATTAGAGTTTCTAAGATTTACTATTTTGGAGATAATCTTTTGATCACTTGTACAACATAGAGATTATATAGTAGCCATATAGAGGAATGAGAGAATGGGATGATTTTGGTAGATAGATGGCTTGTATCCAACAAGATCACCTACTTATTGGTCACTATGACTATATCATCATGTAATTTAAGTACATGTGATTGATCAGGTAGTTTGGACTAGTATGGAAAGTGCCATCAATAATACCACTTATGTGCATTCACATCACATTACCACTAGAGCTAGACACCTCTCCTATCCAACAATCACTAAGGTCATTTTGAGTGACTTAAGTAGTAAAGGAGAGAATGATCATCTATTTTTGGATGTGGATGATGTCAATGTTTTATAGGGGTACACCGACTAGTGAAGTTTTTATCCAACAATCATTCCTTTTAAGGATGCCCCTAAAGGGGATCTTGATGCTTAAGGTTTGGATGTGGAGTATAAAATGGAGGATAGGCCAAGGGTATAATAGAGAGTATGCTCTCCAATAGTTGTACCTCGTAGATAGATGGAGTGAGGTGAGTCTAGCAATACATGTACTCCTATAGGACCCACACTTATAGCACACACTAGTCCTAGCATTGAAAATGGACTATGAGAAAAAATTGGTAGGCCAAAGACCTAAGTGATTTTATGTTTATGTTTTATATCATTTATTTGGAATAGAATAGATATAGATAAAGTTCATTTTTTATTTGTTTTTTTGATGTGATATTGATTTCTTTTTTTTCTTGGTTTTGCACCATGGACATGAGAGTTTCTTCACCTTATCAGCTGAGTCATAGTAGAGATGGTCTCATCCCTATATCTTGAGGGTATAATGTGAGCATCATATAGGCCAAATTAGACTGCTAGACACTACATGGAGACATTTGAGTCAAATACATAGCTTAGGGCTACTTATAACGAGTTCTATGTACATTAAGAATCATTGGGAAATAGAGCTTGGAACCATGACAATTAATTAAGATCAAAGAAAAACATTTCAACGCATGAATGGATAGACATAGTTGTAATCATGAGCCCTAGTAAGAGAAACACCTGCAAGCGAGGTTTTCTCCAATCTATCATCAACAAGAAATTATGTGTAACAAGCACATAAAGGAACAACTTACAACAACACCTGAGGAATAGCCATCAGCAATGAGGATTAGGCATCAACTACTGAGGAATGGCTTACTCCAAGGAGGGTTTTCTGTTTTTCCCAAATTAAGTGTAAATCAAATTAAGACCTAAGGTAGAGGATGCTAATTTAAATTGTTGGAAAGGCTATAGATAGGTCTACTTATCTACCTACACTTCCAACTAAGCAACATTTTCCCAATATAAATTATTTTTTGGTCTACAACTCTACAAAAATAAAATACAAAATATACAAGTAACTTTTAGCAAAGACTAATCTAAATGTGAAAACTCATTGATAAACTATAGCCAGAAATGAAAGTGCCAAAAATTGTCTATCACACACATGAATCACCACACGTATATTGTGTAAAAGCACTAGAATTTTGTTCTATTTCACAATCTCACAGCCAGTCTTACCTCCATGCATGTCCATTGCATAAATGCCCAGATAGTGAAAGCACAAGAAATGACCTGCACTGTTTGATGGAAATCTTGTGAAAGAAACCTCGCCTGCCAAAAAGAATTCCTATGAAAACGACCTGCCCGCAAAAAAGACCAAAATGAATCTGTCTCTAAACTTTTAGAGGGAGAAATTGGAGGAGAAAATTAGGTCTTCGAGCGAAGGAGTGGTTCGTACGAAGCCTTTCTTTCTTTGGATTTTTAAACTTTAAAGAATTCTCATGAAGTGACAGGGGATTCATTTGAAGCCCCCCTTCATTAGAAGGCCCCCCTTCATTCGAACCACCTAATTGAATTTTTTGTGTGCATTTCTAATTTCTCTTCGCTTAAATAATTGTAACCCATTATTGTGGGTTCACCCTATACTAGCGTAATTCTTCTCACTAGGTTAGCAATGGGGCATCCAAAAAAATAGATTTTTTTTGAATTTTTGATCTCACTTGTGTTATTCTTTGAACCAACACAAGTGCATTGCTTCAAAGAGGGAAAAAATGTAGACACTCAAATATCTTGATTGACATCATGCACTTGATTCAATAACATTGATTCTTCCTTAATCCCATCCACACTAACCAATTAATTGAATAATCTTTATTTAATTTAATTCCTCCTTAATCAGATAATATACTTTATCAAATTATTTCATCATATTCTTCCTTTAATTAAATAAATCAACTTTATTTAATTAAATCCTAATATTCTTCCTTTAATTAAATAAATCAACTTTATTTAATTAAATCCAAATGTTATTTATTTAATTAAATAAATCAACTTTATTTAATTAAATCCAAATGTTATTTATTTAATTAAATAAATCAACTTTATTTAATTAAATCCTAATGTTCTTCATTTAATTGAATAAATCATTTTTTTTAATTAAATTACTAATGTTCCAATATCCTCTCATTTGATTTAAATAAACTCAAAACATCTAAATCAAATGT
This sequence comes from Sequoia sempervirens, assembly GCA_007258455.2. Taxonomy (NCBI): domain Eukaryota; kingdom Viridiplantae; phylum Streptophyta; class Pinopsida; order Cupressales; family Cupressaceae; genus Sequoia; species Sequoia sempervirens. Next base: position 76,540,102 of record VDFB02047397.1, on the reverse strand, counting down.
CACCAATCAAACTAATTTCATCTAAGTTAGTTAATCCCAAATTAATTGGGGTTGGGGCCCTAGCTTGGTTGGCTAAATATTTCCTGTAGCAGGAGGTTGGTCACAAGTTCTAGTCTCCCTCACCCCCGTGGTACCAGAGGGCGTGTTGCACCAGCGCCGCTAGTCACGTTAAAAATTTTACCAGGCGCATTGCAGTTTATAGGGGGTCATGCTACCCAATTCCTACAGTCTAAAAAAAAAATTAAAAAATCCCAAATTAATTAACTCCTAACTCTAATCCTCCATTCCTCTAGCTTTTGCAAGTTGCACATATAAATCAATTTATTTGATGTACTAATTCCCTCTATTTTCATTCAAATATGGCATATTCATTGGAATATTCCACCCACTTGACTTTTCCCTCCCAAAGGACTTTTGTCCTCCACCTTTCCATTGAAGGCTCTTATATGTCCTCTCCTTAAGCCAACTTCGCATTAATTCCTCTTACATCCCCTCTTGCACAAGCAACCTCTTGAAATTCAAATCTCACCTACATGCATTTAGCATGCACATTGTTCAAAATGTGCTCCCCTCTTTTTCATTAGCATGTTGACAAGTGGCACAATTCCTTTGGTCCAATCTTTAATCCCACATCTTCCTATTCTTCACTCTTCAATACTTCTTCCTTATAAATAGAGGCCTTCTTTATTGATTTGGGATTGACAATCATCCAAATTTTGATGCAAGGTTATGATCAACAAGCTTATGCAAGATTATCATCCACAATCATCCATATTTTCATCCAAGTTAGCATAGAATTTATCATCCATAGCTAGGTTATTGGAATTTTGCATCAAGAATCACACATCTATCATCAACCTTATCAAAGGATTAGGAAATGGATTCTTTCCACATCAAAGAAGCACCAATCCCCCTATGGGATTCTGGTTTGAGCATTAGAATAGTATTTCATTAGTAATTTATTTGGTATTTTACTTTGCTTTCATGGAAAAAATAAGAGCATTAGAATAGTGTAATGGAGGGGATCTAGTGTGGTCAAGCTTCTAATCATTCACTCTGAATAAGTGCAACTAGAGAAATCCAAGTGAGAATTCAAAAAATATTATCTTTTCTATCCTGGGGTTGTGCAATCTATGAGTCAATTAAATACATTGCTTGAAATCCAGAACTTTGAAACAAACATTCAACAAGGTCATCAAATTTAAAACCCTTTAGAAGGATCAAATACCTTTAAAAACTATGTGTTTTATTGCTTGTCCCTATGGATTCTATCCTTAGATGCTTCTAACTATTTGGGAATATATCTCAATTTTCTCTCTCTAAATTCAACACTAGGAAACTATTGCATTGATTTCAGTTGATTTCCACATAATGGACCTTACATGGTATGAAAAGAAATTGAGACATAAAAAATTAGTTTGAAAATATAAGCAAGAAATTGTTTGTGGTAAAAAGAATCCATTAAGCAAAGATTAAATCAATTGAACCCGACACATGTGCTTGTTATCGTAAGTCTTATGATTTTCCAAGAAAAACATTGGTCTTTCGGTTTGAACTACTCATAGGGTAAAGCATGTTCTTCACTATCTTGGTCTCGTAAACAAGGTTCTCCTTAGGTTCATTTAGGATCAAATCAATCATTTCATCCATCTCAAACATCAATCAAATCCCATCTCACAAACAACCTTTCAACCATTGGAAAACTCATTCATACAAGAATTTTAGTAAAATCCTTCAAATCAACATCAAAATCTCCTTGTTTGGATAAGTGTGTGTGGATGAATCCTTCCTCATACATATAGTTAAATTATCATCCTTGTGGACAAGTTTATTCCTTCAGGTTTATAAGTCCATTATACAAATCAAATCAAACCAATCCAATAAAAAATCCTAGAGTCTAGCATTGATCCAAAGTTCCTAAAAGTTCAACACCCATATCATTCACCCCTTTCATCCTTCATCTCATCATTATTCCTAAATCCCTTAGGGGTCAACAAGGTCAAAACACAAGAATAAAATGGAATATAAACTTGATTCATACATCATGAGTAATCTAAATCAACCAAACTATCAAAGCCTTACAATGTCAATTGATTATCAAAACTCACATTTATACAATCCATACATGGGATCATTATCTCCTACAAACCTCAATGTTACAACAAATTTGAGTATGCCCAATATAAATTTTTGAACACCTTTCCCTATGATAGATTTAAATCAAAATCAAAACTTATAAATATATCAACCAAACAATCAGTACATGAGTCTTCAACAAACCAACATAATCCCACCGAATTCATACATGGAAAAGGTGAATATACCAAGTAGAAGTTTACCAAACATGAACATTTCAAATCCACATTTGGTAAACTTTGGGATAGATATGTTTCTGAATGATAGAAATGTTGTTCAAAGTCCAAACAATATGTTAATGACTCCATGTATTGATCCAAGTCAAGGTAACACCATACAAAATCAAAGTTACCTAAATCAAAGCAATCTGATTCCCAACCACAAAAATGTTCAATTTCAACCTATAATGCCAAATCCAAACATCTTTCCAAATAAAAACATTGTCCAAAATAAATTTTTCCATGACCCCATACAAACACCAGAAGTAAACATTTCAAATATGCTTGAAAAAAAACCAAATGAACTATATCAAGGGTGTCTAGATCAAAATCAAGATCAAATTTTGTGATATCATATTGCTATACTTAGAAAATTCATTGATTCATATCACCAAGAGACATCTCCACCCCAAATTCAATACACTCTTCCATTGGTTAAATCATGTCATCAAATCATTGATTTGTCTCCACAAACACATCAAGAACAATATCTCCAATTTCAAGAGGTTGGAAATCAAATCAACAACATCAACAACAAACCCAATTAACCCATCTCAAAGCTTAGTCATCACATTTCCAAGATCAATCACAATTATTCATCAATGAGCACCTTGAAGATATTTCTACCTCATCCAAATGATCAAATCAACATGCAACAAGAGTCACTTTTCAATCATTGTAAAAATACACCAACAATACCCAACAATGATCCAATTCAAGAAATGTTAACATCATTTGATCCTATTATTGAAAGCATTGAAAATCTCTCCACCACAGTTGTTGAAAACAATGATCAAGATCTATCCATCAATGATCACCTTGAAGATGTTTTTACCTCATCCAATGATCAACTCAACATACATCAAGAGTCACTTTTGATTCATGATCAAAACCCCTCAACAATATTTGACATTGATCTATTTCAAGGAGTTTTAGAATTGTTTGATCCTATTGACATAATCCACAATCCCAATACCAATGATCATGTTGAAAATATATTTACATCACCTAATGATTTAGAGGACATATCTCAAGAATTTATTCCAAAGCATGATCAACACATTTCACCAAAGTCTAGAAATGGTGTTTTCCAAGACATATTGGCATCCTTTGATCTCATGTTTACAGATATTGAAGAAATCCTCAACTCAACACTTGATCCAAATTCACTTAAAGATCAAGAGGATATTGAGCCACTTCTCATTCCTAATGATGATATCCAAGAACCCTTTTTAAGAAATCCATCCTTTTAAATTGACCCATGTCAAGAACTTGATCCAAAGTACGTTAGAAGCAGTTCCAAAATTAATCAAGATCAAGAATTCATATCTCCAAGATACTACAATGATCTAATGGACACTCCCCAATCTTTACAAGATGTAAAAAAATATGATCATATCCATATATCACATATTCCTGCATCTACACATGAGAAGTGTACTCATAATAGACATGTAGATGATCTTGAATATTCAAAACAAGACTCTTGTACTCTTGATGTCATTGCCAAAGAACAAGATTCTCCTACTCTTAACATTTGTACACATGATCAAGATATAGAAAAATCTAGAGACATATTAGAAATGGGTCATGAAGAAGGCTTCTACAAAAGTTGCAAACCAGAAACATCCTATGAAGGAACATCAAAAATGAATCATGAGGAATGCTTTTACATGTATAGTGAATCATCAATGCCTCTTGAAGAAGCATTAAAATCAAATATTTCACAAGATCAAGCCAAAGATATGAATCAGGAAGTTATCCCACTTATGGAGGATCCTATCACTTATAACCTTGGATCACTTACCTTTCTTAAGGAAAGCTATATTATCAATGAAGAAGCTATCACCTTTGAAGATCCACAATAGAGAAGAGAAGGATTAGCACCTTCTTTCCAAGGTAAATCATATCCTATTGCAAATAAAATATTTCAATAGATGAATTATCAAGGTAGAGGATTCGGCCTACATGAACATGGTATCCTTATACCAGTGCAGATTATTGGGAATCTTAAGCTTCAAGGTCTTGGTTATTTGGAAATTAAGGGATCTAAAAATATCAATGATACCTCTAAAATACTAGGGAAAACTTCATCTTAAGAAAACATCAACATAGGGAGCACGAGGAATCCTTGTGATGAAACCAGTGGAAATACTACAACTAGCCACATCATGAATCTTCATCCACCCATCACCCCATCATAAATTGGGACCAACATCAAAAGAAATATTTGAATCAAAGCACAAAGAACATTATCAAAGAAAAATAATTTGTGAAGCATAATGGAGAAATCAAATACACATGGATACCACACTATACAAAGAAAGAGTATCCATATCAAACTCCATTAGTCAAAGAAACTATGGGGAAAAATAAGAAATGGAAATGTATCCATTAAAGACATCCACAAATGAAAAATTAGGCTTCCCAAGTAACATACAAATTATATCTAGCAGATGGTCCTAATTCCATGCACACTTCCGTATCCACCCATGATTTCTCATCTTCCCAAGTTTGGGGAGTCAAAGGTTCCAAAATATCAACCAATCCATTTTTTATTCCTAAACACACTCCATCCACACCTCCACCCATGATATCCTATTCTAACATTGACCATGTATTGGTAGCCACCCTTCATCATAAGGATTTAGAAGGCATTCTATTGTGATGTGTGCATAAAGATAGAGTTAACTTTTGTATCAACAAAGTAGATTAGGAATCTCAAAAGTTGTATTCAAGTGCACGTATCTTGGCAAAGCAGCTTCTTCAATTAGGATAACAATGGTACATTATGAAAGAAGCATCTACATTGACACCACCAGGTGGTTCACCATGAACTTAAAATCAAAATAATTCAAAAATAGAAAAAATAAAAAAATCATGAAAATAGTAAAGAAAAAAAAATTTCCTCTAGTGAAAACCACTATGGTGGCACTTTGGATAGGTATCATGATGAAAACATAGAAAATAGGAATCATGTTTAGAATCGAGCATCCATGTGTGCTAGTTCAGGTGGAATCATCTCATCCCATTAATGATAAATCCAACATTCCATCCATCTAATCCATAATAAATTCATTCATCCATAAACCATTTATCCAATCCATTTTCATCCATCTACATCCATCTTCCAAGTTATCTTGATCTTAATAAAATTTTGGTGTACACCTTACACTTGCTTATGGTAAACACCTTGACATCGGTCATTTTCATTGTCCTACCCAACATGTTATAACATGGAAGCACTATCCAAATGAGAATCCTTTGTTCGAACACCCTATCTTATCACAACATGATCCATATCCATCCGTCCATATACCTATCCAAGCATCCACCCATGGCATTCCATAAATTGCTAGACACTAGGGGAAAATATTTGCATCTGGCTTCATGAAGAAATCTTGATCTATATCTTCCAACTTATGTGGTGATACAAATATTAGAAAATGTAAAATCAAATTGGTTGATGAGTCTAGTTTATGACTCAATTTTGATTGATTTTATTATCCATTTGTTGTAGTTGTCATAGACTTTGATATTTGGATGCTAACCTTTTTATGATATTTCCTCAAAACCATATACATTGGGCATAAGCTAATTTTTGTAATCTTTAAAGATATTAACATGCTATATGAACTATCTATGTTAATTTTACATGTGAATTAATGAATGTTACTTTAAGATAGTTACACATATGCAATTGTTGTGTGTACACTAATATTGTTATGCAGATATAATTAGAAGCCTAAAAAATTAGGGAAGATTCTGCCAACTCGTCATTTTCCATTAAGGCCAATAAGGTGATCGTTCAAAGGTCAATGGAGGGAAGACTCTTAGCAAGAGGGAAATTCCTAGTTTAAATCGAAGAATTGTAACTACCTTATAAATGGTCTTAATTGTTTGTTGAGCGAATATAGGAGTTACTGTTGTGCTAGATCTACGTTAAGGAAAACATACTTGACCAAATTCCATGCATGCATAACCTCTTCTCCACTTTTTGTGCTTTCCCTAAAGTGGCATCCTCCTAATCTGTTGGAGTTGACTACCTTGCTAGGTAGCTAGTTAGTATTTTTTTCTTCATATAAATAAGAATCAAATGCTCCTTCTCAGAGGTTGATTAATCTAATGTTGTATTCACATTTTTAGTTTTTCGGTCATATAGTTATGTTGCTTGATTATACTTATGCTTTCCAATGTAAAATGAAGTTATGAGTCCATGCATCTGATTTTACATTTGTTTTAAGGGATACTCATCCAAGGGGGCCCAATTGGTGAGAATTCCATCCTTTAGTTTAGTTATTACTTTCTGTTCAACAATTAGTTAAAAGTCTTGCACTGTTTGTTCCTACAACCACTAGAATTTCATTATGTGACTATTCCTACAACCAAAGTAGACAAAGTAGTTTTCTATTTGTTTGCTCATATTTTCATTTCTTTCATGCATTCTAGATTAGTATAGTTGTTGGTTGATGCTCAACACTTATACTACTTCTTTACAAGAAATTTACTTTCAACATTATGTCTTTCTTAGCTCTAGGATAAATATGGCTACTTTGGATTCGTAGTGCACATACTATGTTGACCCACTTCAAGTCTATTTCCCTCGGTTGAAAAGTTAAATGCACCTTCATGATGATTGATATAGCTATTTAGATTAGATGTCCAATCTCTGAATCATAGCTGTAAGGGCTTAGTTGTTAAATCATTGTGGGAGGCCAACATTTTTGGCGCTATTGTCGAGGATGGTGTCAAACTAGGGAGTTCTTTGGAGTCATTGATATTTTTTCTTACTGTAGTATTTCTAGAAGTTTTTTCTCAGTATACTCCTCATTCAAGAAAGTAATGATCCACTATTCTTTTTCCAATTCTTTGTGTGAGCTAGTTGATATTGAGTTGATACCATATGCATAGAGGAAGGAGGAGAGATGCTCATGGGAGATTCCTTCCTAATAACCCTGATCCATTCTAGCTAGTTGAGAATCAAAATCTTCCAATAGAAGACAAAGAAGAAGAGCCACACCCCTTTGCTGATGTATTTCTTGATCTGACCAGTTTTGAAATTTCCTCTAAAGACCAAAATCAGATTAAGAATCCCTTTGTTTTGGAACTACATCAAGCAGGCATGGGTGATGCAAATAGAAACATACCTAACCAACCAGCTTTTCCTTTCTCCATTGCTCATCAAAATGAAGTTGACAACCTCAAAAATATTCTTGCTTTGGAGTCCTTGCTAAGTTCTATGGACTTTACTTTTCATAGAAGATCATGATACTTTCTTGTTTGAGTTTGATATACTCTGCAAGAGTTATGACTATACCACTGATGCCCATAGGCTTAAGCTATTCCCTACTACCTTGAAAGAAGCTACATTAAGATGGTTTATGAGCCTAGGCAGAAATACTATGGAGACTTGGGAAGACATGAAGAAAAAGTTCCTTGAGAAGTATAAGGAATAATGTAGGGGCAGTGGCATGAGGGGAGATGACAATTTTAGGATGCAACAAAAGGAGAATGAGAGCCTAGAGGATTACATTTCAAAGTTTCTATTTTTCTTACAAAAATATCCACACCATACACTTAATGAAGAATCACAAAAGCTGCTTTTCCTAAGAGAAATTAATGACAATTGCACTGATTCCTTGGACCTAATGGGAGGAGAAGATATCACCCAAGTTCCTTTGGAGGATATCAAGAAGATATGTCAAAACTATTCTAGGGAAACTTCAAAGAAAGGGAGAGCTTACCAATCCTCTATGGGTAAGTCATCTACTAGTGGATTTTCAAGGATGGAGATTACTCACTTGATGGAAGACTTCAAGCAAGATATCATAAAAAAATTTGCTACTCAGGTGGATACACTTCAGGCCAAGAAGAAACAAGAGGAGGCAGAGGCAATGTTGGCAAAGCATTGCCCTCATTGCAGACAAAAGAAGGATTGAAAATGTAAGATGATAGCTAATATTGACAATAAATAGATTCCACCTGAGTTCAAGCCAATCCAAGGTGAAGATGAACAAGTCTACTACATTGCACAAAGGAGGCCATGGGCTCCAAGACAAGGTATGCCACCAAATCCACTCTCTTTTTCTAGGCCATATTTTAATTTGTATTCATCTGGTAACTAGTGGAAACCCCCATATCCATCCAATTATGGAGGATATCCACCACAACCTTGGAATAATCCTCCAAATTCTTGGCCAAATAACCAAAAATCTCCACCCCAGTGGTAGAAACCTTAGGGGAACTAGTAGCAGTTTCAAGTAAATTGGTAGCCACCTCTAGGAAACTGGCAGCAAACATCTCAATGGAGGGAAGGACAACAATGGACAAACTAGACAACCAGTTACATGCAACCACCTTCTCCACCCCAACAACCTACTATAATGCCTTCTCCTACTAGTTCAAGTTCAAATAAACCTAGACCTACTCAACTACTAGCTCATCCCACACCTAACCCAAATAAGAAACCACAACATCGGCCAATATACTCTGCTAACTAAAATCAATTCCTTGCATATGTTGTGAGTGTAAGTGACATCCTCTTGCATTCAAGAACTACTTTTCAAGCTCCTTCCACATCCATTATCATTGAGATTCCTATGGAAGAAGAGGAGCCTATGAATGCCCCCATTCATCCAAGTGTACCTAAATATCTTGTGCTAGTCCTAGTCAAGCAAACTGAACAAGAACCACCATTTCCCTAGAGGTTGGAAATTGTGAAACAAAAGGAAGAGAAGGAGGAACCAACCTTTGAAATATTAGATCAATTGAAGTGTATATGTGTCCATATATCTCTATTTCGGGCCATAAAATATGTTCCTATATATGGCAAAGCAATTAAGGAAGCATGCTTTAAGAAGCCAGACATGAAGAAGAAAGACCATACTACAGTTCATGTGGTGAGATAGTTGGCTGACATCATGCTTCAAAAAGTGACTATTCCCAAATATAATGACCTAGGGAGTCCTATGGTAGGAGTTGTTATAAATGGGATCCAAATAAGGAATGCTCTAATTGATTTGGGAGCAACAATAAATGTAATGACCAAGGATATCCTGCAACAACTAAATGTTGCAAGCATGAGACCTACTCCTACTATCCTGCAATTTGTTGATAGTTCCAATGTTAAACCTGATGGTATAGTAGAGGATCTTGTGGTAACTCTAGAATATTGGTGAAACATAGATTTTTGAGATCCTATGGACTACTCTTGCACTTCTATGGTTTTTCACCTAAAAGGAGAGATATAGGGCATAAATGCTAATGATTCACTCAAATCAGGATGTAATATTGTTTAATGTAAATTAACTTAACTAAATGAATTTGACTAATCTAAATAATTGAAAATGAATGCAAAACTAAGATTTATGCCTTGTTTGAAAACACGGTGTTGTATGCAAACAATGAAGAAAATGAATGAAATGTGTAGAACAGAAAGAGATGGGTCAATTCAGAGTGCACCTAGATGAAATGTGATGAATTTGGAATATCTTGGATGTTGGATGAGATCACTTATTTTTCACAGTGGGACTCATTCACCTAGTGTGGCGAATCAGTCCTCCTAGTGAAAAAGTGTCAGGAGCTAATTTCTGTCTATCGGGATCCAGAATCTGACGAAATTGATATTTTTAGTCCTAAGGTGGGACTCATTCACCACAAGTGTTGAATCAATCCTCTCCCAAATTTTTGAAAAATCAAGAGACAACTCTGGAACACTAGATCTAGAAATGTCTACTTGTCAGATTATCGAAGTCAATTATGCAGAAAACAGACAAATAGCTCTCTTCAAGCTTAAATTTGACTTAAGTTGTCTTGATGCACCTAGTTGAATTGAATATCAATCTTCAACACCTAATAACTTGTCAAATCTACGTACAAAGAGCTACAAACAAACATGTAATAGGGGAAAAATGATTGAGGGTTAGTGAATAGGGGTTTTCTTTGGTCAAACCCCAGATTTGGTAATTAAATCCTTGAAAAGACATTTAAACGAAAGAGAAAGATAAACTAATAACATGCAAGTGCTATCAACTTACCTAACCCTTGGTGATGCAAGTCTGAAGTAATGTCAATGGCTGCTTCAAAGTACTTGAATTGTTGATGTAAAATTCTTGACTACTTGAGTATGATATGTGAATGTTGGAGGATGTAAAATGAAGTGAAAAACACGTATTTATATAATTATTGTCCCTTAGTATCTATTCATACATCATCATAGGCCGACATCAAGTGATTTTGAATAAAATCCTAAAAGGAAATTTAAAATATTTTTAATTTGGGGCCAAGGGGGACTCATTTTCCACCTATGGCTAATGGGTCCCACCTAGGACCTAAAAGCATGTCTCAAGAAAAATGTTGTATTTAATGTTATTTGTTAGGATAACATTGAAAAATACACTTAATTACAACTTATGAGGGCATAAAGAGACCAAATAAAGCATGAGAAGGTGTAAATAGTGAAAATATGCGTATAAAAGCATGAAAGCTTGTTACAAGAGTTTACAACACTTCAAAATAGGACTTGTTGATGAGTAAAAATGTGGTTTTTAGGTAAATTGCATTAAATAGAGTTTATAAGAATGTAGAAATTTCTTACAACACTTCACAACACCTTCACAGGACATCATTCTTTGAGTTTTAGTACCTAAATAAGCACGATCAAGCCATGTTACAACATAAAATCAGAGCAACATAGTTGCAAAACCATGAAAAAAGACCTAAAAGGCCATGAAAATGACAAGGGGCCATTTTTCTACAACACATTTAGCCCCCACTTTAGTCAGAGGATGAACCTGTTTCAAACTCACACTAAAGTAGCCATAAACATTGAAGGGAAGGTTCAAATGCACTTATGTTAGTAAGATGGAATGACAATGATCAAGAGGGATGATCAAGCCCCCGGGATGAAGATGCCATTGCAAACTAACCATAAGAACAAAGGAACACACAAGTATTGAAAAGAATTGGATGAAGCTTTGACCATCAATCCAACTAGTTCTGGAAAGAGATCTAGCCTGATTGTTTGAAAGAGAGAATGTGTACTCACTTTAGGGCCATCAAACTTTAGGCTATCCACAGGGTGAGAAATCCCAAATTTATACTCACTCTAGGGCCATGAAACTAGTTGTATGTGAGGTGAGAAATCCCAAAAAGGTAAGATACATACACTAGTTGGTATGCAATCACAAACACAAAAGTGGCTATGGGGAAAAGTCATGTTGCTAGGTGGGCTTTCTGCTCAACCATGCCAAAGTTATACTCATTGATAAATTTAACAAGGTGCCACCAGGAAAAATACCATGAAAAGAAGACAAAGGTACCACAATCATGCAAGCTGCATTCTGCAAGGTGGCAAAAGGAATGCAAAATGTTAAATGTAAAAATGTAAATTGTAAAAAATATGTTCAAAGGAGTCTTATTCAATTTATGCAAGGTCGGTCACTTAGGGAACATTGTGTCTAATGTTTCCAAGAGAGGACCAATCAAAGAATAGTACATTCACAACTTAGGGGATGTAGTGTGTCACATCAAGCCACCAAGAGGAATGTAATATGCTAAGATATATCACACTTATGAAAGACATCACACCCAATTTCATCCACAAAGTGACAAATGCATCATATAAATGACAAGGCTACACTAAGAACCAAGAATAAAATTGAAACAATGGTAATGTATGCCCCCCACTTTAAAGGAATTGCTACACATCGGTCTATGAGCAATTAATTTAAAGTAGAAAAGAAAAAGCAAAAATAAAACAAGACATAAGAACCAACTTGGAAAGCCCTATGCCAAGTCATATGTTTCAAAGTTAGGTTGCGTCATGTCAAGAAAAAAAGAAAAAAGAAAGGGAGTTGCCCCCAAAAAAAGAAAGTACATCAAACACATAAGGGATCTATGGATTTGGGGTCAGTATGTTCTCAATGTGTTTATGAAAGAGCTCAGAGCTGTCATCATTCTCCAAAGCAAATAGAATTGAAAGAATATTGACACAAAGAGAGCAAAAATGAAGGAAAAATAAAGTCCATTTTGAGTTAACATGGAAGATACATTGCAGTCTCGATGCCTTGCATCATCCCCAAAAGGAAAACACAAGTGAAATGAAAACTAAAAGACAAAACAAAATGAAAAATCTTTTGGGTCAACATCAAGGAGACATTTTAGTCTCAATTCCTTGTGTCATCCCCAAAAGGAAAACACAAAAAAAAGAAAGTAAAAGACAAAGACCTTGTGGGACAACATGGAAGAGACATAGAGCATATGTACGCTTTGGGTCATCCCCAAAAGGAAAAGGCAAAACCAAAAAAAAAAAGACAAGGACCTTTTCGGTCAACATGGAAGAGACATAGGGCATCTCTATGCTTTGCATCATCCCCAAAAGGAAAACACAAAACAAAAGAGAAAAAGACAAGAACCTTTTGGGTCAACATGGAAGAGACATAGGGAGTCTCTACACTTTGCGTCATCCCCAAAAGGAAAACACAAAACAAAAAGAGAAAAAGACAAGGACCTTTTGGGACAGCATGGAAGAGACATAGGGTATCTCTACGCTTTCCATCATCCCCAAAAGGAATGTTGGAAAAACAAGGACAAACAACTAAGAGGGGGGGTGAATTGATTGTCACAGAATATTAAACTTTTTAGACTTTACTTAACTTAATCTATAATCTGATGAATGAACAATAAACCATAAACAATCAACACAAAAGAAACACAAAGAACATCAATATTTTTTACATGGAAACCCTGTTAGGGGAAAAACCACAGTGGATGTTAGTGCACAATATTATACCCTATTAAAAGTATAATGGAAAATAATGGGAATGCACATGCATTCAGGCACACTTCCTAGAGCTCACTGCTCAAATACAAGAGGGATCAATGCCTAACAATACACAACAATATAGATTAGATCCATAGGATATGAACTGAGAAAATAGTTTCTAGACAAGCCTAATTACAGTTCTAGTTAAGCACCAAAAATCTTCTTTACACGTCTCTCAAACTTCTTCTCACTATACTTTGCAATCAAATGATTAGAACACTATTCACACATCTACACTTTCTATGGCATACATTCACTGAGACAATCATTCTTATATATCTGCAACATGAAATTACATCAACAACCTTGTTGGCCAAAAATATAAAACATATTTACAATGTCAGCCCAAACTTACAAATAAATTTTCAATTTGGATCAAACACCATGAGATAATATTATGATGTGACCTAAAATAATATCCTTGAGCACATCAAACATTCAATTTTAAACTTCAAGGATCTGTAACATGTTACATCCATCATGTCATCCAAGAACATGAAAACTTGAACATACATGAGAATAATATTTGACCACGAGCACACTAACCAATGCAGACATACAACAAGGATAAAGAATGATCTAGAAGAACCCAAAAACAACAAGAACTAATAGAGAATCATCCACAGTAACAAAAATTATCAGAATCACATAAAATTTAATCAGGAACATTGACAAAACCCACAAAAATAATGTCAAAACACAACTATTCATAGCACGGTCAAATCTTCACACAAACCTCTAAAACTTCTGGTAGATGAACTAGATACACTAAAACATAAACCCTTTAGTCCACAACAACTAATCTTCAATGTACAAAACAAGAAACCTTCATGACCTTCACTATTCCACTGGCAACCTGCAACTCTTCCTTTAACAATTTTTTCAATATCCTCAACATATACAACCTTTAATACAATAATGCTAATAGTGTTGACATCAATGACAACCACATATCAGCAAAACAACCACAACATCCAACAATCTCCCCCTTTGGCATTGATGGCAACACATGATGTGAAAAATACCATCAACACAACTACACTTACTCCCCCTTTGGTTCTGATTCTTCTCCTCAATTGCTCTTCTCCCCCTAAAGGATTTTTCACATTGCTCTTCTCCCTCTTTGACATCAATGTTAAAGATAAGCATTAATTTCCCACATACAAGCTTTGAACCACACATCTACACATCTAACTACTCCCCTTGAGTAGCATCCATGAAAACATCAATCTAGACCAGGAAATATCTATGAAGCACACAAATTAATGCAAGAAAATACATCTTTAGTTCATATTAGGAGGGGTAATCACCCCTAGCATCCCTCTGAGATACTCAAAAGTATCCTTTGGAAATGGTTTGGTGAAAATGTCTCCAATCTATTCTTTGGTAGGCACATACTCTAGTCTGACTTCTTTCTCATTCACTTTTTCCCTCAAGAAGTGAAACTTGATTGATATAGGATTGGTATTAGAGTGTAGTACCAAATTATTTGATATGTTAATTGCACTTGAGTTGTCACAGTATATGGAAAAAGGTTAATCATATACTATTTTGATATGTTTCATCATCTGTTTCATCCACATCACTTGGGTACAGTTATTTGCAACAACAATATATTCTGCCTCAACAGTAGATAGAGAAATGGAATTCTACTATTTTCTCAACCAAGACACTAGCTTCATCCCTAGGAAGAAGGCACCACCACTAGTACTCTTCCTAAAATCTACATCTCCTATGCAATCCGCATCAGTATATTCACTCAAAGTAAGATCATCATCTTTAGGATACCAAAGCCCAAAGTCAAATTTTCCTTTCAGATACATGAAGATGCTCTTTACAATAGTCACATGAGACTCTTTTGGACTAGCTTGAAATCTAGCAACCATACATACAACATTTATAATGTCTAGTCTGGTTTGAGTTAAGTAGAGAAATCCGCCAATCATTGAACTGTATCTTGTTTGATTTTCTTTAGGAGAATCATAATTTTGTGTTAACTTGCATCTAGTTACCATGGGAGTACCAATAGGTTTTTAGTCATCCATGCCAAACTTCTTTAACAACTCTCTCACATATTTGGATTGAGATATGAAAATCCCCTTATCTAATTGAGTAACTTGCAATCCTAGAAAGAAATTCATCTCTCCAATCATACTCATCTCAAATTCATTCTTCATTTCATCAACAAACATCATACATAGATTATCATCTCCTCCAAAAATAATGTCATCAACAAAGACCTCAATAATTAACTCTTTTTCATGATCCAATTTGAAATACAAGTTGTTGTCAACAATACCTTTATTGAATCCAATATTTAATAAGTATTTGTCCAATCTAGCATACCAAGCTCTGGGGGCTTGCTTGATTCCATATAGAGCTTTCTTCAATTGGAAAACCATGTTTTCCTTATCATTTAGTTGAAATCCATCTAACTATTCAATATATACTTCTTCTAGCTCACTATTCAGAAAAGTTGACTTCACATCCATTTGATAGACTTTATAGTTCTTATATGTAGCATAAGCAAGAAATAACTTTACAGGTTCAATTCTAGCAATAGGGGCAAAGGTTTCTTCAAAATCAATACCTTCCATTTGTAAATACCCTTTACATAACAATCTTGCTTTATTCTAGACCACTTCACCTTTTTCATTCAACTTATTCCAAAATACCCATTTAGTACCAATCACATTTTTATCTTTAGGTCTAGGAACAAGTATCCATGTATCATTCTTTTCAATCTGCATTAGTTCTTCCTTCATAGCTTCCATCCAATGTTCATCATTGCAAGCTTCATTGACATCTTTAGGCTCAATCTTGGAAATCAAGCAATACTCTTCTACAATATTTCTTATAGTATGCATACCTTTATGCTCGTCTCATATAATTTGATTTGTAGAGTGATTTATCTTTACATACCTCAGAGTTTTAGGATTCTCTTGAACTTCTGGTTCTTTTCTTTCTTCTTCTGCACTTGCAATTGTCTCTACTTCCTAACTACCTTGATTTACCAGAACAAATTGAAGTTGTTTATGGGAACATATGGTACAATTTGAATTTGATTCTATGTCTGAGCATTCTTCCCTTTGTTTGTGTTGTCTTCATGATTATCTGAATCATATCCACAATGTCTAGATGATCTAGTAGAGTCCTCATCAACTCTGACATTTGCACTCTCAACCATTTTTCTCAATCTTTTGTTATAGCACCGATAGGCCTTTCTTTTAGTAAAGTAACCTAGAAAGATTCCTTCATCCCTTCTTGCATCAAACTTGCCTATGTCCTCATCTCTCTTGATGTAACACTTGCTTCCAAATATCTTGAAATATTTAACAGTAGGCTTATAACCAAACCATAGTTCAAAAGGAGTCCTACTAGAATTACCATTGACATTTACCCAGTTAAAAGTGTACATAGTAGTTCTTACAGCTTCACTCCAATAGATGTGAGGCACATTTCTTTCTATCATCATTGTTCTAGCAGCATCTAGAATTGTTTTGTTCTTCCTCTTTGCAACTCCATTTTGTTGAGGGGTTCAAGAAGCAGATAATTATCTTCTGATTCCATGCTCTTCACAGAAAGAATTAAACTCCCTGGAGGTGAACTCACCACCTCTGTCTGACCTTAAGCATTTTATTTTCAGACCTTTCTCATTCTATTTCATAGCATTGGAACTTTTGAACTTTTCCAGTGCTTCACATTTTTCTCTTAAGAAAGCAACCCATATCATCCTAGAATAATAATCAATACGCAGCATAAATTACCTTTCTCCATGAAGACTTCTGACTCTGGAGGGACCACATAGATCAGTATGTACTAGCTCCAGTAATCCATTTGAATGATATTGTTTGCTTTGAAAAGAAACTCTAGTCTATTTTCCCATCTGACATTCCTTACAAATTGTGTTAGCAAGATTCACTAGCTTAGGTAGATCTCTTACTACTTGAGTGGAGCTTATTTTGACAATGTTATCAAAATTTACATGACATAGCCTTCTATTCCATAACCAGCTTTCATCTACTTGAGAAATTAAACAACTTTCACTAGCAAAATTCAGGTGAAAAATATTACCTTCTACCTTTTTACCTGAAGCAATTACCTTTCTAGATCTTCCAAGTATCCTACATCTTCCATCTTTGAACTGAAGATCATAACCCTTTTCCACCATCTATCCAACACTTAGAAAGTTGTGCTTCAAGCCTTCAACATAAAGAATGTCATCATTGTTATGCTTACCACCAAGACAAATAGATCCTCTACCACAAATCACACCAGCATTGTTATCTCCAAATCTTACAACCCCACTATCATACTTCTCAAGACTTACAAATTTTATTTGGTCACCAGTCATATGATGTGAGAATCCAATGTCAATAACCCACTCATCTTTTTCTTCAATTTGGGTTGTAAGAGCTTTCTCAATTTTAGCAGATTCAATAGCCACCAGACCATTTTCCCTGATAGCAACACCCATTCATCTTCATTTCCATTATCTTTATCAGACTCATCATCTATCACTCCTTCTTTAGCATAGTAACATTTCTTTTGCAATCTAGATTCATAAGGCTTAGATCTAGGAACTCTTTCAAGACACCTTGATGCAAAATGACCTATTTTATTGCAAGAAAAACATTTAATAGGAAACTTTCCTTTATACTTACCTTGTCCTATGCCTTCTTTTTTCACAATTAGTGCTTCCAACTCTTCTACCTCTCTTTCTTCATCTTCAAGCTATTTCATTTCTTCCTCATACTTGATTGACATTCTGGAGCACTCTCCCCGATCATATCTTTGCTTGTTTCTTCTGAATACGGTAGCCTTGAATGAAAATTCAGTGCTGGGAACAAATTCACCAAATTCTCTCAACTCAAAAGAAAATTTTTTACCAATCAGTGTATCCCTTGTCACATTCGTCAATGACCTGGTTTCTTCAATAGAATGAGCCTTTGCTTTGTAGGAGGGAGGAAATGATCTGAGCACTTTAGCTACAATTTCTCCCTCATCCAGGGTACCACCGACACATCTAATACCCATCACTATTTCATTTACTTTGTGCATAAAAGAATAAATATTTTCATCTTCACCCATCTTCAAATTTTCATACTTTCCTTTCAAACTCTATAGCTTATCCATCTTCACATGTACATCTCCTTCATACAAAGTTTCTAGCTTTGTCCACATTTCATGAGTTGTCTTCAAACCTATCACATTTGTCATTTCTAAATCTATTAGAGCACTCAACAAAGCTTCCATAGCCCTAACATTATTCTCTACTTTTTTAATCTCATCAGTAGTGGAAGGACCATTATGAGGAATAACATATGGATTCTTTGTAATCTTCTAGAAGGGTTCACCAATATACCTCAAATGACATTCCATCCTAGCTTTCCACAATGAGTAGTTTGTTCCATTGAAACTAGGACTGTCCTTCTTGTATGATGCCATCTTAGATCACCTCAAGCTTTTAAACTTCTTCAGAGGAACCTACTATAATACCAATTGTTGGAAAAACAAGGACATACAACTAAGAGAGAGGGTGAATTAGTTGTCATAGAATATTAAACTTTTCAAACTTTACTTAACTTAATCTCTTATCTGATGAATGAATAATAAACCGTAAATAATCAACACATCAGAAACATAGAGAACACCAAGATTTTTTATGTGGAAACCCTATTAGGGGAAAAACCACAGTGGATGTTAGTCCACAATATTATACCCTATTAAAAGTATAATGAAAAATAATGGGAATGAACATGCATTCAAGCACACTACCTAGAGCTCACTACTCAAATACAAGAGGGCTCACTTCCCAACAATACATAATAATACGGATTAGATCTGTAGGGTATGAACTGAGAAAATAGCTTCTACACAAGCCTAATTATAGTTCCAATTAAGCACATAAAACCTTCTTCACACTTCACTCAAACTTCTTCTCACTATGCTCTGCAATCGAATGATTAGAACACTATTCACACATTTGCACTTTCTTTGGCATACATTCGCTCTTATGCACAAACTAACTTCACTCAAAAAATAACTCTTATATATCTACAACATGAAATTACATCAACAACCTTGTTGGCCAAAAATATAAACATATTTACAATGTCGGCCCAAATTTACAAATAAATTTTCAATGTGGCTCAAACATCATTGGCTAATATTATGATGTGACCTAAAATAATATCCTCGAGGATGCTAAACATTCAATTTTAAACTTCAAGGATCCGCAACACATTACAACCATCATGTCAACCAAGAACATGAAAACCCAAATATACATGAGAAAAATCTTTGACCACGAGCACATTGATCAATGCGGACATACAACAAGGATAGAGAATTATCTAGAAGCACCCAAAAACAACAAGAACTAATAGAGAATCATCTGCAACAATAGAAATTAGTAGAATCACATAAACTTTAATTTGGAACACTGACAAAACCCACAAAAATACTGTCAAAACACAACTATTCATAGCATGATCAAATATTCACGCGGACCTCTGAATATTATGGTAGATGAACTAGATACACTCAACAATAAACCCTTTAGTCCACAATAGCTGATCTTCAACATACAGAACAAGACACCTTCATGACCTTCATTGTTCCACTGGCAACCTGTAACTCTTCCTTTAACAATTTTCTCAATATCCTCGACATATACAACCTTCAATACAATAATGCTAATAGTGTTGACATTAGTGACAACCACATATCAAAACCACAACCACAAAATCCAACAAGGAAATCACAAAAAAAAAAGATAATGCATGACGAATAGAAGAATAGAGGTATGAATAGAAGAAGTGTACAAAGAGAGAGAACGTCAAATGCACGATATGGGGGAACATGATACAAACATAAAAAGAAAAGGAAAAAGGGATAATTAATGTGAATGTATGTCAACCATTAACTAAGGTATTGGTTTCTCAATCTTAAATGGTTAAGAGGAAAAGGAACAACATAGTTAAGAGACAAAGGAAAATGCATTACAAGGACAAGCCTAACAACGTCTTGCCCCTCCACAAAGTGTAAAGTAAAGAATGAGCCAAGATAAATGATGGGAAAGGATCATGTGATAAGGAGAATAAATAATTCTACAACTATAGCATGATGAATGGCTTTGATTGGTTTAAGGTATGACAGGGAAACAATCGGTATCAGTGAAGTAATACTTATCCAACATGTCTGTCAATGTTCGACATTCTTTAGTACAATGTCCAAGGAAGTGATGGTATTTGCAAAATGGTATGTTAGAGTCTTTTAGACGAATAACCAATCTATTCATAGGTGGTAGAAGTATAAGACCTTTATTTAAGAGTGGTTGAAGTTTTTGTTCACATTCAAGTGGAGGATATGTGGGAAACTTAATATTTTTGAGTTTGTAAGGTCATTTTTGCTTGGTAGATTCACCTTGTTCATGAAAAGAAGGAGGAAGAGGACCCATATGGATCTTAACATCCTTATCATTAGAAGGAGCTAATGGTTGTTCATGTGGAAGGAGAATTTTTAAGTTAGGAGGAGCATTCAAAATCACCATTCCAATATCCAAAAGTCTCCTAGGTTGAAGAGGATGTCTCTTAGGATGAGAAGGTTCATGATATCCAAGTCCTATTGTGTGTGCTTCAGTTGATTGTTGTTCAAAAATTTGATGGATGTCATGTTCATGTTTTTTTTTCACAACCTTGTTTACTTAAGATAGTGAATCATTTTCCATATGTTTCCTCAAGGTTGATAGGAATGTTTGTGAGTTTGTGCTCATATAAGGGTTGTGAATGTGATTGGTGAGAAGAACTAGGTCCACTTAAGGGAGGAACCATAGGTCCTATAGTGACTTCAAGATGTAAATATGCAAAGTGATTAGGAGGTGCAACAGTGGGAAGGTCTTGTGATTTCATGGATGGGTAAAATGCTGCATTGGATCTAGGTTTTCAAAGTAGTCATTGTAGAACTTGTGCATGTTATCATCATCTTCTCCAATGATGTCTACTTCATGAGGAGGAAAATCATTAGGAGTTGTAGAAGCATGTTGGAGTTCAAGGTCATTAGGGTCACATCCAAAGGCACATTTGGACATGTCTACGAATAATTTTAATGAAATCCAAAACTTATTGAAAGAAAATGCCATGATGTAAATAAACAAAGATGTAGGAATTGATTAAAAACAGAGATGTTGTAAATGAAAATAGAATGTAGGAACAAGAAATAGTAATGCAAAAAAATACCAGAAGAATTTCATAAATGTTTTCCAAAAAGTGCAGAGGGACTGATTCGCCCTAGGTGGCGAATGAGTCCCAATATGATGTTGTTTAGTGTTTTTCAAAATTTTAAAGATGATTTAAATGCTCTACAGAATGCAATGATAGATGCAGAATGCAAATTTTGAATTTTTTCAATGAGATGTAATGCAAAAATGAAATCTAAATGAAGTTTTCACTAATGCAAAATGAATATTCCTAAAATGCAATAGCAAATTAATGTCCTAATTGAATGCTAATGCAAATGGAAACTTAAGATGCAATAATTGAAAGTAATCAAAAGTTCAAAGTGTTCAAAAGTTGGGTTCACCTAAATGAAACATAGATTTTTGGGACCCTATGGACTACTCTTACACTTCTAGGGCTTTTCACCTAAACGGAGATAGATAGGGCATAAATGCTAGTGATTCACTCAAATCAAGATGTATGCAATGTTTTTTAATGTAAATTAATTTAACTAAATGCAATTGACTAATCTAAATGACTGAAAATGAATGCAAAATTGAGATTTATGCCTTGTTTGAAAACATAATGTTGTATGCAAACAATGAAGAAAATGAATGAAATGTGCATAACAAAAAGAGATGTGTCAAATTAGAGTGCACCTAGATGAAATTTGATGAATCTGGAATGTCTTCGATGTTGGTTGAGATCACTAATTTTTCATAGTGGGACTCATTCGCCCAGGGTGGTGAATCAATCCTCCTCTAGGTGAAAAAGTGTCAGGAGCTGGTTTTTGTCTGTCGAGATCTAGAATCTGACAAAATTCAGATTTTCAATCCTAAGGTGGGACTTATTCGCCATAGGTGGTGAATTAGTCCTCTCCCAAATTTTTGAAAAATTAGGAGACAACTCTGCAACACCAAATCTAGAAATGTTTACTTGTCAGGTTGTCAAAGTCAATTTTGCAGAAAATGGACAAATAATTATATCCAAGCTTGAATTTGACTTAAGTTAACTTGAAGCACCTAGTTGACTTGGAAATCAATCTTCACCACCTAATAACCTGTCAAATCTACATACAAAGAGTTGCAAACAAACATGCAATAGGGGAAAAATGATTGAGGGTTAGTGAATAGTGGTTTTCCTTGGTCAAACCCCACTTTTGGTAATGAAACCCTTGAGAAGATAATGAAATAAAAGAGGAAGATAAACTAATAACATGCAAGTGCTATCAACTTACCTAACCCTTGGTGATGCAAGTCTAAATTAATGCCAATGGCTACTTGAAATTGCTTGAATAGTGCTTGAATTGTTGATCTAAAATGATTGAATGCTTGAGTATGATATGTGAATGTTGGAGGATGTAAAATGAGGTGAAAAACACTTATTTATACAATTCTTGTGCCTTATTATATGTTCATATCTCACCATAGGACGTCATCAAGTTATTTTGAATAAAATCCTAAAAGGAAATTTAAAATATTTTGAATTTGGGGCCAAGGTGGACTCATTTGCCACTCATGGTGAATGGGTTCCACCTAGGACCTGAGAACATATGTCAGGAATTTTTTTGTATTTAATGTTATTTGTCAGGATAACATTCAAAAATACTCTTAATTAAAACTTATAAAGAGACCAAATAAAGCATGAGAAGGGTGTAAATAGTGAAAATATGCTTAGAAAAGCATTGAAGCTTGTTACAAGACTTTACAACACTTCAAAATAGGATTTTTTGATGAGTAAAAAGGTGGTTTTTAGGTAAATTACATTAAATAGAATCTAGAAGAATATAGAAATGTCTTACAACACTTCACAACTACTTTATAAGACATCGTTCTTTGAGTTTTTTTACCTAAATAACCATGTTCAAACCATGTTACAACATAAAATCAAAGCAACATAGTTCCAACACCATGAAACAAGACCTAAAAGGCCATGAAAATGACAAGGGGCCATTTTTTTTATGGCACACTTAGGAGTACCCAACAAACTTCATGATTTATTCTCCTAAAGCTACACTAGGGAGGTACCCCATTATCTTAGAAAGGCCATGGTTAGCAACAACAGATGCCTATATCGGATACCAAACATGAGACATGAGAATTTCTAATGGAAAGAGCACCAAAAAGATTGTTCTCTACTGTACTGCATAGCCATCCCATGATATGGATATCTTGTATGGCCACATGTTTGTGAAGAGGCCGAGGAAGTTAATTTTGCGGCACAACCTATGATGTTAGGAAAAAATATATTTCATGCAACTTCAAGAGGAAGATGAAATATTGTCTAACATAATGCAAACCCACTGTGAAATAGAGGAAGCATCATCCTCTCATGCATCTGATTTTGTTGATCCAGTGAAGACACTTCTACCTGCTCATCGTACAATAGAACTTTCTACAACAACGAGTATGTCTCATACATTACTACCACATGAACTCAAGGTACCAAGCATTAGTGAAGCATCTATGGTAGAGATAACTACACAAGTGCAAGTGTCAGAAGGAAAATATCTAAATATTATCAACAAACTGAGTGAAGAATAACAGTTGTCATTGAAAAACTTACTAAGAACCCACTAGCATGCATTTGTGTGAGACTATCATGATATGAAGGGATTGGACCCTAAGCTTTGCACTCATAGGATTTACATAAGAGATGATTGTAAACCAGTGAGGCAGCCACAAAGAAGAATTAACCCTACACTAAAAGAAATTGTAAAAGGAGAACTATAGAAATTGTTGGATGCATGATTCATCTACCCCATTTTAGATAGCCAATGGGTGTCTCCATTGGTGATTGTGCCAAAAAAGGGAGGGAAGTGGCAAGTTTGTGTTGATTACAGGGAACTCAATGCTGCCACCAAAAAGGACCATTTCCCCTTCCTTTCATAGACCAAGTTCTAGATTCACTTGCAAGAAAGTAGTACTTTTCTTTTTTAGATCGATTTAGTGGTTATAACCAGATCCAAATTGCACCTACAGACAAGGAGAAGACCACCTTTACCTATCCATGGGGGACCTATACCTACTCAGTACTTCCATTTGGCTTATTTAATGCACCTACAACTTTTTAGAGGGCAATCATTAGCATATTTTAAGACATCTCTCATGATTGCATGGAAACTTATATGGGTAATTTTACTACCTATGGTGCTGATTTCAATGAAGCATTAGAAAATCTTGTATTTGTCTTAAAGAGATGTGAAGAACATAATTTTTCTTTAAACAGTGAAAAGTGCTTTGTGATGATGTAGGAAGGTGTAGTCCTTGGCCACTACATCTCTCACAAAGGAATTCAAGTAGATCCTGCCAATATTGAGGAGATCACTAATCTTCCCATACCTACAAAAAAAAAGATGTTAGGAGTTTCTTAGGACATGCAAGTTACTATAGATAGTTCATCAAAGACTTTAGCAAAATGGTAGCACCATTGTATAATCTCCAAACCAAAGATGTTGAATTCCAATGGAAAGAAAACTATGACAAGGCATTTTCCGACTTGAAAGTAGCCTTAACTCATGCTCCTATACTCAAGGCTCCCTATTGGGAGCTTCCTTTTCACATTCATAAAGATGCATCAGACTATGCTATAGGAGCATGTTGATGGTGTTTTCTGCACAACAACAACTTAGATAGAAAATAATATTCTATCTCTCTTGAAAGGTGAATTCTCAAAAATGACTGTTGAAATTACCCCAAGGTCTCTCAGGTGCCAGGTCATGACAATGCATAAAAAAACTCAGATAATATGTGAAAATGCCGGTAATCATAATCAGACCTTACTACAAGCAAACTGTTCTTTCCAATTTATCAAATTTTGCAATATGATGATCTTAAATCCTAAATCTAACCAAACAATAAACAAACAAAAAAAGATGAGGGTGAAAGGGATATAATGAAATCTAAACTATTTCTAAGATGAACAATGCAAATGATAAACACCTAGAATGGACCAATCTCAAATAACCAATTCCTGCTTAACCCACAATGCAATATCACAAGAAAGGTGCAATCTTCTAAGGCATATAGATTTTCAAATCATAGACATTCATCCACAATCGAACTAAGCACAAATAGATGTATGGTCCAGGTTGACTTCACCAACCTACTACAATCAGATAGTTATTGGAAGTATAGACCAGAGATTGCTACAAACATTCCAAGCATGAAACCATGAACATTATTCACCAGATTAATCTAATTCTACATTTAACATCAAATCTTATATCTTCAAGCAATTTCAAAAGATGAAACAACAGGAACCATGCAAGATAAACTAACACAAAATAATTCACCAGAGAAACCACAATGCCTTCAATTGAATTAGGTCACCAAAATGTAGCAATAATTCCACTATTCTATGTTACAACACTTGCTCAAAAGAACTAAATACTACCTCCACTATAGAATGCTCTAGCTCTTTTCTCAATCTAGCTTGTCTAACTCTCTATTATCTATCTCACTCTAACAAATGAGGCAGGAACGCCAATTTAAAGGGAACCCTCAAAACATGTCAACCCAACCAAAAATTTACAAAAATAAAATATCCAAAACAAGTCGGCCTCAAGAAATTCAAAATAAGGCACACATTAAATGCCGATAAATCATCAAGGTCAGCCAAAATACATTCCTCAATGCAACTCGGATCAATACATGCCCTATAATAATAGGGAAGCATAAATCACGAAATGGCATAGCATTAATTACCGCCTCCCTTATCCTTGTTTCAATCCAGCGATTCATAAACTTTCAAAAGTACCTTATCCAACTAAGCAATAGGTGGCAAGGGTAGGATTTTGAGCTGACATTCAATTGATTCAATTTCTTCCATTGATTGCTTAACCGTTGTATCCCAATCACCCTTATATTCCAAGTACTTATCCATCATAGCCAGATAAGTAGCCGCATCATCCAATTGGTGCCCTATCATAGAATTTTCAATATCAAGGGTATAGACATCATGCCATTGGAAGTGTAAGAATGAGGAAAACAATCTAAAATGTATCTATACTTCTAAATAAGACATTGCATCAAAGATTCAAAAGATTTAAGCTAATTTAAACTAAGAATCTTTAGAAATTTGTCCTATTGCTCTCTAACTCTAAAGATTTCCTTAATCAACTTGCTCTCAGATTTTAGAAGCTAATAGATTGTTGAAATGACACTTAGAGAATGAGAATTCAAACAATTTCTATTCCTATATGATTTAATAATGAAAAACTACTGTAATGGCAGCCATGACTATAAATGTTGAATACTTGATGAATGATGGATGAATGCTTGATGGATTGATCCTAAAACTGGATTGCTTGAATGCTTGATTGCCTGGAATACTTGCAGAGTAAGATTACACAAATTAGGATCCTTTTCCTGTAGCCAGAAACCTATATTTATAGATTTCATGGCACACATTTGTGAAGGGGTAACACAATAGAGGTTGAGATTCAATCTGGAGAATTGAATGGTATGAGATGAGAAGGTGGAGCTGATCATGGAGGATTGTTCCTCCCCATGAAAACACTAGGCAAGATGAGAGGAAAGATTTGAGGCAGAAGATTGAGAGGATTTCCTACAGGTTTGTCCCTGAGGCTCTTCCTATGAATGACAGTTGAATAAATTAGATTTGAAAAATCTAATTTTATTGGTGAGTGAATA
Source organism: Sequoia sempervirens (assembly GCA_007258455.2). NCBI lineage: Eukaryota > Viridiplantae > Streptophyta > Pinopsida > Cupressales > Cupressaceae > Sequoia > Sequoia sempervirens. The sequence continues at coordinate 76,513,050 of VDFB02047397.1, read as the reverse complement.
AAGGTAAATGATTTATGCATTTATTTAAATATTTTTGGTTTATTTAAATTTAGCAAAAGCGGAATAAATAATTTAATAAAACAAACTATAGAAGTTGTTTATTAAATTAAAATAAAAGGAATATGATAATTAAATTAAAGATTCTAGGATATCTTTATTTAATTAAGAAGAAACGTGATAAGGTAATTAAATAACACAAATTATTGAAGCTGTGTATTTAATTTAAGATGGAATTAATGGATAAAGTATACAAGAAATAATAATGATAATAATTAAATAAAACAAAGTATTTAATTTTGTTTATTTAATTAAGAGAGAAATAATATGATAAAATAGAAGAATTAATAATGAACTTAATATAAATAAATATTTCTATTTATTTACTAAGTAGATGAATTTAAGATTAATTAATCAAATAAGTCGTATTTAATTAGTTAGATTCTCCAGACCATTTTTAGGTGTCTACATTTTGCCCCTCTTTCAAGTGATGTGTTTACGTGTTGCTTCAAAGAAAATTTTTCCTCAGCTGCCAGTATTGACAAAAAGTTTAAAATATGCTCCAGACTTGCCCCAGATATTGAATTTCGAAATGATAATGATATATGCCCCCTTGGGAGAGAAATTGATGAATTTTGGATTTGGTGATTGATTATGATGATGATTTGATGATAGAGAAATGATTTATCTCCCGATAAAGAAATATTGATTCCTCCAGTTGATTATGATGATGATTGATTATCACGTCAGCTGATTGTTGATCCTGATAGATTAGAAGATTATTGATCTCATGATAGGTGAGATTCAATGATAGATTGATTGATAATTGACCTCATGATAGGCGAAGTTGAATGATAGATTGATGATCACAAGATTTGAACAAAGCTGATTAGATTTGATTGATTGATAGACTTATTGATTGATGTTAATTGATTTGATAAGATTGTTGATTTGTGATTTGACTTCACTAATTGATTGATATGCTCCAGTATAAGATCAATTAATGTACTAGGACTTGATGATGAAAAATGATGAATAGAATAGGGGATGGGATGAGGAAGAGATAATGAAAGGAGAAGATGAAAAGTAAGCACAAATGGATTCAAGGATAAATGTGATGTTGCCCCAGTCAAGTTGCAAGCCAAGATTGATTGATGATGATGATAAGAGTTTTGTTGATGAGGGAAGGATACATCCCAAAACAACACAAAATGATAGGGAAGGATACATCCCGATGATGATGATGATGATGATGATTGGATAAAGGCTTGTAACAAGGTTGGGAACAAAACCAAGGATGTGATTAAATGATTTGTGCTAGAATTAATAGATTAAGATTGGATGGAATTTGAGATTACTGAAATGAAAGAAAATGATTTAGAAAGAGATGATATCCTAAGAAATATTGAAGAGATGGTGATATGATGTAGAGAGGGAATACGTGTAGATTTTGAGATTGAAATTTGGTAGCTTTTGAAACAATCTATAAATGCATATGCAAGACTAATATGGATGCAATCTATTTTAACCATGCAATTTTAAGTGTCATTTCAATAATCTTTTGATTTTTATTTGTATCATCACTAAGCTTTTAAAAATGTTGAAAGAAAATACCAGCATCAATGATATGAGATAGACCAATGATGACCTGAGTACTTCTTTCATGATTTTTGATATTGCAAGCGAACATAAGCATCAATGGAACAATTAAACCAAGATGACCTGAGTCTTGTGTAAATAGACAAGAATTAATCATTTTCTTAAGTGAATTGGAATGTCATCCATGATACTTGGTAGAGAACTTCCCATAACTATTCACAAAATAATAATGACTAACTTATAGGCAGAAAACAAAGAAAAATACCATTCTCCTTCCTTGCTTCTCTAGTTCAATACATCATCGAGTAGCTCCAAAGAAATGACAAGAAAATGATAAAAACAACAATTCAAAACCTACTTAAAGTATTTTCAAATCATTATTCAGATTAGATCATCGATGTTGATGAGTCTGTGCTGATGTTTGTATGATATTCTCAGACGTTTGACCAAAGAACTAACCTAAAGACCTATCCTAGGGGCCTCGGGGACTGATCAAAGATTAGCCTTGCCTACGTTATACATGTAGAGACCACGTAGTTCGACCGATATAGACTCTATTTTTCGACTGACCTAGACCCTATTTTTGTGTTTTCGATTTTATGAATGTTTTCACATGGATTTTCTGATGCTTTGGATTTTTGACAAATTTTCTGATTTTTTGGATTTTGATAGATTTTCTAATGTTTTTGGTTTTTTTGATGGATTTTCTATGTTTTTTTGGATTTTGATATATTTTCTGATGTTTTTGGATTTTTGATGGATTTTTTGATGTTTTTAGGATTTTTGACAGATTTTTAATTTTTTTGGATTTTCAAGATATTTGATTTGGAATGAGATGATATGACTGATTGAAGGAACAAGATGAACCACAATAGAGGTAATGCAACCATGGATAAATGATAGATCAAAATGAAAGTCACTGCAAAACATGTTACACAAGCAACATATCTCTTGTTGAAAGATGACAATAGTTGATTGATTAAGATGCCAGGAATGATTGATTCCATAAGGCATGATGATGATAAGTACTTAGGATTATTGATATCCTCTAAGTACAATAAGATTGATGATTGTTGATGATTGATTGACAAAAGATATGAGGATTGGATAATGTTTTACAGCTAGGCTCAAATATGATTTGCATGATAAGATTCAAGGTTGCAAAGGGACATGATGACATGGATTTTGATAAGCTAAGAGATATGGAATGGAAGAATGCAAGGATAACAAGGATGAATGGTGATGATCAATATCAAATAGATAGACACAAAGACTAAGTGCTTTGCCCCCATTCCTCATCAAAACCAAGGAGGAAAAGAAAGGATGTATCTAGTAAGAATGATGGAATATGGATGAGATAACAGATATGGTACGAAAGATATGGATAAAGCATATAGGATAAGCATATATGATGTTCAAGAAGATTCTTAACCTTATCAAAAGTGGAAATGTAAGGAATGAGCGTAGAAAAGATAATGACCATGAATGATAAGATGGATGAGATTTTCCATTAAGTGTAGAGTGCAAGAGGAATATGGAAGATAGGATATGGATGATAGGGAGATGGAGGAAGGACTTTAACATTGAGTTTCACGACCAATTATCCCTTTAATTAACCATGGCAATGGGGATTAGACTCATAAATGCTGGTAGATTAATGGTATGATTGAAGAGACTAAGGATTTATGCAAAGGTTTGGATTAAAGGGGAATGATGGGGAATGAATGTTGGATAATGGATAGATGGAAAGGATGACAATCTCAACATTAGCACACACCTTGAAGGATGGTGGAGTGATGGAGGAAGAATGGATTTGGAAAGTGATAGGTTATTATATGGAAGATTGGAGGAAGCTTTTGGATAAGAAAATTTGGATGCCAATTTTGATTTTATTGCTTCTATGAGACTTTTAGGAATCCACATGATTTTTGACTTTGATATTTGCTTAGTGGGCCTTTGTGGCCTTGAAAAATTTTCATTTATGGACCTTTGTGGTCTTTGAAAATTTCCTTTTTTCTTTGATGGGCCTTTGTGCCCTTTTGAAATTTTCTTTTGATTTATGGACCTTTGTGGTCTTTGAAAATTTCCTTTTTGCTTTGATGGGACTTTGTGGCCTTTTTGATTTTTCCTTTGATTTTGGATCAATTTTTCTTTTATTTTCTCATGTATCTTCAAGGAGACATGTTGATCCTTTGATACATGTGGATTTTGATATAGAAGCTTCTGATATTTGGCACCCAAATTCCTTCCAAGAGCAATGGGAGGGGTGGATTGAGATGAATGGTATGGAGGTATTATGGATGAGTTAATGTGGGTAGAATTTTGAAAGGGCATCAAGGATGTGTGCCTTTTTTTTCTCGAGGAATAGGATATGGACCTAGGATAGATGGAAATTTTGATGGACTAGGATGAGGACCTAGGATAGATGGTAGGTTTGATGCACTAGGACGCTTAGGTGTATAACCAAGGCCATGGTGATATGGGTGTTTTTGAATAGAAAGGGGTTCTAGGATACCTTGTTCATGAATGCCTAATCCTTTGCCTTTGTAGTACATACTTTGACACATTTGTTTACCAATGGGATATGTATTGTTTGTGAAACAAGATGAAAGTTCATTTTGGGGAGGATATGATATGGATGAAAGGATAGGTGTTGGAAGTAAACCAGAATGGATAAAGGTGGAGGATCCTAATTTATAGGTGTGGGGTTTATGGATAGCTTGAATAGGTGCGATAGAATCTTGACATGGGGATGATGAGGTGTTTCTATCTTGACTTGGAAAAGGATCATGAAGTGGTATGAAAGGAATATCTTGATCATAAGAAGGATAAACATCTTCATGGGATGAAAGGGTATCCTTGAATCGAAGTACATCTTGATCTTGATGAGGAAAGGAATCATTAGATTTCATAGAAAGCATGTCTTGATCGTCAATTGGTAAGAAATCATTAGATAGGATGGAAGAACTATCATGATCTTGTGATGCAATAGAATCATGATATGGTATGGATTGATTAGATGATGTGGAAAAAGAACTTGGAAGGATACTTGTCTCTTGAGATGGATGTGAATTATTTTGGATGAAAAGTGAAAGGAGGGGATCATCATAAGATTCTTGAGAAATGGGATCTTGATCAAAGATGGGAAGACTTTGTGAGATTGTGGAATCATTGGATGGAGTGGAAAGAATATTTTGATCTTGATGTGTAGGGGAGTCTATGCTAGCATGCTTTGGAGTGAGAGTCTGACATGAATCATTGGATGTAGAAGATATGATAGAAGAGGATGACTGGATGGAATTGTTAACTTGAGTGAAAGAATCTTGAGGCTCATTTTGGCTTATGGTGGATGGAGATAAATGCATGACATGACAAGATTGTTCAATATCATTTGTATTTGAGGACTGAGATTTGGGCTTATTGAAATTTTGGAAAAATTCAATGATATTGAACTTGGATGATGGAGTTGTTGGTGAAGAAGGTCTCATGTTCATTGTTTGGTCAAGAGGATAAGAACAAATGTTTGGCAACAAATATCTCTCTGTGGTTGTTTCTGAGATTTGTTGTTGAAGGTTCTTTAGTTGATAAGGTAAAGCATTCAATTGATTCTCCTCTATTTCATCCATGGTGGTTTGTGTTTCTTTTTGGGATGATCTTATCTATTTTAATGACAAGAAAACATAGCAAGCAAAAATAGAATTGTTGTTGATTAAATCCTAAATTCTTAAACAAAGAGTGTATGTTCAAGAACCAAACATGGTTCTTCTTGATTTTCACTGGTTTATAATAGATAAGACAATTCAAATAGACTCACTCCTAGAGACAAAAGGTCATCGTTATATACTCAAATGGCCCACAACTTGGAATTGCGTCGACTCACACAGCCATGTCACCCCCTAGAGGGCGCCCATGTTTTTGTCTTTTCCAGGTGCGTACTCAGAGTGACAGAAGAGGATACCAAATCCCCTGAGCAAATAGTCCTTGGCAATTATATGGTGAGTGCTTGAGGGTAGATTCTTCCTTGCCCCTACACCGTTGAGTATTACAATGTTCGGGAACTGACAAGCGTGCTTCTATTTCTCGGTTCTTAGATAGGGTTTCCATTCAGAGTGTCAAAGGGATAAACTCCCTCAAGAGACCTCCCAATCTTTACAACAAAGATTTTGGGGATGGTTATCCTGCACACTTCCATTGAAAGAGGGTTTCCCCAAATTCACATAAATTTTAAAGTGGGTTGGAATGCCATGGCTTTTGGCTATCCCCACTCAGGTCGTTCCCATAGGGTGAGTACTTTTTCCCACTATGATAGGCCTATCTAAAGGTTTTAATGAAAGCTTGAAAATGCACAAAGTAAAAGTGAGTTTGGTATTCTGATGCACCCAATCAAGGGGAGAGCATAAACCTATCACCCAATCACAACAAAGAATTTGTTCACTTTTTAAAATCCAAAAGACAAATTATCTAATCTATATGGAGATATTGCTCCATAAAAAGCATGATGTTCAATTTTAATCCCACAAGTAATAATGAATTTTCTATCCTAGGATTGATCAATTTTAATTCGTTTGCTATCCTAGGATTGATAAATTTTAACCAAAAAGAGATTAAAGAACAAAATCTAGCCATGGATGCGTTGGATCCAGATAAAAAGATACATTTTTATCGATGCTATTTGGTCCTAAAGCAGGAATGAAACAAAATATATGATGGGTTATTTTCCCATGAGTGTTCGAAAACACCATTACAATGAATATCAAATGCTCTTTCTTTCACTTCAATGCTCCTTTTTTTTCTTAAAACCTATGTAAATGCTCCAAATGTTAGATGAGATCAAGAAATAAGGAGATATAAGGGTTAGATGAATGATTAAGCAAGAAAACCCTAAACCTTAGACCAAGTTACAATGTGATTTGACTTTAAATGTAAAATTGAAAATTTTAACTCTAGAAAAAGTGATAAATACCTAAACCATTGCATAGCTTATGAAATTCTACCCCATTTCAAAAAAAAAAGCATTCAAAAGACATTCGTATGACCAAGATATGGGCATTTTAAGATTGACTATCAAAACACTAAATCTGAGGCGCTAAAAAAGAGCTCTGAGGTGCTAAAACAGAGGGTTTAGGCACTACAAAATTGTGTTGAGGTGCTAAAACAGTTGAGTAGCGTGCTAAAACAGACGACCAACGTGCTATAGTTTTTCTCTGACGCTCTAGAGAATCCAGCCGACATGCTATAAAAAACCACAGTTCTACTAAAACAAACACTCCAATACCTGTAAGACACTTTTCACAAAATATTTGTAGAATATGGGGTTAGGCCCCATGGGGGGCGCCAAGATGGAAGTGTAAGAATGAGGAAAACAATCTAAAATGTATCTACACTTCTAAATAAGACATTGCATCAAAGATTCAAAAGATTTAAGCTAATTTAAACTAAGAATCTTTAGAAATTTGTCCTATTGCTCTCTAACTCTAAAGATTTCCTTAATCAACTTGCTCTCAGATTTTAGAAGCTAATATATTGTTGAAATGACACTTAGAGAATGAGAATTCAAACTATTTCTATTCTTATATGATTTAATAATGAAAAACTACTATAATGGCAGCCATGACTGTAAATGTTGAATGCTTGATGAATGCTAGATGAATGCTTGATGGCTTGATAATAAAACTAGATTACTTGAATGCTTGATTTCCTGGAATACTTGTAGAGTAAGATTACACAAATTAGGATCCTTTTCCTGTGGCCAGAAACCTATATTTATAGATTTCACGGCACACATTTGTGAAGGGGTAACACAACAGAGGTTGAGATTCAATCTGGAGAATTGAATGGTATGAGATGAGAAGGTGGAGCTGATCATGGAGGATTGTTCCTCCCCATGAAAACACCAGGAAAGATGAGAGGAAAGATTTGAGGTAGAAGATTGAGAGGATTTCCTGCAAGTTTGTCCCTGAGGCTCTTCCTGTGAATGACAGTTGAATTAATTAGATTTGAAAAATCTAATTTTATTGGTGAGTGAATAGAGGTAAATGATTTATGCACTTATTTAAATATTTTTTGTTTATTTAAATTTAGCAAAAGAGGAATAAATAATTTAATAAAACAAACTATAGAAGTTGTTTATTAAATTAAAATAAAAGGAATATGATAATTAAATTAAAGATTCTAGGATATCTTTATTTAATTAAGAAGAAACGTGATAAGGTAATTAAATAACACAAATTATTGAAGCTGTGTATTTAATTTAAGATAGAATTAATGGATAAAGTATAGAAGAAATAATAATGACAATAATTAAATAAAACAAAGTATTTAATTTTGTTTATTTAATTAAGAGAGAAATAATATGATAAAATAGAAGAATTAATAATGAACTTAATATAAATAAATATTTCTATTTATTTACTAAGTAGATGAATTTAAGATTAATTAATCAAATAAGTCATATTTAGTTAGTTAGATTCTCCAGACCATTTTTAGGTGTCTACAGCCACCATTCCCTCAATTGTTCCAAACTCAAGTACCTAGGGGCAATCTTCCTCCTGGCAGTCATTAGCTCAAAAAAGGCGATACATCCATCATAAACATTAGTTAAATTACCATCAATCTGCTTCCTTTGTTTGTAGATCTTCTTGATGTTTTTTTGTCAAATTTGCAGGGCTTCAAACCACTCCCAAGGCTCATTGACCCTAGATGAAGAAAGAATTCAATCAACAACCAGCTGATCCTTATTATACTCCATGATTGTTTTGGTTTTCTGTAATAAGAGATCAGTGTCCTCCTTATCCTGAGATAAAACATAATCTAACCAATCCTTAGCCCTTACTGCATCCTTTTCCGTTGAAAGGATTTCCTTTATTGCTTCATCTCCCTTAGCCTGTACTTCCTGCAACCAATTTATTGTAGCCAGAGTAGAAGCTTTCATCTTTTCTATCTCAGAAATGGTCTCCTTCACAAGAAACCAGCAGTAGCAGAAGAGGATGGGTGAAAAATTGTAAGGGCTTCATCAAATCTTCTAGATATTTCCTAAGCCTTTCATTCTCTTTCTTTAGATCATGTTTAGACAGTGTCTCCTTCCTCAATCTCCCAATGATCACTGCACTGGACCCTTCATACTCTTCAATATCTTGCTCCATAGAGTTGGGCCCAAGATTCATGGTCTGTATATCATAATCCTCCCTAGTGATCTCATCTCTACTTTTACCTGTTGCAGGGGTGGCAATGTGAATAACCCTGTTATTAACTTCATCCCTTTCGATCTTGGAAACCACCTTGTCTACCTTCTTTCTTTTACCCTTTGCAATCTTGGCCAACATTTCATCCCAGTTGAGAGGAGTGTCCTCAACAATGACCTGTTTCCTTCTGATCTCCTTTTCTAGCCAATCCAAAACAACAGGATTCACCCAGGTTTCATCTTTCTTGACCTCTTCATGCTGATCTACCATTTCATTCTTTTCCTTTTCGGGAGATTGATTACCTTTATTTCCCAATTCTAGCTCCTCTTCATGCAGGGGTAATGGAGTCTTAGCAGGAACATTCTCCTTCTCACTAGATCTATTATATTTACTCCTTGTAGGGGAATCCTCATATTGTACCAACAGAGAATGATGTATTTCCACATCTCATACCTCAAACTCTGCATCTGTACTATGAAGTTCCCCATCCTTAAATGGTTTGACTTCCTCACTAGTCTCGTGCTCTTCATGAATCATTTGCTTAGGTATACCCAATGAAGGGGAGGTATCTTTTTGTTGTTCCACAATGGATGCCATTGGAAGGGATCTGTCTTTTGCATAGTCTCCTTGGGAGATGGAGTTCTTGACCTTCTTGAATAGACTTGGGTTTTCTCCCCCGAGCTATCCACATTAACCACAGAAGGGTCTGCTTTATCCTTAGAAATTTCTTGATCTTTCTTCTTAGAGGCCCTGGTTATCCTTGTCCTTTTTGGCTTTGGAGGAGTTTCTTCCTTCTCTGTTTTCTCAAGTTCCCCCTCTTTGGTAGACTTACCTATTTTAAAAGTATGACTCCTCTTCTTTCCCCTGGGTTTTCTTTTCTTTTCAGGTTCACCCTCCTTAGGGCCTCTGACTTTAATCTTAAAAGGTAAGCCTACCTTGGTTTTACCTGTAGAATCATCCTCACTTGATTCCTCTAAGGTAGAGTGAGCATTCAGATTTCCCATCAAATTGAAAGTACAAGGTACCTTCTCACTCTCCAATTCCCATACCTTATGTTTTAGCCATGACTTGGTGAATTTCACAATAGGAGCCATCAGCTCCTCCAACTCAGTTATTTCCCTTTCCGACCAGTTTATTTCTCCAATGGGTCTATCCTTGACTGATTCGTATGCATGATCCTGGACTAAATTTTCGTCATCCTCCAACTGATCAGGAATCAACTTGACATTGTACATCCTGATTACATAAAATATAAGCCTAGAATACCTTTTCTTTCTCACCTCAAATTCATCCTTGTTATTCGCCCTGTAGTCCTCTAAATCATCTTTGTGGTGATATTCTTTAGTAGCCTTCTTCTCTACTTCGCCAGTAAAGTCAACGCTTGCCCTCTTATAATGCAAAGAGAAACCAAAAGTACTCAACTCCTCCCCTGATGCATGAGCTGAGTGGATTAAAGGGCAGACTTCACCTATACCAATTTTCAAGGGAAAATCTCCACCAAACACTATCTTATGTTTCACATTTTTAACAACAGCATCAAAATCATATATCTGTCGGGTAACTTCCAAAAGTATGATGTGGTCAATGGGATATCTTGGCAATCTGTATGGAGCAGTCGAGCATCCATCAATTCTGATATAGGAGAAGGTGGGGAATTGTATAAACCAGGCTCCATATCTTTTAATCAGTTCCTTGGCTCCATCAAAAATTCTCACATGCTCTGCATTCTGAAGCAACCTAGTAATATGTATAGTGAACGCATAATTCACTCTTCTGTAATTTGGATTCCCTAGATGCAGCTCAGGGTACTCCTCATAGATGACATCTTTCCCAAATGTTCCTCTTGGACTCAATCCCCTGTATGGATAAAATTTGGCAAGTATATATATCACATAAGATATCATGGTGAATTTCTTTATCTCTAGCATAACTCTCATCTGCCTATCAATCATTGCACTGATAATCCCTACCCAGTGGTAATTGATTCCCTACTCAATCTTGTTAATAACATGCACCATCCAATTCTCCAATGTCCCAACACTTTTCAAGCCTGCCACCCTGCTCAACAGTGTGATTGCATAATATATATCTTGTCGAAACTTGACCCTTTGTAGCTGCTTAGGTAGCTTAGAGAAATGAGACTTTGGCTTTTCCAACCAGGAATTGATCATCTACTGGGCTTTGGTAGGTTCATCCTCATAATAGGTCCTAGCCAAGTCCATGTCCAAGGCACACACACATGGTAAGTCTGGCATATCAAATGCTTGGGCAATGGAGACTGGATTAAGATTTGTCAATACTCTCCCATCAGGACTAACGATCCTCTGCATACCAAGGTCATAATGTCGAGCACACTCCAATATTAATTCATAGCATTGAACCGCAGGAGGAAATCCTACCACATGAGCCAGCCCGGATTTCACCATTCCCTTGGTCAGAACTGATAAATTGCTTTGAGCTATCCTTTCCTTGAACTCCTCATATTTCCAAGCTCCTACATTGGTATCTGAGACCTCTGACCAAACTGAAACCAACTTACTATCTGGCAACTAGTTCTTCACATCCAGCTTTATCCTTTCTGCATCTGTAACTGAAGATCCCTCTGTATCTCCTTTGGACTTTCCTACTGCTGCCTTGCTTGATTCAACCTGCATTCATAAAAGAGCTTCATGAAAATCCAATTATCGTCCATATTTCAATCAAAAGGTTAGCCTCGAAACTATATGAAATCATTAAGATAAATCATTAAACATCAAACTTGAGATTCGGGGAAAATGGGGTAATCCAGGAAAATCCAATCAGGGTAGAATTTTGGAGAAATGTGACCCAGACAAACTCCCGCAGCCGAGACATCATTTCATCAAATAAATCATCAATACGAATAAAAAGATGCATGATTATCATAAGATTCATCCATTAAGCAACAAGAAATCATCATCCCACTTTTGATTCATTACTTCAATCTCAAAAATCAAAATCAAGTGGAACAAGGCAGAAAACCGAAAGAATCTGGGTAGGCCGGGTTTTTGTGGGTAGTTTGAAATTTCTAGAATTATTCAAATTTCAAGGAAATGGAGAAATCCAGAAATATCCGGGTGCGCAGAAATTCTGTGGACACCTCAGAAACCCGATAGTCGTTCGATGCATAGAAAATTAATGGAGTGACCATACAAACCCCCTATCTAAAATCTAATGAACATAAACTCAACCCCAATAAGCCAAATTTTGATTGTACTTGAATTTAAACTCACAAAATTCTCAAATGGTTGATCCTTGCGATGAAATAATGATGCCCTAAATTTGACAGCTAAACTTCCGCTATGAGAGCTAGGGCAAGCTCCAAATTTTCAAACATTATCCCTCAAAATGATTAACCTAGGGCACACTAGGGTCTTAAGTGTTGCGAGCAAGGTCGAGCTAGACACAAGACATGAGGGTCACAACAACTCCACCAAACTTAACAACCCTGGGCGGACATATCGAAACCCTACCTTCACAGATTATACCAGATTACACACAAACAAGGCAAGACCAAAAAGGAATGCCTAGGCACATAGATACACCTGAAATTCAGTCAACAAATGAAGCGATGCACAGTGCAGGCATTAAAACCCATGGAAAGGTGAATCAAACCCTAATTCAATAAATATGTAACCATGAAAATGAGCAATGGCCGACCTGAATAATCATCAACAAACGACTTGAAAGATTCAACCACAAAGAGAAAAACAATAGGAGAAGTCAACAACAACTTACCATGAATCAAATCTGATTGAACCTTGAGCCAAAGGAAATCACTGTGAACCAGGGTGCCCTAGCGGCGATAAATCAACATGAATGCCCAAGGAATCCACACACGAGTAGACCAAATCCAACGACCAAAGCTCAAAAATGAACAAACTCAAGCGCAAGAGAAAATAGAAGATGAATAATGAAATCAGGAAGGGTGCAAAAAGACCTTAAATTCACCCACACTCATGTCAAAGAAGACGTACCCCAAGCATTAATGGCAGATAAGACATATCAAGAAAATCCGAAAACCTGAGGTCAAAACAAAATTTTGGGAAAATCTAAGCCATTCGGATTATCCTGGTGGGTATCAATTCCACGAACGATGCACCCCTCTGGGACTCTAATGGAATCCAGGAAAATCCACATGATCCAGAAAATCTCGGATTCAACCATAAACCTAGACTCTATCAAATCTAACATTGACAAATGCTGGACCAGGACTCTGGAAAATCTGGGTGAGCTAGAAAATCTCAGACCCAGGTCAAAACCTGGACCCCATCAAAAACATAAGTGTGATCGATTCAACCTTCAGGGTAAGACCAAGGTAAGAAATACCAACATCCCGAGACCTTGAAAGGAAAAATATAATAAAAACAAAAGGTCAAAGAGACATCCGAAATAAAAAATCAGAGGGTCCCTACTCCAAGTGGGGCTTGTGTGCAAAATTGCACAAAAAATGGTGAATCTGCTGGGGAAATGCTCCAATTTCAATGACCAACTAGAATCAAGAACCCAGAACTTATGGTTTCAACTCATCCATATGGTCACTACCTACGGTTAAACCATAGAACCCACAAGTCATCAAAACTTTTCCTACATTAAGGTCGAAGTGTGTGCATATGCATTCATTACCCCCTTAGCTACAAAAGAAACTAAACTTGGTCTGAACAGGCTACATAAAGATTCATTCTCTAAAAGCAACCTGGATAGAGCCTCCCTGCCAGTCAAGCATCCATAGCTCTGACAAGGTTATCATTGTGATTCTCCTGAGCATAGCTCTACTGCCAGCCAGGTGTCCATAGCCCCGGTAGAGATATTTGGATCCCCCTGATGAGTTGAATTCAGTCTTTTGATTTTCAATATTATCTCTTTCTTTTCTGATATTGCTTGTCTTTTCACTTCTTTCTCTTTTTTTTTATATTTCAACTTGTGAACAATGAAGTTCACACTTAGGGATGAGAATCATAGTGGCACTAGAGCATAAAAAAGGATTTTTCACTTGTGCAAACTTCATAAGAACCTTCTACAACTTCAGGAATCTTTAATATTCAAAATGTGACTCCCTAATGTATTCTTGTTCAATCAAACTAAATGACTCTTTGCCTTAAACACAAGGATATGTGACATTGGGTAGAGAATTCATACCATGATATTCTGAAAAGATGATTAAAGTTTGAAAAGGAAATACTAAGAGCACCACACCTACTTTTTCACCACTGTCATACAAATGCAACAGGAGATCCCATAAAGAGTAGGAACCAAGAGCAAGAGCAACACAAACTAAAGTAGAACAAGCCAAAGCAAACCTACTCTAACCAAAACAAAGCGAGAAAAAACCAAAAAGAAACCTACTCTAACCAAAGAAGAAACAGGAAATGAAAGGCAATCTATTCTAACAAAGCAGACAATAGAAAGGAAAACCAAACCTAACCAAAACAAAACAACAAAAAGCAACCTAGACTAACTATATACAAAAGTAGACAGCTGAAAATAGTTCAGGATTGGAAATAATGTTTCAAATATTGCCCATTAATAGGCAGTAGAATATCTTCCCCCGTGAGAGTCTTCAAACGGAAGGCATTATCTCCAAGTATTTCAGTGATCTGATATGGACCAAGCCATAGTTTATCAAACTTCCCATGGTCCTCTTTTTGATCATGAGGTTTATCCTAGTACAACACAAGGTCAGAAATCCTAAAGGCTTTGACTCTAGCCCTTCTATCAAACCACCTCTTAAGTATCCCCTGATGTTTGGCAAAATTCTCAAGGGCATCATCTCTTTTCTCCTCAAGGTTCAATAGCTCCGTCAATCTAGCCTCCCTTCTATCCGCCTCATCATAAAACTCACTAATAAATTGCAAGGTTGGGATCTTGAGTTGAATAGGTAATACTGGCTCTAGACCATATACTAAGTGATAGGGAGATGTTCTGATAGATGACTTAAGCCTTGTACGATCTGCCCAAAGGGAAAACCGAAGTTGGGTGTGCTAGTCTTTTGGGTTCCTCTCCAGCAACTTACGGATAACCATCAATAAGTTCTTATTGGAAGATTTTGCTAGACCGTTACCATAAGGGTAGTAATTAGATGCAAATTTTATAATGATCCCATGATCAAAAGCCTAGTTTGAAAATTTTAAAGATGTGAAAGTAAGACCATTATCACAGAAAATAGAAATAGGGCATCCAAATCGATTAATAATAGAAGATTCTAGAAAATCAATCACTACCTCAGATGTACATTGCCTATAAGCGAAAGCCTCAGTCCATCTTGTGAAATAATCAGTAATGGTTAGAATATACCTATGTCTCGTAGAATATGATGGGTTGATAGGACCTATGAAGTCCATACCCCACTGAACAAAAGGCCTTACCTCAGCAACCAGTTGAAGTGGGAGTGTTGCATACCTTTCCCTTGTTGCTACAGTCTGGCAAGTGTGATAGGTCCTGATGTGATAATGAACATCTTTAAACAATGTGGGCCAATAATACCTAGCCCTCAAGATCTAATTTGTTGTGGCAATAGTAGAACCATGGCCAGTACCATACTTTTCATGGAATTTGTTCATCACCCTTTCAGCTTCCTATTTCCCAAGACACCTCAAATAAATGCCTTCATAATTTTTCTTGTATAGAATATCTCCCTTTAGCATGAAACTATCGCTCTTCAGCCATAGAGCTCTCATTTGAATAGCATTAAGATAACCTGGAGATCACTGGTTCAGCAAGTAATAAACTATGTCATCATACCAGCCACCAGGGGAAACCTCCTCAAGATTATAATTCTGAACAGTTAGTTTAGGCCCCATTTCAGCCATAGTCTGAGTAAGTCCCTACCCTCTCACCAACTTCATGGGTTGGATCTCAATGTCATATTCTTGTAGCATTTTCACCCACTTAGCTCTATGTTCACCCAACTCATTCTGCATCAACAGTAACTTAACTGCAGGATCTGGGACAATTGCATAAACCTTATTCCTGAGGATATAATGTCTGAATTTCTTCACTGCTCTGACTAGGGCGTATGCCTACTTTTCTACACCCGGACATTTCAACTTAGCATCTTTTAATGTTGCACTCATAAAAGCAATAGGATTCTCATTTCCCTCATTAGAATTCTGAGTCAACATTCCCACACATGAATGGTCTGAGACAAATGAATAAATATAAAAGGGCTTATTGTAATCGGGACTTACCAATATTGGAGCATCAGCAATGGCTCTTTTGATTTCTACAAATGCCTCCTTTGCTTCAGCAATCCATTCAACTTTAGCATCCTACTTCAACATTGCATTCAGTGGTTTAACAATTTCAGCAAATCCAGTAATGAATTTCCTTATGAAGTTAATCTTTCTAAAGAAAGACTTCATCTCTTTTTTGCTAGCTGGTGGTTGAATCTTCAGTATGGCCTCCACTCTTTTTGGATCAATAGAAATTCCTTTTTCAGATATGACATGTCCCAGCAATTTCCCTTCTGTTACTCCAAAAATGAACTTTTTAGGGTTCAAGGATATGTTGAATTCCCTGCACCTTTGAAACACTTTGCGTAAGTCAGAGATGTGGTCACCTCTATTTTTGGAGAAGACTGTTAGATCATCCATATAAATAATAATGTACTTTCCTATGATATCTTTGAAGGAAATATCCATGGCCCTTTGAAATGTAGCCCCTGCATTAATGAGACCAAAAGGCATTCTCCTGTAAGCAAAGGTACCCCATTTAGTTGTGAAAGCAGTCTTGTGTATGTCCTCATACTGAACTATTACCTGGTTGTACCCTGAATAGCCATCTAGAAAGGACATCATCTGAGAACCATTAACCACTTGAAGTACTTCATCCAGTGAAGGGACCGGATAATTATCCTTTTCTAATGATATATTTAGATTTCTGAAATCAATGCAAAGCCTAATTTCCCCATTCTTTTTCCTTACTGGGACCAAGTTCGCCACCCATGTTGAATGCCTGACAAGAAATATAATTCTGGCATACAGTAATTTTTGAACTTATTTCTATATAACTAGTTTCAGTAATGCATTAATTGGTCTTTGTCTCTGCCTGAAAGGCTTGGCACCTAGCTTCAGAGGTATAGTATGAGTTATGATTGATGTATCATAAGTTTTCAGGTCTTCATAACTATAGGCTACTATATCCAGAAAGCTATGCAATGCTTCAATTATTCCTTTCCTTTCCTCTGGAGTGCATACCTGGCCAATAAAAATGTTCTTGGCATTATCTTTAGTTCCTATATTGTAAGTATCACACTGTCCACTGATAGATTTCTTCTTAGACTCTTGCTCTTGATCTCTGATCTTTTCTAGATCAAAAATCCACTCCAACTGTACCATTCCCCTTGGAATAGTATTAGACTTCAAATTTATCACTCCCTCCAAGTCCAGTTCTACTTCTTGGAGTTCTGTTTCATCAATGATTTGGGAAGAAAAAACATCTATGTTTGTGATGAAGTCTAGGATATGCTTGTCATCCTCAAATACTTGAAAGTTAGTAACATTGTCTGAAACTGATGGCACATGAGTCAATTCTATAGTAAAAATTTTCAAACCTGACAAAGATAGGGGCTGCAGAGTGCTTGTTGCCTGGGCCAGAGAATCTGCAGTTTGATTCTTTTGTCATGGTATCAGTTGAATATTGAAAGCATCAAATCTGTCAATGAGGTCCCATACTATATGCCTATAATTAGTCATTCTCCTATCATGGCATGAATATTGTTTCCTTACTTGCTTAACTACCAACTCAAAATCACCAAAAACTTGCAGAAGCTTAACCTTTTTCTTAAGTTTCATAAGAAGTCTGTGAATTAATGCCTCATATCTGCTACGTTATTAGTATAGTGGAATTGAAGTCTATGGGCTGCAAAGAAGGTTTTACCTTTTGGGCTAATTAGTTCGAACCCTACTCTGGCTCCATGCTTGGATTTAGATCCATCAAATCTGAGACTCTAGCATTCAGCAGTTGCAGTCCTCTTCATCATAACCTTCAGGTTATTACTACTAGAGGGTTCTTCAGACAACATCACTTTCTTTCCTTTATAATCCTTTGGAGGGCTTTGTATGTCTATCTTGACTATTAGGGTTGGATTTATGCATTTTTGTACTCGTTCTACCACTGTTTGGCATAAATAGCATTCCAGCTCAGAATGGGAAGCATTGTGAACTCTACACCGGTTAGGTAAGAGTAACTCTTCGAAGTTTGTCCTCCTACTCAGGTGAACCTGGTTTTCAATACACTGTCTAATGAATTCCTGGAAACTGTCTAGTAGGCTAATCTGACTGTCTTCGAATTCATCCTCTTCCTTAATTGAATTCGTTGAAATAGTAGCATTGTTGAATTCTGTCTCTGTATCCATTGACATCGTATGTAGCATCAATACCTCCTCTGAATCTGATTCCTCATAAAGATTCGACAACATATAATTTCCCATGCCTACTTCTGATATCAAAACTTCATTTGAAGTATTTTGATACTCCATAATCATGTATTTCATTCTTGGTTCTCTCTCAATTCTGATCTAATTTGGCACCCCTTTCTAGGGAAGCCACATGTGGGAGTGATCAGTAGATACATATCCATTTAAGGCCTTCATAAAATCTCTTCCTAGAATCAAGCCATACGCATATGAGATATTAGCTACTTGAATATTGATAACCTACTAGATTCTTGGGTCAGAAGCTACTTGTATGTGAATCATGTTCAATTCTCCCACCACATTTACTTCAGTTCTATCCAACTGAGTTACCTTCTTCTGGGAGTCAGTAGGTACAATCCCTAAAGCTCTACATATTCCAAATGGCATCACATTAGTAGAAGCACCAGAATCTAGTAAGTAGTTATGTAAATTCTTACCGAATATGCGCACAGAGATCAAGAATGGTGGGGTCTCCGTCTTCCCCTGAAATAGAGTTGGTTGAGTATCTACCTAAGCCACTTGGGTCTTGTCCTTTTCCTTTCCTTTATCTCCAGGGGCAAGTTAGTCTGTCTGTAGGCCTGGTTTTGTGTCCTCACAACTTGAGAACTAGAAGCCTTATTGACACTCTCACTGGAAGGTTTATCCAAAGACATTGGATGTGCACCATAGGCACCTAGAACTGCATTCCTAATTGCTAGGAACCTCAGTAACTCGAATGCTGAAAGATTTACCTTTAATTTATTAAACTCCTTAGTGGCATACAAATCCATTTGCTCCTCACTTAGATTAGTAGGGACGTCTCTGGAAGATTCCTCTACCTTATCTTTACTTGCTTAAATAATTTTTCCTTCTGTGGGTCAGTTTGAGCTTGTCTTTCCTTTGAAAAGTACTGCCTAGAAACATGTGGAAGGGGTGGATTATTACTAGCATTAGGATCTAGAAGGATATTAAAATTATTAGGAGGAATGGAGGTGGTGAAAGGACCCCCAGCTTGTGGGCATCTATAGGGCAGATCTCTTAAATCATATCATTTACCCTGCCTCTAGAACATCTGCACTTCTTCAACATAAGCCTCTTCCTTATCCAGGGGGCCATTATCATTTGTTACCTTCTCATTGAATAACTAAGCAACCTCATCTCCATTGCAAATTTGGTCTGCCTTCCCCTCCCGGGAATCAAATTCCTCTTCTGGAGCATTTTCTTCACCTACTGGAAAAGGGGCATGATTTAGTACCAGTACAGGCAAGTTATAGGGGATGGAGGGAACCATCTCCTAACCATTTGCATTATTCTCTACTTCATACTGTAAAATAGATGTTGTAGCTTGGAATTCTGGACATTCTAACTCAGAATGTTGACTTGTCTTATGGAGCCTACACCATCCTAATAGGGTAGCCTCAGCCAGATATACACCACTGGGAGGTTTGTCCTGACTGACTGGCTGATTAGCAGATTGGTTGACAAGTTGATTGGCTGGTTGATCCAATGGAGTGGGGACTCCTCCATTATTAGGTCTTGTATTCCATATCATGTTTTATCCTTGTGACTACCTCTTATCAAATCCTAGCCCACTACCTTGTCCTCTATCAAAATTTTGTCTTCTATCATTATTGTACCCTATGTCATTATTGAATCCTCTCTCATTGTTGTAACCTCTATCCTGATTATATCCTCTGTCATTGTTGTATCCCCTCTCATTACACTGTCCTCTATCAAAATTCTGCCCCTATGGATGTTCTCTATTCTGATTGGATTGTATGCTTCTCTGAGCAGCTTGTAATTAGTTTTTTTGATTCCTTAGGTAAGTCACCTCTAGGTTTAACTTCTTTATCTGTTTAGCCATTTCATCAATCCTATTCTTATTCAGATCTCCATAAAGGGTCTGGCTTAGATTACTCTAAGGAGGAATAGACACTGTAGCAAATCCCATGGACTGATGCAACACTTCATAATTCTGCAAATAGGTAGGGAAACCAATTGGCTACTATTGATACAAGGGCTAGTTGACTTGCTGCTATGGGAAGTTCACCATAGGAGAGGCTTGGTTCATGGGGGGACCAGGGTGTGGCACCAAGGGTAATTGAGGTATTGGATTCATGATTGGAGTATGACTGGTGAGTGCCTGATTTACTACCTGAACCTGGTTTGGATGTGAAACTGGTCCTAAAGAAGGCAACTATCCAGCCAAATGTTGCCTTAAATCTGTGCTAAGTTTGACAGCTTCTGTATAAGCATCGATTAGGCAAGCTGGAGTGTTGGGTCTCCATTTTAGAAAGGTTGTTGTAAGGCTATCCAATGCTTCATAATAAACTCCTAGGGTTGTAGCATTGTCCAAGACATAAGGGTCTTGAAGTCTAGTATACGCATGATGCAACCTATTATTGAAACTGGATATGGGTTCATTAACCTCTCTCTTGACTCTAGTGAATTGCAGATACAATTCATTGGCGCTAATGGGTATTCTGAACTTCTGTAAAAAAGTAGTTTCAAGATCATTTCAGTTATGAATTGAACTTGATGGGAGGTGATTGTACCAATAGAAAGCCTCCTCTCCTAATGAATAAGGAAAATAACCTACAGGAAACATCCTCATGAGCAATTCCTTTGTCTTTGAGACAGGTTTGGAAGATCCTAATATGCTCCTCTATAGTCCTGTTTGGGTCATTAACATGAAATTTTGAATAGAAATGCTCAGGGTTCTTGGGCATAACATTGTAAGTATTAAAAAGCAAGGGAGATGGACTATTAGCAAGGAAATCCATTGGTAAAAGTGGTGGTGGTGGTTGTGGTTGATTAATGACAGGCTAGGGTTGTTGAATGGGAACTACCTCAGGGATAGGCATGGCTTCAACTTCTGGAAGTGAAGATGTAGATGATGATGGTGAAGGGATGGGTGATGATGATTCTTCCCTCTCTTGAGTCCTCCTTGACCTAGTGGGAAACTATAATTCCTATAAATCTTCATCTCTTGGGGTAGATCTGGTCCTTATTCTATATCTCTTAGGAGAGATGGCATTTAATAAACAATCCAGTGAGCTCATTCAGGCCCTCCTTCTAGTACCAATCTATTGATAGTGTTTTCTACACAACAACTCAAATAGAAAATAATATTCAATCTCTCTTGAAAGGTGAATTCTCAACAACGAGTGTTGAAATTACCCCAAGGTCTCTCAAGTGTCAGGTCATGACAATGCATAAAACAACTCAGATAATATGTGAAAATGTTGGTAATCACAATTGGACCTTACTACAAGCAAACTGTTCTTTCCAATTTATCAAATTTTGCAATATGATGATCTTAAATCCTAAATCTAACCAAACAATAAAGAAACAACAAAAGATGAGGGTGAAAGGGATATAATGAAATCTAAACTATTTCTAAGATGAATAATGCAAATGATAAACACCTAGAACAGACCAATCTCAAATAACCAATCCCTGCTTAACCCACAGTGCAATATCACAAGAAAGGTGCAATCTTCTAAGGCATACAGATTTTCAAATCATAGATGTTCATCCACAATCAAACTAAGCACAAATAGCTGTATGTTCTAGGTTAACTTCACCAGCCTACTACAATCAGATAGTTACAGGGACTATAGACTAGAGATTGCTACAAACATTCCAAGCATGAAACCATGAACATTATTCACTAGATTAATATAATTCTACATTTAACATCAAATCTTATATCTTCAAGCAATTTCAAAAGATGAAACAATAGGAACCATGCAAGATAAACTAACACAAAAGAATTCACTAGAGAAACCACAATGCCTTCAATTGTATTAGGTCACCAAAATGTAGCAACAATTCCACTGTTTTGTGTTACAACACTTGCTCAAAAGAACTAATTACTACCTCCACTACAGAATGCTCTAGCTCTTTTCTCAATCTAGCTTGTCTAATTCTCTATTATCTGTCTCACTCTAACAAATTAGGAAGGAATGCCAATTTAAAAGGAACCCTCAAAACATGTCGGCCTAGCCAGACATTTACAAAAATAAAATAGCCAAAACAAGTCAGCCTCAGGAAATTCAAAATAAGGCACACATTAAATGCCGATACATCATCAAGGTTGGACAAAATACATTCCTCAATGCAACTCGGATCAATACATGCCCTATAATAATAGGGAAGCACAAATCACGAAATGGCATTGCATTAACTACCGCCTCCCTTATCCTTGTTCCAATCCAGTGATTCATGAACTTTCAAAAGTACCTTATCCAACTCAGCAATAGGTGGCAAGGGTAGCATTTTGATCCAACATTCAATTGATTCAATTTCTTCCCTTGACTGCTTAACCATTGTATCCCAATCACCCTTATATACCAAGTACTTATCCATCACAGCCAGATAAGTAGCCACATCATCCAATTGGTGCCCTGTCATAGAATTTTCAATATCAGGGGTATACACATCATGCTACCATTCCCTCAATTGTTCCAAACTCAAGTACCTAGGGGCGATCTTCCTCCTACCAGTCATTATCTCAAAAAAGGTTATGCATCCATCATAAACATTAGTTAAATTACCATCAATCTGCTTCCTTTGTTTATAGATCTTCTTGATGTTTTTCTGTCGGATTTCCAGGGCCTCAAACCACTCCCAAGGCTCATTGACCCTAGATGAAGAAAGAATTCCATCAACAAATAGCTAATCCTTATTATACCCCATGATTGTTTTGGTTTTCTACAATAAGAGATCAGTGTCCTCCTTATCGTGAGATAAAACATAATATAACCAATCCTTAGCCCTTATTGCATCCTTTCCAGTTGAAATGATTTCCTTTATTGCTTCATCTCCCTTAGCCTGTACTTCCTACAACCAATTTATTGTAGCCAGAGTAGAAGCTTTCATCTTTTCTATCTCAGAAATGGTCTCCTTTGGCAAGAAACCAGCAGTAGCAAAAGAGGATGGGTGAAAAGATTGTAAGGGCTTCATCAAATCTTCTAGACATTTCCTAAGCCTTTCATTCTCTTTCTTTAGTTCATGTTTAGACTATGTATCCTTCCTCAATCTCCCAATGATCACTGTACTGGACCCTTCATACTCTTCAATATCTTGCTCCATAGAGGTGGGCCCAAGATTCATGGTATGTATATCATAATCCTCCCTAATGATCTCATCTCTACTTTTACCTATTGCAGGGGTCGCAATGTGAATGACCCTGTTATTAACTTCATCCCTTTCAATCTTGGAAACCACCTTGGCTACCTTCTTTCTTTTACCCTTTCCAATCTTGGCCAACATTTCATCCTAGTTGAGAGGAGTGTCCTCAACAATGACCTATTTCCTTCTGATCTCCTTGTCTAGCCAATATGGAACAACAGGATCCACCCAAGTTTCATCTTTCTTGACCTCTTCATGTTGATCTACCGTTTCATCCTTTTCCTTTTTAGGAGATTGATTACCTTTATTTCCCGATTTTGGCTCCTCTTCATGTAGGGGTAATGGATTCTTAGAGGGAACATTCTCCTTCTCAGAAGATCTATTATCTTTACTACTTGAAGGGGAATCCTCATATTGTACTAATGGAGAATGATGTATTTCAACATCTCCTATCTCAAACTCGGCAGCTACACTATGAAGTTCCCTGTCCTTAAACGGTTCCACTTCCTCACTGGTCTCATGCTATTCATGAATCATCTGCTCAGGTATACCCAATGAAGGGGAGGTATCTTTCTGTTATTCCACAGTGGATGCCATTGGAAGGGGATCTATCTTTTGCATAGTCTCCTTGGGAGATGGAGTTCTTGACCTTCTTGAACAGACCTGGGTTTTCTCCCCCAAGCTCTCCACATTAACCACAGGAGGGTCTGCTTTATCCTTAGAAATTTCTTGATCTTCCTTCTTAGAGGCCTTGGTTGTCCTTGTCCTTTTTGGCTCTGGAGGAGTGTCTTCCTTCTCTATTTTCTCAAGTTCCCCCTCTTCGGTAGACTTACCTATTTTAAAAGTATGACTCCTCTTCTTTCCCCTAGGTTTTCTTTTCTTTTTAGGTTTACCCTCCTTAGGGCCTCTGAATTTAATCTTAAAATATGAGCCTACCTTAGTTTTACCTGTAGAATCATCCTAACCTGATTCCTCTGAGGTAGAGTGTGCATTCAGATTTCCCATCAAATTGAAAGTACAAGGTACCTTCTCACTCTCCAATTCCCATACCTTATGTTTAAGCCATGACTTGGTAGATTTCACAATACGATCCATCAGCTCCTCCAACTCAGTTATTTCCCTTTCTGACCAGTTTATTTCTCCAGTGGGTCTATCCTTGACTGATTCGTATTCATGATCCTGGACTAAATTTTTGTCATCCTCCAACTAATTAGGAATCAACTTAACATTGTACATCCTAATTACATCAACTGGAAGCCTAGAATACCTTTTCATTCTCACCTCAAAATCATCCTTGTTATTCACCCAGTAGTCCTCTAGATCATCTTTGTGGTGATGTTCTTTAGTAGCCTTCTTCTGTGCTTCGCCAGTGATGTCAAAGCTTGCCCTCTTAGAATGGAAAGAGAAACCAAAAGTACTCAACTCCTCCCTTGATTCATGAGCTAAGTGGATTGAAGGGAAGACTTCACCTATACCAATTTTCAAGGGAAAATCTCCACCAAACCCTTTCTTATGTTTCACATTTTTAACAACAGCATCAAAGTCATACATCTATTGGGTAACTTCCAAGAGTATGATGTGGTCAGTGGGATATCTTGGCAATCTGTATGGAGCAGTCGGGCATCCATCAATTCTGATATAGGAGAAGGTGGGGAATTGTATAAACCAGGCTCCATATCTTTTAATTAGTTCCTTGGCTCCATCAGAAATTCTCACATGCTTTGCATTCTGAAGCAACCTAGTAATATGCATAGTGAACGCATCATTCGCTCTTCTGTAATTTGGATTCCCTAGATGCAGCTTATGGTACACCTCATAGATGACATCTCTCCCAAATGTTCCTCTTGGATTCAATCCCCTGTATGGATAAAATTTGGCAAGAATATATATCACATAAGATGTCATGGTGAATTTCTTTGTCTCTAGCACAACTCTCATCTACTTGTCAATCATTGCACTGATAATCCTTGCCCAGTGGTAATTGATACCCTTCTCAATCTTGTTAATAACATGTACCATCCAATTCTCCATTGTCCCAACACTTTTAAAGCCCGCCACCATGCTCAACAGTGTGATTACATCATATATATCTTGTCAAAACTTGACCCTTTGTAGCTGGTTAGGTAGCTTAGAAAAATTCGACTTTGGCCTTTCCAGCCAGGAATTGATCATCTGCTGGGCTTTGGTAGGTTCATCCTCATAATAGGTCCTAGCCAAGTCCATGTCCAAGGCACACACACATGGTAAGTCTGGCATATTAAATGCTTGGGCAATGGAGACTGGATTAAGATTTTCCAGTACTCTCCCATCAGGACTAACGATCATCTGCGTACCAAGGTCATAATGTCGAGCACACTCCAATATTAATTCATAGCATTGAACTGCAGGAGGAAATCCTGTCACATGAGCCAGCCTGGATTTCACCATTCCCTTGGTCAGAACCGATAAATCACTCTGAGCTATCCTTTCCTTGAATTCCTCATATTTCCAAGCTCCTACATTCCTATCAGAGACCTCTAACCAAATTAAAACCAACTTACTATCTGGCAACTGGTTCTTCACATCCAGCTTTATCCTTTCCACATCTGTAACTGAAGATCCCTATGTATCTCCTTTGGACTTTCCTACTACTGCCTTGCTTGATTCAACCTGCATTCATAAAAGAGCTTCATGAAAATCCAATTATCATCCATATTTCAATCAAAAGGTTAGCCTTGAAACCACATGAAATCATTAAGATAAATCATTAAACATCAAACTTGAGATTCGGGGAAAATGGGGTAATCCGGGAAAATCTAGTCGGGGCAGAATTTTGGAGAAATCCAACCCAAACGGACTCCCACAGTCAAGACATCATTTCATCAAATAAATCATTAATACGGACAAAAAGATGCATGATTATCATAAGATTCATCCATTAAGCAACAAGAAATTATCATCCCACTTTTGATTCATTACTTAATTCTCAAAAATAAAAATCAAGTGGAACCAGGCAAAAAACCTGAAGAATCCAAGTAAGCCGGGTTTCTGCGGGCAGTTGAAAATTTCAGGAATTCTTCACATTCTGGGGAAATGGAAAAATCCAGGAAAATCTAGGTGCGTGGAAATTCCGTGGACACCTCGAAATCCTGACAGTCATTCAACGCGCAGACAATTAATGGAGTGACCATACAAACCCCCTATGTAAAATCTAACGAACATGAACTCAACCCCAATAAGCCAAATTTTGATCGTACTTGAATTTAAACTCTCAAAATTCTCAAATGGTTGATCCTTGTGACAAAATAAGGATGCCCTAAATTCGACAGCTAAACTTCTGCTATGAGAGCTAGGGCAAGCTCCAAATTCTTAGACATTATCCCTCAAAATGATTAACCTAGGGTACACCAGGGTCTTAAGTGTTGCGAGCAAGGTCGAGCTAGATACAAGACATGAGGGTCACAACAACTCCACCAAACTTAACAACCCTGGGTGGACATATCGAAACCCTACCTTCACAGATTATACTAGATTACACACAAACAAGGAAAGACCAAAAAGGAACACCCAGGCACACAGATACACCTAAAATTCAATCGACAAATGAAGGGATGCGCAGTGCAGGCATTAAAAGCCATGGAAAGGGGAATCAAACCCTAATTCAATAAATATGTAACCATGAAAATGAGTAAGGACCGACCCGAATAATCATCAACAAATTACTTGAAAGATTCAACCACAAAGCGCAAAACAATAGGAGAAGTCAATGACGACTTACCATGAATCAAATCTGATCAAACCTCGAGCCCAATGAAATCACTGTGAACTAGGGTGCCATAGCAGCGATAAATGAACACAAACACCCAAGGAATCCACATGCAAGCAGACCAAATCCAATGACCAAACTCAAAAATGAACAAACTCAAGCGCAAGAGCAAATAGAAGATGAATAATGAAATCAAGAAGGGCACAAAAAGACCTTAAATTCACCCACACTTGTGCCAGGGAAGACGTACCCCAAGCATTAATGGTAGACAAGACGTATCAAGAAAATCCAAAAACCTGAGGTCGAAACAGAATTTTGGGAAAATCCAAGCCATTCGAATTATCCTGGTGGGCATGAATTCCACAGACGACACACCCCTCCTGGACTCTGATGGAATCTGGGAAAACCCACATGATCCAAAAAATCTTAGATTCAACCAGAAACCCAGACTCTGGCAAATCCGACATTGACAAATGCTAGACCAGGACCTGGGAAAATTCGGGTGAGCCAGAAAATCCCAGACCCAGGTCAAAACCTGGACCCCATGAAAAACACAATTTTGATCGATTCAACCTTCAGGGTAAGACCAAGGTAAGCAAGACCAACATCCCAAGACCTCGAAAGGATAAATCCAATAAAAACCAAATGTCAAAGAGACATCCGAAATCAAAAATTAGAGGGTTCCTACTCCAAGTGGGACGTGTGTGCAAAATTGCACAACAGAGCAGTCTTAGGATAGAAAGAAGGAGCTATTTAAAATCCTATTTATATTGTCAGTAGAAATCTGCAGGGAGCTGAATTCAACTATACAGTGATAGAAAAATAAATGTTGGCAGTGGTCTATGCCCTTAATAAATTTAGGCACTACATAATAGGCTATGAGATCTTTGCACACACCAACCATGCAGCCATTAGGTACCTCATGAATAAACCCATGATATCGGGTAGGCTAGAAAGATGGTTATTGCTAATGTATGATTTTTACATAACCATTGTTGATAAACCAAGGCCAATGTTGTTGCAGACTTTCTTTCAAGGTTGACTACATTAGAGGACAATCAAGTAATTGATGACTATTTCCCTGATGAAAACTTGTTTTCCATTAGTGTGCAAACACCCTGGTATGCTGACATAGCTAATTATTTAGTCATAGGGAGAGTTGCTCCTCATTTCTCTCCAAAATATAGAAGGGTACTCATTGAAAAATATTTTCATTTTTCATGGATTTCTGGATGTTTGTTCTACACCAGACCAAACCATGTCATGAGGAGATGTGTGAGGGAAGATGAGACGTATGATATTATGCATGCATGCCATAATGAACCCTTTGGAGGGCAGTTTGTAGCCAAGAGGACAGTAATGAAGATTTTGAATGCAAGATATTACTGGCCCACACTCCACAAGGATGCAGGGAAATATACAAGTGTGACAAATACCAAAGGATGGGATGGCCAACCAAATCTGATGAGATGTCCCTTTACCCCTAGGTAGTCATCACTCCATTTGAAAAATGGGGATTGGATTTTGTAGGACCCATTGATCCTCCATCAAATGGTAAATCATATATCTTAGTATGCATTGATTATGTAACCAAGTGGGTAGAGGTTAAGGCCATGAAGCATGCAAGAGATAATAAGGTTGCATAATTTCTTTATGAGGAAATTTTCACATTGTATGGGGTTCCAAGAGAGATAGTGAATGATCAAGGGTCTCAATTCACTTCAACCCTTGTTACAACACTAGTCAATGAGTACAACATAAGGCATGAGAAGTATAATCCTTATCAACCTCAGGCCAATGGCCAAGTTGAGGTGACTAATAGGGAAATTGAAGTCATTCTGACCAAAATAGTGGCTATCAATAGAAAGGATTAGGAAAATCAACTGCCAAAAGTTTTTTGGGCCTATAGGACAACCTAGAATACAACCACGGGCTTCACTCCTTTTGAGTTGTTGTATGGAAAGACAACTATGATGCCCATTGAATTTGAGCATAAGACTCTTAGAACTACAATAGACTTGGGGATGGATATCTCTGAGGCACAAAGGGAAAAAATAATGCAGCTAAATGCTTTGGATGAGATGAGGAAGATAGGATTGCATCACACAGAGGTAGTGCAGAATTAGAGAATAAAGTGGCATGACAAATTCATCAAGGACAAGAAATTCCAGCCAGGTGATTAGACACTACTCTACATCTCAAGGTATCAAGATAATGTAGGAAAATTGCAGACACGGTGGCTAGGACCATATGAGGTTGTTGAAGTTTTCCCCAATGGTGTTGTTTAGCTCACCGCCATTTACCCTATCATATTGTAGCTTCTTATCAATGGTCATCACCTCAAGTTGTATCACAAGCCAACATCCAAGGAGGAATTCCTACAACAATTCACCCAACATGCAACATCCGAACTTCCTATAGCCAAAGGAAGTAGACCTAGTGTCCCTCCTTCTGGCTAACTAAGGTATGTAACTTGTCATAATTAAGACTTCCATTTTTGTGGGGGTCCACTTCATTCATTCACCCATCTGCCCATCCATCTCCACCTTTCTCTCTCTTCCATCACATCACCATAACTTCACTTCATTCTGCTCCATTTTCATTAATTTCTCAACTAACTTCTTAAAATGGTGATTGGTACTTTCTCCATAATATTTGCAATAGATCTTCCAAGAATTCAAGTACGTGAATATCAATTTGTTATATCTTAATTGTCTTTTAGTACATTCATTTAATTACTGTACATTAATATATATGTTCTCCATAGCATGTCATAATTCCCTTCCCCTGTCAAATCGTCATTACTATTGTGCATGTGAGGACACATGCTCAAATTTAGGTTGGGGGGAAGTGTGAATACCATGTCCATGTGTCAGTCCATGTTGGTTTATGTTAGCAAAGTTTAAATTGAACCAATTTGAATTCTGAGTGAAATGACGACTCGCATGTGTGAGATGACATCAACTGCCACCATTTTTCTTGATCATAACCTTCATTTATTACTCCTTTACTTCCTCTATTTCTCATGTCATAATCCTAAGTCACCAAAAACTAAAATTCAAACAACATTGGCATTGGGAATTTTTCATCATTGCAGGAAGGAGAAGTTTAGCTTTCAAACGAAGATTGCAGGAAGGGAAACCTTGCAAAGTGATTTTCTATTTGTAGACAGTTGAACAATGGGAGGTGGGTTAATAAAAAATGAATCAGGTATGTGTAGGATAATCATGGAAAAAACAGGACCTTAAGTGGTAAAAAATTTAGAAAAATCAGAGTTAGGCAACTTGACATAAAAACTTGAATAAATTATCTATATTGTTTCAAAAATATGTAAAAATAGAATCTATAGAAAATATAATGTAGTTTCTAAACTACTAGGTTTGTTTAAAAAAAATAAAAATCTATATGGTGAAAATTTGAAATTTCAACACAATAGTACTTAAATTTTAGGGAAAAAATAAGAAGTAGGTGTCTGTTTGATCACCCTAACCATAATGAAATGATAAAAAAAAAATTATAATATTTTAGATATATGTAGAAGACTCATCTCCCGATGTGATACATATTTTTTTGTAATTTTTTTCCAAGAAAATAATTAATTATGAATTTTTTATTACAACTTTTAAAAAATTATAAAAACTCGTATGTCTGACCACCTTAACTTGATCAAAACTTCATGAAATTTATTTTTTATTTTTTAATCCTATAGTATGTGAAGCATAGAATGTGACACATGTTTTTGATTCAAAAAATGTGATACTGTTATAAAGCTAAAGATGTTTTTCAATCAACCTATCAATCGGGACTTTAGTTGTAATTCGAATAGAAAATGAATAATAATTAATTATTAAATTCAAAGTAAAGCATAATTTATATTGGTGGAAAGTTGAGAATCTCCTTTAAAAACCCTTTTCATTTCATTAATTTTGGGTAAAAAAAAAAATTCATTAGCCACATATCCTTCATATTGCCACTTTTTGGCCCATCATGATCCTACACATACCCAACCCACGGTTCATGATGTATTATTGCAGGATGCACCTTGCCAAGTTGAGTTCAAAAATTGCAGGTGGTTAGATTATTTCTTGAAGTTGAATGGTTATAATGAAGACATTGTGTTGGAATTTTCCTAGACATTGTCTAAAGGAAAGGCCATGGTAAAAGGGTTGGAGGTAATGGCTACTGAAGAAGGGATTGTAGAAGTTATAGGGTTGCCTCCCAACAATGAACATTACCTTGCTACCAAAGATGCCAAGTCAGCTAGGGCTGAATTTACAGAACCTGGTGAGCCTCCATTGAGTGTGGAAAAGCAAGGTGTGAAGAGAACCTCTCTGCATGAGACATGGAAGCAAATAGCTATTTATGTTGTGAAGTAACTTAATTGTGAAGGTCATCAATTAAATCTACATTCTGTTCACTTCAAACTCTCGAATCATATGAGGCATGGGAGAAGAATAAATGTGCCAAACATGCTATACCACCTTCTTTCAATCAAGGTAGCCGAGACCCAAAAGGGTAGGGATAATTCTATTTCTCACCATTATCCAATCAAATTATTAGTTGAGAAGTCTCTGCATGATGTGTCTGATATGACTTGGGAATAATTCTTAAATATTGATCAAATTAGACCAAAGCATTTGTGACCTAGGTTTTTGTCTCCACCTTGTAGGACTAGGAGGAGAGTGAGTTTTTTTGAAGCCACTCCTGGAAGCTCAGCTTCTGGCACAGGCCCTAGTGTAAACCCTCCTACAACTGAACAAACCATAGAGATTAGTTTTTTCTAAGGGAGAACATTCAAACAAAGAAAGTTCCTCTTCATATTTTGATGATGATGTCCCTCTTGGCATCCTAATTCAAACTAGAGCAAAAAAGAAAGAGATGGAAATAAGGAAGGGAAAAGATAAAAATAAATCGGTAGAAAAGAAAGTGCCAAGCTCTAAGAAATAGAAGGTTGACACTATTCCTCCTGCAGCCAAAGAGAAACATGAGAGCCCTTCTAGAAAAACAAGACCAGCTAGACTATTCGCTTGTATTTCTCTATAAAAAATCCCTAGGGCTAGAGAAACATCATGGGAGAACACAAAAGGCCCAATGGGGCAGGTGAATGTTGATGAAAATGACATATTTGAGGAAGCAACAAATATAATGTTGGCAGAGCTTGCTACCATCACTGAACAAGTTGAAAGTCAAGAGTATGGGGAAAATTAGGAACTATTGCAACAAGAGTAGAAGCAAGAGTTCATGCAACAAGATCAAAAGCCCCTATAGCCAGAACTAGGAGAACAATCAGCACCCCTATAGCTAGAATTGGCTGAACAAACATAATTCCTGCAACTAGAGCCATATGAAGAGCAAGCATCAGTGCCAGGAAATTTTTTGGTAGGAATACATAAGCCCTCTAATTTTTCAATGGACATAGTGATGTGTAATTAGAGGTTTATAATTCAAATGTATTTAACCTTGATTACAATTATTCTTGATCTAGACATAATTGTGTGACTATGTTGTTTAACCATTGAAATTACAAAAAATATAGTTCACTTGTTCTTTATCCAAAATAATAAACCATAAACTAATTACTAAATATCATAATTAGAAAACTCAAGAAGTAAATACTGAAGAGTATTATGATATAAAAAAGAAGAAGAGAGATCATGAGCTTGATAACGAAGTTTTTCCTTCAAAGGACTACATCTCTGGGTCCACTTCTCAATAATGGACTGCTTTATTAATGACACCAAGCTTTTAATTTACTTTTTACATCATCCAAGCTTCATAACTACATTATGAAATCTCTCATAGACTCCTCTTGCACCTACAAACACCTTTGTTCTCTCCTTTTTGGGTTGGCTTCAAATTGCCTTCAAAACCCAATTATACTGAAGAGTATTACAAAATGACAATGTCTTTGTGCTTACAAAAATATCCTCTCAAGAGAATTCTAATTCTTCTAATTATCCAATAGCATTATGATTCTCTCCACCATTCCTCAATGTTCCCCTTTACAAAAATCATCCCCTTTATATAAACTTTTATTTTCTAATAAAGGGGTTTAACCATATGATTTTTGAAAATAAATAATATCTACTATTTACAAGTAAATCTTTTAAAAATAAGCTACCCCCTTTAAAGTCTATGGATTATATCAACCATTTATCTTTTTAAAATCCTTGAAAATAATGAAAATCTTTTAAATTTTATTTTAAGCCCTTTTCATTTATCTTTTCTCGAGCTTTGTAAGATTCTTTTTGAATCTTCTTTTAAAAATATGAGATTTACCTTTTAAATTTTAGGGTGAATATTTAAATTGAGGGGTAAGCGGCTTTTAGGTCTTTTTCAAAACAAGCTTAGTCCCACAAATATCTCAATGCTATTGAATGGTGGAATAGTGGTAAGATATTTTAGGGGCGGGGAGGTCGGAGGATTGACCCCCACCCCTCTATTTTTAGAATGAAATTCCCACTGGTAGCAAACAAAAGAAATTTGCACCCTATATTAGTAAACTACTTCATGTGTGGCACAATGGTGGAGAGAAAATGCAGAAGATTAGAGGTCAAGAGTTTGAACTCCACTAATAGCCTTTTAGCAAACACACCATTCGACAAGTGTCATCCATGGTGCCATGTGGCACTTTTCTACTGTTTTGGCCTTGACATGTGGCATGCCTTGACTAGGCCACACAATATATTATTTGTAAAGTTAGTGACATGTGTTGACCTCCCATTGGTCTATGTCGACACTAATTGATCTTGCCACATCATCACCTTTGTGCCTACCATGTCAGTGTCCTTGCTGACTATACTTTTGTTAACATCATCAGTTGACCAAAGTCAAACATTTGACCAGCCGTAACTTTCACATATGATCTCCATTTTCAAAATCGAGCATAGTTCTAGAATCAGTGCGATGAGCACTACAACTTGGTGAAATTTCTATTTCCTTTTGAGATGATCAATATTTTTCCTTTTTGAATGTTTGATTCACCTGTTTGATTGGATCTTTGACTGTGCATAACTTCTACATACAGACTCCTTTTGAGCTCGTTCAAGTTGATTCAAGACCATGTCAGAGAGCTCTACACGATGATGTTGGTTTCATGAGATTCTAAGACAGTGAAATTTTTAGGTTTCGTGGATCCACCTTGATCATTCCTCCCCATTGAGAAGCTTTTGGACCTCCAAAAGGTCTTTTTTATGTATAATTTGAGCTAGGGAAATGTTGCCCCACTTTCCTAGCATCATCTATCTTTCCTATTGAAATTTTGAACATCTGACCCATCACAAACACAAAGAAATATGAGATAGCATTGTTGATACAATCAATTGCATGTTCATCAATATTCACTATCACATTCATCATCCACATAGAAATAACTAGAAAAATAACAAGCAGCAATATTGAATACATTGATGTGAAGGAAATAGTATCAACATGCCGAATCTCCTAAACATGATCATTATTAGAAAATGAAACATTCAAACCCTCTTTTACCACCTCTGGTTCAAGGCCTAACTCTGCTTGCAACTAATCCTTATACTATGTTGTTTGTGACACCTTATCATGATTCAAATCTTCATGCTTAGTATCACTAGTTGTTATAGACATTAGGGTCAAAGTATTGCTTGCATTTACAATCATATTCAAATGCCCTGTGTTTACAACAAAATTTTCATTCTTCATGTGATGAGCTCTAACACTGAATTTAATTCCATCTTTAAACAAATGAGACCTATTATGTTCCCTATAGAAAATGAATTTTTTTTCATATAAATAATGATTGCCTAGAACCATCCCACAAATGTCAAGTGGAATAACATCTAACTCTCCCTCATCAACAAACTTGGATCTGATTGCAAATTGGAGTTTACACTACTTTGACACATGTAGCTGAGCATTATCATGCACCCAACCCAATGAATAGGATCTAGGATGAGGATTTGTTTTTAATCCCAATTGCTTAACAACTTGTTTAGAGATTAGATTCACTTGTGATCGACTATCTATTAGTGTATCAATCGTAGTTTGTTTAAAAATAGCCTTTATATGAAAAAATTCATTCCTCTTACTTTCAACAAGTACTTCACTACAACTTAGAGAAGAAGCATGAGAACTATTACTAACAATAGGAGTATTACCTTTGATACCCACAACAAAAAATCTTGGTTTCATCATTAGAACCTAATCTGAGATCTTGCACAATAGCTATAGTCTTATGCTTACCCTTTTGATCCTTGAACCACCTTGGCTTCTGATTAGGATGCAATTTCCAATATCTTACATCTTTGTTCCCTTTCTTCTTGCAATGTGAGTAATAAGCCTTCTCGTCCTCTTTCTTTATAGTAGTTTTCCGCTACATTTTCTCCTTCCCTTTCTTTCTCCCTTTGTGCTTACTTGAGTCCATCAATAGATTGTCATGGGTATTCCTTGAGCTTGTTTCCAAATGGATAGCTTGCACTCTAACTTCATTAATGTTGGTCGGATTAAACATAAGTATTGTATGTCTCAAACTTTCATGTAATCCACCTATATACTTTAACAAAGTTTCTTGTGTGTATAAAGTAATGCCAAAAATTAAAGCCCTCTTCCTAAACTCATGTGTATATTCTTGTACACTTTGTCCTTTCTCTTGTCTTAATGATTGCCAGTTCATTATTGCTTTTTCCATATGTCCTAATGGATAGAACTATTTCTTTAATGCAGATATAAACTCAAACCAAGAAGAAATATTTTTTCCATAATGACTTAGATCCTCCTATGTTCTATTATCCCACCAGATTAAGGCTATGCCTCCTAGGAAAAGAGTGGCTAATCAGATTTTTTGAGAATCCTCAGTAAACTTCTAAATTCTACAATAAGCTATAATTTGTTTTATCCAATTATCAAGTTTTTTTGCATCTAGTTCTCCATTATAGATTGTAAAATAAAATTTAACATCAAGCTTTAACAAAGGTGTATTAGTTTGCATAGGTTGTTTCTTTTTAGAAGAGTTATACGAAGAGGAAGAAGAGGATGAAGAAGATTAAGAGGATGCAGATGGAGGTTTAGGAGCGTCACTACCACCTTCTACTCCTTTACATTTGTCATCTTTTGAAGATTCACCAAGTCCTTTTTGTTCTTGAGTTCCTTTTCCTCTGTCACTCTTGCCTCTCTTGGAAAAGAACTTCCACCATAGCCTTCATTTTGAGAAATTCTTTCTGGAAAGCTTTCTCATTAAGATCTATAGGACTTTGTTCAGCTGCGATCTTTGCTTGTGGAAAAGTCCTTTGTTTTCCAATCTTAGGATTGAACTCGGTAAGTGAACCTTCTCCTTGCTTCAATTTCAACCTGGTTAGCATTCACTTATGTAATTTATTGCAAAAAAAGCTCTGATACCAACTTGATCTGTAATTAGAGGTTTACAATTCAAATGTATTTAACCTTGATTACAATTATTCTTGATCCAGACAAAATTGCATGACTATGTTGTTTAACCGTTGAAATTACAAAACTTAGAGTTCACTTATTCTTTATCCAAAATAATAAACCATAAACTAATTACTAAATATCATAATTAGAAAACTCAAGAAGTAAATACTAAAGAGAATTATGAGACAGTAAAGAAGAAGAGAGATCACGAGCTTAATAACAAAGTTCGTCACTCAAAGGACTACGTC
The DNA here is from genome assembly GCA_007258455.2 of Sequoia sempervirens. NCBI lineage: Eukaryota > Viridiplantae > Streptophyta > Pinopsida > Cupressales > Cupressaceae > Sequoia > Sequoia sempervirens. Next base: position 76,476,327 of record VDFB02047397.1, on the reverse strand, counting down.
TTTGGGTCTGCTTCTCAATGTTGGACTACTTTATTAATGTCACCAAGCTTTAATTTCCTTTTTACATCATCCAAGCTTCAGACCCCCATTATAAAATCTCTCACAGACTCCTCTTACAACTATGACCACCTTTGTGCTCTCCTTTTTGGGTTGGCTTCAATTGCCTTCAAAACCCAATTATACTAAAGAGTATTACAAAATAACAATGTCTTTGTGCTTACAAAAATATCCTCTCAAGAGAATTCTAATTCTTCTAATTCTCCAATAGCATTATGATTCTCCCCACCATTCCTCAATGTCCCCCTTTACAAAAATCATCCCCTTTATATACACTTTTATTTTCTAATAAAGGGTTTTAACCATATGATTTTTGAAAATAAATCATATCTACTATTTACAAGTAAATATTTTAAACATAAGTTACCCCCTTTAAAGTCTATGGTTTATATCAACCATTATCTTTTTAAAATCCTTGAAAATTTTGAAAAAAATTTAAATTTTATTTTAATCCCTTTTCATTTATCTTTTCTCGGGCTTTGTAAGATTCTTTTTAAATTTTCATTTAAAAATATGAGATTTACCTTTTGAATTTTAAGGTGAATATTTAAATTGAGGGGTAAGCAGCTTTTAAGTCTTTGTCAAAACAAACTTAGTCCCACAAATATCTCAACACCATTGAATGGTGAAATGGTGGTAAGATATTTTAGGGGCGGGGAGGTCAGAGGATTGACCCCTGCCTCTCTATTTTTAGAACAAAATTCTTGATGGTAGTAAACAAAAGAAATTTGTGCCCTACATTAGTAATGTTCTCCATGTGTGGTGCAATGTTGGAGAGGAAATGTAGGAGATTAGAGGTCAAGAGTTCTACCCCCACTAGTAGCATTTTAGCAAACACACCATCTGACAAGTGTCATCCATGGTGCCATGTGGCACTTTTCTACTGTTTTGGCCTTGACACATGGCATGCCTTGACTGGGCCATGCAACACATTATTTGCACAGTAACAGGTCTCAACCTCCCATTGGTCCATGTCAACACTAACTCATCTTGCCACATCATCACCTCTATGCTTGCCATGTCAGCATCCTTGCTAATTGTACTTTTTTTGACATCATCAGTTGAGCAGAGTCAAACTTTTGACCAGTTGTAACTTTCACATATGATCTATGTTTTAGAAACCAAATATAGTTCTGGAATCAGCATGACGAGCACTACAACTTGAAAAAAAAATGTTTCATTTTGAGATGATCAATTTTTTTCCTTTTTGAATGCCTGATTCACTTGTTTCATTGGACCTTTGACTACACATAACATTTGCATCCAGAATCCTTTTGAGCCCATTCAAGTTGTGTCAGGACCATGTCGGAGAGCTCTATACGATGATGTTGTTTCCATGAGGTTCTGAGACTATGAGATTTTAAAGTTTCCTAGATCCACCTAGATCACATGGTAGCCATGAACTTATGGAGATAGATGCAAAGGAGGGAAGAGGAATGGAAAGAGGAGAAACATAGGCTAAAGAAGGAAATTCAAAAGAGAGATGAAGAAATTGAAGATAAGAATGTGGAAATTCCTACTTTAAAGGAGAAGGTGGAAAATATGGCAGCCTTAGTACCTCAAATATTATTGTGCAGGACTCCTCCAAGGGTCTATGCTCTATATTTGAAGGATAAGAGTCTTTCTTTTAAACTAGCAATGATTATCTTAGGTTTGAAACCTTCCATTGAGAATCCTCTTGAATTTTTCTAGGCTTATCAAATTGCTACTCCTGAAATGAAGAATTTGTTGTGCAAATTATATTTGCATAATTATGCTGTGACCCAAGATCATGATTGGAATCCATTTTTGTATGTTGGGGATGTCTAATTAAGGGAATTTATGTCCTAGATACAAAATGAAACTAGTTGGGGACAATTGTTCAAAACTTATAGGAAAATAGAATCCAACACTCCCCTGTCCATTAGGGTTGAGTCTAGGAAACCATGGGACATTTTCAATGATTGGCATAGAATTCTTTACAGGCCAAGCTATGGTAGTAGGATTCTTCCACAGAGAGAAGTGGTTTACAGAGAATATGAGGAGGTAGCAAAAACCATAGGAGAATTTATAAAGGGATATTTGGCATAGAGGTGGAACAGTCTGATTTATGAATTAAAACAAGTTAAGCCTTATGCTCTATAGAACTATGCTACAACATGAAAGAGGGTTGATGGATATATACAAATTGGAAGGACAAATGGACAATTTTGGCTTCCATTGACTTTTCAGCCACCTATGGACTATTATGGTCTGTGCCAAATTTCAGGTATTACCAATATGATATAGATGCAGAGAGACAAAGATGGAGTAGATTAGATAGACAACAAGGGTTCTATTGGGACCCTAATTCATGTACTACAAGAACTGATGTAGGACAACTGGCAGTTGCAAATTTTAGGGCATTAACTAAGAAAGAGAACAACCCTTTCTCTGCTAGAGGACCAACAAAACCTTAGGTTGGGGGGAGTGATGAGTCCAATTTATGACTCAATTTTGGTAGAGTTTATTATCCATTTGTTGTAGTTGTCATAGACTTTGATATTTAGATGTTGACCTTTTTATGATATTTCCTCAAAACTATGCACATTGGGAATAAGCTTATTTTCGTAATCTTTAAAGACATTGACATGCTATATGAGCTATCTTTGTTAATTTTAGAGGTGAATTAGTGAATGTTACTTTAAGATAGTTACATATATGCAATTATTGTGTGTACTAATATTGTTATGCAAATATAATTAGAAGCCTACAAATTTGGGGAAGATTCTTCGAGTTGATCATTTGGCATGAAGGTCAACAAGGTGACCGTTCAAAGGTCAATGGAGGGGAGACTCTCAGTAAGAGGGAAATTTCTAGTTTAAATCAAAGAATTGTAACCGCCCTGTAAATGGTCTTAATTTTTTGTTGAGAAAATATAGGAGATACTGTTGTGCTAGATATGTGTTAAGGCAAGCATGCTTGACCAGATTCTAGGCATGCATAACATCCTCTCCACTTTTATGCTTTCCCTAAAGTGGCATCCTCCTAATCTATTACAATTGACCACCTTTCTAGGTAGTTAGTTAGTATTTTTTCTTCCTATAAATAAAAATTGAATGCTCCTTCTTAGAGGTTGATTAACCTGATGTTGTATTCGCATTCTTAGTTTTTTAATCATATAGTTATGTTGTTTGATTGTACTTATGCTTTCCAATGAATAAAATGAATTTTTAATTTCATGCATCCAAGTTCAGATTTTTTTTAAGGGATACTCATCCAAGGGGGGCCACTTGGTGAGCATTCCATCCTTTAGTTTAGTTATTACTTTTTGTTTAGCAATTAGTTAAAAATCTAGCACTATCTATTCTTGCAGCCAAAGCAGGTAGAGTAGTTTCCTATTTGTTTGCTCAAATTTTCATTTTTGTCATGCATTATAGATTAGTATAGTTGTTGGTTGATGATCAACACTTATATTAATTCTTTCCAAGAAATTTACTTTGAACATTTTCTCTTTCTTAGTTGTAGGATAAATATGGCTACTTTGGATTCCTAGTGCACATGTTGTGCTGACCCATTTCAAGTCTGCGTCCCTGGGTTGACAAGTTAAATGTACCTTCATGATGATTGAGATAACTATTCAGGTTAGATGTCCAATCTATGAATCACGGTTGTAAGTGCTTAGTTGTTAAATCATTGCAGGAGGCCAACCTTGGTAAAAAACTTAAAAGCAAAAAATCCAAATCAGTAGCCCATGGAAAATTTTGAGGAGAAGATGTTCTGTATCAAGATTTATATGTCATCGAACATCAACCCAAATAATCAATATCAATTCATCTAATTGGTGATTCAACATCACATCAAATCATTCAAAACCGAATATGTTCCAAATCAAACTTCACAATCTTGATCAGTCAAATTCAATCAATCCATCGTCATCTCAGGATATCCTTCCCAATCCTTGTGTTTCTTAATACTATCCTTGCATTTTTGTGTATACTCAACAATGCTATCATCATCAATCTTGAGCAATCAAATCCAACCAATCCATTATCATCTCAGGATAGATCCTCCCCAATCCTTATGTTGCTTAACACTATCATGCATTGTTGTGTATCCTAAACAATGTTATCATCATCAATCTTGATCAATCAAATCCAATCAATCCATCATCATCTTTGAATATCCTTCACAATCCTCATTTTTGCTTAACACTATCCTTGCATTGTTGTGTATCCTCAACAATGTTATCATCATCAATCCATCAATTCGATCAATCAACCTTAACTTGGTTTTCAACAAGATCCCCAATAGATCATTTATATTGTCACACATATCCATATCCAAATCATTAAAATCATGCGAAAAATCCAAAAACATCCAAAACATATCAAAATCCCAAAAAAGGTTAAAAAGTCAGAAAAAAATCAAAAACATGGAAATCTAAACTACTTTGTCTCTAAGCTTAAACATAGGCAAGGCTAATCTTTGATCATTCCCCAAGACACAAAATCCAAAAACATTCATAAATATCAGAAAACAACAAAAACATTGAAAATTTTAAAAAATCAAAACATTTGTAAAACATCTTGAAAAACCAAAAATAGCCTCAAAACATTGCAAAATACCAAAAACATTCAAAAAACCCAAAAAATCATCCATCTCATTTTGCAATCACCTAAAATAAACTTCCACTCACAATAAATCAATCGTCACTTTCGTCCTTTGGAAAAACAATCAGAAAGAAGTTTAGCAAATTGAAAGTGTAAACTCAAATGTCAAGGTCTCAAGTCTAGGTCAGTAGGTAAACAAGTTGCTAACCCCTTGGTAATAATATCCCATCATCCAGTTTATCCCAAATCATCTGATAACATCGTGTCCTAGGATGTATCCTTCCTACAATGGACATAAATATCATGCATCACTATAGTCTAGTCTTGGCTAAAGGTACAAAGAACATTAGCTTGTATGTTTACTTGGTCCTTTTCTTTTTTATTTATCTTATTGTGCTCATTCCAATGACCTCTCGATGATGTCTAAAAAAAACAATTTATATAGAAAGGAATGGGACATTGATCATTATCCTTTTATCTAATGTGCTTGTTGGATATTCTTGTAATATAACCTCGGTCGTGCTTACTTTGTTTGGTATGTAGGGAAGGTGTTTTATATGTCTTTTTGACTGCATGGGAAGGTTCTAATTTTTTAAGTTTTGGTCTGATATGTTTGAATCTGAACTACATCCTAAATAAGGTTTTGTATGCCAGGTGTGAACAGGGATACTCCTATCTAATTGTCAAGTCAAAGTCCATCTCAATAGGTACAATCCCATCCTAGTTTTCTATACCTTGATGCATCATATCTATGTGTGTTATCAAACATAAGGTAAGTAAGCTCTTTACATCCCCAATCTTTGATAAGTGAAACATCATCAATTTCTCATCATTATTTATAATAAATTCTTAGAAGATCATGGACTTGTTAGATCCTTTTGTCATCATCTCATTTCTTCTCTTTTCTCTCTATGCTAACGCGGTATCATGATGGTCAACCAAACATCACCAATGCATCCATCTTGCATCCACAAATCATTAACATACATAAATCTCATATTCATAGCATATTAAAGCATCCATCCGCATACTCACTACATATCACATTGTCCATTTTGCATTATCATTTAGGGCATAATATAGATTTGTTATTCTAAGCATCTTAAATCATTGCATATCATAAACATTTGCATCCATACATCCATGCTGCAAACATCATCATCATAACCATTCATGCAACCATTGTGAACCTCTTTCTCATGAGATCAACCTTCAAATTGAACTTTTCACTCGATCTCTCAATGGGGCAGTATGCTAGCATAATTCTTCTCACTGGGGTTGCAATGTGGCATCCAAAAAAATTTAAAAAAAATTAAAAAAATTGAATTTTTTATCACTTGTGTTATTCTTTGAACCAACACAAGTACATTGCTTCAGAGAGGGGGAAAATGTAGACATTCAAGATATCTCGTTTGACATCATGCACTTGATTCACTAACATTGATTCTTCCTTAATCATGTCCACACTAACCAATTAATTGAATAACCTTTATTTTATTTTATTCCTCCTTAATTAGATAATACACTTTATCATATTATTTCATCATATTCTTCCTTTAATTAAATAAATCAACTTTATTTATTTAAATCCTAATGTTCTTTATTTAATTAAATCTTAATGTTCTTCATTTAAATGAATAAATCATTTTATTGAATTCAATTACTAATGTTCCAATATCCTCTCATTTGATTTAAATAAACTCAAAACATCTAAATCAAATGTCACCAATCAAACTAATTTCATCTAAGTTAGTTAATCCTAAATTAAATTTTCTCCTAACACTAATCTTCAATTCCTCTAGCTTTTGCAAGTTGCACATATAAATCAATTTATTTGATTTACTAATTCCCTCTATTTTCATTCAAATATGGCATATTAATTGGAATATTCTATCCACTTGACTTTTCCCTCCCAAAGGAATTTTATCCTCCACCTTTTCATTGAAGGCTCTTACATGTCCTCTCCTTGAGCCAACTTGGCATTAATTCCTCTTACATCCCCTCCTGCACAAACCACCTCTTGAAATTCAAATCTCACCTACATGCAATTGACATGCACATTGTTCAAAATGTGCTCCCCTCTCCTTCATTAGCATGTTTACAAGTGGCACAATGCCATTGGTCTAATATTTAATCCCACATTCTTCTTATTCTTCACTCTTCAATCCTTCTTCCTTATAAATAGAGGCCTTCTCTATTGATTTGGGATTGACAATCATCTAGATTTTGATGCAAGGTTATGATCCACAAGAATATGCAGGTTTATCATTCATATTTCCATCCAAGTTAGCATATAATTTATCATCCATAGCTAGGTTATTGGAATTTTTCATCAAGAATCACACATCTATCATCAAGCTTATCAAGGGATTGGAAAAGGGATTCTTTCCACATCAAAGAAGCACCAATCCCCCTTTGGGATGCTCGTTTGAGCATTAAAATAGTATTTCATTAGTAATTTATTTGGTATTTTACTTTTTTTTCATGTTCTTGTGTTCAAATGAATTTGATAGGGAATTCTTGTTTATACTTGTTTAAGGACTAATGTTTGCTTGTTTGTCCATGTTTGAGTAGGTCTAGGCAAAGGATTCACAGACAGTGTGTCCTATTTTGGTAGTGATCTCTTGTACCAATTTTTTAATTACTTATAATGTGAGATAATCCTCATCGCGATTTTTCCCTCATTGGGTTTTCCACATAAATCTGGTGTTCTCTTGTGTATGGTGTTGTTTCAATCTCTATTATCTACATTTCATGATTAATCATTATAACAAAATAAGTGTTTAATGAATGTTTTTGGATCTAATTATTGTTGAGATTTTTTGATGCCTTAATTTGATACAACTAATTCAACCCCACCCTCTTAGTTGTCTTGTTCATTCAACATTGATTTCACCTTCATATCCATGGATTGATACTTTTCCCTATAGCTCTTATAATGCTAGATTTACACATGTGAGCTCTAGTGTTCTTGCATCTCCTATACTTTTCTTCTCTACTATAAAGAATCGTAGTATATAGAATTTTTTAGATGGTTTTCAATATTTCGTGATGGCATATGTATGTCATGATGGCATATGTTCTCCTAGACCTCAACCACTAGAAAACTTGTGTAAAGGATTGCAGTCAAGAATATTTTATCATGCAAATGCTTTAGATTATTGTGATGCAAAACTATGTTTTTTATGTACTTTGATCAAAATGATGCTATCTTGCTTCTTTCGTAAATGTGGATAATGTTGAAAGTTATCCCATGATCAAAGAAAATATAATTAAATTCCTTTAAATACAAGGATGTGGTATTGAACTATCCAAATATGTATTTGGTTAGCACTAAGTGGAAAAATCCCTAGTAGAAGCTAGCTAATCATTCAATTTAAAATTTGAAAGTTAGGGGTCAAATTTTTAGTTCTAGGTTAATCCCATGTCCATAGAAATCACTCAAGACAAGTAAAAAATTAAATTAAATGGATAACTTGTTGGATTAATCAAAGCATCACTAGATAAGTAATTAATCATTAATTAATTATTAAGTTCCTTATTACATTAATTACTTGAGCTAAACTTAGGAGTGATTTTTTATTATTAGATTGGGCTATTTATAAGTTAATTTTTCTAATTGCATGACATGATGACACTGTAGAGGAGGGGGATCGACTACTCAGTGCCTCTAGGTCATGGAGAGTTGAGAGTTGAAGGTTACTCTAATCTACCTCAAGTTAGACAAGTGTTTGATGCTAAGGATAGAGAATGAAGAGCACTCTCAGTGCTTCTATCACTCTACTAACCTAAGAGTTAGATTTGGACTAAGCGAGTAGGTTTCTAGAACTTGGACTATACCTCAGATAACTCTTTTCCAGAGGACAACAATGTAGAACAAGGATGACAGTGTGGCACACTAGCGTCTCACAGGTGTGTTGGCGTCTATACAAATAGAAATTGAAAAGGTACAAGTAGAATAATAGAAATCCTACTAAAAAACTTAGCTAAAGGTTTAATTATGATGAAAAAAGTAGGAAATAACAAAGAGACTAAAATAACATAAGGAATATTATGAAAGAGAGGAGAAAGAAGGTGGTGATAAATAAACTTACGAAAGGTCTAGTTCTCCTGCAAGCTCTGCACGAAAAAGTACCTACACATAAAAAAGCAAGGAAAAATGTTGGGGTTGTTGAAGGGCTTTCCATAGTCAAACCCCCATTTTGGTGTTTCTACCTCCATGGGTAACTAGATAGATAGAGAAATAGAAATGTGATAAAGAAAGTATTCTTGGAAAAGAAACGATATCACATACTACAATAAACACTATGCTACTCCAATCCAACAACAATGCAATGGTAAGTGAACAATAACACCCGCAACCAAAGGTACTCAAGGCCAATGAGAGAGGAATGCAAGTCTACAATCATGGAAAAGTCAACGTGGCCATAGTAATATCGAAGGAAGTCTCACAAGACACCAAGCTATAGCTTCTATAGTAGATGTGAAGAATGTTGTGATGTTGGAATCATGAAGTCGATAGTGCATCAAGTAGCTCAAGATTGTGAGAGAATGATTATTGTCAAGAATTATCAAGAGGATATGTGCAGGATCATCATGGAAAAAATAGGCCCTATAAGTGGCAAAAAATTTAGAAACATCAGAGTTAGGAAACTTGACGTAAAATTTGAATAATTTATCTATATTATTTCAAAAATATGTAAGAATAGAATCTGTAGAAAATTGAATGTAGTTTCTAAACTACTAGGTTTGTTTTAAAAAAATAAATCTATTTGGTTAAAATTTGAAATTTCAATGCAATAGTACTTAAATTTCAGGGAAAAAATAAGTAGGTGTTTGTCTAACCACCCTAACCACAATAAAATAATAATATTTTTTTATAATATTTTAGATATAAGTAAAGGACTCACATCAGATGTGATGCATATTGTTTTGTAATTTTTTCCCATGTAAATAATTAATAATGAATTTTTTATTACAACTTTTAAAAAATATAAAAACTCGTCTGTCTAACCACCATAACTTGGTCAAAACTTCATGAAATTCAATTTTTATTATTTTAATCCTTTAGTATGTGAAGCATAGAATGTGACACATGTTTTGGATTCAAAATATGTGATATTGTTTGAAAGATAAATGCTTTTCAATCATCCTATCAATTAGGACATTAATTGTAATTCAAATAGAAAATTAATAATAATTACTTATTAAATTCAAAGTAAAGCATAATTTATATTGGTGGAAAGCTGAGAATCTCCTTTAAAAACCCTTTTGGTTTCATCAATTTTGGGTAAAAAAAAAGTCATCAGCCACATACCCATCATATTGCCACTTTTTGGCCCATCATGATCCTGTACATACCCAAGAGAGAGTGAATGAGAATTAAAGATAGTCATTTCAAGGTGAATTAGGAGGGAAAGATTCATTCAAAAGTTGGTTGAAGAGCATAAATACATTACATTTTGACCCTAATGGTGAATGTAATGCCTCTATAGATTCTAGAGGAAGGAATATTGTCAGGACGATAGTGTGCCACATAGACATATATGCACCACACATGTACCCAATAGAAATTCCCCCACCAACACTATAAACATGCGCCAAGTGGATGTAGTACAGATAGATGAAGTGGAAATACATTTTTTGGTTTGATTTTTCTAAGATGAAGGATGTAAACAAGGAACTTACAATGGGGGTACAAATTCACTCCTATAAATTTTTCCCCCACTTTAGTGAGCATAAGTTCCAATGAGTGTTCAGTAAAGCAGATTGAAAGAGTTCCAAGAAAACATACTTGAACCATTGATGAAAAAAACTGCAATCTAGCATGCTCAAAATTGTAGGGCAAGCAAATGACTCCATAGGTACTCTCTCCTAAGGAGGATTGAACAAAGTGAACCAGAGGCCCACAAACCAATGGTGGATAGATCCCGCAAGATGTAAGTGCTTCATAGGTCCTCATACTTGCAAAGAAGGCACCCCCTAGGTACTTTGTCTTGAAGCCGGATGTGAGGAACTTTGTAGAGTCAGATTGGAAAGCAACTTCGTAGGAGCACCTGCAAAGCAACATGTTAATCTACAAAAAAAAAATGTTAGATGCCAAAAAGAAGCCACACAAGTAGACAATCAGGAAAATAGTCACATAGACAGTCAACAATTGAAGGAAGAGCTTTCAAAAGGGTCCCTTAGGAACCCTTCAAAAGAAAAGGGATCCACTCAAGGAACACTCTGTTTGAAAGTGCAACCGTATTTTTCATAAATCAATTCAACATCAAGGAATTGTTTTGAAAGATTTCACTTCATCTAGGAATTCAAAAGGAAGAATTCCCCCTCACAAGGGGAAGGTGAGAACTTCGCACACAGGAGAAGGTTCTCCCTCCTTAGAGGAGAGTATTTTCTCAAATTATTTCTTTACAGACCCATGATGAAGGAAAAGTATTCCACTAGGGGTCCTTGTTCAGAAATGCAATTTTTGAAAAATAGAGACTTTCAAGAAGGGATGTGTTGGCCACTGAATACATCTTTTGAAAATTGAAGTAATATGAGAGCCCCCCCTTAGGATGGTGCATGTTGAACACAAGGGCACGTAACATTCCAAACAGAGAAAAGCAAGAATAAAAGTGATGTTGTGGCCCATGAAACATAATGAAATGTATCCATGGTAATGTTGTTGCACACGTGAGGGAAAACACATAGGCACTAGAACATCACAAAATAAGAAAAGAAGAGAGAAAGATGAAAAGAAAGGAGAGACAATAGCATAACGAACAAGAGACAAGGGGATCTGATATTTCAGGGTTTGAGCTACTCATAAATATGGATAGATAGATATAATAATATATAAATGAATTGTTATCAAGCCCTTACTATATCAGACCATGTGAAGAAGGCACATGAAGACAAAATTTAAAAAAAAATTGGGTCAACATGGAAGGGATACCTAAATGTCTCCAAGACTTTGCATCGTCCCTAATTGTCAAAAATAAATACACAACAAAGAGAAGAATGATGTTACAAATAGAGAATTTGTTTCAACACAAAAACACTCTTGTATATCCAAGCACTTATGAGGGTGACAAGGATCATCTAGGAACATATAAAACAAGCACGGGGGAACACAACAAGAACATACACGTAGTCTAATCTACAAATAAAGAAGTGGCGCCCCCTAGTCCTCATCGACCAAGAAGTCATCATTCTCCCAGTCTAGATCATCATAAGGGGAGAGGAAACAAGCCTGCAAGGGTGAAATATCAAGGGGGGTACCCTTTGACCATCTTGCAACAAGATCCAAGGAAGAAGGCCCCTCAAGGTCTTCTCCACTCAGTTCCTATGAGGTGAATGTCAACAATCTTGCAAAAATTGTTGATAGGGTCAGGACCTCATCCACAAAGTTGAACATACACTTTACTTCTAGAGTGCCATGTGTCAACTCAATAGGAAATGGAGGCAACACCCGAGATATATTTTTAGCCTCACCAAATGATTCAAGAGCAGTGACGAACTCCGAGGACATCAGGGCTTCCTCCATCACTAAGATGACACAAGCCAATGCAAAACCACCTTCTAAAAAAGGTGAGCCCTTCCTCTGACCCTCATTTCTATCAAGGTCATCCTCCATATTCTACTTCATCAAATGATGTGAGATCCCCATAGACAAAGTAGAGGGCACAGAGGAAGAGGAGAAAAATGTGGTAGACACCATCGAGGTATTTGGCATGTCCACGAGTTTTGAAAATGGTGGGATTTTTGGAAGGGACATCAAAAGGCGAGGTTCTACCAAAGAAACAATGAATACCTACACCCTCTTTTTCTAAGGATCATTCACACTCATAGGAGGATCTAGAAGCAAGCTTGGGCTGAGGTAACTAAATGAAGATGTCAAAGCAAGAGCTACTAGTTCCCCTTCCTTCTTTTACAAGGTGTCCTACTTAGCAATGAGAGCCTTCCCCCAACGCTTGCGTTCACACACATGGCAATTTCTACAACTCTAGGAGCTAAAGGATACAACCTAAGAAGCGAAAGGAGACTCCAACTCAACCATCAGAGTATCCATCATAGCCATTTCTAGTAGAGGGAGGGACTCCTAGATGGGAACAAGAGGAAAATATAGAGAGGATGATAGAACAATAGTTGGGGAAGCAAATTTGAGTGCCTTAGCGATGAGCCTCTTCCCATTCCCTACCTTAGAGGTAGGAGCAGTAGGAGGCGATAGAGGATGCTCCATGGGGACCCTTCCCCTTACCATACAAAATGGACCAAGGCACTGTGGGTAAGAAAAGAAGTTCAAATGCCAAGCACTTCAACTTTTTCCAAGTAGGCACCATTGGACTCTGTTAGGGTTAGAAAGGTAGATATCTAGCAATTAAATGCAGATTTAATTAATAAACAGAGAAACTAAAATACACATAGAATAAATTATAACACAGAGAATTTAATGTGGTTCACCCAATTCGGGCTATATCCACCAAACCACAACCATCCAATGATTTTATTATCCAGTGCAAAAACCTATGACAATCTTGCAAATAATCATGTTTTTCATCATACTGTAACCCCCATCCGAACCCCTTTTTAACAAGCTTAGAAGCTTCCAGATTAGGGTTCTACAAAGTTGGTTTTTTTCTTTTTTCATTGATTTTTCCTTTTTTGGTGATGACGCAAAAAAGTAGGAGGAAACTTTTTCTCATTTTCTCCTTCCCTTTCTTGCTCCCTTTGTGCTTACTTGAGTCCATCAACATATTGCCATGGCTATTCCTTCAACTTGTTTCCAAATGGATAGCTTGCACACTGACTTCATCAATGTTAGTTGGATTAAACATAAGTATTGTATGTCTCAAACTTTCATGTAATCCACCTATATACTTTAACAAAGTTTCTTGTGTGTATAAAGGAATGCCCAAAATTAAAGCCCTCTTCCTAAACTCTTGTATATAATCTTGTACACTTTTTCCTTTCTCTTTTCTTAATGATTTCCAATTCAGTACTACCTTTTCCATATGTCCTAATGGATAGAACTATTTCTTTAATGCAAATATAAACTCAAACCAAGAAGAAATATATTTTCCATAACAACTTAGATCCTCTTGTGTTCTATTCTCCCACCAGATTAAGGTTGTGCCTCCGAGGCAAAGAGTGACTAATTGTATTTTTCGAGAATCCTCAATAAACTTCTGAATTGTACAATCAGCTTCAATTTTTTTAATCCAATTATCAAGTTTTTTTGCATCTAGTTCTCCATTATAGATTGGCAAATCAAACTTAACATCAAGCTTTAACGAACGTGTATTAGTTTGCACAACTTGTTTCCTTTTAGAAGAGTTACACAAAGAGGAAGAAGAGGATGAAGAAGATCAAGAGCATGAAGATGGAGGTTTAGTAGGGTCACTACCACCTCCTACTCCTTTACCTTTGTCATCTTTTGAAGATTTACCAAGTCCTTTTTGTTCTTGAGTTCCTTTTTCCTTTGTCACTCTTGCCTCTCTTGGAAAAGAACTTCCACCATAGCCTTCATTTTCATAAATTCTTTTTGGAAATATTTCTCATCAAGCTCTATAGGACTTTGTTCAGTTGCCATCTCTACTCATGGAAAATTCCTTTGTTTTCCAATCTTAGGATTGAACTCAGTAAGTGCACCTTCTCCTTGCTTCAATTTCAACCTAGTTAGCATTCACTTATGTAATTTCCTACAAATTAGGCCCTGATACCAACTTGATTTTTAATTATAGGTTTACAATTCAAATGTATTTAACCTTGATTACAATTATTCCCGATCTAGACAAAATTGCATGACTATGTTGTTTAACCGTTGAAATTACAAAAAATTGAGTTCACTTGTTCTTTATCCAAAATAATAAACCTTAAACTAATTACTAAATATCATAATTATAAAACTCAAGAAGTAAATACTAAAGAGAATTATGAGACAAAAAAGGAGAGATCAAAAGCTTGATAATGAAGTTCGTCCTTCAAAGGACTATGTCTATGGGTCTGCTTCTAAATGTTGGACTGATTTATTAATGCCACCAAGCTTGAATTTCCTTTTTACATCATCCAAGCTTCAAAACCTCATTATAACATCTCTCATAGAATCCTCTTGCACCTATGAACACCTTTGTGCTCTCCTTTTTGGGTTGGCTTCAATTTCCTTCAAAACCCAATTATACTAAAGAGTATTACAAAATGACATCTTTGTGCTTACAAAAATATCCTCTCAAGAGAATTCTATTTCTTCTAATTCTCCAATAGCATTATGATTCTCTCCACCATTCCTCAATGTCCCCAATTACAAAAATCATCCCCTTTATATACACTTTTATTTTCTAATAAAGGGGTTTAACCATATGATTTTTGAAAATAAATCATATCTACTATTTACTAGTAAATATTTTAAACATAAGTTACCCCCTTTAAAGTCTATGGTTTATATTAACAATTTATCTTCTTAAAATCCTTGAAAATATTGAAAATATTTTAAATTTTATGTTAAGCCCTTTTCATTTATCTTTTCTTAGGCTTTGTAAGATTCTTTTTAAATCTTCTTTTAAAAATATGAGATTTACCTTTTAAATTTTAGGGTGAATATTTAAATTGAGGGGTAAGCAGTTTTTAAGTCTTTGTCAAAACAAACTTAGTCCCACAAATATATCAACGCCATTGAATGGCGAAATGGTGGTAAGATATTTTAGGGGTAGGGAGGTCAGAGGATTGACCACCGCCACTCTATTTTTAGAATGAAATTTCTGCTTGTAGTAAAAAAAATAAATTTGTGCCCTACATTAGTAAACTACTCCATGTGTGGTGCAATGGTGGAGAGGAAATGTAGGAGATTAGATGTCAAGATTTTGACACCCACTAACAACATTTTAGCAAACACACCATCCGACAAGTGTCATCCATGGTGCCACATGGCACTTTTCTATTGTTCTAGCCTTGACATGTGGCATGCCTTGATTGGGCCATGCAACATATTATTTGCACAGTTAGTGATAGGTGTCAACCTCCCATTGGTCCATGTCAGCACTAACTCATCTTGCCACATCATCACCTCTGTTCCTACCATGTCAGTGTCCTTGTTGAATATACTTTTGGTGACATCATCAATTGACTAGAGTCAAACTTTTGACTAGTCATAACTTTCACATACAAGCTTCAGTTTACAAATCGAACATAGTTTTAGAATTAGCATGATGAGCAGTATGACTTGGAAACATTTTTGTTTCATTTTGAGACTATCAATTTTTTTCCTTTTTGAATGTCTTATTCACCTATTTGACCAGACCTTTGACTACACCTTACTTCTACATACAGACTCCTTTTGAGCCCATTCAAGTTGCATTAGGACCATGTTCAAGATCTCTTTGCGATGATGTTGGTTTCATGAGATTCTAAGACTATGAAAATTTCAAGTTTCCTGGATCCACCTAGATCACATGGTAACCATGAACTTATGGAGATATATGCAAAGAAGGGAAGAGGAATGGAAAGAGGAGAAAGATAGGCTAAAGAAGGAAATTCAAAAGAGAGATGAAGACATTGAAGATAAGAATGTAGAAATTCTTTCTTTAAAGGAGAAGATGGAAAATATGACAGCCTTAGTACCTCAAATATTAGAGTGCAGGACTCCTCCAAGGGTCTATGCTCTATATTTGAAGGAGAAGAGTCTTTATTTTAAACTAGCAAGGATTATATCAGGTTGAAAACCTTCTATTGAGAATCCTCTTGAATTTTTCCAGTCTTATTGGATTGCTCCTCTAGAAATGAAGAATTTATTGTGAGAATTTTATTTGCATAATTATGATGTGACCCAAGATCATGATTGGTATCCATTGTTGTATGTTGGGGATGTCCAATTAAGGGAATTTATGTCTTGGATACAAAATGAAATTAGTTGGGGACAACAGTTCAGGACTTATAGGAAAATAGAATCAAACACTCCCTTATCCATCAGGGCTAAGTCTAGGAACCCAAGGGACATTTTCAATGATTGGCATAGAATTCTTTACAGGCCAAGCTATGGCAGTAGGATCTTGCCTTAGAGAGAAGTGGTTTACAAAGAATATGAGGAGGTAGCAAAACCCACAGGAGAATCTATAAAGGGATATTTGGCACAGAGATGGAATAGTCTGATTAATGAATTAAAACAAGCTAAGCCTCACTCTCTATAGAACTATGCTACAACATGAAAGAGAGTTGATATATATATAGATTGGAAGGACAAAGTGAAAATTTTGGCTTCCATTGACTTTTTAGCCACCTATGGACTATTATGGCCTATGTAAAATTTTAGGTATTACCAGTATGATATAGCTATAGAGAGATAGAGATGGAGTAGATTGGACAGACAAAAAGGGCTCTATTGGCACCCTAATTCATGAACTACAAGAACTCATGTAGGACAACTAAAAGTTGCAAATTTTAGGGTATTAACTAAGCAAAAGAAAAACCCTTCCTCTGTTGGAGGACAAACAAAACCTTAGGTTGGGGGGAGTGATGAGTCCAATTTATGATTCAATTTTGGTAGAGTTTATTATCCATTTGTTGTAGTTATCATAGACTTTGATATTTAGATGCTGACCTTTTTATGATATTTCCTCAAAACTATACACATTGAGAATAAGCTTATTTTTGTAATCTTTAAAGACATTGACATGCTATATGGACTATCTATGTTAATTTTAGATGTGAATTAATGAATTTTACTTTAAGATAGTTACATATATGCAACTATTGTGTATACTAATATTGCTATGCAAAAATAATTAGAAGGCTACAAAATTGGGGAAGATTCTTCCAATTGGTCATTTTCCATGAAGGTCAACAAGGTGATCATTCAAAGGTCAATGGAGGGAAGACTCTCAACAAGAGGGAAATTCCTAATTTAAATCAAAGAATTCTAACCCTCCTGTAAATGGCCTTAATTTTTTGTTGAGAAAATATAGGAGTTACTGTTGTGTTAGATCTATGTTAAGGAAAACATGCTTGACCAGATTCCAGACATGCATAACCTCCTCTACACTTTTTATGCTTTCCCTAAAGTGGCATCATCCTAATCTATTGGAGTTGACCACCTTGCTAGGTAGTTAGTAGTTTTTCTTCCTATTAATAAGAATAAAATGCTCCTTCTTAGAGGTTGATTAACCTGATGTTTTATAGTATAGCATGATGAGTCACCACATACCAACAATCTCCAACTTGGAAACTTATCAATCTCCACACCAATACAATCTCCCACTTGGAGACTAATCCTGGATGACACTGTTGCGCTTACAACTCCCATTGGAAATAAGTGCCTTGGACCCTGTTGTTTTGTTATACTTGAATTCAAGCTTGAAGGCCAACCAAAGATGAAGAGGAGCTCAACTTCTCCCTTGTCAACACATTCATAAACATATCTGTTGGATTGGCATCTATATGTATCTTGTCTTGCTTGACCTATCCATCCTCCAACACCAACTAAATGAAATGATATCTCAACTGTATGTGTTTTGTTTTAGAATGCAAGGAAAAATTATTTGCAAGATGTATAGCACTCTGGCTATCTATGAACTAGTAATTTCCAACCTGCTATTTTCCCAACCCGTCCATGAAAATTTGCAATCATATCATATCCTTGGCTACCTTTGTTGCAGCAATAGACTTTTCCTTTGTGGTGGATAAAGCAACCACCTTTTACAATCGAGAAATCCAACTCACTATTGTCCCACCAACTGTAAATAAATAACCTGTGGTACTGCACCTACTATCTACATCCCTTGCCAAATCTTAGTCAACATAGCCTTTTAAATTAGTATTAGAGCCCCTAAAACATAAAAATTTATTGGATGTACCTCTCAAGTACCTAAGAACCCATTTTACCACATTCCAATGCTCAACTCTGAGATGACTAAAATACCTGCTAACAACTCCTATGAAATGTGCAATATCTAGTCTCATGCATACCATGGCATACATTAAACTTCCTACAGCTAAATCATATGGTACCTTGGACATTTTTTGTTCCTCCTCTTGTGTCTTTGGACACATATCCTTAGTCAATTTAACATGACTAAGCAAAGGTGTGCTGACAGCTTTTGCATTCTCCATATGAAATCTCTGCAACACCTTTTCAACATAATCAACCTGAGATAAAAACAATTTTCTATTTTTCATATCTCTACAAATTTTCATACCAAGGATTTTTTTTTGTCCCCAAATCCTTCCTAGAAAAATATTTTGCTAACTGTACTTTTAGCTCACTTATGTGATCCATGTTAGACCCTGCTACAAGCATGTCATCAACATATAAACATAAAATAATGTAGTTGTCATTATCCAACCTCTTAAAATAAACACAATGGTCAAATGTACACCTATTGTAGTCTTGCTTAGCCATAAAACTATCAAATTTCAAGTATGATTTTTGATGTGCTTTCTTCAAGCCATATAAACTTTTCTTCAATCTGCACACTAGTTTCTCCTTACCTTTGACCTCAAATCCTGGTGGTTGTTTCATATATATTTCCTCTTCCAAATCACCATCGAGAGAGGTTGTTTTAACATCAAGCTATTCTAAATGCAAATCTTTAGCAGCCACAATACTTAAAACAATAAAAATAGAAGTCATTTTAGCAACTAAAGAAAAAATAACATCAAAATCAGTACCCTTTTTCTATGCAAATCCATTTACAACTAATATGGCTTTAAATCTCTTCTTACCTCAATCCTCCTCTTTTATCCTATAAACCCATTTGTTCGGTAAAGCCTTTTTACCTACAGACAACTTGCATAATTCCCAAGTCTGATTTTTCAGCAAGGAGTCTATTTCTTCTTCCATTCCATGTTCCCAATGAACCTTGGTATCCACTTGCATAGCTTCATCATAATATTCCAGTTCACCAGCATCAGTTAACAAAATAATATAGAAAGAGGGAGAGAATCTTTCTAGAGGTCTACTTATCCTTCAATATTGTCTAACATTCACAAGAGTTTGTGGTATTTGTTGTTGTTGTTGTTGTGGAGCATGAGGAACCACTGAAACATCATTGTTTGGAATATCATTCAACACTGAATAATCATTTTCTTTCTTCTCATGCTGCAATAACAGATCTTTGTAAAACACTTTATCATTGAATATGACATCCTTGCTTCTCACAATTTTCTGATTTTCAAAATCCCAAAGCCTATAACCAAATTCATCAATGTCATATCCAACGAATATATATTTCTTTGATTTTGCATCAAGCTTGGTTCTATTTTCAAAATCTATATGTGCAAATGCTTCACAACCAAAGGTTTTGAGAAAAGAATAACTCACCTTCTTACCTTTCCATGCTTCCTTTGGAATACCACAACCCAAAGAATTAGAGGGACCACTATTAATTAAATAAATAATAGTGTTTATAGTCTTTTCCCACTTTTTTAAAGGCAATCCAACATGAAATCTCATAGTTCGTGCACACTCCATTATTGTTCTATTCATGCGCTCAGCCAGTCCATTTTCCTATGGAGTCCTTGGAACTGTTTTCTGCCTACGAATACCATTAGAGGAAAAATAATCTTCAAACTCTTTGCTGCAATTCTCACCACCATTATTAGATCTGAGACATTTTAGCTTTTTACCTGTCTCATTCTCAACCAAGCTTATCCATTTTTTAAAAGTTTTAAATACATCAGATTTCTACCTAAGGAAATAAATCCATACCTTCCTAGCTACATCATCAATGAATGTAACATAATACTGAGATCCACTGAGAGAAGATACCTGAGTTGGTCCCCATACATCTGTATGCACAATCTCCAATTTCTCCAATTTCTTTTTCTTCCCATCCTTGAGAAAACTTACTCTCTTTTATTTTCCATACACACAACTTTCACAGAAATCCATATTAACACATTTTAGACCTAGTAAAACATTATTTGAATGAAGTACTTTCATACCTTTTGCACTCATATGCCCAAGTCTATTATGCCACAGTGTTGATTTAGAGTCTACAACAACTATATGATCTTCTACCTCTTGAACTACAACAACTGTTCCTAAACATTGACCTTTCTCCATAACAATTAAAGTAGAAGGAAAAGTATGACCTATACAAAGATATAAAGTGTCTAATTTCACACATTTTTATACCACAAAGGCACCCTTTGTGACCTTCCAATTTTTATCACTAAATCTAACAAGACAACCTTCATCATCTAATTGCCCTGCTAAAATTAAATTTATGCTTAACTTTGGAACATGCCTTACCTCATGTAGTAGCCAATGATTCTTATTCTACAACTTAATCTTGATCCTTCCCTTTCCAACAATCTGATAGGGTTTGTTATCTCCTAAATAAACTAGCCCAAAATCCCCTTGGACATAATCAAGAAAATAACTTCTATGGGGGGTAGCATGAAATGAATCCCTTGAATCTAACACCCAAGAATCAACATTATCAAGGGAAAGAATCAAAGCATCCTCATCAGATTTATTACTTGCCAAATTTCCCTCTTTACTTCCTTTTTGTCTCCTTTATTTTTTTGAGACCAACAATATTTCTTTAAATGACCCGACTTACCATAGTACTAGCAATCCCTCTTGTCTCTAGATTGGAACATTTTTTCCTTTGATTTTCCTTGTGCCTTCCCATGATTTCTAGAATTGTTTCCTCTCTCCTTTGTTCTACCCCTGATTTCTACATTCAAAACATTTCCTGATGTGGATGTTCCACCTAATATTTTCTTATGAATTTCCTTTCTCAAAATAACACCAACAACATCATCAAATTTCAATGTATTCGAACTAGAAATAGAATAACTAACAACCATAATTACCAAGCTATTCCAGCTTTCAAGCAAAAAAAATAGAATCAAAAGAGTCTGGACTTCTTCATCAAAGTTTACTTTTATAGAAGTTAATTGACCGGTGACCATATTAAACTCCTTTAAATGATTAGTAACTAACCCACCTTCTACCATTTTCATATTAAGTAAAAACTTCATAAGAAATACCTTATTTGAAGTGGAAGGATTTTCATATAACTTTGCCAAGGTTTTCATCAACTCTTGAGTTGTCTTTGTTGTTGTAATATTGAACACCACCAATTTTTCTAGGCATAAACGAATACTGCCAAGAGCCTTTCTATCCAAAATATCCCAGTCCTCATCAGACATTGTTGAGGGTTTCTTGGTTTCCCTTCCAATGGCCACCATAAATCCTTCTGATAGAGGTAGTCCTCCATCTACATCTTCCATAACTGATAGTTCTGCCCATTAAAATTCTCAACCTTCTTACCCCCATCTTCAATTATTCCCACTCAACCGTGAGACTCCCACTCAACCGTGAGACCTTCCTACAGACAATAATCAAAACACAACCCACTCTGATACCACTTGTTAGGGTTAGAAAGGCAGATATCTAACAATTAAATGCAGATTTAATTAATAAACTAAACAACTAAAACACACATAGAATAAATTATAACACAAATAATTTAATGTGGTTCACCCAATCTGGGCTACATCCACCAAACTACAAACATGCAATAATTTTATTATGTAGTAAAAAAAAACTATTACAATCTTGTAAATAATCATGTTTTTCATCATATTGTAACCCCCATCCAAACCCCTTGTTAACAAGCTTAGAATCTTCTAGATTAGGGTTCTACAAAGTCAATTTTTTTCTTTTTTCATTGATTTTTCCTTTTTCGATGACCCTGACAAGGATACATGCTAGGGTGTATAGTATAGCATGATCAGTTGCCACATACCAACAGAGTCTCCAAAAAAAACCTAGGAGAAAAAGTTGATGGCACCGCAATAGGCTGAGAGGAAGCGAGACGTGGGAGAACAAAAGAAGAAGAGCCCTGAGCATCGGTAGGCTTTCCCTTCCCCTTTCGAGAGGAAGAGGCAACTTGTTAAGTTACACTATAGGGTAAGTCACTTTTGGTTGTCCCTTGCCCCCTATTTTGTACTTAATGTAATCCCAATAAAGTAAG
This sequence comes from Sequoia sempervirens, assembly GCA_007258455.2. NCBI lineage: Eukaryota > Viridiplantae > Streptophyta > Pinopsida > Cupressales > Cupressaceae > Sequoia > Sequoia sempervirens. The sequence goes on along the minus strand of VDFB02047397.1, from coordinate 76,453,736 downwards.
TCTATTCTAGGAGGAAGTAGACCAACCAAGGTGGGCCAAAAATGATCCAAGGAATAACCCCCATGGGATACCAATGGTTGATACCCAATGTCATGCATGACATGCACAACACCTTTATGAAAGAACTTTAGACATTTATGAATAACGAAAGTGATTCCATTCATGGAAGCTAGCCAGGGGTTTCCCAAGTTCACCCTAAATAGGTTAGACTCCACAATGACATCAAAAGTGGTATCCACAACCCTAGGTCCTACTAGGATGGAAAGAGTTTTAGAACCATACGAAGAAAGAGAGAGGTCATTGTGCATACATATAGTAGTTTTTATCTTATCATATTCCTCCCTCTGTAATGAATTTAACCACATCTCCTCTATAATAACATTCATGTGGCTTGAGAGGTCAACTAGGATCCCTGTCATAATGTTTCCATTGAGGCTCGATAAGGAATGCATAGGGGAGAGGCCTTGTTATTCATGGGTAAGTCCTAGGAGGTGAAAGTCACATATGTCAAACCAATCGCAGGTTGAGGGGGTGGACTAGGATTGAACGAGACCACATTTATGTATGTCAAGGCCTTAGGAGAAGCATCAAAAGGATCAATAATTAAGTTTACAAAGTGAGATAGAAATAGGTTTGTATAAATCTGCAACTCACTATTTTCGTTCTCCATTGACTTATTCATGCTTTGTTTCTTACCATCGAGACAGATGTTATTGTCATTAATAAAGTTCTATATCTCATGAAGTAGGCACATACAACATTCACTACCATTCTTTTGGACACAATGGTATTGAAAAATGTGTTTCCATCATACCAGTTAAGATAGGACTCCCTCAAAGGCCAAAAACTCTCTAATGTTAATCTTATCCTTCAACAACTTGTGCAAAATAGAAGAATAAGATTCAAAAAAATTTGTAAATTGTCTATTGTTCTTGAGGCCTCGATCATTAGTCACAATGATTACATTTGCAACAGATTTACCTTTTCTTGAGATTGACACTATAGATCTTCCTTTAGAAGGAGAGTGTGAGGAAGATCCCCTTAATTGAACAACCATATATTGGTACTCCCATAGTGCAGCACACAGATGTGCAAAAGAAGGATATTTCATCAAGGAAATTTTCTCCAACTAAGCTCAGTGCAAGTTTCCTATGAATACCTTGTGTACATTTGAGTCGGGCAGCGAGTATGAAATTTGTGAAAAGAGTTCTTGGTGTCATGTAATGAAATCAATTATCTTGTCATTCTCTCCCTGCTTACATCAAACGAGATCCGAGAAGGCCATCTTTGAACTGATGTTAGATTGGAATTGTTAGAGAAATTGATTAACAAGTTATTCAAATTAGAGTATAGAATTGTTAGGAAAGGACTAGTACCACTTGAGTGTTGTATCCTTGAGAGATTAGGGAAAGAATTTAGCCATCAGAGCATCATGGTGAAAGATATATGTACACATTTCATTAAAAGTAGAAACATTTGTTTGAGGATCCCCTTTATCACCATACTTCTCAAACTTAGGAATCTTTATTTCCTAAGGGAAAGGAGTGTTCAAGATTAGTATCGATAGGGGGTTGTGTCAGAAGAAGGGTAGGAAGATGGGTTGAGAAAAAGCCTGAGATAGGCTTGCTAATAGGTTTTCCATTTGACCCATATTTTGAAGCAAAGTATTCAAATCTAGGTCATTAGATGATGTAGGACCAATAGAGCCACCACTAGGTCTGACATTGTTCCCACCTCTGAAACCACCTCCCAAGCCCCCACCAGAGCCTCCACTATGACCACTATCATGGCCCCCATTGGAGCCACCACCGACGCCACTATTGTGATCACTTCCAAAGCCACTTTTATGACTACCACCGCTACCAAAACTACCACTGCTCATTGTGCCAGAGCCCCCACCACTGGAGGAATTAGGAAGAGTGAAGATAAAGCTAAGGGGTATTCTACTTACCTTGATTGTGTGGGATATTTAAGGAGTAGAGGAAACACTGATGAAAGGGTTTTTGTAGTCCATACATACAGACATCATAGGCATCAAGACACCAATTTGTCTCTCATAGGCATCAAGCACTGTCCCTTGAGTAGTACCCAATCTATTCTTATACGAAGGGATGTATGCCTTGGTTAGATTGGTGAGGCTACATAAGAATTATATGCATGTTTGATCTTTTCCTAACATATATCTCACCTCATTAACAAGCCTAGTGGCTCTTTTCATATTTGGTTCTCTTTCCAAGTGGTTTCCAAGATCTAATAGACTTCTATCTAATGCTAGATGTTCTATGGGAATGTGTACATCATCATCTTTATCCACATACAAGGTTGTAGGGGATGCTACAAGAGTGGGCACATGAGTTGTCTCATCAATGAAACCCATCTCGACTGCTGAAATCCCTTCTTGAGAAAAATGAATAGTAGTAAAGCTTGTGGTAAATCCTATGGTAAATTTGGTAGTGACCTTTGTCATATCCATTTATAAGTGTCGTACACTTCTTCTAACAATGTATCTGAAATTCGTAGACTGGGTTGTGATGCTCATAAAACCCCACAACACCCAAGTATGTAATAGTCACTAGGTGTGAGAGAAAGAGTTTCAACACAAAGAAACATATCGACGTTGTTCACATCAAGTTCACCAAAATGTAGAGGGGGGCCAACCACTTAGTAGTTCTAGGTCACAAAGAGCCAAGAGTTGAAGGCTACCCTAATGTACCTCAAGTTGGACAAGTGTTTGATACTAAGGATAGAGAATGTAGAGCACTCTCAATGATTTATTCACTCTACTAATTTGAGAGTTAGATTTGGATTAATCAAGTAGGTTTCTAGAAATCATACTATACCTCATAAAACTATCTACCAAAGGATAGTAGTGCAGAACAGGGACAACAACATGACATGCTATCATCTCATAGGTGTGCTGGTGTGTGTATAGATAGAAAGTGAAAAGGTACAAGCAAAATAATAGAAAACCTATTAAACGACTTAGCTAAAGGTTTCCTTATGATGACTAAAGAAGGAAATAACGAATAGACTAAAATAACATAAGGAATATTATGAAAGAGAGGAGAATAAAGGTGGTGAGAAATAAACTTACGAAAGGTCTAATTCTCCCACAAGCTCCACACGAACAAATACCTACACACAGAAAAGAAGGGAAAAATTTTGGGGTTGTTTAGGGGCTTACTGTAGTTAGACCCCTATTTTGGTGTTTCCACCTCCTCAGATAACCAGATAGATAGAGAAAGAAAAATATCATAAATAAAGTATGCTTTGAAAAGAAATGATATCGAATACTACAAGAAACACTATGCTATTCCAATCCAACAACAATGCAATGGTAAGCGAACAATACCACCATCAACCAGAGGTGCTCAGGGCCAATGAGAGGAATGCAAGTATACAACTATGGAAAATTTGGCGTGGCCACAATGAAACCGAAGAAAGTATTGCAACACACCAAGTTTCAATTTTTATGGTAGATGTGAAGAATGTTCTGATGTTGGAATCGTGAAGTCGATAGTGCAACAAGTAGCTCAAGATCTTGAGAGAATAAGAATTGTCAAGAATGTGTAGAATTGTCAAGAATTTTCAAGAGGGAGTGAGTGAGAGTGAAAGATAGTCATTTGAAAGTGAATTAGGAGGGAAAGAGTTTTTCAAAGGTGGGTTGAAGGGTGAAGATACATTACATTTTGGCCCCAATGGTGAACACAACACCTTTGTAGATTCTATAGGTAGGAATCTTGTCAAGATGGTAGCACCTCGTGTAGACATTTGTGTGTCGTGTGTGCATCCCCGACATAAATTCCCCCATCGACGCTATAAACAAGCACTATGTGGATGGAGTACAGATAGATGATGTGGAAATACATTGTTGGGTTTGATTTTTCTAAGTTGAAGGATGAAATAGGGGAACTTGCAAGGGCGGTGAAAATTCACTCATATACAAACACATGTCTCAATCTAATCAAATTCTCATATAGGATTTTTTTTCCCTTTTATAAAGATTCTCATTCATTGTAATCATTCATTATGATTAATTCATTGCACAACCAGTTACATTTTTGGATCATCTCTTCTTAATTTCACATGGGCATGTCAATGATTTTTTCTCTGCAAATGTGATAGGTGTTTTGGTTGTAGGTGAATATATCAAAATGTGTGTCAATGTAAATAAGGTGGTGGGCATAGGCACATAGGGAGCTTAAATAGTTGGTATGTTGTAATTTCAACTTGAGTCAACATAAAACTAACTAATAGCTAAAACACTTCAATCATACATACACATATTGATTCTTCAAGTCATTACACTCTAAGATTAAGATCACAAGATCAAAACTCCATGTTAATTTTTTAATATTGATTGTTTACCTAAAATATATGTAAAATTAAATCATTTTAATATATAAATATATTAAACTATTCTCTTATAAATAAGAAAAAGCAATTAAAATTTCATGTAAATATAAAATAATCACCATGACATTGTTTTATTTATTTTTATTTTTTTAAAACATATGACATTGTTATATTTATTTTTATTTTTTAAAATATTACAACTATAACAAAACTATTCGCATGGGACCTCTTTGTTGGAATATTATAATCTCCTTGAAGTCAGCACCGACATTAGACAAATACTTTCATATTTCCCCCCAACATAATCTACAACATTTAATTTTGGTTGGTATATTTGAATTTGAAATGGACCACATGTTTTTGAGTTTGAAATAGTTGTTGCAGCCTGCTAGCAATTAATGAGTTAGGTGATTTTGAATTTTGAATGAAGCGCTCATTCTCATAAGTTGAAAGTAAGTCAAAAGGAATGTCTTTGCAACCATTGGATTTAGAGAAAGTGTTAAAAAATTTCTACATTGGAAGGAGACCCTGCAGCAACAGATGCTCGGTAGAAAGTAAGGTGACAATAGCAACATAGAAGGAATGTTTAATAGTCACAACACATTGTCAGCTACAGCTATAAGATTGTAGCAGTTTATGTTTTTGAGGTGTGAGTGTGGCACCCAGTCATTAGACATCTGTCCAATAGCTTAGTTTTATTTTTTTCATGTAAATCAGAGAATATCCTCTAAGTTTTTGTATTTTGAAGTAAACAAGGAATATATGTAAAGTTAATTTTGGCCTGTTTAGACTTGTTGATGATTTGTTGTCTCTATGTGTATTTTGTATGTTTATTTATGCCCTATCCATCCTGTCTCATTAGTGACTCTGTATTTTATTGCACCCCTGCCTCCCAACAAGTGGTATCAGAGCCCTATTTTTCTAGGTGGTAAGTTTATTGTGGGTGTCTTTGGTAAAGCCCTAGGTTATCTAGGCATTGTTTAGTTTTCTCAAATTTGAGAAATATGATAGGAGGTGACAACAAAGGTTGGCAGCAGCCACCAAATTTTGATGGAAAGAATTATGATATATGGGCTAAGAAGATGAGAACCATCTTAGTTGCAAATGACCTATGGGAGTTCATCACAAATTGGTTCAATGATATCATAGACCCAAATGCATTTGCAACCGTTTAAAATGCACAAAAAAATTTGTTGAAAGAGATAAGAATGAATGATGCAAAAGCTCTCAGTTTGATTGAGGTAGCCTTGAGTGAGACTATTTTCCCACCTATTGCAGCATCAAACTATGTAAAACAAGCTTGGGATATATTGCAAAATAGTTATAAAGGGACTGATAAAGTGAGGTTAGCTAAGTTGTAGCTATTGAGAAGAAATTTTGAGACTCTGATAATGAAAGATCTAATGATTCTATTTCAGATTATCACACTAAGGTTTCAACCCTAATAAATCAGCTAAGAGTTAATGGAGAAACAAGGGAAGAGTGAAGGATTGTTGATAAAATCCTAAGAAGTCTGCCTACTAAGTTTGATTATGTAGCCGTTGTCATTGAAGAGGAAAAGGACTTGTCTCAGATGACTATAGATGAGTTGATGGGTTCACTACAAACCCATGAGCAGTGGTTTAATAGATTTGCTCCTTCCCTAGAGCAAGCATTCAAAGCTTAGACCAATACAAGAGGTTGGGAAGAGGAAGAAACAATAGAGGTAGAGGTCAAAGAGTCAAAGGAAGAAGCAATTATGGAAGAGGAGGTTCTAACAACATAGAGGAGCCAAGCAACTCACAGTCAGTAAACCAATACTAGAAGAAGAACAATAGTTCGAATCAGAGGTCTAAAAAAAGTAATGTATAGTGTTATTACTGTAAAAAATGTGGCCATTATGCTAGTGAGTGTAGAAAGAAGCAACACAACCATGGAGGTCAAAATGCTAACGTACCAAATGAGAACAAAGGTGAAAATGAAAAATAGTCAATTTTTTTCATTGTTTGTAACCTTGTTGAATGCAACAATGATGAAGTATGGTATTTGGACAACGAATGCAACAACCACATGAGTGGTAATAAGAACTTCTTTGCCTCCATATAAAGTAGTATGAAAACATAAATCAAAATGGGAAATGATGAGAAGGTTCCCATCATTGGAAGAGGTGTTGTTAGCATTCAAACCAGGAATGGTGAAAGGAAACAAATCCAAGATGTCTATTATGCCCTTGGCATAAAGCATAATTTATTGGGCATTGGACAAATGGTCCAAAATAGTTACAAAATTTTGATGGAGAATGAAGTTCATGCAAGATATTTGACAGAGGAGGCAACAAGAAAGTGATGGTTGCAATGCAGATGATGAGAAACAAAATGTTTCCTCTCAGGATGCACATAGTGACTATGATAGAAAAAATAGATGGTCAACAACATCATTGTTCACCAACACTCACAATAGTTGCACATGGTCAACATCAACATAGTTCACTGGAACTCACAACAATTGGACAACATTTGGTAGTCAAACACAAGTTTACTTTCAAGACAATCATCAAAGATCCATCCAAACTATGACATTTGGTGCAGGAGCACCATAAACACATTATTGCAAAAATTCATTTAAGTGTGGGTTGGTCTAGAAATTAGGGGCATTTGAGTAAATTAGTACTAAATAAGGTCTTTGAGACTATTTTGTCATGTAATTGGGGTTTTTAAGATTAGTTGTTTCAAAAAAGTGCACCACGTTGCATAATGTTGTGTTTGTTGCTAACAAGTTGTCAAAAAAGTGCAAAATGGGGAATTTGAGGGGGTTAAGGCAGTTTTGGTCAGTTTTAGGCGTTTCATAGGTAGTTTGATTTGAAAAATGTTTAAATTTCCTCTTGAAGGCTTGAGGAAGGTTGATGAAAGCATTTTTGAAAAAAGAAAATTAATAAAAAGTGTTGTTTTCCAGTAATTTTCTGGTTTTTTCTCATTCTCTTGGTTGTGTACAGATCCGTACAGCAGGTACAGGTCATGAAATCTTTGATTTTGAAATAGAGTTTTGTTTCCCTTGTTTTGAATTGGTTCTTGAAGGTTAAATTTGTATTTTAAGCAATTTATTGATTGAAGTTGTAAGACTGGCCAGGAAATAGGATTAAGGGTTTTGGGCCTCAAATGAGATGAAGAGACCATTCCACCTTTCTGTAGTTAATGTTTCTTGGTGGAATGGTCCTGCTAAATCTAAAATAGGTTTAGGAATTTATTCTTGCATTGAAAAAGAGGTATGAGGATCCTGAGAACGCTTCCCCAATGCAAAAGACAGAATTTTATGCCCTTTAAGAATGGTTGAGGTAGGGTTTTTGAGTTGTGTAAGAAGAATAGGTTAAAAGTTGTTGGTTTCAGTGTTTTTGGATATAATTAGATGTGTTTTGATGATTTGAGAGGTTGGGAAATACCTGGAGTAAATATAAGTTAGAAACCCTATGGTGAAGGGGTGTAAAGAGGGGAAAATTAGGTGTTTTACAAAGGAAGTATGTGCAAAACGTGAGAACAGTCAAATGTTAAGGTGTGTTGAGCATGTGCAGGCTGAAAATAGAAGGATTCAAGTGGTTTTGGGTTTACTAGTGATCTGGGTATAGGAAATACAATAAGCCCTAGGTTTTAGGAAGGAAAAGGAGGGTTTTATGGAGCAGCAGTTTAGAAGGGTAGTATGGAGGTTTTGATCAGAGATTCCTTTGATTTGTGCCACAATTTGTGACTGTCCAAGAGTTGGTGAGGTGAAGAGAAATTTAAAAGACACTTTGTTTGTAAAAGTGGGCTAATTCTACTAGCCCTTGGTCACTGTGACTTAATGGTTTTATATGTTTTGGCAAATGAACCTGATTTGTAAGCTTGGAAATGTCTTTGTGATGCAATATGGATGCTATTTGGATGATCAGTGGGTATTCTTACAGTTGTCATTGAAGGATTGGTCTTTCAGTTGCTTAGTTGTGAATTGGAAAGCTATAGAGTTGACCCTATGGAAGTTGTGCTAATCATTTGATTTTGTGTTGGTTGATTGTTCCTCCATCCTGCTCTGCATCAACATTTAAGGTATGGGAACTTAAGCTTTTCAAGTTTGAGTTTATTATCTAGGAAAGGAATGGTTAGGGGTTTACCATCCATTGTAGAACCTGATGGAAAGTGTGAGGCTTACATTTTAAGAAAACAACATAGGCAATCATTTCAATCTAGGTATTCTAGGAGAGAAAAAGCACCTCTTGAGTTAGTGCACTCAGATTTATGTGGACCCATAAAAACCCCCACTTTAGCTATAATTACATATTTCATGACTTTTATAGATGATTATAGCAGAAAATTTTGGGTTTATTTCTTGAAAAATAAATCGAAAGTCTTTGATAAGTTTAAATGGTTCAAGGCAGGAGTTGAAAAGGAGAGTGATCTTTATATCAAAGCATTTAGAATAGATAGAGGGGGAGAGTACATATCCAATGATTTTCTGAATTTTTGTAGGAATGAGGGCATTCACAAATAATTTACAACAAGGTATAACCCACAGAACAATGGAGTGACAGAAAGGAAGAATATGACCATTCAAGATATGGCGGCAAGTATGCTGAAAGAAAAAGGGTTGTCACACATATTTTGGGGAGAAGTTGTAGAAACAATAGTCTATATACTAAATAGGTGCCCCACAAAGGATGTCTATGATAGGATTCTAGAAGAGGTGTGGAAAAAAACAAATGCAGTGTTGAGCACTTAAGGATATTTGGGTGTGTATCACACGCACTCATGCCAAACAAGAAAAGGCGGAAATTTGATGATAAAGGAGAAAAATACATCTTCATAGGCTATAGTGAAGAGTCAAAAACCTACAAATTGCACAATCCCATCACCAAGAATGTTGTGATTAGTAGGGATGTTGTGTTTATTGAGAATGAAGCATGGGATGGAATGGTGGATGACACCATAGGTATTTTAGTTACAATACCCCTTGATGATGAAGAAGTTGCAGATGATAGCAACATAGGAGGAGCTCAAGAGAGCAGTAGCTTAGGGAGAAACTACCATAGAGCATTGGAAAACAATAGCTCTGGTGATGTGTAGCAGAATAGTAATTTTGTAGGTGTTCAACAGATCGACAACACTGAACATAGACAACAGTCTAGCAGCTCTAGAATTTAGCAAAGTAGTAGCTCTGATAGCCAGTAGTACAGTAGCTCCAGAGGTTAGAGTAATGGAAGTTCAAAAGCTAATTCAGATCCCACACTCGCATCATTGATGCCAAGAAAGACAAAGAGTGTGAGGGAGATTTATGACATCACATGACATGCTGATTTTGATGAGAATTTGGATTTTGCATTATTCTCCTATATTGATCCAACACACTTTGAGGAAGCGGTAAAAGAAGAGAAATGGTGTAAGGCCATGGATGAGGAGTTGGATGCTATAGAGAGGAATGAAAAATGGGAGTTGATCGATTTACCCAAGGGTAAACAAGTCATTGGAGTGAAGTGGGTCTATAAGACCAAGTGTACTGTAGAAGGAAAAATTGAAAGAGACAAGGCAAGGCTAGTTGTGAAAGGGTACAAATAGCAACCAGGTATAGATTATGATGAGACATATGCATTAGTTGCAAGATTGGAAATAGTGTAAACAGTCATAGCAGTTGCAGTACAACATTAGTGGAAATTTTTCAGATGGATGTAAATTCAGGCTTCTTAAACAAAGTGTTGAAGGAGGAAGTGTATGTGGAGCAGCCATCTGGATATGAAGTCCCAGGGCAAGAGAACAAAGTGTATTGGCTCTGGAAAGCTCTTTATGGGATGAAACAAGTACCTTGGGTGTGGTACAAAAAAATAGACACATATTTGTTGAGAAATTGCTTTAGCAAGAACAACAGTGAGCCCACACTCTACATCAAATCAGCTAAATGTGATATTTTAATTGTTGTTTTGTATGTAGATGATCTAATTTTTACTAGTAACAATGACAACATAATTTTTGATTTTAAAGAGGTGATGAAAAATGAATTTGAAATGATGGATTTAGGTTTGTTGAAGTATTTTCTTGGGATAGAAGTTCAACAAACACAACATGGAATTTTTATTTCACAATCTAACTATGCCAAACAAATTTTAAGAAGGTTCAAAATACAAAACACAAACCTATAGCAACAGGTCAAAAATTGCTCAAAGATGACAACAGTAAGGAAGTCAAACCAACCCTCTACAAGAGCATGGTTGGAAGTTTGATGTACTTGACATCAACTAGGCCTAATTTAATGTATGTAGTAAGTTTGAGATCTAGGTTCATGGAGGAACCTAAGGACTCACATTGGAAAGTAGGGAAGAGGATCTTGAGGTATGTCAATGGAACAACCGGTTATGGAATTTTGTATGAAGAATCTAATGGGTTCAAGTTGGATGGTTTCATAGATAGTGATTGGGTAGGAAATGTGGATGATAGGAAGAGCATTTCAGACTATGTCTTCAACATGGGATTAGGTGCAATCTCGTGGGCATCAAAGAAGCAGTCAATTGTCTCTCTCAGCACAATATAAGAAAAGTACATAGCAGCAAATGCAACAACTTATTAGGCTATTTGGCTGAGGAGGATCCTTGCATATTTATAGCAACAACGAGTTGACAACACAATCATTCATTGTGACAATGTGTCCTCCATAGCATTGACAAAGAATCTAGTCTTCCATGGATGAAGCAAACACATCGAGATTCAATATCACTTCATAAGGGAACTTGTAGAACAAGGTGAGATTGAATTGCAGTATTGTATATCTGAGCAGCAACTCGTCGAAATCTTCACCAAGGCATTGCCTGAGGACAATTTTGAGTGTCTAAGAAATAGACTTGGCATTTTGGATAGCTTTGAAGATCAGCTTCGGAAGGAATCTACAGAGTGACAACTGACTTGTAGATTAAGGGGGAGTGTTGGAATATTATAATCTCCAAGTCAGCACCCATGTCAAATGAAGACTTTCATATTTCCCCCCCAACATAATCTGTAGTATTTAATTTTGGTTGGTATATTTTAATTTGAAATGGAGCGCATGTTTTTGAGTTTGAAATAGTTGTTGTAGTCTACTAGCAATTAACGAGTTAGGTGGTTTTGAATTTTGAATGAAGCACTTATTCTCATAAGTTGAAATTAAGACAAAAGGAATGTCTTTGAAACCGTTGGAGTTAGAGAAAGTGTCAGAATTTTTTTGTATTGGAAGGAGACCCTATAGTAGTAGATGTTCAGCAGAAAGTAAGGTGACAACAACAATGCAGAAGGAATGTTTAATAGTCACAGCACATTGCCAGCTGCAGCTATAGGATTATAGCAGTTTATGTTTTCGAGGGGTGGGTGTAATCTGTCCAATAGCTTAGTTTTATTTTATTCATGTATATCATAGAATATCTTTTGAGTTTTTGTATTTTGAAGTAAACAAGGAATATATGCAAAGTTAATTTCTACCTTATTAGACTTGCTGACAATTTACTATCTTTGTGTGTATTTTGTATGTTTACTTATGCTCTGTCCATCCTATCTCAGCAGTGACTTTGTGTCTTATTGTACCCCTACCTCCCAACACTCTTGCCACCTTCTCTAATCAAAACTATAACAAAAATCTAGTATAGATAACAATTTTCTATATTCTAATGGATCATGCCATACTTTTTTGTCCGCATCATGAAGTCATAGCTACATGTGAGTGACTAGACAGGACAACTTGACTATCAAAATCACTGAAACTAACTTACAATTATTTTATGCTTTCTGGAGTTTTACCATTGGCAAGCTAATTATTTTTCCTTGTTCTTATTTGGTCCCTATCAATGCGTCGATTGTAGGAAGTAGCTACAACCACATATCTTAGCAATACCTTATTATTGTCACCCATTAACATGAATTAGACTATAGCTGTACTTTGTAGAACTGAAAGACTCCAAAAAAATTTAAATGGTGTCTTTCAGTTTGATTGAAATTAGGGCATCACTTATCTATGTTAGAACGTCACTTACTGTTGGTCTTTTGCATGCCTCCCTCTGAATGCATTTTATTGACAGAAACAATACATCATAAAAGGATTTCAAATCATTTTTGGATAGATGTTGCCTTTTATCTAGGATGTCTATCAATTGAGGGGAAGATTCTTCATTCACCTCCACATAAAGCATGACCAGTTAGATTCAAATGATTGCACCATTGATTAGAAAAATTCTATCAATGTGTAAAATTTGCAGGCAATTAAACCAGAAAAAAGCATATAAAATCTAACCCATTTGACAAGACTGAATTCTTCTTTAAATTGTTCCACTTCTATTGATTTTCTGCCACACATGAGTTCCAATAATACCACACCAAAGTTTTACACGTCACTACTCTCAGTTAACTTGCTTGTATGGAAATACCTTTTTTGTCGAGGAAAGCAATGATGAGTTTATGAGGATTATACTTAATGAATTTTGTAGAAATCTCAAACTCAAAGAAAATAGGTAGTTTGGGAGACAAATTTTAAATGAAAACAAGTGATAGAATCTCTATCAAAACCATTATGAAGCTATAAAAATAACTTCCATTGAATTGTATGTTTATAAATAGCATTGTAATTGTGACATTGCTATAAAGATTGAACTATGTAGTTTTACGAGTCAAACTCATTGATCCATGTCTCATGAGTAGTGGTTCATAAGAATCCATATCTCATGATAATGAATGGTCCACTTAGCACTCATTGCATCTAGGTGATGCTCATAGAGATTAAGCACTAGACCTTTCTGGAAGGTCACCCATCCCAACACTACTCCAAATCAAACATACTTAACCATAGAGTTTTTCCTAATAGCAATATCACAATTTGACAAGCTATGGAAAATACCTTTACTTAACATTGTAACTGTTAGGTAAATCTATGTACTAACCACAATACAAATTAAAAATACCAAAGTATAAGGGAGTAAAACATTGACTCTAGATCTAAGTATCCAACTGTTCCTGTTATGGTGGTAGTCACATGAGATGCACTTTCATCTCCAGTGATTCTTGAAAGCCTAAAATCTACCAATTTTGATTGCAGAGTGGAGTCCAGCAGGATATTTGAGCTCTTCACATCTCTGTGAATGACTTTTTGGTGTGCATCTTACATGCAGGTATTCAATTCCTTCTATAATTTGAACAAATGAAACTTTTATATAAGATTTTGTTGTCTCCGCTAAGTGATATAGAAAACGTCAATGCAAAATTCAAATCAAAATGCATAGGCTTTATGAAATTTTGTTTAACAATAGTGCTCATTCATTCCAAACTCTCTGGAGTAACTGATTTACATTACCCCTTTACTACCTTCTATTGCATCTAAAGCTACTCAAAGCCTAGTTTTCCAATCCAATGTAGAAGAGTTGGCCAAGGAATTTGCAGAGTAAATATGACTACGAGTGGATGAGTTAGACCAGTAAAGGGCTTAATCTAGCAAAAAAACCATCTGTGTGGGAAAAACCCTTAATATTAGGCTCCTTTTAACTACTAGAAAATATCATTATCAGTTGGTCAAGCGGCTTGCACTCCATTTTCTTTATATCATAAGTAATATGTATCTACTAACTCACCATAGAGGTGGTCTTTAAGTGATTTGCAAGGTAGGTATGCATAAACAAGCATAAGTTGTTTGAAGTCATTGTAGTAACCAAGCAAGGATACCAAGTTCTTGTGATTCAATCGAGATAGTAGATCGATTTTCTTATCAAACAAAGCTAAGCACATTGACCACATAAAGCATAGCATGTCAAATCTTTACTTTTAGCCATTAATTTCACTAACTTAAAATCTAGGAAACAAATTTGAAAAAGATAACAGGCTTTGGTATTACCATGTTCAAGAACTCTGTTGCTCCTTGTTTTGATGAGGATGAGAGAAGCTTTACAACCACATCTGTAGCATCCCCAAATTTACCAAAGTAGATTCTTCCAAAACCCCCTTCCCCAATATTTTGGCTCAAATTTTGGGTAGCTCTCATCGTCTCCTCTAGACTAAATGAATGAGACATTGTAGGGTTGGATACAGTTAAGACATCATCTTCAATTACCATACAAAGAATATATAGTTGGTATGAGTTTTTCACAGTTCATGAAGTTGTGTGTAAGTTTGTAGATTCAACTTAGTTGAATCTAGAAACTGTTGGAATATTTAATATTTTGCAGTCAACAGAATTGTCAACTCAACCCCCACATTAGATGAAGACCAAGTTGCAGCCAACAAAACCTGTAGAAATTAATATGGTAGATAAATTTTAATTTGAAAATAAGCACATGTTTTTGAGTTTGTAATAGTTGTTGTAGCCTGTTAGCATTAAATGAATTAGGTGAATTTTGAATTTGAATCAAGCGCTCATTCTCATGACAAAAGGAATGTCTTTGTATTCATTGGAGTTAGAGAAAAAGAAAGAACTTTTGTATTGGAAGGTGACCCTACAACAATAGATGAAAAAGGGAATGTTCAACACATATCAGTGATAGCAACAACATAGGGAATTTTTTAACAGACGTAGCGCATTGTCAACTGCAGCTACAAGATTGTAGAGATTTATGTATTTGAGGTGTGAGTGTAGCACCCAGTCATTGGACATCTGTCCAAATTAGTTTAGATTTATTTTTTTCATGTAAATCAGAGCATGTCCTTTGAGATTTTTTTGTATTTTTGAAAGAACAACGAATATATGCAAAGTTATTTTATGTTTGTTTATCTTGTTGCCACTATGTGTACTCTGTGTGTTTTATGTGTTTGTTTTTCTATTATGTCAGTCCGATAACAATAGCAAAGTTGTGTATCAACACCCCTGCCACCCCAACAAAGTGGTATTAGAGCCCTATTTTTCTAGGTAGTCAATTAGTCAATCAGTTAGTTTGTTTATTGTGGGTAAAACCCTAGGTTATCTAGGAATTGTCTAATATTCTCAAATTTGAGAAATATGGCAGGAGGTGAGAACAAAGGTTGGCAGTAGCCACCACATTTTGATGGAAAAAATTATGATATATGGGCTAAGAAGATGAGAACCATCTTAGTTACAGATGACCTATGGGAGTTGGTCACAAATGGGTTCAATGACATCACTAACCCAAATGCATTTGCAGCCCTTTCAAATGCATAGAAAATTCAACTGAAAGAGATAAGAATGAAGGATGCAAAAGCCCTCAGTTTGATTGAGGCAGCCTTGAGTGAGGCTATCTTCCCACATATTTCAACATCAAATTATTCAAAGTAAGCTTGGGAAATATTGCAAAATAGCTATAAAGGGACCGACAAAGTGAGGCTAGCAAAGTTTCAGCTCTTGAGAAGAAACTTTGAGACTTTACAAATGAAAGATAATGAGTCCATTTCAGATTTCCACACTAAGGTTTCAACCCTGGTAAATCAGCTGAAAGTCATTGGAGAAACAATGGAAGAGCAAAGGATTGTTGAGAAAATCCTAAGAAGTCTACCTACTAAGTTTGATTATGTAGTAGTTGCCATTGAAGAGGCAAAAGACTTGTCTCAAATGACCATAGATGAGTTCATGGGTTCACTACAAACCCATGAGCAGTGGTTGAACAAATCTGCTCCTTCCCTAGAGAAAGCATTCAAACCTCGGACCAATGCAAGAGGTTGGGGAAGAGGAAGAAACAATAGAGGAAGAGGTCAAAGAGGCAAAGGAAGAAACAATTCTAGAAGAGGAGGTTCTGACAGCACAGAGGGGACAAGCAGCTCACTGTCAGCAAACCAAAACCAAAGGATGAACAACAGTTTGAATCAAAGGAGTCACAAAAGCAATGTGTAGTATTATTACTATCACAAATATGGCCATTATGCTAGTGAATGTAGAAAGAAGCAACATGACCATGGAGGCCAAAATGCTAATGTAGCAAATGAGAACAAAGCTAAAAATGACAAACAATCACATGTTTTCATTGTTTGCAACCTTTCTGAGTGCAACAGTGATGAAGTATGGTACTTGGACAACGGATGCAACAACCACATGAGTGGTAATAAGAATTTCTTTACCTCCATTGACAACAATCTAAAAACTGAGATCAAAATGGGAAATTATGAGAAGGTTCCCATCATTGGAAAAGGTGTACTCAACATCCAAAGCAAGAATGGCGAGAGGCAGCAAATCCAAGATTTCTATTATGCCCTCGACATAAAACATAATCTATTGAGCATTGGACAAATGGTCCAAAATGGTTACAAGATCTTGATGGATAATGGAGAATGCAAGATATTTGATAGAGGCAACAAAAGAGTGATGGTTGCAGTAAAAATGTGGAGAAACAGAATGTTTCCTCTCAGAATGCACAGTGTCTGTGATAGGAACATCAGACGATTAGCAACAACATTGTTTTTCGGCACTGACAATAGTTTCACAATAGTTGGTGGTCGAACAAAAGTCTATATTCAAGACAGACATCAAAGACCCATCCAAGCTATGGCATTTAAGGTATGGGCACTTAAGATTTTCAACTTTAAGTTTATTGTCTAGAAAAGGTATGGTTAGGGGTTTACCATCCATTTTAGAACCCAATGGCAAGTGTGAGGCTTGAATTTTAGGAAAACAACATAGGCAGCCATTTCAATCTGGGTATTCTAGGACAGCAAAGGCACCACTAGAGTTAGTGCACTCATATTTGTGTGGACCCATGAAAACCCCCACCTTAGGAGGAAATACATATTTCATGACTTTCATAGATGACTATAGTAGAAAAATATGGGTCTATTTCTTGAAAAACAAATCGGAAGCCTTTGAGAAGTTTAAATGGTTTAAGGAAATAGTTGAGAAGGAGAGTGTTCACTATATCAAATCCCTTAGATCATATAGAGGGGGAGAGTACATCTCCAAAAAAATTCTAAATTTTTGTAGGAATGAGGGAATTCACAAACAATTCACAACTAGGTATACCCCACAACAAAATGGAGTGGCAGAAAGGAAGAATAGGACCATTCAAGACATGGGGACAAGTATGCTGAAGGTAAAAGGGTTGTCACACATATTTTGGGGAGAAGCTATAGCAACAACAGTCTATATATTGAATAGTTACCCCACAAAAGTTGTCTGTGATAGGATTCCAAAAGAGGCGTGGGAAAAAAACAAATGGAGTGTTGAGCATTTAAGGATATTTGGGTGTGTGGCATACACACTCGTGCCAAAAGATAAGAGGCACAAATTTGATGACAAAGGAGGAAAATGCATCTTCATAGGCTATAGTGAGGAGTCAAAAGCCTACAAATTATACAATCCCATCACCAAGAAAGTAGTGATTAGCAGGGATGTTGTATTTATTGAGAATGAAGTATGGGATGGAACAATGGATGACACCATGGGTATTTTAGGTACAATACCCCTTGATAATGAAGAAGTTGCAAATGATAGCAACATAGGGGGAGATCAAGAGAGTAGTAGCTCAGAAAGAAAACATCATAGAGCATTGGAAAATAGCAGCTTTGGTGATCTATAGTAGAATAGTAAATCTAGCAATGTTCAGCAGAGACAGCAGTCTGGCAGCACTTAACAGAGACAATAGACTATAAACTCCAGAATTCAGCAAAGCATTAGCTCCAATAGTCAATAGTACAATAGCTCCAGAGGTCAGAGTAGCAGCAGTTCAAAAGAAAACTTAGACCCTACACTCGCAACATTGATGCCAATAAAAACAAATAGTGTGAGGGAGATCTATGACAGTACACAACATGTTGATTTTGATGAGAACTTGGATTTTGCACTATTCTCCTATAGTGATCCAACATACTTTGAGGAAGCGGTGAAAGAAGATAAATGGTGTAAGGCCATGGATGAAGAGTTGGAGGCTATAGAGAAGAACCGAACATGGGAGTTGACTGAGTTACCCAAGGGTAAACAAGTCATTAGAGTGAAGTGGGTCTATAAGACCAAGTGTACTGCAGAAGGAAAAATTGAAAGACACAAGGCAAGACTTGTTGTCAAAGGGTACAATCAGCAGCTCGGTATTGATTATGATGAGACATATGCACTAGTTGCAAGGCTGGAAATAGTGCAGATAGTGATAGCAGTTGCAGCATAGCATCAGTGGACAGTGATGTAGATGGGTGTAAAGTCAACCTTCTTAAACAAAGTGCTAAAGGAGGAAGTGTACATGGAGTAGCCACTTGGCTATGAAATCCCAGGGAAAGAGAACAAAGTGTATAGGCTTCGGAAAGCTCTTTATGGGCTAAAACAAGCACCTCAAGCGTGGTATAGAAAAATAGATGCTTATTTGTTCAGCAATGGCTTTAGTAAAAGCAGCAGTGAGCCCACACTCTACATCAAATTAGCTGAAGGTGATATTTTAATTGTTGTTTTGTATGTAGATAATTTGATTTTTATTAGTAATAGTGATAGCAAAATTACAAATTTTAAGGAGGTGATGAAAATTGAATTTGAGTTGACAGATTTAGGTTTGTTGAATTATTTTCTTGGGATATAAGTTTAGCAAACACATCATGGCATGTTTTGTTTCACAATCTAACTATGCCAAATAGATTTTAAGGAGGTTCAAAATGAATAACAACAAACCTTCCCCCATATCAACAACAACAAGTTTGAAACTGCGCAAGAGTGACAGTAGTAAGGAAGTGAACCCAACCCTTTACAAAAGCATGGTTGGAAGTTTGATGTATTTAGCATCAACTAGGCCTAATTTAATGTATGCAGTAAGCTTGATATCTAGGTTCATGGAGGAACCTACAGAGACACATTGGCAAGTAGGAAAGAGGATTTTGAGGTATTTCAATGTAACAACTGATTATGGCATTTTGTATGCAACATCTAATGAATTTAAGTTGGATGGTTTCACAAATAGTGATTGGGCAGGAAATGTGGATGATAGGAAGAGCACATCTAGATATGTCTTCAACATGGGATCGAATGCAATCTCATGGGAATAAAAGAAGCATCTGATTGTCTCTCTTAGCACAGTAGAAGTAGAATACATAGCGTCAAATTCAACAGCTTGTCAGGCTATTTGGTTCAGGAGGATCCTTGCATATTTACAAGAAAAAATTGACAACACAGTCATTCATTGTGACAATGTGTCCTCCATAGCACTGATGAAGAATCCGGTCTTCCATGGATGAAGTAAACACATTGAGATTTGATATCACTTCATAAGGGAGTTGGTAGAATAAGGTGAGATTGAATTGCAGTATTATATATTAGAGCAGCAACTCACTGACATCTTCACCAAAGCATTTCCAAAGGATAGTTTTGAATGCCTAAGAGATAGGCTTGGCATTCTGGATAGCTTCAGAGATCATGTCTAGAAGGAAACATCAGATTGACAGCTGACTTGTAGATTAAGGGGGAGTGTTGGAATATTTAATATTTTGCAGTCAACAAAACTATCAACTCAGCCCCCATGTCAGATGAAGACCAAGTTGCAGCCAACACAACCTATAGAAATTAATATGGTAGATAAATTTGAATTTGAAAAGAAGCACATTTTTTTGAGTTTGTAATGGTTGTTGCAACCTATCAGCATTAAATGAATTAGGTGAATTTGAAATTTGAATCAAGCGCTCATTCTCATGAGCATTTTGAAACAAGACAAAAGGAATGTCTTTGTATTCCTTGGAGTTAGAGAAAAGGAAAGAATAAATTTTGTATTGGAAGGTGAACCTGCAGTAGCAGATGAGAAAGGGAATGTTCAACATAGATCAGTGACAACATTAGCATATGGAATGTTTTAACAAACGTAGCACATTGTCAGTTGCAGCTACAAGATTGTAGAGATTTATGTATTTGAGGTGTGAGTGTAGCACCCAGTCATTGGAAATTTGTCCAAATTAGTTTAGCTTTATTTTGTTCATGTAAATCAGAGCATGTCCTTTGAGTTTTTTTTGTATTTTGGAAAGAAAAAGGAATATATGCAAAGTTATTTTCTATCTATTTATCTTGTTCTGACTGTGCGTACTCTGTACATTTTTTGTGTTTGTTTTTCTATTCTGTCAGTCCAGTAATAGTAGCAAAGCTGTGTATCAACACCCCTACCACCCCAACAGAAACTTGCACACAAAGAAAATATACTTCAAATCAGCTAACATACAAATTTACAATACATATTTTAAATCAGCTAACATACAGATTTACAAAATATATATGTAGAGATATATTTTTGGTTAGAGAAAGCCAAATTGAACTCCTTACTTTGATCATAGTTCACACTCTCCTTTTGTTTTAGTTTCTTGGACTTATATATTTTACACCATAGACTAAACAATATCATTGCTAGTAAGGCGGTAACTACAACACCAATAATTGATTTAATAACAGTCCAGAATTTATTACCCTTAGAATGGCACTTATCTTTACCCTTACAGAGATGGGGATTCCTGGAATAATTGCAAATGAATATTAAAATAGTATTATAAATACTGAAAATATTTGCATTTTCCCCATGTATTGTGAAATTGACGAGTCTGATTTGATTTGTATTAGAACTACCTGAGGTTCAATAGACGATTCTTCAAAATCCCTTATGGACCAACTCCTCTGAAGTGTTGGAATTAATTTCTTCCCCACGAATGCAATCAGATTTGGAAATCTGGTGAAGATAATATTGTCAGGAATTTGATATTATTTGCCGCCTAAAATCAAATTTACCTCCATCGACCACAATATTATTTGATTTTATCCTATCTATTATAGCTGTCCCATGTAGGATATTTTATACTTATCCTTATCTCATATTCACTTCCTTGAGCATCGACTACAGAAGTGAACCACCTTTCTACAACTATAAATATAGTTTCCTACAGTTGTAAACATTACTAGATAGTAATCTGATCATAGATATTAGAAATTTGTAGAGTCATGTATCTGCCTTGTAATCATGATCAGTCATTATATAAATTCTATGATGCTTAGATAAATTCTGTTATGCTCAATATCTTCTTATTATGCTTTTGTCTATTGTAGTTGTTTATTCTATTTATGTTATCTCCCTCTGATTGGATCAACATTTTTCCCTTCATCTTCTTTGCTAAGTTTTGTTCCTATAGCAACTAGAGTTGACGTTGGATTGCTTTGTAACATTTTGAATCTTCTCAATACATCCTTCACATACTTAGACTGACAAATGAAGATTCCTTTATCATATTGAACAATTTCAATGCCTAAGAAGTATCTCATTAAGCCTAAATTTATCATTTTAAACTCCTTCATTAAGGATGACTTGAGCATTTCTGCAGACAAATCCCCACTAAAAAATTAAATCATCAACATATAGACTCAAAATCAAAATTTTACCTTGTTCATTGGTCTGTGTATACAATTTGGGCTCATTGTGACTTCTATTGAATCCTTTACTTATTAAATATGAATCAATCCTTCTATACCAAGCCCTTGGTGCCTATTTCAAACCTTAAAGTGCTCTTTTCAATTTACACAATTTATTTTCATGCCCATAAACCTCATATCCTGGAGGTTGCTAAACACAAACTTCTTCTTCAAGAAAACCTTTTAGGAAAGCTGATTTTACGTCCATTTGATAAACTTTCCAACTATTTTGTGCATCTATTGCTAAAATAGTCCTAATTGTATCAAGTCTAGCAACTGGAGAAAATGTTTCATTATAGTCAATCTCATACTATTGTGAAAATCCTTTTACAACTAATCTAGCTTTATGTTTTGCAACTTTACCTTCAACATTAAACTTATTGTTATAGACCCATTTAACTCCTATAGAATCTTTACCTTCAGGTAGATCACTAACTCCCATGTTTGATTCTTTTCAATAGAATCCAATTCTTCATCCATCATTGCTTTGATCCAATTATCTTATTTCACTGTCTCTTCAAAATATACTGGATCATGAGAGAATAAAGAAAAATTTGAACATAAATCTAAATTCTCTCGATCTTGATCATATATTTCTTTTAGAATTCTTGTTTTCTTACTTCTAGGGCTTGGTCTTAATGAAGCGAGTGTAGGATCTAACTCATTACTTACATTTGAATCTGAAGTAGGCTGGCCTTCATAGTTTGATGGTTCACTTTGCACATAATTTCTTGGTGGAGTACTTGGTCCAGCTTGATTTGATTGACCATCATTTTCTTTTGATTCTTCTTCACTATGAGATATTGGTGCTCCACTTAAGACTATACTATCAATGTTTCCATCCCATGCTTCTTCCTCCTTAAATTTAACATCCCTACTAATAATCATTTTCTTTGAAAGAGGATTATACAATCTATAAGCTTTTGATTGCTCACTATACCCAATAAAAATACACTTTTCACTTTTATCATCCAATTTTCTTCTCAATTCATATGGCAATAAGGAATATGCAACACATCCAAAAATTCTAAGATGAGATACATAATGTTTCTTACCAGTCCATGCTTCTTGTGGAATTCAGTCCTTAACACTCTTTGTAGGACTTCTTTTCAAGATTCATTGTACACATGCTATTGCTTCTTCCCAAAAATCATTAGACAAGTTCCTGGCCTTTAACATGCTTTTGACCATCTCCATTATGGTTCTATTCTTCCTCTCTACTACACCATTTTTTTGTGTGTATACTTTTTTTTAAATTGCTTCTTGATACCATGATCTCTACAAAATTCTAAAAATTCATTAGAACTATATTCACCACCTCTATCTAATCTAAGTATCTTAATGTGTATACCACTTTTCTTTTCAATCATAGCTTTAAACTCCTTGAATTTACTAAAGGCTTCAGCCTTATGCTTGAGAAAGTATATACAAGTTTTTCTACTAAAATCATCAATAAATGTTAGAAAATATATGCTTCCACTTAAGGATGGAGTTTGCATTGGTCCACATATATAAGTGTGAATTAACTCTAATGGTGTCCTTGCTCTGTATGAACTCCTTACATGAAAACTTTCTCTATGTTGTGTTGCTAATATACAACTTTCACATGAACTAGCTAGATTCTCTATGGGTGGTAAACCTTTCACCATATTTCTTTTTTGCAATAGACTCAAACCTTCAAAATGAAGGTGACCATACCTCAAATGCTAAAGCCATGTTGGGTCTAAGTACACTATTTTGAAACTTACTTCCTCTATTCCTTGGATGCAATCAATCCAAAGGGGGAACATTCGATTCTTGGTCATCTCAACCTTTGAAATTAACTTTTCACTAGGATTTATATCCAGAATTGTACATATGTTTTGTTAAAAGAAACTTTATACCCTCTATGCACTAATTGACCAACACTCATCAAGTTATGTTTTAAACCAGGTACAAAGAAAACATCATGAATATATCTCTTTTCTCCATTCTTAGTCAAAATATTTATAACACCTTTCCCCATTACAAACACTTTACTATCATTTCCCAATTTCATTTCAAATTTCACAGAATCATCCAAACTAACAAATAATCCACTATTTCCTATCATGTGATTACTACATCCACTATCTAAAAACCATATATTACTGGAACTTTTTTGAGCAACATTATAGTTTAGGAATAACCCTCCTAAGTTATTATCTGATACACCTGAATAATTTGTAGTTTGTTTATCAAATTCTACTTTTTTCTTCCAACATTCATTTTTTAAATGACCAAATTTCTTACAATGATTACATTGAATATGAGACTTATCAAACTTGGGTGATTTTTTTTGAAATTGATTTCTTCCTTGTCCTTTGTTATTGAAACTCTGATTGGACTGATTAGTCCATTCTCCTTGATATGGACTCATGTGTCAACCTTTGCCTCTTCCTGTTCCTCTAAAGTTTGACCTCCCTCTTCCTCTGCTAAATAACACTTGAGATCTAAAAGCATTCTCTAAAGAAGAATTGTGATTCCTATTCATTCTAGATTCATGAGACAATAAAGATCTCAACAATTCATTTCAAGATAATTGAGTTATATCTTTTGATTCTTCAATGGAAACTACAATTACATCAAACTTACTAGGTAAGCTACTAGGTATCTTTTCAATCACCTTTTGATCTACAATACTTTCACTATGTGACCTCATTTGATTAACAATATTCATCACTTTCGTAAAGAAATGATATATAGATTCAAATGCATTCATATAAACATTTTCAAAACTTCTCCTTAATTTTTGTAACTTTGTTTGTACCTTGATAAGCAATTTCTAATGCCTCCCAAGCTTGTTTGGAACTGATTGTTGCAACAACCCTAGGGAATACTGAATCATCCATAGCTTGCTGAATAATAAACAAGGCTTTAGCATCCTTTTTCTTGGTGTGTTTGATTTGGTCTTTTTCTACTTGTGTTAATGCCAAAAAGGTTGCATGATCCTATGGTTTTACAAAACCACTCTACCAAATCACATACATCCAGAACAAAACAATTTTTTCATCTTTATTGACCAGAAATCATAGTTCTTACCAGTAAACAACATAATTTGAGGCTATGTGAGGCTACTGCTCGATGCCATGACTGTGAACTTATTTGCTTCAATAGTCTAATACCTTCAAACTATAGCTACTTGCAAACAACAACAACTTCTCCTTCTTTCCAAATATTACAACCTTCTTCTGAGGCTACGATGCCTTTCAAACACTTGATCTCTAGTTCAATATCTACTCAATAGCTCCAACTTATGTGGTTGGGATTTATGACAACTCTCCTTTCTTTTAAAGTAACTTGCAAGACAACATATTCTTCTATTGCTTCCCATGATTTTTTGAGCTCTCATACTAGTTCTAGGAAAAACAAAGGACAATACACAAAAAAAAAGAAAACTCAAGAGATAGAGTAAAATGAGACAAACGTATGCTACAACATACAAAATATATATTACTATTCTGCTATTAAAAACTATAGAGAGATATATGTAATTTATCAAATCTGCATATCTATCATATTTTTCCCTCTCCCCCTTAATTTCGAACACATATGCATAAGCATTCACAACAATCAAATTTCTCTATCTTTAAAAATTCTCCTTTTGAAAACTCTTTTGTCAACTTTCTTGTCAACCGATCTTTTGATCTACAAAAATCAAATTCAATTTCTTCACTTCTAGAAAGTACTCTTTCTCATGCTACTACATTTTTTTGCAAGAACTTAATTCTATCACATTGTCGATGATGAAAATTGAACTTGCACCTTCAACTTCAATTGATCTTCAAATCACTCAAAATTAGATGTACATTTCCTGCAAACTCACTATCTATAATTTTCCATTTTGCTTAATGTCTTACAAGACAATATTAGTCACATTTCTCAAACCTTTAAATCTTTCTTGATTCCTTGGATCCATGTTCAAAACATGATCCTACTCTCTAAACTCCAAGTATGACTTAGGCCCCCCTTCATGATATGAAACATCCACACCAACACTATGACAACTACACCTCATCAAGATCCTACAGACTTATCCTTCTCTGTAGACATTCCACACTCATTGTGACATCCAAGCCTTTCCAGACCATGTCAACTTCCTTTGGAACTCCCCATCTTCGGGGTTAACTTCCAACCTTATTGGTTTGCAACCCAACTTTAGGTTGACTCTTTGCAACTCCCTCCTTGCTCATACTTTGCTAAGGTCAACTTCCTTGCTTCCAAGGTTCCTAACCCTAGTTTTAACCTTGAAACCTTGTCCCTCTTGGACTTCCTCTAGGTCGACTTCCCTCCAAGAATTTTTCTTCTTGAGTTTGACTCCCAATCATTGGTAATCCTACAACAAAACCCTACACTGATGCTCCAAAGAACTACTTTGTTGAGGCTGCTCCATTTTAGAACACCCACCTTCGAGCCCCTAAATAACTGGAACACTCTACATCAACTTGTATGCACATCTTGTGGTTCTACCCAAACTAAGCATTGAACCCAATCCAAACTCACTTACACCTCATCATCTTCGCTCAAAAACTACTAAGACTCTTCACATGCAAGATTTCATACACTTGCACTCCACTCTTCCTCGATTTCCTTTTCAACAACTGTGGCTGTAAACAACATCAAAATCTTCTTTTGACTATTCTTCCAACATTCCTCTAAACAACTATGGAAGACTTCAAATCTTCTTTGACCTTACGATTGGATCTATGCTATCTTCAACCTATAATTTGGTCTCCACCACTTTTCCCTTGAAAACTTCTTTCAACTACTACAATAGTCATTCAACTATCTTCTGAACAAAATAGAGATCTTCCTCCTTTTAAATTCCACGGTCCACCTTTCTAGCAACTTCTCTTTTTCAAATTTTTATCTCTTTATTGGGATTACTGTGGCCTCTTCTAATAGCTTCTAATCTATGGCAACTTCCTTCTTGACAACTTCAACCAATCAGCTCCTTCATGGATCTATTTCCTCCTACCGAGGACAGTTTTTACAAACTTTGTGCATCATAAATCCTTTGTTCAAAAGGAAAACTATAGATTATAATGGATAGCTACTTACAAAATTCCTTCCTACCTAGGCTAACTCTTACGATCTTCTCGATCTCTTTGGCAGTCTTCCTTTTCAAACATTTCACTAATGGCTTTTACAAATCTTTGCACCTTGTTTTCTTGCTACTTCATATTGGCTGCAATCATGCTAACAACTTCCATTCTCCTATGATCTGCTACACTGCAATTCTTCTTTTGAAATCTATTTAAACATCAAAACAAAACAATAATAAAAAATATTGTGTATGTTTTCATTGGAGCTTTTGGCGGCTATAACAAACCCTCTACTTCTCAAGCGATTCTCTTGGCTTTGTCTTTTCTGATGACAAGCGGATAACAACAATCTTCTTTCTAATCAACGAGTTCTATGCATCTTGATCTACCTTCCTTGGTAACACAACTACAGACTCCTCCTTCTACATTCTTATTTTTTATACTTTGGCGATACTTCAAACTCCAATAGTTGCGACTGAGATCTTACAAACTCCAATTTCTTCATGGAAGTGATTTTATTTTGATCAAGTCACAAAACAACAACCACCTTCTACTCTTCTATAAATCTCCCTCAATCTTCATATCTAGCTCTGATACCAATTCTAAGCTAAACAAAGGACAATATGCAGAACACAACAAACACAAAGCACTAAGGATATAAGATAAATGTATGCTACAATGCATACAAGACTTTATTTTCTATTACAAAATACAGAAGATATCTGTGTTTTATCCAATCTGTATATCTCTTATATTTTCTCTAACTATTACATTGGCAAGCAACTTTATTTATACTTGAATAAAGGTGATTTAAACATTAATTAGTGGATAAGATAAGATAAGAACTCCTTGCATGGAAAGTGACAGCTGCAAGTATGGAGATAAGAAGAAATTGGATTGTGTGTGTTAGATTCAAGCTAATTGTAGGTGGAGTAAATTCAATAGCTAATCGAATAAATGCATATTGCAAAATGTGCTAGAAAGTTCAGATTTATGTCGATGGTCAAACCTCATCGATGGAGAAAATACTTTCAACACTCCCCTTTAATTTTGACCACTGATGGCTTTAGCATCAATAACACCTAGTCTTTATCGTAGATACTCAAAATTTTCTTTGGGTAATGCCTTAGTAAAAATGTTTGTTAGTTGATCTTCAGATCTACAAAATTCAAGGTAGATTTCTCCATCGTTGACCAACTCTTGGATGAAATGTTACCTTGTATCAATGTGTTTGCTCCTTTTGTGAAAACATGATTTTTTGATAATGCAATTTTTGAGTTGTTATCACAAAATATTTTTGTTGGTTCTTCTTGATTATGCAACAAATCTAATAAAATTTGATGCATCCATATTTCTTAACACAATGCGGTAGTTGCAACTACATATTCTGCTTCAGCTTATCAAATGGTTACTATGGGTGGCTTCTTCAATGACAATGAGACAACTCTAGATCCAAAATTAAATGTGTCTAGAAGTACTTTTCATGTCATCTATGCTACCTCCAAAATCACTATCAATGAAACCAACCAAATTAAAATCATTAGTTTTGGAATATATAATTATATATCCTGTTGTTCCTGCAACATATCACAATATTCTATTTCCAACTTGCCAATTAGAATCTTGAGGTGAATCCATGAACCTTGAGATCAAACTAACTCCATACATGATATCTAGCCTTGTAGCTGTAAGATACATTAGACTTCCAACATGAAGTTATTGTTTTCTAGATTTCTGGGAGGGGTAGAAAAGATTACACAGCTCAAATACAAAAATTCACTCAATGTCGCTTAGAGTAAACCAACCACCAAACTTGTGCAAGGAAATGGAGCTTACCACTATTCTAAGTTATTCAATGGTGACAAACAGTCTAGGATGATGCTTGTCAAGTAGTTGTTTTCTAGACATCTAAAAATTGCAATCAAATTGTTAAATTAGCCAGAAAAGATGAATTACAAACCATAGATAAGAGCTCAAATATTATGAAACTACTGAAATTCAGCTCAAATTATCTACAATTTGGTCAAGTTTGACAATGTTCCTGATAAGTTGTTCTGAAGAGAGCTATTAAACATATGAGTCAACAAAATCAGTCTTGAGGGTACCTAATCAGGATTGAGTAATTTGAATCTCAAAACATGATATATTTTTACTTCAATTGTCTATGATTATTTATTTTGACAATATAAAAAGTTAAATCTAATGACTTATCTTATGAATTAACAATTTACTATTCTATTTTTATCTAAATTTAATCAATTAATAACTATAGTTTTAAAAAAAATAAAAAAAATCATCTTTTATCATTTTGTATATGCAAAAGTGAAAACACAATTTTTATAAATAGTAGATGGTGAATACAAGAAGATACATGTTCTTACAAAGATTGGTAATCTAATAAGCTTTCTTAAAAAGATAAATACCTGATGAGGTCGGAGGATTGAGCACCCAAATCATATCTTAATATTGAACTCAAAATTATTCTAGGCTTAATAGGGGCCTCATAGAGGCTACTTGAAAGACTCCTCAATTCAATTGTAGACATGAAAGGATTGCTACTATCAAGAGTTTGAATCAAGCAAACAAAGAGGACGTCGCTAGAACTAGTGATGATAGTTTCTCCGGTAGATTGTAGGATTTTTGCAGATCACATAGTTTGGGTCTTCTAAATAAGTAGGCCTTGTGTCTCCAGAGAAAAATTAAAGCTAGGAATCATTTAGATTCCATTATAATTACAAAAATGAAACCATAGGTGTAAGAGGTAAGTGGCATTAATTTCTAAAGTAAAGCTATACAAATATTTGTTTAGAGGCTTTGGAAAGTAGTGCAAAGATTGCAAGTGATATGGTATACTTGAGTTACTAGCATTCGCTACCTCACCAACATCTATGTAATCACTATCTGAACTCCATGTCACATTCGTCACAGAGTGGGTGTAACTATTTCCCCTGCCACAATTGATGGTCAAGAATCCCTGCTTTAAAAAAAATGAAAATTAATTAGAGAAGTGAAGGAGTGAAGCGATATTAAAATAAAATTTCTCCCTTTGTACTACCTGGCTGAGTAGAAATTGAGATAAGAAATATAAGAACATTCATAATGAGGATAAGGAGACCCTCTTCCCATGAAAATTATTTCGTCCATCCATTTGCAAAATATTTGTCAAGCAGATGCTCACAAATAATACGAAAATTGTAGAATTTTTAAACAAAATGAAAAACATAGAGCTCCTACTCTATTTTCTAGTCAAATTGGAAATACCAAAATCAAAATGCAAAAGCACAAGGAGACATGCAACTTTTCTTTGTATTCAATAAGCTGGAAATGGAAATACATAAAAGACTAAACATAAAGCTTCAGAAAATAAATTCTAAACTACTGACTTCAAGTTGCTAGGAGATTTCATGAGCTACTCAACTAGACAGACAAACTTCAAGAGCTGCTAGGAGCTCATTGGCAGGAGCTATGCGGATCTCTTCAGGAGCAATCACTGCTCACATACAAAAAACAAACACAGCTATTGTTGTTCATAGACTTCTCTGAATCACACAAAGAACAAAAAAACATTCCTCTTCAAACTATTGTTGCACAAAGAAAAAGTTCTTCCAAAACTGACTCAACTAACTACCTTTAGTTATTTTTGTCTCTTCCATATTCCCTCCCAAACTTTGAAATCACCTACCACAGTAAATTCTGGAATTCAAAAATTCCTACTAGCATTAACTTTTGGGGCTGTTAGGAGCTGTGGGGATGAAGATCCTAAAAACTATTGTTGGAGGAAAGAGCTCCTAATAAGTGAAGCAACTAGGGTCTAACATGAGGGTAGGCTCAGGAAAATAATAAATTCCAACACTCCTCCTTTTTCCTAGGCCAACGAAACAAGATCAATCCATATCCAAATCAACAACACCCAATTTGCTCCTTAGGTGCTCAAAGTTGTCCTTGCTCAAAGGTTTGGTGAATATGTCTGCTAGCTGCTGCTCAGACCTACAAAATGCTATTTTAATTTTACTAATTTCAACTAACTCTAATAAAATGATACCCGATTTAAATGTGTTTGTTTCTTCCATGAAACATAGGATTTTTTGTTAAAGCTATCAATGAAACATTGTCACAAAAGATTTTTGTTCCATCCTCTTGTTCTTCTCCCAAATCTACCAAGATTCTTCTCAGCCAAATAGATTGACATGCTACTGCATTTGTTGCTATATACTCAACCTCTTCTGTAGATAGGGAAACTATGGGTTGCTTCTTGGAAGCCCATGAAATGAATTCCAAACCCAAATTAAACACATAGCCCGATGTGCTCTTCCTATCATCCAAACTTCTTGCCCAATCACTATCCATGTATCCAACCAACTCAAACTCATTTGCTGCTATGTACAAAATTACATATCTTTTGGTGCCATTCACATGCCTCAGAATTCATTTACCTGCTCTCCAATGGGTGTCCCTTGGAGTCTCCATAAATTTGGAAATAAGACTCACACTATGTATTATATCAGGCCTAGTTGCAGTTAAATACATTAAACTTCCATCCAAACTTTTAAACATGTTCAGATCCACATTGTTGCTACAATCTTCCTTGCTCAACTTTAGACCCATGGCTATTGGTGTTGGGGTAGGCTTGCTTTCAAGCATTCTAGATCTCTTCAAGATTTCATTTTCATATTTTTCCTGAGAGATAAATATACCATCATGCATTTATTTTACTTCTATGCCTAGAAATATCTCAAGAAACCTAAACCTGTCATTTCAAACCCTCTTTTCATGGCCTCTTTAAAATCAGCAATGAGGAAATCATCATCCCTAGTGAAAACTAAATCATCAACATACAAGACAAAAATCAAAATCTTACCATTTTTTTCCTTGATGTAAAGAGTGGGCTCACCATCGCTTTTGCTAAATCCATTGCTCATCAAATATGAGTCAATCCTATTGTACAATTCCTTTGGAGCTTGCTTTGGCCCATAAAGAGCTTTTTTCAACCTATAAACCTTGTGTTCTTGACCTGGAACTTCATATCCAAATGGTTGCTCCACATATACTTCCTCTTTCAACACTCCATTTAGGAAGGAAAACTTCGCATCCATTTGAAACACCTTCCATTTGTGTTGGACTACAATTGCTATGATTACCCACATGGTTTCTATCCTTGCAACAAGGGAAAATTTCTCATTATAATCTCTCTCAAATTTTTGTTTGTACCCCTTGACAACTAATCTTTCCTTGTAGTGGTCTATCCTTCCTTCAGCATTGCATTTGGTCTTGTAGACCCATTTCACCCCAATAACTTTCTTGTTGGGAGGAAAATTCATTAACTCCCATGTGATGTTTCTCTCTATTGCATTTATCTCCCCATCCATGGCCTCACACCATTTATCTTCTTTCATAAAATCCTCAAAATAAATCATATCACTATGAGAAAATAATGCAAAATTTACACTCATAAAATTCCTCATCATACCTTTTATTTTGGTAGATCTTCCTTAGAATCTTGGTCTTCTTTGGCATTAGGGAGGTGAGAGTTGGGTCTAAAATTTCACTACTATTGCTACTCTGTTGAACAGGCTAGTTCAGGAGCTGTCAAGAGCTCTCAGGAGCTCTTCTAGAGCTTTCAGGAGCCAATCTTCTAATTGTCTTTGGCTACTTGCCTTTCTGTTTTCTCACTTCAAGAGCTTTTAGGAGCTATTAGGAGCTTTTAGGAGCTCAATTGGTGCTTTTAGGAGCCAATCCTTTAGCTATCTATGACTATCTTCCTGACTGTCTACCAACCTCAGGAGTCATTGAGAGATTTCAGGAGCTCTTCCAAAGCTTTCAAGAGATCGCCTGATGCTTTCAAGAGCAACTGCAGGCTCATCTTGTTGAACTTCCTGATCTTTTTCTACTTCTTCAGGAACTATCAAGAGCGGTTTTGAGTTGTCATAATCTATCACTCCATCCCATGACTCATCCTCTAGGAGCTCAACGTCTCTTCTAATGACAATTTTCTTGGCAACCGGGTTGTACAACCTATAGGCTTTGGACTCCTCACTGTAGTCCATGAAAATACACTTTTCACCCTTGTCATCCAATTTTTTCCTCTTTTCCTTAGGCACATGAGCATATGCTACACACCCGAACACTCTCAAGTGCTCAACTGTTCACTTGTGTTTGTCCATGCCTCTTGTAGGATTTTGTCACAGACCACGTTTGTTGGACTTCTATTTATCAAATATACAACTGTTGCTACAACTTCTCCCCAAAATTCACCTAGGAGTCCCTTTGCTTTCATCATTTTCCTTTCCATCTCCATGATGGTCCTATTCTTTCTCTCAGCCACTCCATTTTGTTGTGGAGTATAACTAGTTGCTAGCTCCTTGATACCTTTTTTCTTGCAAAATTTTACAAACTAATTGGAGGTATACTCTCCTCCTCGATCTGACCTTAGGACCTTGATAAAATGTGCACTCTCCTTTTCAGCCTGGGCCTTAAACAACAAAAACTTATCAAAAGCTTCATATTTATGTTGCAAAAAATAGACCCATGTCTTATGATTGTAATCATCAATAAAGGTCATAAAACATTCGATTCTACCAATAGATATGGTTTTCATAGGGCCTACCAAATCCACGTGCACCAGCTCCAATGGTGCTATTTCCCTTGTAGAGTTACCCGATTGAAAGGACTGCTTATGTTGCTTGCCCAAAATACAAGCCTCACACTTAACATTGGGTTCTATTATTCTTGACAAACCATCAATCATTTTGTTCTTCGACAAAATACTTAAACCAACATAGCCTAAATTTCCATACCTGAGATGCCATAGCTTGGAGGGGTCTTAAATGGTGCTCTTGAGGGCTTCTTTTTGTACTATTGTACATTTTCCATTTATGAGAGGTGCAACAATGGACTGAGATGAGAAAAACGTGTCAATCTTCAAAGGAAACATCTATTTCTTTGTCATTTGAATTGCTACAAACACTTTCATCATCTCATTCTTGTCATAAACAATGCATTGAACCTTGTCCATCAGCACTTTATATCCATTTTGGATCAGTTGTCCAACACTCATGAGGCTATGCTTTAGCCTAGGAGCTAGATTTATACATTTTGTATCTCATTCTTTTCACCTTGCTTGGTGTGGATCATAATAGATCCTCTTCCCACAACTGGAACTAATCCATTGTTCCCCATTCTAATCTCAGACTTAACATTTTTATCAATGAAAGAAAACAAAATTTCATTACCACTCATGTGGTTGCTGCAACCACTATCTAAATACTAGACTTCAGGGATACCTTCTTCACCAATGTTGCACATGATGAAGGTTGTGGATTGATTTCCTTTAGCCACATTTGCATTTTGTTTTGACTAATCATGCTACTTTGTCCATCATTCACTTGCATTATGATCAAATTTATGACAATAGTAGCATTCAACATTGTTCTTGTCATTTTTATGATTTGAACTATTGTTCTTCTTGCCTTGGCGGGAGCTGGTCTAAGAATTACTTGCTCCCTCTTGGCTATTTTCTCATCCCGAGCTATCTCCTCTAGCATTTCCTTGTCTGGAGTTTCCAAAACCTCTACCTCTTGAGCTCCTTCCACCATTGTTTATTCTCCCCCTTCCTCTTGCATTTGACCGAGCTTTAAAAGCTTGCTCTTGGAAAGAAGTAGCAGACCTATTTAGACACTTCCCATGGGTTTGTAGAGAACCCATCAGCTCATCAATGGATAATGTTGTGAGATCCTATGCCTCTTCAATGGAAATCACCACTGCATTAAACTTCATGGGTAAGCTCCTGAGGATTTTCTCCACAATCCTCTAATCATCCATGACTTCAACATTCACTCTCAACTGGTTTATCAAACCTAAGAGTCTTGTGTGAAAAATTGAAATGGACTCATTGTCCTTCATTTCAAGAGTTTCAAACTCTCTTTGAAGCATCTATAGCTTCACCAATTTGACTTTATCAGTCCCTTTATAGTTGGTCTAAAGGATTTCCCAAGCTTCCTTTGCATAGTTAGCTATTGTTATTCTAGGAAAAATGGCCTCTGTCAATGTTGCTTCTATCAAACTCAATGCCTTAGCATCTTTCCTCTTCAACTCCTTGAACTGGGTCTTATGATTATTTGTGAGAACTGCATATGCTATAGGATTAGTTACATTATTGAAACCATTTATCACAAACTCCCACAAATCGTTTAAAACAATTATGGTCTTCAACTTCTTTGCCCAAACATCATAGTTTTTTCCATTAAAGGATGATGGCTGCTACCAACTCTTCCCTTCATCTCCAGCCATGTCTCCCACAAGAAAAACTTAATACCCAGAAAAAAAAATGCCCTAACTTACAAGGAAATGGGGCCTATGGCTCTAATACCATGTAGAATTTTTTGAAAAAATGAAAAACATAGAGTTGTTGCTCTGTTTTCTAGCCAAACTAGAAATACCCAAATCAAAATGCGGAAGCACAAAGAGACATGCAACTTTCCTTTGTATTCAATAAGTTGGAAATGGAAATACATAAAAGACTAAACATAAAGCTTTAGAAAATAATTCTAAACTATTGACTTCAAGCTGTTGGGAGCTTTCATGAGCTGCTCAACCAGCCAAACAAACTTCAGGAGTTGCTAGGAGCTCACTGGCAAGAGCTACATAGAGCTCTTCAAGAGCAATCACTGCTCACATACAAAAAAAACATAACTGTTGTTGTTAAAAGACTTCTCTGAATCACATAGAGAACAAAAAAAATTCCTCTTTAGACTGTTGTTGCATAGAGAAAACATTCTTCCAAAACTTACTGAACTAACTACCTTCAATTCATTTTGTCTCTTCAACATTCCCTCTCAAAATTTGAAATCACCTATCATAGTAAATTCTAGAATTCAAAAATTCCTACCAGCTTTAACTTCTAGGGTTGTCAGGAGCTGTAGGGATGAAGATCCCAAAAACTATCATTCGAGGAAAGAGCTCCTGATGGGTAGGTGAAGCAACTAGAATCTAATGTGAGGGCAGGCTCAAGAAAATAATAAATTCCACCAAAAATTTTGATGGAAATTTAGAAGAATATACTGTTAGGGTTAGAAAGGTAGATATCTAACAATTAAATGCAGTTTTAATTAATAAACAAAGAAAGTAAAACACACAAAGAATAAATCATAACACAAAAATTTAACATGGTTCACCCAATTCGGGCTACATCCACAAAATTGCAACCATCCAATACTTTTATTATCTAGTGCAAAACTTATTACAATCTTGTGAATAATCGTATTTTTTATCATACTACAATACCCATCCGAACCCCTTTTTAACAAGCTTAGAAACTTCTAGATTTTGGGTTCTAAAAAATTGGATTTTTCCTTTTTCATTGATATTTCCCTTTTTCGGTGATGATGCAAAAAAGTAGGAGGAAATTTTTTCTTGGGGGCTGCCGCCTCCGAACTCCCACCTGGGGCCTGGCCCAGCCCCAGACCCCAACAAGGATACGTGTTAGGGTGTACAGTATACCATAGGCTATACAATATAGCATGATCAGTTGCCACATACCAACAATCTCCCACTTGAAAATTGATCAGGCTCCACACCAACACAATCTTCCACTTGGAGGCTGATCTTGGATGACACTGCTACAGTTACAGCTCCCACTAGAAATAAGTACCTTAGACCCTACTGCTCTATTATACTTAAATTCAACCTTGAAGTCCAAATGAAGCTAAAGAGGAGCTCAACTTCTCCCTTGTCACCACCTTCTTAAACATATCCACTGGATTGACATCTGCATGTATCTTGTCCAGCTTGACCTGTCCATCCTCCAACACCGACCGAATGAAATGATAGCTCAACTACATGTGTTTTGTTTTAGAATGCAAAGAAAAATTATTTGCAAGATGTATAGCACTTTGGCTGTCTATAAACAAGTAATTTCCAGCCTATTGTTTTCCCAACTCATCCATGAAAAGTTGCAGCCATATCATCTCCTTTATCACCTCTGTTGCAGCAACATACTTTTCCTCTGTGGTGGATAAAACAACCACCTTTTGTAATCGAGAAATCCAACTCACTTCTGTCCCACCAACTGTAAATACATAACCAATGGTACTTCACCTGGTATCTATATCCCCTACCAAATCTAAATCAACATAGCCTTGTAAATCAGTATTAGAGCCCCCGAAACATAAATATTTATTGGATGTACCTCTCAAGTACCTGAGAATCCATTTTACCGCATTCCAATGCTCAACTCCAAGATGACTCAAATACTTGCTAACAACTCCTACAATATGTGAAATATCTAGTCTTGTGCATACCATGGCATACATTAAACTACCTATAGCTGAAGCATATGGTACTTTGGACATTTTTTCTTCCTCCTCTTGTGTCTTCGGACACATATCCTTAGTCAATTTAACATGACTAGGCAAAGGTGTGCTGACAGCTTTTGCATTCTCCATATGAAATCTCTACAACACCTTTTAAACACAATTAACCTAAGATAAAAACAATTTTCTATTTTTCCTATCTCTACAAATTTTCATAGGAAGGATTTGTTTTGCTAACTCCAAATCCTTCATAGAAAAATATTTTGCTAACTATTGTTTTAGCTCACTTATGTGATCCATGTTAGACCCTGCTACAAGCATGTTATCAACATATGAACATAAAATATTGTAGTTGTCATTATTCAACCTCTTAAAATAAACAAAATGGTCATAATTACACTGACTGTAGCCTTGCTCAACCATAAAACTATCAAATTTCAAGTACCATTTCTAAGGTGCTTGCTTCAAGCCATATAAACTTTTCTTCAATCTGCACACTATTTTCTCCTTACCTTTGACCTCAAATCCTTGTGTCTGGTCCATATATATTTCCTCTTCCAAATCACCATGGAGAAAGGTTGTTTTAACATCAAATTGTTCTAAATGCAAATCTTCAGTAGCCACAATGCTTAAAACAATACGAATAGAAGTCATTTTAACAACTGGAGAAAAAATCTAATCAAAATCAATAACCTTTTTCTGTGCAAATCCCTTTACAACTAATCTAGATTTAAATCTTTTCTTACCTCCATCCCCCTCTTTCCTCCTATAAACCCATTTGTTTGGTAAAGCCTTTTTACCTACACACAACTTGCATAATTTCCAAGTCTGATTTTTTAGCAAGGAGTCCATTTCTTCTTCCATTCCATGCTCCCACTAAACCTTAGTATCCACCTACATAGCTTCATCATAATATTTTGGTTCACTAGCATCAGTTAACAAAATAGTATACAAAGAGGGAGAGAATCTTTCTAGAGGTCTACTTATCCTTGAAGATCATCTAACAAGAGTTTGTGGTATTTGTTGTTATTGTTGTTGCCCAACATGAGGAACCATTGAAACATCATTGTTTGGAATATCATCCAACACTACATAATCATTTTCTTTCTTCTCATGCTGCAGCAACAGATCTTTGTACAACACTTTCTCATTGAATATGACATCCCTACTTCTCACAATTTTTTGATTTTCAAAATCCCAAAGCCTATAACCAAATTCATTAATGCCATATTCAACAAATACACATTTCTTTGATTTTGCATCAAGCTTGGTTCTATTTTCAGAATCTACATGTGCAAATGCTTCACAATTGAAGGTTTTGAGAAAAGAGTAACTCGCCTTCTTACCTTTCCATGCTTCCTCTAGAATACCACGACCCAAAGGATTAGAGAGACCTCTATTAATTAAATAAACAACAATGTTTATAGTCCCTGCCCACATTTTTAAAGGCAGCCCAACATGCAATCTCATAGTCCGTGCACGGGCATGTGTAGGATCATGGTATGCCAAAAAGTGGCAATGGAGAAAAAAATACGTGTTTCTACGACTCAAAAATGCGAAAATGGTGAGTTGAATTTTTGGAGCTGGGGTGACTACCGAGGCAGAGGGAAAACTTAGTTTTACAAATCGGATATCCGATTTTGTTGAAGTATATAAAAAACACTCATTCTGAAACACTCATTCCGATACAGACAAAGGGAAACTTAGTTCTAGGAATCAGATATCCGATCCAAATCGGATATCCGATTTTGTTAAGTATATATATATAAAAAAATGCCCGCGACCAACAGTCATTCTCATTTGTTTTCGGCTCATCGGCGGCGGGCGCACAGTGGAGAGCGAAATCTGATATCTGATTTGGAGTCCATCTCTAACAGGTAAAGTTCTTTATTTTTTATCAAATTTTCAATTAGATTTGTTTATTTTTAGTTGATTTTTTTCAAAATATTGTTTTTTGGTAGAAAAACTAGGGTTTTTTGGTAGATTTACAAAAAACATAAAAAATTGAAGAAAAATAGTAAGAAACTACTTTTTTTAAAAATGTAATGGCATTTCCATAGCATACAAACATTGAGAGCAAATAAAATACAGAGTTCAATCCATGAATTATAGAAAATAGATTTTTGTTGGTTATATTCATATCACTGATTACATTGCACAAAACATACAACTGCATAAATATCAAATGGTGACAGTTGTCGATGCTACCACATTTTTCATACATGTCTACCAAAGCATTTTATCAAACAGTTCACTGCCTTGCTGCTATGGCTAAAACCCTAAAACAGGTGCTTATGAACAAGTTATGGATGCTTGGAAAAGATCTATCAAAACATAATGGTAAGTAATAGCATAGACAAGGCAGTGAACTGTTTCAAAAAATGTCTCAAAGAAGTGTGGTCTCATGGTGATGGAATGCCATGACAATCCATAGCAATTTGCTTGTCATGGCATTCGTTATGGCATTCCATCACCATGAGACCACATTTTTTTGAAGCATTTTTTCAAATAGTTCACTACCCTTTCTATGCTACCACATTTTGTATATATTCATGTCTACCAAAGCATTTTATCAAGCAGTTCAACGCCTTCATGCTATGGGTAAAGCCTAAAACAAGTTCTTTCAAACAAGCTATGGATGCTTGGAAAAAATCTAAATCTATCAAAGCATAATAGTAAACAATAACATAGACAAGGCAGTGAATTGTTTGAACTTTAAAAAATGCCTCAAAGAAATGCAGTCTCACAGTGATGGAATGCCATGACAATCCATACCAATTTGCTTGTCATGGCATTCGTCATGGCATTCCATCACCATGAGACTACATTTCTTTTGAGACGACCCTAGCGATTCAGCGCCTTGTCATGCTACCACATTTTCATACATGTCTACCAAAGCATTTTATCAAAGCGAGGACCATACCTTAACTGCTATAGCTAAACCCTAAAAGCAGACACCTTATGAACAAGTTATGGATCTTGGAAAAAGATCTATCAAAGCATAATGGTAAGCAATAGCATAGACAAGGCGTTATTTGTTTCCAAATGTCTCAAAAATGTGGTCTCATGGTGAGTCACCATGACAATCCATAACAATTTACTTGTCATGGCATTAAGTATGACATTCCATCACCATGAGACCACATTTCTTTGGCTTTGTTTTAAATAGTTCACTACCTTTTCTATGCTACCACATTCATACATGTCTACCAAAACATTTTATCAAGCAGTTCAATATTCATGCTATGGGTAAAAAGCCTAAAACAAGTGCTTTCAAACAAGCTATGGATGCTTGGAAAAAATCTACCAAAAGCACTTAATATTAGCAATAACATAGACAGAAGCGTTGAATTGTTTTGAAAAAATGCCTCAAATAAATGCGATCTCACATTGATGGAATGCCATGACAATCCATAGCAATTTGCTTGTCATGGCGTATTAGATGTCATTCCATCACCGAGACTTCATTTCTTTGGGGTTTGACTTTTTCAAGCAATTCATTGCCTTGTCTATGCTACATACATGTCTACCAAAGCATTTTATCAAACAGTTCACTACCTTGCTGCTATAGCTAAAAACCTAAAACAGACCTGCTTATGAACAAGTTATGGATGCTTGGAAAAGATCTATCAAAGCATAATAGTAAGCAACAAGCCATGGTCTCATGGTTTTTCTTGTGCGAAAATCAGCTAATGAAATATCCATCCTTAACACATTTTTGTATAACCCTTCATGATTATCGAATATCGATTAGTTGGTATGAAGGTACCCCTTCATAGGCTCCTATTGGTCAATCATATAAGTCATGCCTCAAAACAACTATCAATCATTTTAAAAGAAAAACAAAATATT
Organism: Sequoia sempervirens; assembly: GCA_007258455.2. Taxonomy (NCBI): domain Eukaryota; kingdom Viridiplantae; phylum Streptophyta; class Pinopsida; order Cupressales; family Cupressaceae; genus Sequoia; species Sequoia sempervirens. Next base: position 76,412,875 of record VDFB02047397.1, on the reverse strand, counting down.
CATTACTTGATAAACATTCATGTCAAAGCGCTCATAATATTGAGGCGAGTAACCTCTTGTAAACATAACTCTAGATATAAATTTAGGCCATGAGATAGGAAATTTTCATAGTTGTTTGATTCTCTCCATGTGATCATGTTGCAATTATTAAACAAGAATATGATTCAACTTCCTCCAATTAGTCATATTCAAACAATTAAACCTTTACCACCAAACTTTAGCATGGATTTTGATAAAATTTGAATGTTTGCAATGGATTTTGACTTAAAAATAGAGTTTTTTATGTATTTGGATTAAAAATTAGAAAATTTTATAGATTTTTGTTATAAACTAGGGTATTTTTATAATATTTTCATTTATATTGTCTAATTCTAATTAGATTGATTTGTTTTTATATTGAATCAGACATTATGGCTGTGGCCCGATTAATGCACCAATTCCACCACCTCCCCACCCACCTCCCTCCTCCCACCTCCACCTCCTCCACCTCCTCCACCTCCTCCACCTCCCTCCACCTCCTCACCTCCTCCACCTCCTCACACTCCCACTTCCCACCTCTCCTGACCATAAATTTGAAATTAATTTCTGAAAAATTGCAACAATTAAGGGGCATTTCTGAAGTTTATACAAGAGTCCCTCGATTATCTTAGATGTCAAACACAATGAATGAAATAATTAAAAATATAGAAACCCTCTCCTCGCAACATAATGCCTTTCATTCGTGGCGAGAAAACATGAGAGAATATTATGCATGTGGATTTTCCTATGATGATGTGAAAGATCTTGGGATAACCAAAGCCCAAATAGCCTCTTTATTTGTTAACCCCCGCACTGGTTTGCCAGTTAATGTTAATAAAACAAAACTTTCTATAAAATGGTGCACTCATAGAGACATTGTAGAAAATTTTTGGAATCGTTGGTGTATGGTTTTTTTGAAACCACCCAACAACAATTTGGATGTACCATTTTACTTTATAAAAAAATTATATGCTGAGTTTGTGTTAGGGCATCATGTCAATTACTTTGACATTAGACCCTTCCAGGGCGATGGTGGAGGTATGCCCCAGGATAGAGAGTTGGTATACATACATGTTCCCCTCCCTCCCTTCCTCCGCACCTCCGATTATACATCCGGATATTATGGGGATCAGGCGCTGGGACTTCTCGATGCTGTTGTTCCCTTTCTTTGAGTGGTCTTTTGGTTTTCGCGTAATATGAAGTAGCTTCGGCCATTACGGTGATGTTGGTGATGGCTCGAGTCTTTGCTACATCATCTAATGGGGTCCACATATTTGTGCACCACATACTTGCTCCATGTGCCGCCAAATATGCTTGGGTCCTCTTGTAGTTCCTGCCGAGCATCCCCTAGACACTTCTGATTATGACTTCCATGATGTGGATATTATAGATCAGATGCAGGGGAGTGGAGCACACCATACAGAGTCCTCTCCTGCTAGAGAGGGGGACATTGGACTCGTGACACAGGTAAAATTTAAGTTGTGAATTTATAACTTGCATTTATTTTTAAATGAATATTAATAAGAGATAGTATAATGTACTAATATTTATTTACATGGTCTATTTAGCAGTTGATGTCCGAGGAGGAGCTGACAAATGTGACAGATAGCACCTTGAGGGCCATTTCATTTGGCCTGGACACGCACACAGTATATATTTTTGCACTCATTCATTTACATTTATTTATATTATACTTTCTTGTCCTTTGAATTGTCATTAAAATGAAATTATATAATAACTTATATGTTTATCTTCTTTTCCTCTTGTAGGAAATACCTTCTGCGAGCGAGGTGCAACCTTGTTCAGACTATGGAAGTGTAATGTTGGATAAGGGCAAGGTAATTGAACTCAAATTTGATTGAATTAAATTTTTAAGATCTTATATTGATTATACATACATCGACATAGATTGGTAGTTTCATATGTACTTGTCATTTTTATGTGCAGGAGTATTATGAGCTGCCTCGTCCTTGTTGACAAGGGCCACAACACCCGAAGCAGTACATATTGGAACCCCTGAAGGAGTAGGTGTTGAAGCAGCTCAAGGAGGAGGTGTTGAAACACCTAAAGAAGTATGTGTTCATTTTATTTTGTGTTTGGTATTTATATGTTCCTATTACTAACAATTGTATGCTAACTTGGATCAGTTTTATGTTTTTGTTCACCTATATAGATTGAAATTACAAAAGATGGTTTGGTCGGTTCTTTGAGAGGGGCATATTCTAGAACTCCCGACCCTTTGAAGAGACGGATATTTCAAGTAATCAAGATTATAATTTTAGAGTTCAATTATAATTTAATGTATATTGATTTTGATGTTAATTATTCGATTTTAAATTATATAGTATAACTAATCTCAATTGTGGTTTGACTTTTTCTTGTGCAGCTACCTTCAGAGGCAACGAGTGCTTCAAAGAGGCTCCATTTTGATGATCCACCAGTAGTTTAGAATGAGACAGACATTTTGGCATGTAAATATTGAATAGTTACCGAGATGGCATATGCCACATATTGTAAAATTTTGTTTGATTTGGCGTTGATGCCATTTTTGTATATGGACATACACTTGATTATTGGATAATTTAATATATAGAAGTTGACAATCGAAATTTAATTGCCTTCTCATGTGCATAATTAAAGTCTTTGAAATTTTAATCAAGTGAGCAATGGTTAAATATCTTGATGTACAATAGCATAAAAAGAATGGTTATATTATGTAGTTTATTCATATTGCTGATTACATTGCATTGCACATCTTTCAAACTCAAAGCATTTCCAGCCACTTAAACTATTATTGATGAAATAAACACTATGCACCTTAGACATATGTAATACACACTG
>VDFB02047397.1:76397721-76409916 GCA_007258455.2 Sequoia sempervirens | reverse complement strand
AGAAAGTATTTTTATAGATTTATTTTCTCTTTTCTATCTCAATCTAATTCTGATTTTGATTTTGATACCTTACTTTTGATTTTGATCCTGATCCTGATTTATTTTGACGGGAAATGATCCTGATCTGATTTGATCTGACGTGTTTGATCCGATTTTGACGCCGATGATTTTGCCTGATTTCCGCCAGCGTTCGATTTCGATTTGCGCGCAAAACGATGCGCGGCAAAGATTTCGATCCGATTCGACGCGCGGCAGCCGGATCCGATTTTGACGCGCCGCCGACGCGGATCGATGCAGCGGATGATCGATTTTGAATGATTTTATCGATCCGTTCGATCGATCGATGATCCTTGTTCGATCGATTGATCTGATTCGATCGCCCGATCCCGGATCTGATTGATCTGATGGATTTCGATCTTTGATCTGACCTGACGTGATTGATCCTGCCTGATGATCCGGATTGACTTTGCCGGATCTTGATTCGCAGCGGATTTGCCGGATCCGATTGATCCCGCAGCGCCTGTTTGATGCCGATTCTTCCTTCTTCCTTTACTTCTTCCTTTCCTTTAGTGAAATTGGCATCCTAACTTTGGCCTTTGTTCTTGAAAAGAATTGGGTCCAGAAATTCGGGTCTCGGACCTTTCTTACATCGGATTTGAGACCCTTCATTTATTGACCTTAATTTGATCTGACCCGGCCTGTTTTGAAAAAATGGGTCCAAGAAATGAGGTCTTATGGTGATTTACATCACTAAGAGACCCCATTTCTTCGACCCATTTTTTCAAACAGACCGCTACATTGCCAATTTCACTGAATTGGCAAGCTAGTAGGTGAAATTGGCATCCTAACTTGGCCTATTTGAAAAAATGAGTCCAAGAAATGGGGTCTCCCGGTGATGTAGTGGGTGAAATTGGAATCCTAACTTGGCTTGTTTGAAAAAATGGGTCCAAGAAATGAGGTCTCCTGATGATTTACATCACCGAGAGATCCTGTTTCTTGGACCCATTTTTCAAATAGGCCACTACATTGCCAATTTGACCAAATTGGCAAGCTAGTGGATGAAATTGGCATCTGTTTGAAAAATGGGTCCAAGAAATGGGGTCTCCTGGTGATTTACATCACTAAGAGACCCCATTTCTTGGACCCATTTTTTCAAACAGTCTACTAGATTGCCAATTTCACCAAATTGGCAAGCTCCTTGGATGAATTGCCTGCAATAAAACTCACTTTATTGTTACTTATAAAATTACAATTCAAATGCCAACTCCAAAAGTTAGTTATTGAACATACAAATTTACTAGGCTCTATATTTTTGGACAAAACTTTTTCTTACCAAGAAATGAGGATTTCCTTTTACTTCTTCAATTTTTCAGGCACCGCTTTAGACTCATCATTATTTTTCTCATTAGAAACTAAATCAATCAGCAATTTATTGCCCACTGATTGATTTAAACTGCATATTTTCTTAGAAGGGCATCTCTTGTTTGAATCAATGTTTGGATTTTCAACATGAAGAGCACTGATATTTTTCACACACCCAAATCTTCCAAACATATGAACCTCCAAGTATGACTTCACTATGTAGTTGAACACAACAAAATCTCCCAATTGCAGGCTGTAATAATTGATAAATTCTTTCCAACCATATCAAAATTCTAGTGTATTGTTTGTACTCATTAACTCCAACTCCCACTCCTGCCCACCTGGGCCTTGCAACACCATATGTTTGTCTTTCTCATTTATAAGTTGTGAAACAAATGCAGGAGGAATCCCTCAACCCTCAACCCCTATACCCTCTACCCTATACATTGGCTCGACTTGATTTTGATTGAGATCGATCGATGAACGATGAACTTGAATTTGATGACCCTGAATCTCGAGGATTTGACCCTGACCTTTGGATGCAAAGCGGATATTTTCGATTTTGACGATGATTTTTCGATTTGAGATTTCGGATATTTTTATTTTTGAGATTTTGTTTTGATTTGGATGCGCAAGTGATTTTTTTTTTCTGGATGATGATGATTTTTTCTTGACTTTTTCCCCGCTGGATTTTATTGAGTCTGATCTCGATCCTGAGATCTGGATCTTATTGATTTTGATTGCCTGACGATTTTGATCCGGATGATTTTGATGATTCTTCGATCGGATGTTCGATTGATTTTCGGATGATTTCTGATTTGATGATTGATTTTAGCCGATCTCGATCTTTGATCGGGATTTGATTGAAAGACGCGGAAAGATTTGATTTTTGCCGTTTTGATCTTCGATTTGATTGAGGAACGGATTTTGATCTCTGCTGATTTTGATCTGATTTTTCGATTTAAAAGCGCTGATTTGACCGGATGATCTTTTGTCTCGATGACGGATTGATTATTCCGCAAAGTTTTGAGATCCTTTGAAAGAGTGATGATTTTTGATTGATGCGATGATGCGGATTCTTTTGACGGGAGATTTGATGATCTGCAAAAAGATTTCTGATTTTTCGATTTTGATCTGATGATGAGGAAACGCGGATGATCTGATTTCTTGACGATGGATTTTGATTTTAAAGAGTTTGATTTTGATGATCTGATTGATCTTTGACGCGATCTATTCGCGATTTGATTAGCTTTTAGGACTTTTTGTTATTTTTCCGGGAGATTTTTTCTGATTCAGACGCGAGTTTTTGATTTCTTTTTGATCTTTTGACATTTCGATTTTTTATTTTGGACGACTTAGGGATGACGTCTTGATTTTGATTTTTCGATGATTTTTAGGATTTATGACCTTAGATGATGATGATTTCTTTGAGTTTCGATTTCCGGACTGACTTTGAGATTTCGACGGAATCCGAACTCGAATCGAATTGAATCCCGGAGATTTCGGAATTTTGACTTTTATTTTGACGCGACGAGAACGACACCTGAGCCGAAAGATCTGAGATTTTGATTTTATCCCGATTTGGATCTCTTAACCCTTTATAATTTCCACTTCGACGATCTTCCAACTTCGACGACGATCCTTGCTTTACTCCGGACCCTTTAACCCGAACCTTGTTGAACTCGAACACTAACTCGAACTCGAACTCTCGAGACACTTTAACCCGAACGACAACTGTAACCCGAGACTCGAACCTCGAACCTCACTCCTCAATCACATACCTAAACTAATTAACCCGAGGTCCAACCTCGTACCCCACCTTCACCCTATCTTCCCTCGCACTTTAATTCTAACCTCCGAGTTCTCTTAACTTCTCCCACTTCTCCTCGACCCTCTCTTCCTCGATACCTTCATATACCCTATCGGAAAACGCGGATTGATCTCAAAAGATTTCTTGAGCGATGATTTTGATCGCAAAAGAACTGATTGATCTTATCGATCCGCCTGATTGATCCTGATCGATCCCAAAACGCGGATTTGATCTCCATGAGATTTGTTGATGATTTTGAGCGGATTTGATGGCAGCGGATTTCGATTTATTGAGATTTTGATTGATCCTGATCTTGATGATTTTGATTTTGATTTTGATCTCGATTGATCTTTTGATGCGGATTGAATGGATTGATTTGATCTGATTGAGTCTCGATTGATTTCTGCGCGATTTTTTGACGCAGAAATGATTTCGATTGACGGATGATTTTGATTTGATGATTCGGGTGACGATTTTGATCTTGATTTGATTGATCCTGATTGATCTCAAAGCCTGATTTGATTGATTTCGCAAAATGATGTTTGACGATTTTGATCTCGATGGATCGCGATTGATCGATGATTGACGCGGATTTCGACTGCTCGACGATTTGATGATTGACGCGTGATTTTGATTTTGAAATGGATTTGATGATTTTGATTTTGATCTGACGGATCTGATTGACGTTCGATCTGATCTTGATTACCGACGCAAAGATGCCTGATTCGCGGATGATTGATCTGACGCGGATGATTGATGGATTTTTCGGATGATTTGATGACGGATTTTAAAAAGCCTGATTTTTGATCTTGATTTGATTGAGAAAACGCATGGATTGATCCTGACGCCTGATTTCTTTTGACCTGATGATTTTGATGCTGATTTTGCGCCGGAAAATGGATTTGATTGATTGATCGTCTGGATGATTTATTTTCGGATTGATCTTAAAAGCGATCCTTTACGACGGATGATTTCTGATTTATTTATTGATTTTGATTTGATTTTCGCCGATGATTTGATCGCGATTTGTTTTTGACTTTGATCTGATTTGATGGTTCTGATTGATCTCGCCTGATTTCTGACCTTTGTTGATTTTTGAACTGGATGACGGACGGGATCTGATTTATTGAGATTTTATTTTCCGACGCGCGACGAGCGGATTTTGATCGCGATTTGATGCGGATGGATTTTGACCCCTGATTGATTCGGATTTTGATTTGCCGATGATTTTCTGATTTTTCTTGATCTCGGATGATGATTTTTGATGCCGATTTTGATTTCCGGATCCTGAACTTGAATCCTTAAACCTACACCTTCAAACCCTTAAACCTCTACCGCCTACCTAATATCAGAAACCATCAACCCTATAGGTCATCAACCCTATACCTCAATTCTCAACCTCCTCACCTATACATTGATCTCAACCTCATATATATATGCACCTTTTGTCCACCTTCCTTCTCCTTTTCATCTTAGATCCTCCATCTCTCATCCATACATCCCTCCTCTCTACCCTAATCCTCAACCCTAAACCTCAACCTTAAACCTCTTAAACACTCAACCCTAAACCCTAAACCTACCCTCAACCCTAAATCATCAACCAAAAACCTTGCTAACCCCAAACACCTCTAAAACCCCTAATTTCAACCCAATACACCAAAACCATCAACCCCAGAGGTCCTCAACTCCATACCCTCAATTCTCTCTCTCTCTCTCACTATATCTCTCTCCCTTCTCTACTCCTTAACACTTAAATCCTCCAGTCCCTCTCTAACTCTCTCCCAATCACTTCCTCTCTCCCACCCCCTCTCCCCTCCCTCTATCCCTCCTACCCTACCTAGCTAAGTCCCTCTCACTCCAACCTCTTCTCTCACACTCCATCTCTCTCTCTCCATCCCACCCTACCTAGACAACTCTCTCTCTCTCTCTCTTAAAATTCTCCCTCCCTCTAATGACATACATAAATACATACAAGCATAATACATATGTACATACAATCCTACATCCATACAAGGATACATACATACATGTGTAGATACAATCTTACATACATATAGGCATATATACCATATACATGCATTGATACATACAGGGATACATCCATACATACAAGCATGCATACATACATACATACATACACAACACACAAACATACATGTACATGCAAACATACAAATATATCAACATACATTCAATAGAGTGGCATTTAACATAAAGGAAGACATAACGCGAGTGCATCTTGCTTGACATGTTTCATGGAGAAGTAAAAAACCATGTCAAAACTAAGATATAACGCACTCGCATTATATTTTTCTTTGGGAATCTCCAAGCCTTAGCATTGGTATTTGCCTTGGAATACCAAACCAAACGCTTGGAGGGCATTCCCAACGACTAGAGATGTTTTTTTGCAAATTCTACAATTTTTCACATAGTCAGGTTCGTGCTCACCGTCAGGATTGCATCTGGTTCAATATCGACAAAATCAAACACATGGGTAATGTTAGGTTCTCTCTTAGCTATCCAACGATGTAATTTTTTTTTCCTTTCTGACAATGTTAAGCCTTTTATCCATAATTTCTTTTGTTTGTGTGTCTTTTTTTTTCCAAAAAGCAGTGTTTGGTGTTTTTTTCGTTATAAATTAACCGTTCATCAAAATTTTAATTAAATTACATTTTTAGAAAATAGACTCCATTCTACAATTTTGTATTTTTTTAAAAAATCAATTACTTTCCAAAATTTGTAGGGGGAGCACGTCCAAAATTATGTTTTTCAGGAAGTGCCCACTTAGAAAATTAGTACAAAATCAAATATTCATTAAAAAATTATCAGAAAAATCATACATCAACTACATACTATTAGCTAACTTATGACTAGCGATTTTAAAAATACTACAAAAAATTTCACCGTGTTAAGGTCGTACAAGAGTTGCTATGTTATGTTTTTCTGACAAAAACAACATCAATTTGTGTACATCCTTCTTTTGAACCCCTTAATCTCAACCATTTTCAAAATAAATTAGTAGTTTAGAAAGTAGACTCAGAGCACTTTAATCCTTGTTTTTGTTCCATCTCAAAATTTTGAGTGTAACTATCCTCAATTTCACGTCCAAAGTCAGTATTTCTTGATTTCAGAAAAAAAAGTGGCCACTTAAGCCCCCTTTTTGGGAACCATCTTGGTGCACTTACCCGATACCTTTCTTCAATTTTCTTGTGAAATTTGCTTCCAACTCCTCTGAACCTTCACTATCTGGATCATCTTCTAACTTTGTGGCTTTGAAGGTTGTTTTTAACTTCTCCTTTTCTTTTCCAAATTTCCTCATTTCAAATGCAATCAAGGTGCCAAATAGCTATTCTTTAGTGAATTTCTTTGGATCATAAACTTCCTCAATGGCTAAGACTTTGTGACTGTAGCTCTTCGATAGGGTCATTGGAATCTTCTCCATTACATCTTCATCTTTCAGAGTACCTCCTTGATTTTTGACTTCATTCATTACAATGCCAACCCTCTGAAAATAGCTTGCAATGTCCTCACCTTCTTCCATTTTCAAGTTCTCATATTAAATTGTACATATAAAAATAATTAGAATAATGTATATATGTAATAATATTAAAATACTATTAATATATATTTTAAATATATTAAAAACTATATAATAATAATATTTTACTAATATTATTTATATAATGACTTGCGTATTTTTTTTCTTTTTCATAAATTTGAAAATGTCATTATTAAATAGAAAAAATCAACTTGAAAATGATAATGATATCTTGGAGCCTATATTATATAGATTAATATAAAGATATATAAACTAGCTTACATAAACTAATAAATTAAAAATAACACATAGACTAAAATTTAAATTCTCCTAAAAATCTATAAATAATATCATTAAATCACCCATTTTATTTTGGGTATGTGTCCTTACAAAATTAGTTTCGTAATATAAATATTGTTTATTTATATAATAATTTGAATGTCACACGGATCCTTAAACTTTCAAGTGCAATCACAAATACTGGAACCAAACAAATATTGCCCATAGTAGGCTACTCTTTAACATTCAGCAATGTAACTAAATTATTAAATGCAGTAAACTGATTACATGTCTGGATTACAGGTAGATAAGCTCACTTCTGAGCAACTATAACCATAATATCTCCACCATCGATTGAAGCATATAAATTGATAAGATTAAGGTGCGGGTGCAGCAGCATTTATTGGCGCTGGGTAAGTAGTAGCAGCGTCATATTCATAACGGAAAGGATCTCCAGGAGAGTTACACAAACTTATTGGTGCCGTTCTCCCTCGGCTCGGAACATATAGTCGACCGCAACATGTTTTTAAGTTGAGGTTTCTAAAATGGTGAAAAAAAAAGATAGATACTTGTGCACTAAATCATGTTTTATTGGTGCTGATTTGGCATCACATGATTTGTTACTTTTTAGATCCAAGGAATACATATTATTCAATTATTGGTAGTTATCATCAATACTAACAACTTTAAAGTCAACTATTGGTTGAATATTGTTAAACATATTAGACACTAAATCAACAAATTCTATAACAACTATTGAAACATGCTCAACTATTGGATCATTTCCCCTAAAAACATAAAAAATAGACGAAGCCAAAATTAAAAAAATATACTGTTAGATTCCTTACAAAATTGATAAATTTTAAAAGAAACCATTAAAGAAAATGAGCTTGTACATGAAATTTATGCTCAATGTTTGAAGCTTAAAGAAGAAGAACTCACCCTGAACAAAATTTCCTAATTTCTAGTATGAGATATGAAGTAATGGTTCAATCTATTGCATCTAGCTTGGAACAAAATTTTTGATGTCAAAAAATTGATAAGCACAACAAAAGTTATAATGGATTTTGTGCAACGAGGTTTTTAGAAAAAAATCAAATAAGGTGACTTAGGCTCTTAGCCCATGTGACCTAGCTCGTTGTCACCAATGTGATCAAGGGTTGAGCATGGGATTGTAAAAAATAGAGGGGTTAAGCTTAACAAAAACTAGAGTTCAATGTGAGCGACTATGCAATACATTTTCATTTGATTGAGAGAGTATTTTAATAGTGTACTTGCATTAAGTGTGATTGTTATAAAAATGAAGGAATGATTGTATTTATAAACTTTATTGAATAACGAATTATTTAATGTAATTAATGGATAAATGTGAAGGACAAGTTTACATTTGATGATAATGAGTGATGATGAAGTTTTCAAAATTAGATATAGTTAATTGGTGAAAGGAGTTAACTAAGGAGACAAAAATAAAATTTTAATTTGAAGTATAGATAATTAATTTTTGTTTAATTAATTGATAAAATAATATTTAATTAAATGAATAAATTGAAAATAAAAAATAGAAAACAATAACTAATCATATTTAATTAATGATGATACTAAATAATGATAATATAATAATTAATTAATGAGATAACAATTAAGTAAATTAATTTTATGATATTGCTATTAGGATTCAACTGTGTAGTTTTACGAGTCAAACTCATTGAACCATGTTTCATGAGTAGTGGTTCACAAGAAACCATCTCTCATGATAATGAATGTTCCACTTAACAATCATTGCATCTAGGTGATGCTCACAGTGGTGTTCAAAGCACTAGGCTTTCTTAGGAGACCACCCCTCCTAGTATTAGGGTAAGGTCCCATGGAGGGGGGCTTCCTAAAAAATGTCAATGGGTGCTACTGAGATTTTTTAGGAATATTTTAAAGTTGGTGGTACTGAGAATTTAATTTTGCAATTCAGCGTAAAAATTTGAGCTCCAAAATTTAAGAAATGAACTGGAGTACTTTGATAAAAATTAATAAATAAATAAAAATTCTCTCAATTTTTTTTTTAGAAATTTAAGATTTTAAGTGATAGACAAGTGGTAGAAAAAATTCCTAAGTTGTAGGGGCAATTACTTGCCCCTCTTCAATTTCACTCGTTGAAATTTGTAGTCCTAAAAGGTAGGGGCCGCTATTTTTCAGAAAAATATTCCAATTAATCCTCTAGCATAATTTTTTTTGTTTCATGGGACCGCTTCCTCGATCAAAATAGAAGCCCAAGCCCCTCCATGGGACGATACAGTTACTCCAGTTCAAGGACTCTTACCCATTTCCCAAGGTTAAGCCCACTTAGCTTGCAACCCCATTTGCAAAAAATTCACAAGTGTTGTGCCTTATGAACCATTCATTATAGAACCCCTATCAAATTATTTTTAGTATGAAACATCATAAAATAATCAAAATTAGTGTACATATAATTTTTTATATGTTACTATTGTACCGTTTGAGTGGGGTCATAAATCTAGAATAATGCTGGAAAAAAGGTGTCATTGACGCACGCGAGCCAGACTATTCAAACCCCAAAGTTCTATGTAGCTTGCCAACACTAAGTGTGAGTTGCCATAAACTTGGTATATGTGTTGGTGTGGAGCCTGATCAGTCTCCAAGTGGGAGATTGTTGGTATGTGGCGACTGATCATGCTATACTGTATAGCCCATGGTATATTGTACACCTTGACATGTATCCTTGTCGGGGTCCAAGACTGGGCCGGGCCCCGGGCAGACATTTGGGGGTGGCAGCTCTTGAGAAAAATTTTCCTCCTACTTTTTTGCATCATTACCAAAAAAGGGAAAATTTTGATTTTATAGAACCCAAAATTTGGAAGCTTCTAAGCTTGTTAAAAAGGGGTTTAGATGGGTATTACAGTATGATGAAAAACACGATTATTCACAAGATTGTAATAAGTTTTGCATTGGATAATAAAAGTATTGGATGGCTACGGTTTGGTGGATGTAGCCTGGATTGGGTGAACCACGTTAAATTTTTGTTTTGTGATTTATTCTATGTGTGTTTTAGTTTCTTTGTTTATTAATTAAATCTGCATTTAATTGTTAAATATCTACCTTTCTAACTTTAACAAGTGGTATCAGAGTGGGTTGTGTTTCCATTATTGTCTATAGGAAGGTCTCATGGCTAAGTGGGAGCAATGGAAGATGAGGATAAGAAGGTTGAGAAGTTTAATGGGTAGAACTATCAGTTATGGAAGATGCAGATGGAGGACTATCTTTATTAGAAGGATTTATGGCGGCCATTGGAAGGGAAAACCAAGAAACCCCAAGCAATGTCTGATGATGAGTGGGAGATTTTGGATAGAAAGGCTCTTGGTAGTATTCATTTATGCCTGGCACAATCAGTGGCATTCAATATTACAAAAGCAAAGACAACTCAAGAGTTGATGGAAACCCTGGAAAAGTTATATGAAAAGCCTTCCGGTTCAAATAAGGTATTTCTTATGAAGCGTTTATTTAATATGAAAATGGTAGAAGGTGGGTCAGTTACTGATCATTTAAATGAGTTTAATACGGTCACCAGTCAATTAACTTCTCTAAAAGTAAACTTTGATGAAGAAATTAGGGCTCTTTTGATTATGTGTTCTTTGCCTAAAAGCTGGAATAACTTGGTAATGGTTGTTAGCAATTCTACTTTTGGTTCAAATACATTGAAATTTGATGATGTTGTTGGTGTTATTTTGAGTGAGGAAATCCATAGGAAGCTCAGGTGGAACATCCACATCTGGTAGTGTTTTGAATGTAGAAAGTAGGGGAAGAACAAAGGAGAAAGGAAACAATTCTGGAAATTGTGGGAAGACATGAGGAAAATCAAAGGACAAAAGGTCCCAATCTAGAGACAAAAGGTATTGCTGGTACTGTGGTAAGTTGGGTCATTTGAAGAAAGATTATTGGTCTTAGAAAAATAAAGGAGAAAAAAAGGAAGTAAAGAGGAAAATGTGGTAAGTAATAAATCTGATGAGGATGCTTTGATTCTTTGCCTTGATAATGCTAATGATTCTTGGATGTTAGATTCAGGGGCTTCATTTCATGCTACACCCCATAGAAGTTATTTTCTTGATTATGTCCAAAGGGATTTTGGGCTAGTTTATTTAGGAGATAACGAACCTTGTCAGATTTTTGGAAAGGGAAGAATCAAGATTAGGTTGTAGAATGGGAATCATTGGCTACTACATGAGGTAAGGCGTGTTCCAAAGTTAAGCAAAAATTTAATTTCAGTAGAGCAACTAGATGATGAAAGTTGTGTTGTTACATTTAGTGATAAAAATTGGAAGGTCATAAAGGGTGCCTTAGTGGTAGCCAAAGGTGTGAAAGTAGGCACCTTATATCTTTGTATAGGTCATACTATTCCTTCTATTTTAATTGTTACAAAAAATATCAATGTTTAGGAACAGTTGCTGCAGTTCAGTAGGTAGAAGATCATACAATTGTTGTGGACTTTGAATCAACACTATGGTATAATAGAATTGGGCATATGAGTGCAAAAGGTATGAAAGTACTTCATTCAAATAATCTTCTACCAGGTCTAAAATGTGTTAATATAGATTTATGTAAAAGTTGTGTGTATGGAAAACAAAAGAGAGTAAGTTTTCTCAAGGATGAGAAGCAAAAGAAAGATGAGAAATTGGAGCTTGTGCATACAGATGTATGGGGACCACCTCAGGTATCTTCTCTTGGTGGCTCTCTGTATTATGTTACATTTATTGATGATGCAACTAGGAAGGTATGGATTTATTTTCTTAGGAAGAAATCTGATGTTTTTGAAACTTTTAAAAAATGGAGAAGCTTGGTTGAGAATGAGACGGGTAAAAAGCTAAAATCTCGCAGATCTGATAATGGTGGTGAGTATTGCAACATAGAGTTTGAAGATTATTGTTCCTCTAATGGTATTCATAGATAAAAAATAGTTCCAAGGACTCCACAGGAAAATGGAGTGGCTGAGCGTATGAATAGAACAATAATGGAGTGTGCGGGTATGTGCAGGATCATGGTATGCCAAACAAGCCCTTAAGTGGCAATGAAAATTCACAACAATTAGAGTTAGGCAACTTGATGTAAAAATTTGAATAAGTTATCTATATTATTTCAAAAACATGTAAGAATAGATTCTGTGGGAAATTGAATGTAGTTTCTAAACTACTAGGTTTATTTT
>VDFB02047397.1:76318059-76397621 GCA_007258455.2 Sequoia sempervirens | reverse complement strand
AACGCGAGCACATTTTGAAAAAGTAGAGACATGACCGTTTTAACAATAAATAATGCGCTCGCATTATAATGCGAGCACATTTTGTCTTGCTCTAAAAATGGTAAAAAAACACAATATACCTGTGATGTCGGCCAACATTCTGCATATTCAACTGGTTTTGTGCGTGCTTCAACAAAAAGTAGCTTTTTCATGAGTGACTGAAGTGTGCATGCATGATTTTTAGATTCCACCACCTTTTTCATGATCTTTCCACCACCTTTGCATGAAATAGCAGAGTTTTCACATTGAAAGGCATATACTATCAATTCAAATTTGAATTCTAGCATTTTGTTTTGCTCTAAAAATGGTAAAAAAACACAATATACCTGTGATGTCGGCCAACATTCTGCATATTCAACTAGTTTTGTGCGTGCTTCAACAAAAAGTAGCTTTTTCATGAGTGAGTGAAGTGTGCATGCATGATTTTTAGATTCCACCACCTTTTTCATGATCTTTCCACCACCTTTGCATGAAATAGCAGAGTTTTCACATTGAAAGGCATATACTATCAATTCAAATTTGAATTCTATTGATAACTAATATACAATTGAAGTTTGGATGGGAACAAGCTTTTGAAAAAGTCAAATTGTTGAGGAGTTTGAGGAAAAAAGAAGCAAAGGCTACATAATTGGGTAGAACTTCTCCATTTGAAACTCTGGTTTTTTAGGTATGTGAAGTCTTTACGAATTTTCTTTTATACTATTATGGCTTGCTTTCATTTTTGTTGTTTTGCATATTCCATGTTGATCATTGTTTGTTTGTCATGTTGCAGCCTTAAGTTGTCAATGGACATTTTAAATTACATAATTCTATACACTTTCTAATTACATTTTTAAACCACATCTCTTTGAGGCATTTTGTTATTTAACAATTGACTTACTTTGTGTATGCTTCCAAAGCTTTCATTGAGGTATTTTGTCAAACAGTTATACAAACTAGTTGATTGCCTTGTCTATGCTACCAAATTTTCTATACATGTCTCTAAAAAATTGGAATATACTCCTGATGTAGTAGGGGGAGGCCTACAACACACAAACACACAACTCCAATCTGGAAACACAATTTACAATTTACAATTTCATCAGGACCTCTTCATTCAACAAATTCACACTTTTCCTTATAGCATATCAAAGTCACTCAATCGGGTATAATTCCACTCACACAACCTTTCAACTCACAACACAACACACATCAAGGACCCATTACAGAGCCTTTCAACATATCCAACAATCACCAATGCTTGTTTTATACAAAACTGCACAAATCAGGTTTTCTACACTTTTAAGGGCCCAAATTAGCCCACTCTTACAAAGGGACCACCTTCAAAACTTGTCCAAATCTCCTAAAACCTTGGGGAAGCACTTTATATTTTTCAAAACTTCAAATTACAGTATTAGATTGTATAGATTCAATTATTTACCACCAAAACCATAAAACCATCTCCCTAGGCTTATAAACCCTAGGTTTTATTGAAAGTAGCACTTGCCAAACACTCCAAAACTTGACATCTATTCAAACAAGCCTAAAATACCCTACTCATGTTCAATCTAACATAAAATAATGCTGCCCAACTCAGAAACTCAATTTCACTCACCAAAACCTCATTTTTCTTAAGGAAAACTCAACATTTCCTCATAGGGTTTGACACCCAATCCACTTCCATACCTCCCCTGCTCTAGATCAACATTCCTCCACTAAAAAAATATTGTTTCCAATCCATCCCACCAAGTTACATGCCTTACAGTAGGTGGGATGGAGTTAATACATGTTTGAGGTTTACAAACTTACAAGAAACCCTGTTTCAACTGGTTAGAGAAATTTGAAGATAAATCACACAAAACTTAATGGAAAAAACTCAAAATGGTTTCAAATGAGAGAAGACACAATATACCATGCTATTCCACAAGAAAATGAATCAAAAGGATGTTGTAAGGCCTGTACCAACTGCTGCTATAGTGGAAAATATAGAAAAAATGGAGAAATTATGAGTTTTATTGTTTAAATTCTTCTTTCCAATCCAAGGATCATCCTCCATTCAAGTTTCTCATGGACTTTTATAATTTTTTCCTCCTAAAAAAAATCACTTCAACTTCCAAAACTAACATTTGAAAGAGGCGACCATTGCTCTCCCTCTTTAATACACTTTTACAACACTTCACTATTTGTTAATTTGACAACTTAACATTTTTTGCACATTTTGAAAATTCTACTACCTAGACCTCTAAATACTATTGAAAAAATAACCAATTACATCAGCACATGGTCTTATAGACCTTATTAAGACAAAACTCCTCCAAAACTATAATCTAGACCTTATGACCTTAAATGGATTAACAACTTTAAATGGTGCTCTTGCACCAACTCCTCCCACATTGATAGCACTAATTTAAACTATTTTGGTTTTCATCTCTATTTCTAAATTACCTCATAAATAAAGCTACCTCATCACCTATGTTGTATATTTATGAAGCCTTGAATGACATATATTTCATTTATTTTAATGGATACATTTTTGAGGAACTAATATTCATCTCATTACCATGCTATAGGTAAAATTATCCGTCATGCTGAAGAAACAAACAAGGAAAAAACTAACAGACGAACAACTCCAAACCTTCAAAGAAAAGGATAAAGTACAATTGAGGGAATATCGTGAAAAGAAGAAATTAGAAACAATTGATGAAAACAAGCCAATTGAAGAGGAACCTCAATCGTCAAAAGGAGAACATAAATTGGCAACACAAAGGGAACGAGTGCGAAAGCATCGTGCTAGGACAGATTCAAATACCGTAGTTGGAGACACGCCCTCTACTATAAGTGAATATGAAGGGACACCATTAAACACAAGCGAATATGGAGGGACACCATCTACCACAAGTGAATATGATTGGACACCATCCACCGCATCTCAAGTTGAGAGTACATCATCACTTAGATTTGATGAAGAAGGTATGCCATCATCCCCACGTGAGCCTCAAGGTATATCTTCTACTCCACCCTCTATCGAAGGTACACAATCTAGCCCACCTCAATTAAATATTGATGAAATTGCTAATGTTGAGATGTATGTACCTAGGAGAACACCACCTAGAATTTTGCGTAGAAAGCCAAAGTATTTGATTAATATTGATGAGGATATTTTGTAGCACATGGAAGGTAAGATTCTAGAACGTACTTGTAGAAGATATGTTGATAAGATTTGGAAAATCTTCTTTGAAAGGCTAAATGAGACCACAAGATGTCAAATATTTGTTGAAATGATGAAGGGTTTAAAGTATAGAAACATCGTGAAGACTCTTGGGTTGAGAACATCGAATGCATCAAGTGAAAAAACTATTGTGAAGAATCTAATGGATGCTTATGAGAGTGTGGGTAAGATCTCACACTCAAAGGAAAGTAATCTCACCTGTTGTGTCATTACATCAACTTTGGTAAGCTATCAAACAAAGATATCTCATCTCATTAAAAAGACAAGTGAACAAATGAGAATTAGTAGAAAAATTTTATCAAAATTCGTTCAAAGGCAACAAAGAATTGAGTGCACCGATTCAAATGAATTATGGGCATTCTCGGGGAGACTGCCACAAAAAGATAAAATAGTTTTTGAAGCATTGAGAACACTAATTGAAGAGTATTGGAAGAATAATACAAGGCCATCTCTTAATCAAAGGGATGTCGTAAGAAGGAGAATCGGTAGTCGAAACCGTGAGCCACATCCAAAGCATTTTTTGGATACAACTCAAACCTAATTTTTTCATAAATTTCAAAATGATTATCCTCATATTAATATTTCTCAAATATTTTTTGAAATTCTTAAAAAAATTTATGTCAAGATAAATCACACATGCACTACTTGTTGTTGTAGATTACATATTGAATTCTCTAACCATTATGATGTTTATCATTCTATATGTTTAGATTTGCATACTAATGATGTTTTGTAGGATTGTGGCATAGAAGCCCCATCAAAATCTTCAAGAGAGTTCTTATCAAAAATTTCATGTTAAATAGAGGATGGCCAATATTCTACAGGACAACATGCTTGGATGGTTCATGCAAGCGTTGTGGTGGTTTGCAACAAATGCTAGTTTGTCAACATATGGAAAGCACAAATGAGGTGGGACAGAAACTAGTAGAGTTCAAGAAGTATAAAACAATGGCATATGCTACAAAAGATGGGTCTCAAGCAAAAAGGTGTGATTTGGTTTTTCAGAAGATTCTAGTGTATCAGTTTATGTCCATGTTTCATGAAAATATAGTGTATGAGTATGAGAGGCATACCCATAGAGCTCAATGGCTGGACACACAATTCAAGCTATGCAAGGACACCTTTCCAGTTGGCAGCATAGTATCAGTGGTTGACTTTGTAGAGAACTACACTCTACAGCCACATCGTGAGGTGCAATCACAATATTACAACTCCACATAGGCTTTGATATTTGTGCACATAGCATTCACTCATGCAGTTGATAATATAGAGGACCAAAGGAAGGTATTGAAGGAGTATCACTTTTATATTAGTGTTGATCACACACATTCTCCAGAGTTCATGCAAGGTTGGTTCCAGATGTTCTACAGTGATTTGGCTCAGAGGGGCATAGCATACGGTCAGCATATAATATGGTCAGATAACTGTGCAAGATAATTCAAGAACATGTGCATCTTCTACTAGTTGTGCATGATGCATCTCACTACAGGTGTTCAACATATGTGGAACTTTTGTGATGTCGAACATGGAAAGGGGGAGCGTGATGGTGCAGGAGCATGCATGAAAAGAGCATTAGCATGGGAAGATTTAAAGTATAAAGATAGTGCAAAGTTGACAGATGCAAGATCAATCGTTGAGTGGTGTAATGCTTCGATGGGTCCAAGTAATGAAGGTACATCTTTAGTTCGTAGAGTTTTTTGGTTGATGGATGATACTAACACTACATCATATGAGGATTGTTGTACACTAATAGGATCGAGTGAGCTACACTCTTTCCTTAGCTCAAATGCAGGTTCATGGAGTATCGTTACACGTAAGATGGCATGCTTTTGTTTTTCATGTACAATGAAAGCCTGGAATGATTGTGAGTTAGGGGAATGGGTTGAAAAATGGTTGACAATTTATCTTAGCCCACTTCACATGTATCGCCCTCTGACAGCATTGGAACTAACATAGATGGAATCATCGATTGAATTTGACCATGTATCAAATCTAGTTCAACCAGGTAATATATCTACTTGCTTAGTTTTTGAAATTCCATATTGTTATCTTACTTTGTACTATATTCGTAATATTGACTAATTTCAAGATATTTGCTACACATATCAATGCAGGGCATGTTTATGTAGTTATTGCAGATGAAGACAATGAAGAGGGGACAAAATATTACTTGTTTCATTGTGTTGAGGCCAAAAATAAATTGGAAGCCCCAATTATAGATGGAGAAAACATCGAATACCCTATAGGCTCAGTTGTTGTTACTAGAATGTGGCTTAGAAGGTACCCACATAAGAGTGTTAAACATTGGCAGTTTTAGGACTTTGACATGCATCATAAGATTCTTCATTACTCAATCCTTGTCGTGGCATCCAATGTTTTTTTGACCAAATATGGGGGTATACCTTTGAACAAGACCTTTGAGAAGGTCTGTGAGTCTAACCATGAGGCAATACTTGACACAATAAAGAGTAGAGCAGACCCGGATGGTTCATTGAATTAATTTGTAAGTATATGCGCAATGGTTCTTATTAATTTATACATGTATGCACGTTAATTTGTTTGATGCAAATGCTATCATCTTATTTTACTTTTTGTATCTTTAAGTAACCTAGTAAACATTGATTGGTGTCCCCTTGCAGAAAATGCAGATTTATGAGCCATACAAGAGAATCTTAGCCAAAAAAGCAATGCAATAGCCTTATTTTGATGATCTTGACAAATCTCAATTATGATTTTAAGCCATTACAAAAGGGTGTGTGAAACTTGGTGAGGTAATTTCAAGTTATTCATTTGAAGTTAACCTTATCATGAGTACCTATGATGTAGACATTATAAGAGCATCTCAAATTTCAAGATATTCTATTCATGAGAGGTGTTGTGTGCAATAGGTATCTTGGAACTCCTAGTGAAGATGTATGACCAAGAGTGACTAAGTTGAGAGACTGTCATGCCTATCTATAAGTGTCTTCCATCTATTTTCATTTCATTTCCATTTTGGATGTTGTTTCTTTTTCTTCTTTTACTTTGCATATTTGTAACTAAACTACTAAAAATTGATTGGTCTCTCCTTGCAGAAAATGTTGATTTATGAGCCATCAAAAAGAATCTTAGCCAAAAAAGCAATGTAACATCCTTATTTTGATGATCTTGACAAATCTCAATTCTGATTTGAAGCCATTATAAAAGAGCGTGTGAAGCTTTGGGAGGGAATATCAAGTTACTCATTTGAAGTTAACCTCATAATGAGAACCTATGATGTAGACATTATAAGAGAATCTCGAATGTATGAGTGACATTGTAAAATATCTGTGAGAACAGAGTTCCTAATAAATTGTAATGAGATTTACTTGTAATGAGATTTACTAAAATATTGAAATTTGGTGTAGGGGTACCAAGGTTATTGAGCAAATTTGGTTCATGGAAGTCTTAAGTTAGTTTTGTGTTTTAAGTTTTGTAAATTGAATAAGGTCATATTAGACCAATTGATTTATAATGTAATGAGTCATGTTAGTTACAAAAACAATAGCTAGGCACGATTGGAAATATGTAGAATCATTTGTAAAATCTATTTAAAGCCTCTTGAAGGCTCAAACACAATGTAATTTTGCTGATAGAAGAAAATCAAAACTGAAAACAACATTTTCTCAGTTTTTTGTTGAGTTTTCTGAACTTTCTTTCCCTTGTATAGACTCGTATAGATCCTTGCTTTGAAACCTTTTGCATTGTACATGGTAGTCTAAAGTAGCTTTAGTTTGCATCATTTTGGAGGTTCTAAGACAAAATATTGAGTGAGTTATCTTCAGTACTTTGTTGCTCCCCTGATTTAACATTGTTTGATTATTGAGGGTCTTCTAAAATGTGGATTTGACCCATTCCACTTTATGTTTCCATTGTTTCTTCTGGAATGGGTCATGAAAAGTGTAATCTAATTGTACAAGGGATTTGGAAGGTTGAGAGGTCGTTTCAGTCAGTTTCAATTGATGCCCTAGGGTTGGGCATAGCAAAATGCATGTGAAAATGGAGGTTTTATGAATGGTTTTAGTGAAATGTTGATGAATTTGGCTTGGTAATGGTGTAGAATGTCTATGTAGACCTAAATAGGTGTGTTGGAAACAATTTCCAAGTTTGGAAAGCCCAGTTTATGGTAGATCTAGTAAAACCCTAGTTTTATGCATGAAAAGGGAGGGTTTGTTGGGACAACACCCTAGAAGCCTTGTGTTGCTATAATGATCAGTGAATTTGATGTTTTGAGTCACAATTAGTGACTTTCCAAGGGATTGTGTGATTACAAGAAGTTTAAAAGGTACTTTGTTTGGAAAAGTGGGGTAATTGTAGTAGCCTTTTAGCAGGTTAGTTTGTTGGTTCTCCATGATGGCACAAAGAAGCTTATGGGGATCTTTTTTGAATCTTGTAGTAGGGATGTGGTAAGTCTCTAGTGATGATTTGTTGGCCTTTTTACGGCCTTAGCAGTAGGATAACTTCATTTGTTGAATATTGAAGGCTAGAAGCCTTTTGAGTGTGTTTTGAGAAACTAGGTGTTTTAGTGATCAAAGATTGGGTTCATTGTTTGAGAATTGATTAGTTGATGTTGAAAAGAGTTCCTCCACCTTGAATTGCATCAATAAGCCTTCTAACATAACAAACCCCAAAGCCCTCTTCTTTCACAAGTTAGGCAAGGGTTTATTGAAAACCCATACTCCAAACCTTCCCATAGCCAACCAAATCCTGAAACACCTTCAAAAATTTCTACACAAGCTTAAAAGTGCAAGAGATATCACTGCCCCCAAAGATTTCTTCAAACCTTAGTACTAAGCCACCATTTTCCACTAAAAAATGCACCATTTGACATCTAGGGCATCACCTTGAAACCCTCTATTCACCTCCCTTGCACACAAAAATTTTCACACATGTTTTATAACCCCAACTAAGCCTTTCCATCAAGTTATAGAACCATACAGTGGGTGAAAGGCTTAATATGACATTTTAATGCATTCAAAACCCTTAAAATAGGGTATACAGACCAAACCTCAGTAATTGGCTTCTAAAATGAAAAAAATAACTTGAAATGCAACCAAACAAAAAATAAAAATGGAGTTAAGTCTACTTCCCACTGAATTCCATCAAAAAGAGATCACAATCACCATATACGGAACCATACAGTTCAAGGAAACATTAGATCCCAAAGTGCAAAAGGGTAGCAATATTTGACGGGGTATTACTCAAAAACCATGGCACTTAAAAAATATCTGTCTAAATCTACAAGATCACATTGGGCCCCTCTACAATAACCTCTCTTAGATTTTGCTATCTCGGAGTGGTTTTTCTGTTGTGTCCAGTTTTTACTTGATGGAAAAAGTGTCAAATACAAACAGTGAAAAGTTGCAAAGTGGTGCAAATTTTGTTCTATAACTCATGTTACCAAATGGACTACTCCAATGCATTTGAATAGGTATTTTTATGCTAGGAATGGTCCTCTTTTGCACCTAAACACACGAAATCACTCTGAGTTGCGTTCAACTGGATCACTCCCTTAAGGGTCCAAAGTGCAAAATGGCTGCAAACTTTAGCATGTTGTTACTCAAATACCATGATACTTAGAAACTTCTCGTCTAATCCTATGAGATCATGTTGGGCCACTCTACAATAACCTCTTTCAGTTTTTGTTATCTTGGAGTTGTTTTCCCATGGTGTCTAGTTTTCACTTGATGGAAAAAGTGTCAAATTAGAGCAGTGCAAAGTTGCAAAGTGATGCAAATTTTGTTCTGCAACTTGTGCATCAAAACAAACTATTCCAACACGTCTGAATAGGTATTTTTATGCTATGAATGGTCCTCTTTCACAGCCAAACATGCAGAATTGCTCTGAGCTATGTTGAACTAGATCGATCCATTAAGGGTCCAAAATGCAAAATGGCTACAAATTTTAGCATGTTGTTACTCGGATACCATGGAACTTAGAAACTTCTCATCTAATCTTATGGGATCATGTTGGGCCCCTCTACAATAACCTCTCTCGGTTTTTTTTATCTTGGAGTGGTTTTCCCGTGGTGTCCAGTTTTCAGTTGATGGAAAAAGTGTCAAATGCAAGCAGTGCAAAGTTACAAAGTGGTGCAACTTTCATTCTGCAACTCGTGTGACCAAACACACTGTTCCAATGTGTCTAAATAGGTATTTTTATGCTATAAATGGTCCTCTTTTGCACTCAAACATGTGGAATTGCTCTGAGCTACATTTAATCGGATCGATCCCTTAAGGGTCCAAAGTGCAAAATGCCTGCAAACTTCAGCATGTTGTTACTCGGATATCATGATGCTTAGAAGCTTCTCATCTAATCATATGGGATCACATTGAGACCCTCTACAATAACCTCTCTCGGAGTTATTTTCCCGTGTTGGAAAACATTCACTTGGGGAAAAAATTGTCAAATGCAAGTAGTTGAAAGTTGCAAAGTAGTGCAACTTTTGTTCTATAGCTCGTGTGACCAAACAAACTATTTCAACGCATCCGAATAGGTATGTTTCCACTAGAAATGGTCCTATTTCGGACCCAAACACACAGAATTGCTCTGAGCTACATTCAACTGGATCGATCCCTTAAGGGTCCAAAGTGCAAAATGGCTGCAAATTTCAGCATGTTGTTACTCGGATACCGTGATGTTTAGAAACTTCTTGTCTAATCCTATGAGATTTCATTGGGCCCCTCTACAATAAAATCTCTCAGTTCTTGTTATCTTAGAGGCATTTTCCAGTAGTGGTGAATTTTCACTTAGAGAAAAAGTTGTCAAATGCAAGTAGTTGAAAGTTACAAAGTGGTGTAGCTTTTGTTCTGCATCTCATGTGACCAAAAAGACTATTCCAACACATCCGAATGGGCATGTTTACACTAGGAATGGTCCTCTTTTTCACCCAAACACACATAATCACTCTGAGTTGTGTTCAACCGGATTAATCCCTTGAGGGTCCAAAGTGCAAAAAGGCTGCAAACTTCAACATGTTGTTACTTAGATACCGTAACAACTAGAAACTTATCATCTAATCCTATGGGATTGTGTTGGCCCCCTCTACAATAACCTCTCTTGGTTTTTGCTATCTCGGAGGCATTTTTTCGTGGTGGTGAATTTTCACTTGGGGAAAAAGTTGTCAAATGCAAATAGTTGAAAGTTGCAAAGTGGTACAACTTTTGTTCTGTAGCTTGTATAACCAAATAGACTGTTCCAAAACATCTGAATAGGTATGTTTACATTAGGAATTCTCCTCTTTCACACCCAAACACATGGAATCACTCTAAGCTACGTTCAACCAGATCGATCCCTTAAGGGTCCAAAGTGAAAAATGGTTGCAAACTTTAGGATGTTGTTACTCAGATACTGTGATGTTTAGAAACTTCTCATCTGATCCTATGGGATCATGTTGGGCCCCTCTATAATAACATCTCTCATTTTTTCTATCTCGAAGTCATTTTCCCGTGGTGGTGAATTTTCACTTGGGGAAAATGTTATCAAATGCAAGCAGTTGAAAGTTGCAAAGTGGTGCAACTTTCATTCTACAATTTGTGTGACCAAACAAACTATTCCAACACGTTTGAATGGGTATGTTTACACTATACATGGTCCTCTTTCACAACCAAACACGCGGAATCACTATGAGCTACGTTCAACTAAATCGATTCCTTAAGGGTCCAAAATGAAAAAGGGAAGCAATCTTTAACGAGCTATTACTCAAAAATCGTGATGCTTAGAAACTCTTCATCTGAGCCTATAAGATCATGTTGAGCCCCTCTACAATAAAATCTCTTGAATTTTGTTATCTCCGAGTTTTTTTCTTGTGGTGTCCAATTTTCACTTGATGGAAAAATAGTCAAATACAAGCAGTGTAAAGTTGCAAAGTGGTGGAACTTTCATTTTGCAATTCATGTGACCAAACAAATTGCTCCAACATATTTTGATAGGTATGTTTACGCTAGGCATGGTCATCTTTCACACACAAACACACAGAATTGGTTCGAGCTACCTTCAACTGACTTGATCCCTTATGATGGCATGCAAAATAATCGAAAAGAGAAACATACACACGATGGTTGATTAGAATCCATTCTTGTAGAATAGTTTTAGCTTTGATTAGAATCCATTCTTGTGGAATTCTATTAAGTTCCTTGAGCAACTTAAAAGTAGATTTTTGAAATAGGTATGAACTTTCTCATATAAGGGTTTGAGTGTAATATGTTGAAATAGGCCATTCCACCTATTATTTAGGCTGTGTCTCGGTGATATGGGTCTGATGTAAGTAGGATAGGGAGTAGGAATAAGAAAATAGCATTGGTAAAGACATTGGAAGAAATTACTAATGGTGCCCCTATCAAAAATTTAGAATTGAGGCCCCTTAAAAACAAGGCTACAAGAGGTGAAAAGAAGAAATTTCTTGAAAATAAGTTAGAATAGGTTGGAAATATGGTGAGGTTGTGGATTTTGATGTGTTCAAAAGCTCTGCAAGGATAGGGGAGGTCAAAATTATGTTATGGCATGATGCCCTAGTTGGGAAAACATGGGTTTTGAATGAAAAAGAGAGGTTTGAGGGAGTAAAAGTGGGTAAAGTTAGGGGGCAACATAATTTGGTGGTCAATTAAATTTGTGCAACTAGAATGAAGAGTGTTGGAAGACATTTTGAGGTCATATATATATGCAACCTAAAAAAATGAATTAGGATTAGAATATATCACATAACATCATATAAACAACAAAACCACCATAAACTTGAATGTCATTTAAAACATGCATGATAAATATTCAATATTGAAACTTGAATTGTGGTAGCTTGATATACATAGTCTATTGATGCTAGGGTTCAATTTTTATGATTTTGAAGAAAGAAGCCAACTGAGTAGAGTTATCAGCGTTCTTCAGAAATCATAAGAATTTTTTTAGTACACTAGCCATTTTGATGTCTTCTTGCAGTCTCAAACATTATTTTGTATCATTTTTACATTGGTCTTGAGAGTGGTAGCTTAATATAGCTCCACAATACAAAATCTGGTTTACCTGTGCAGTGTAACAGTGGCATAGGCAGATTTTTCTTTCAAAGAACCAAAGGGTTACTGCACAATTGAATTGTATAAACACATATCTTTTTTTAATATCAAGGATACATTTTGAAACTTCCATGCATTTCTAATCTAAAAGGAAAATTCTTTTGCCTAATCTGTATGCAACCATGATTTTGACATTGTCAAAAAGAGAAAAACTCCCTAAATGATGCAAAGGCATGGCCAAGTCGTTTTAACTCTTCACATGAGAGAAGAGAGATGTTGGAGAGTACATCAAGTCAGTGAGAACATATGTGTAATGTGTTTTAGTTTGTAGTATTCTTCTATTTCTCTATAGATGTGTGATAAATTCTCAGTTCAATGATGCAGAACAATTTTTGAAAAAAGAAAGTTGTGTCAGAATCCTCTTTCAATCAAGCAAGCAAAAATAAAAGCTCATCCTCTTGGAATTAAAATGATTGTTTTCAAAACAAATGAATAAGAATGAGGTAGTTAAGGTGTTTGAAGTGATTTAGAGGTCACTTTTAGGGTTCCCTTGGGCGTGGGTCAAAGTCAAACTCCATAAAACATTAAAAAAATGTTCAAAAAAATACTTTTTGGATGCCTAGGCATGCGGGTTGTGTCTTGGTTTTCCTGGGTTCTGTCTTGGTTCTACCTAGGTTCTCTTGAGTTCTTCCTGGGCGAATCAAACCCAAAAATGAAGGACCCTGGTTGAACCTATTGATGTGTTTTTTATGCACTTCTCAACACAGGTAATGCATAGGTGCACCACCTCTCTTGAAAGACAATCTTCCATAATCAAATTGCAGAACACTATCCCAAGGTCTCTAATGTCAGGTCTTGACAGTTCTTGGAATATCTCAGTTGATTTATGTGATTTGTTGGAATCACAAGGCGGACTTACAGATGAGTTACCAAGCATGGGAAGTTGGGTTTGCAAATGTAGTTTCAAAATGCTGGAAGTGAATGAAAAGTGTCTGTCCACTCAAAATAGCAAGCTAAAAATCATCAAGTTCATCTGATTTAGCTTCATGGTGATGCTTTGGATCCTACTCTAACCAGGGATTAAAATAAATAGCAAAAGGAGAAGGGTTAAGAAAGCTATTCTAATCCTAAGCTATGAATGAACAGTAATAATGGTGGCTGCTACAGTAGATAGGCTTTCTAAACTGAGTTTTCTTGACCAAGAGAAACCTACAGCTACACAAAACCAGTGCAATCTTCTAAGGTCTACTAATTTTAAAATTATACATACACATCATGAACATGCAATTGAACTAGGTTGCAATAATGACATAAAGAAGCCCAGGCTAACTTTGCACAGCAGCTTGTCATCAATAAGTGCTAAAAGTATGGGCTGGAAACTCATCAAATACTATAACAACAACACCATCATGACATCCATTCAAGAAACTAATACTAAAACTAACATGGAAGGCAGAACCATGCATGCAAGATGAGAAAAATCAAAAAGAACATCCATAAAATCATGCAATGTTGTCTTCTATTGCTACAAATGCTTTTTACAACAACTCTCCAACCTTTTACAAATGAGGGGAAAGCCCCTATTTATAGTTTTCCAAAGCCCAAATGAATGGCTAGGATTGAATTACATTGTGTGGCCCAGATTTGATTACATTAGGGTTTCACCTACCCCCCATTATCCAGGAATTTAAAATATATCTTGTCTCTTCCTTATTTCGTCATCTAGTGACCCTAACACTATAGCAGTTTTTTTATTTAGCTGATTTCCCTTTTCACTGTAGTTGAAACTATCAGAAGGCTGCTCCTTGCTTGCTGCGTTTGTAGTGTTCTTTATTGGATCAAACAGGCCCGTCAACAATTGGCATCAATTGATTGGTTGCCCCTAATTCGTGGGACAGGCCATCATCGTCTGGTGAAAAGTAGGACAGCTCCCTCATGCCTTCTTCAAGGCCACCCCCTTGCATTTTTTTCATTGAATTCCTTGGTACATGCCTTCTTCTAACGCCGACCCTGTTAGTAGGTGCTAGTGGGAGAGGTGAACATGAAATGAATGGTAACAAGAGTGATGCACATTCCTTTTTCAAAATTTTCAATGGGTCTCCCCAACAGACCCGCGGTAGGCTTCTCGAATCCTGCATACATGAAGTGTCATAAGTTCTTTCATACAAAAATCAAGGCAAACGTTAGTCAAATCCTGCAAACTCCTTGTTAGATCCATCCATGCATCATCAAAAGATCATAATATTCATATTTGGAGCTCATTTGGACCATAAACATTAATGCGGGCCCAAGGGAGGCAGAATACGAACGTGGGACAACAAATCAGAAGGGAAGTTCCTGGACCTCACAAAACTTAGCAAAACCAAGATTTTTCAATTATAGCACATGGGAAAAGGGGAAGGAAGAGTGCCAAGAAAAACTTCCTCAAGATTGGACTCGTTTAAAAAAAGTGGAAGCTTGGAAGGGAAATTCGGAGGGTCACCACCCTTTGAAATGGAAATGAGCACACGGCAGCCTCGAAGGAAAGTCCTGGACGATGACAGAGGGGCCAAGTTCCGAAGGCTAGGTCGCCAAAGGTTGGCAGAAGTTCAAAACGGCCAAGGAGGGACGAAGTCCTAGAAACGGCCACAGAGGGGCCGGGTTCTAGAGGCCGAGTCGTTGGGGCCCGATGGATGTTCAAAATGGCCATGGAGGGATGGAGTCCCAGAAATAGACATGAAGGAGTCGGGTCTCAGAGGCTGGGTCGCCGGGAATGACGAATGTTCAAAATGGCCACGAAGGGGCTGGGTCCCAAAATGAAATTTTTGCAACTTCCCGAAACTTAACGAAACCTTGGTAGTTCACTTAGGCACCACAAAAACATCCCAAATACATAGGAAACTTGTCCCCAAAGTCAAAATGAAGGAAAAATCTAATCGAGCGAGTAGGGAACTCTAACTAAGGAAATGTGGTAGGGCGGACCCGTAGGACCCGAAGGACTTAGAAAATTTGTGGGGTGAAACATGGTCAACTTGAAATGATACTATGAGGCTCGTTGACCATTTTAGACGCCAAAATTGGGGGCACACAAAATGAGGCAATGACACAAAATGACCCACAACAGAACGGGGCGTGTGTGCAAAACATGCACAACAGAACCCACAGGCGAACCGAACTAAGACCCGCACCATGAGCGAACCAGGACTAGAACCAGGGCTAAAATAGAAAAACCCGGTAACATAGATAATGTCTCAATAAGTTGAATACTTCATCTACTCTGAATATTATGTTTTGCAAGTGTTGTGAAGATTATGTATCCTTTTCTTAATTGAGTTGTTTCAATCAAAGGATTAAATATATTGGAATCTTTTTATGAATCATTTCATGGAATACCAATTGAAAACATGTTTTTTTCTTTTAGATAAAGTTGTTTAGCATCAATCAATTAATTTATTCAAGACAAACCATGAAGGACAACAATGATCAATGCTAGGGCTAACCAATTAATAAGTATACACGTGAATAATTCAAGCATGTACATGTGAATAAGGGAAGCACAAGTAGTAACAAACACGTAAGCTTTGAAGCATACACACGAATACATAGTATACACAACTTAATACAAAGTATATGCACGAATACAAGGTATACACATGAAAATGTGTAAGTCGCAAAGTATACATTGGAACACACGTAAGTCACAAAGTATACACGTAATTTGTAAAGTATACACTTGAATACACGTAACTCATATCTATTGAACCATGAATTTATAATGCAAATATGGACACCATTGATAAAAATATTTATATTAACCAAATATCCATGTACACATACATTAATATATGTCGATATAAGTATAAAATATAGGTACAAAATAGCCATATAGGCTTACAAGAATGCCATATAGGCATACAATGTCAAATATATCCAATACAAAATATGTACAAAACTGCCATGTAGGCATACAACAAAGGGCTCTAGAATCAAAATTCATTTCTCTCCATGTTCTGGAAATAAATTATTTCCCTTTGCTTGTCAATCCGATGGTGATAAATCCATCACTCATTTGCATTGTGCTCGAGGAGTGCTCCTGTTGCTCATCCTACTGTTAAGTTCTTGGTGAAGTTTTAACTATTACAATAAGAAGTAAAGACATTAATATATAGAAATTACATTATAAAAAATGATATCTTTAACAAAATAATCACTTACCGCCATCTCACTATCACTCTCCATGAGGGAAATATTCACATGCCCATGCTGAGGCGTGCTCAAGCCCTATATAAACCATCCAAATAGAAATTAAACTACAAATCAATAATGGTTTGATTTTTCACTAGAACTAACATCTATAACAATGAATGTAAATTGAAATTTAGTAATTTTCCTCATACCTCCCCTGTCAGAGCCATCGAGGATTTTGTATAGCGGATGAAACACCAATATCCATTGCCCTTGTAACATTTGAAGGTGTTTTTGCCTCCAACATCTGAAAATAAAACAACAAATTATTCAATCACAAAAACTACAATAGCGATCCACGTCATGACTTATAATGTATGAGATAATGAACAAAATTTTGAGTGCTTATTAAACTATATATTTTTTATTATCATGCTTACTATTTTTCGTATCCATATCTTGTTCGAAAGGACGTGTTTTTAGGATTTTACCCATTGCAGCAAGCCGTTGAATTGTTTGATAAAATGATTTTGTAGACATGTACGATAACTATGGTGGCATAGAAGGAAATGAACTATTTGAAAAAATGCCTCAAAGAAATGGGGTCTTGTGGTGATGGAAAGCCATTACAAACAAATGCATGTCATGGCATTCCATCACCATAAGACCACATTTCTTTCAGGTATTTTTTCAGAAAGTTCATTGCCTTCTCTATGGTATTATTTCTTACTATTATGCTTTGATAGATATTTTTTCAAGCATCCATAGTTTGTTGGAAAGCACCTATTTTAGGCTTTTAGTCATAGCAGCAAGGAAGTGAGTAGTTTGATAAAATGCTTTGGTACACATGTATGGAAAATGTGGTATCATAGAAAAGGTGGTGAGTTGTTTGAAGAAATTCCATGAAGAAATGAGGTCTCATGGTGATGGAATGGAATTCCATCACCATGAGACCGCATTTCTTCGAGGCATTTTTTCAAACTACTAACTACCTTTTCTATGCTATTGCTTACTATTATGCTTTCATAGATTTTTTCCAAGCATCCATAGTTTGTCGTGCAGGTGCACCTTTGCAAGCACATGCCTCCATGAGGAAAATTTAGGAGTTTGAATTGGTTAAGGTGTTTTGATGATGTAATAAGGCTTAAATAGCCATTTTGGCGGTTGTAATAGTCTTATTTAATTTAGGCATAAAGTGCAAAATTGCAAAATATTGACAAAGTTGTCAATTTCAAATGTTGTAAAAATGCAAAAAAGGTGTAAAGGCATGGAATGGCAAGGGTCAAAGTAGTTGTAGAGGTTATTGAGTCATTGTAGGAATTTGGAAAGGTTGGGAAATGTTTAAAAATGATATGATCAATAGATGTAAGTTGTTGTTGGATAGATTGAAGGAGAAAACTAATAAAATATCATTGATCCAAAGGAGTTGGTATTGAGTTTTTGATATGTGAAAGTAGGCCATGATGGGTGCTTGATTTGGGGATTTGTTGACAAGGTTGTTTAAGAAAATTGAAAGTTTTGACAGGAAAAGTGGGTTGGCTGACCTAGTAGGAAGACTATGTAGATGTTTGAAAACAAAGAAAGAATTGAGTTTTTGAGTTGCAAAGTGGATTGAATCCTTTTGAATGATGAATTTAATTTATTTGACTTCCCTGCATTGTATCAGTTTGTTGGAAAGCACCTTTTTAAAGTTTTTAGCCATAGCAGTGAGGAAATGAACTGTTTGATAAAATTATTTGGTAGACATGTATGGAAAATGTGGTAGCATAGAAAAGGCAGTGAGCTATTTGAAAAAGTATGTCAAAAAAATTGGGTCTCATGGTGATGGACATCACCATGAGACATTTCTTTGAGGCATTTTTTCAAAAAACTCATTGCCTTGTCTATGCTATTGCTTACTATTATTCTTTCATATATTCCTTCCAAGCATCCATAGCATAGACAAGGTAGTGAACTGTTTGAAAAGATTCCAAGCAGTAAAAAGTGGTCTCATGGATTGCCATGACAAGAAAATGCAATTGGAAGCTACTTCTAGACTTATTACTTATGCTATGTGAAGTAATTGCATCACTACTTATGTTGACTTTCTAAACAACTATATTGTAGTTGAAATTTTGTCATCTATCAACATCTAGTTATTAGTTATGGAATGTGAAGTAATGCTTTTAGTTTGAATGACATGCAATGCAATGTAATCAATGATATGAATATAAACTACACAAATCTATTAAGTACAATTCTTTAGTTAAACTCTTTATTCTATTACCTGTGTGTAGGTTTGAGTAAATCCACTGGCACCAGGAGGTGTTCCCTCGAAACCTCCAATATTAGTCTGTTCAACATCCAAAATCACATATTAAAATACCATTCATAAAACAATGCTATTAACATGTAATAAATTTACAATTGTTTACTTGTTACATACCCCACCGATAGGTGTACTGCAAAAATAAGTAGGTGGAGGGCCAGTGTATCTAGTCTCAACATTGTGACCTTGCAATTTTATTAAAATCATAAAACTAAATTAGTTAATCTTGCATTTCAAAATCAAAATTTAATAAATTAAATTAAATGAATGTATGCTAAATTTTACCTAACTATCCATGCCATATGCCTCATGTAAAATGTCAGCTTCCCTCTCCATCTCCATAGCTACATACAGATCCTGTGTAGCAGCCTCCTAAGTGCTGGTGGGGTCATATGAACAAGTCACCCCACAAGATTGACACACATGGGTTCAATGGCCACCACTCGAAGACTCCTGTGGATGGTGCTGTAGAATAGGGATAGTATGATGGATAAAACTTTGGGTCAAAGTGTTGATCACCTGCAATGTCTCTACATTGGAACTCTCCTTTGCAATGGAAGGCATAACAACATGCTCACAAGGCGTCCTAACGAGAGCTCGTCTCCCTTTCCGCATAGGATCCGATTGTGCACTGGGTCTATCCTGAGCCGACTCCCCACCTTTCCCCTGGAAGTCCCTCATATCAAAATAATTTGGGATTTTGTTCAATATGAACTCACTATATAGTTTCCTAAGAAAATACTACGAGACTTCACAATTGTTGCACGGTGGGTAATCAAAGACCATGTACCACCTATCAAAAAAATACTTCCTAATCTGTTGGTGGTGGCACCAATCAATAGGAAACCTCTTCGCATTGAGGATAAGATTTTGATTTGTTTTAGGGTCAGTGAATAATGAGTACAAATCACCTTTTGTAATTTTTAAATCCTTTACATCTTTATATGATAGTTTATTCGCATAATAAGCCATAGTCACCTGCCTCCTATCTTTCCATCTAGTTATTTGTTTGCTAATTGAATCTACATTTTTTAACATATATTTCACTGAACTTACTAGGGTCATTATTTTTGTGCTTGAACCATTTGGATCACTCAACCTACTAATTAAATCCTCAATTTGTTTTTTGTTGTTCTCAATTTCACTTGACATTAAATTTTGTTGAGTGCCAGGAGGGTGTTGAGTGATTGGTGGAGGAGGTTGTTCTTGCAGTTGATTTTGTTGTTGAGGATTTGGTTACTCTTCTTATTGAGGATTTTGAGGGTTTGCAAGTTGATTTGCATCTCCTACAAATTCAAAAAAAATATATCAAATACAACCTAAAACTAACAAAATCAACCTAAAACTAACAAATTCAAAACAAAAAGAAAACAATCCTTACCTCTCCCACCTCTTCATCATCATGGCGCCATCCTTGTGAAGAAATAGTAGTTGTTGGTGAATATTTTTGCACAATACCTCCTCCTAAAATGCAAGTGTGAAAGCTGGGGGTTTTGGCCACAGGCACAACAAAAAACACAGTCAAAATGAAGAATGAATGAGTTTCACTTTTTTTTTCTTTTAACGTGTCATAATGTGAGTGCGTTATAATGCACTCGTGTTATGGGCTCATTATGGCCAAGCCTCAGGCTCAAAACACCAATCCATAACACGAGCATGTTATAACATGCTCACGTTATGAGTTTTTAATTTTTTTAAAAAAAGTGGCCACAAAATTGCTACCCATGTTCATGCACCTGCCCTATCAGCAAATACAAAGGTATGTTACCTTTTAAATGTTTGAGTTGTGGAAATATTATTCACAATGCTTCAATATGTCCAAACATAACCATACATAAGAAGAGAAAATACAATAAAGAATTTTTTTTTAAGAAATTATATTATGTTAGAGAAGATGTTGAAATTTCTGATGATGAATTTGATATTAAGGATGATAAAAATTAATGCATGTTTCTAGCCTTAGAGAATAAATCAGTGTCTAGTAAGCATGGAATATGTGCAAGGGAATGTGGTCTAGAAAAAAAAAAGGAAGAGATGGAAGGTACTCTAGTTTCTTCCTTTAATGCTAGACAAGACAAAGGCTATTGGGTAATTAACAATGGCTACTCAAATAATATGACTGGAGAAAAAAGTAAGTTTGCTAAACTTGAAAAGTATGATGGAGAATTAGTCATGTTTGGAGATGATTCTAGCACACAAAGATTTTTGGAAAAGGAACAATTAGTTTTGATGGAAAACACAATACTGATGATGTCTATTATGTTAAGGGCTTAAGGCATAATCTCTTGAGTGTTGGAAAAATGTGTAGCAAAGGATTTAAGATTGTGTTTCAGGATAATACTTCTGAGATCAAAAAAAGGGTTCAAAATTGTGGTAGCTGCAGGAAGAAGAACATATAGAAACATTTATCAACTTAAGGTTGTTGATGGTCAGTGTTTTGTGTCTCAAGTTAAAGAAAGTTGGATATGGCACCGAAGGATGGGATATGTAAACTTTGACAACCTAATCAGGATTAGTTCAAGAGATCCTATCAGGGATCTTCCAAAAATCACAAAGTCTACCAATACTGTTTGCAAAAGTTGTCAGTTGGGAAAACAATCAAGTTGCAACTTTAAAGGAAAAGAACAATCAACTACTAGAATGTTGGAATTGATTCATATAGACCTCTATGGTCCTACATGAATAATGATTCTTAATGGTGATAGGTATTTTATGCTTTTTATTGATGATTATTCTAGAATGACATAGGTTACTTTTCTTAGGGAAAAATCTCAAGCTCTAGATAGATTCAAGGTGTTCGAGGCTATGGTAGAGAATGAAGTGAATCTAAAAATAAAATGTTTAAGGTTTGACAGAGGTGGAGAATTCACCTCCAATGAATTTAATATGTTTTTTGAAGAGCATGGTATAAAGAGGCATTGTTCTACTCCTAGAACTCCTCAGTGGAATGGAGTTGTTGAAAGGAAGAACCAGTCAGTTCAAGAAGTTGCAAGGACTATGATGAATGAGGAAAATGTACCTAAGGTATACTAGAAAGAACCAATTCACACAATTGGGTAAACCCATAAAAGTGGTTTACAATTTGAATGAGGAAGGAAAAGTGGCAAAAAATGATCCCATACAAAAAAAATTGGTTTTCGGGGTTCGAATGAACTTTTTGGTTCGAGCGAACCAAAAAAGGGTTTGAATGAACCCTGGTTCGAGCAAACTAGTTTAAATGCACGGTGTACCCCATCCTGCCAAAAAAAATAATGAAAAACCTTTTTTGAAAGGGGGTTCAAATGAACCCAAGTTCACTCGAACCCCTGCTAGTTCGAGCAAACTCCCCTTTTCCCACCTCACTGCTCTCTGACAAAAAGAGAAGCCATAATTTTTTCCCTTCAAAGCTTGAGTTGAGGATTAAAATGGAGGATACTTCACAAACCCATCTAGAATCAGGTAGTCATCAAAACGATCTACCCAACGACAATAATTTTAATATGTTTTGGTTTTATTATCTATTTGTTTTTTTAGTTTTATTAAACATAGGTTTTTCACTGAAAAAGAAGATCTATGTTCTGTACATGTGGAAAATTAGAATATTATCAAAAAAAAAATTGAGAAATATGAGTGCACTAGATATTGAGGTCCTTGATCCAACAAAAAAACAAAAATTGAATTTTGATACATACAAAAAAAGTTGTGCATTATACGGTCCACCTATGTCTGAATTGTAATTGGTTTGACTTCGAAACTTGATTAAGGAAAAAATATTCAATAAAACAATATCTAAACAAGTGGAAGCACTAGATATCGAAGTTAAAAATATAAATTCGAAAGAATTAGAATTTTATCCTTCATGGAAAAAAAGTTATGTGTTATACAGTGAGTGTCACTCCTTAAAAATGTTATTTTCTAAAAATAACCAGTTTTCAAGGGAGATGGAAAAAGAGGTGCAATCTGATTCCAAAATTTTTGAAAAAAATATATTTAGAATCTACAGAAAAAATTTCACGAAACTCTAGTTTGCATCATCTTCAAATTCCTCACGGTTTAGCCACTATAGGTGCCTGAAAGTGAAGATTTAGTTAGAAAAAATTATTTCAGTGTCCAGTTTGGCCAAAAATTGTAAACCACTATTGTGGGATCACCCTGGCACTATATATATTCTTAACAGAGTTTAGACCAAAAGCAACAACACAAAGACTCCTTATGAACTATGGTATGGAAAAATTCCTTCTATTAAGTACTTTAAGGTGTTTGGAAGCAAATGTTATATTAAATGAGATGATTATAATCTAGGAAAGTCTGATGCAAGATGCGGTGAAGGTATCTTTATTAGATATTCAACCAAAAGAAAAGCATAGAGATGCTACAATAAAATATTGAGAAAGATTGTTGAAAGTGTAAATGTAAAAGTTGATCAAAAGATGCACAATGTAGTTGAAATAAGTGAAAATGAACCAGATGAACTTGTTTGTGGACAAGAGCAAGAGAAGAATACAAAAGAAGAAGAAAATATTGAAGAAGAAGCTCTAGAACCTGCTCCTCAGACACCAAAATATGTATAGAAAAATCATCCCGAAGAATAGATAATTAGAGACAAAGGCAAAGGTGTAATGACAAGAAGCAAAGTGGGAGCGGCTTAGGTAAATTTGTGTCTAATTTCTAAGATAGAACCTAAAACAGTGTGTGAAGCATGCAAAGATGAAAATTGGGTTAGAGCAATGAAAGAGGAATTACAACAAATAGAGAAAAATCAGACATGGGAGTTGGTTCCTAGACTGGTATACAAGAATATAATTGGTGCAAAATGGGTATTCAGGAATAAGCTGAATGAGAAAGGTGAAGTAGTAAGAAATAAAGCAAGACTTGTGTGCAAAGGTTATTCACAAGTTGAAGGAATAGACTTTGAGGAGACATTTTCCCTGGTGGAAAGAATGAAGGCTATTTGGATGTTTTTGGAATTTTCTTCTCACAAATATTTCAAGGTACACTAGATGGATGTTAAGTCTACATTCCTAAATGGAGAATTGGAAGAAGAGGTCTACATGGAAAAATTAGAAGGATTTCAGTTATCAGATCAACCAGACATGGTCTGTAAATTGAAAAAGGAACTATATGGACTTAAATAGGCTCCCAGAGCATGGTATGTAAGGTTGGATAGGTATTTGACTCAGCAAAGGTTTAACAAAGGCTCCGCAAACAATGATCTTTATTTCAAGATTGAAGGAAACAAAATTTTGATAGTAGTAGTGTATGTTGATGATATTATCTTTGGAGGAAATGAGGGCATGTGCAAGAAATTTTTAGAGGAGATGCAAAAAGAGTTTGAAATGTCTATGATTGGTGAGTTGAATTTCTTCCTTGGACTTCAAGTAAATAAAACTGATAAGGGCATATTCATTTCACAATCAAAGTATGTTATTAAAAAATTACTGAAGAAGTTTGGAATGGATAGCTCTAAACCGGTCTATACCCCTATGGTGACTAGATGCAAACTAAGGATGATGAATCTCCTAAAGTTGATCAGAGCAAGTATAGATCTATGTTTGGTGGACTATTATATCTTACTTCTACTAGATTGGATATCATGCATGCAATATGTTTGGTTGCCAAATTTCAAGAAGAACCCAAAGAAACACAAGTTACAGTTGTGAAAGGGATATTCAAATATCTAAAAGGGACTTCAGATTATGGTTTGTGGTATCCTAAGGATACTGATTTTACTTTAAGTGCTTACACTGATGCAAATTGGGTTGGTTGTGTATATTACCAGAAGAGTACAAGTGGTGGTGCATTCTTTATTGGACATAGGTTGGTTTCATGGCTAAGTAAGAAAGAGGATTCAGTCTCTTTATCCACTGTAGAGGCTAGGTACATAGCAACAACATCTTGTTGCACATAGGTACTACATGGATAAAGCAAACATTGAAGGATATATGAGTGATGTGTGATGATCCTATCTCTATCTTCTGTGATAATACAAGTCCAATAAATATTTCAAAGAATCTGATAATGCATTCAAGGAAAAAGTATATATCTATTAGATATCATTTCTTAAGTGAGAAGGTATTGGAGGATGAATTCAAGCTTGAATATGTGCCTACAAAGGATCAGATTGCTGATATATTTACTAAGGCTCTTCCTAAGGATAATTTTGAGTATCTCCTAGAGAAGTTGGGGTTTATTGCCCCTCCTTCTTTGAACTAGGTGCACATATTGGTGCATCAGTCTAGTGGATCTACAGATTCATCATTTGTTTGGACTGATGACTGGGGTCTACTCCTTAGGGAGATTAGGAAGTATCATTTTTGTTGTATGATATGAGTGTTTTCATGGGTGCACTCCTAAGGGGGAGTGATGAGAATTATATATGGTGAAGAATTATGTAAAAAAAAATTGTTCTTTTCCATTTATGTCAAAGGGGGAGAGAGAGTCATGTGAAAAAGAATAGTGAAAGAAAAATGATATTGTTTTCTTTGATGGTTTTTCACATCATGTGTTGCCATCAATGACAAAGGGGGAGATTGTTGCAAGTATGAATGAGTATGGTGGTGTTGTCATTGATGTTGTTATTGATGTCAACATACTATAGGTTGTTGTAGAGAAATGAAACAATTTATTGTAGGTTGTGCATGTATAGTTGAGATACTATTGAGATGTTGTGAGTACATGGAGCTATCTTTATGGTGTTGCAGGTGTGCTAATATGATGAGCTACCAAGTGCTTTTGAGAAAATTAATAAATAGTGAAGAAAAAATTGTGTGTGTGTGTGTTCAAAATGTGCTCCACATTTCTTCTGTGTTGATCTTATGCCTGTGCAGATCTAAAGTGTTGTTTAAGGAAATCCTTGGGTGGTATATCTTGGATTATAGCTTCTAGTTTGATGAAGAGTGAAAGTTGATTTCATTGGTTTGTGAATTGGTCTGGTAGAGTTGTTTATCTATGGACTAGGACAAATATATTTTCTTCGCAGTCCCTTGCTAGTTTGTTTCAAGTCTTGCATCTTTGGAAGAATGCTTGTAATGGTGTTATATGTGTTCTATAAAAAATGTTCGTGGTTTGGTGCTCTGAAAGACTAGTCTTAGAGTTACTATGTGTGTTTGTACAGTTCGGATAGACTGATGGAAAGTGTTATGTGTATGAAGGTTGTTGCAGTAGCTACAGATGGATCTAAAGGCATCTAAGATATGTTCTAGTGTATGGTGAAGCATGTTATGTGGTTTGCATATTACCTTCTTGTTACAGAAGTGTGTACTTCAAAGTTCATTGGTGTTTTCATTAGGTTTTTCCAACCTAGTGTTTACACGTCATGCAAGGGATAAGTATCAATTAACGAAGCATGTGATTGATCCAAAATGTTGGTTTGGGTCCTAATTAAGTGTTGGTTTGATCCACTCCCATTCTCATCCACCACGGGAATGTTGAGTTGCCGACCTAATTTGAATTTGTAAGATGAAGAGTGTGTAGCCAGCCTTGGAAAAAGTTTCTAAGGTTGAAGATGGTATAAATACAAGAAAAGATGTTAAGGATTACACACCACAAGTGTGAGAAGCAAGGTAGATGTGAGAGACTATTTGAAAGTGAACTGAGTCAGCGAGGACTTCAATGTGTTAGAATCCTTAAAATAGTGAGTTGA
Source organism: Sequoia sempervirens (assembly GCA_007258455.2). Lineage (NCBI taxonomy): Eukaryota > Viridiplantae > Streptophyta > Pinopsida > Cupressales > Cupressaceae > Sequoia > Sequoia sempervirens. The sequence goes on along the minus strand of VDFB02047397.1, from coordinate 76,371,258 downwards.
TGTTGTCTACAATTCTCTGATCAAGGTTGCAGATGTGTGCAAGATGTTGAGGTGGATCTTTGGTTGCATTGAGATAATGTTCTCTTTGTAACAATCATATTTCGATCTTTATTGGTTTGTAGGCAGTGAGCCTCCCTTCTAGACAGTGAGTCATATGTGGACAGTGAGTCCTATCTTGGGAAGTTTTCCATCTGGTAGCGAGCCTCTTTGTAAATGGTTTTGAAATTACTCTTATATTGTGAGTTAATCCTCACTGTGGTTTTTCCCTTATTGGGGTTTCCATGTAAATCTGGTGTTTCTTGTGTTATATTGCTTTCTATTATTTACACTTCATGCTCATACTTAATAATAGATCTTTAACAGTTGTGCATTGCTTACATACAATAGATTTTTTCCATCTAGTATAGTAATCAGTAGTGGTAAGAATGTACTTGTGTCCCGCAAATGATGGAGGGCTTACCGGACCAATGAAATCGAGACCCCATTGTGCAAATGGCCTCACCTCCAACATGGGCTACAAGGGGACAACAATATTCTTCTCCTTGGTAGCAGCGGTCTGACACGTGTGACATGAGGGAACATGACAATAAGCATCCTTGAAGACCGTTGGCCAATAATACCTGGCTCTTAGTGTCTGATGTGCAGTAGAAGGTCCAGATCCATGACCCGTGCCAAACCCGTCATGAAACTCTTTCAAGACTCGATTTGCTTTTTCCTTGCCAAGGCATCTCAGGTAGATGCCTTCATGATTTTTCTTGTATAAAATGGATCCTTGTAACATGTAATTGCTGCTCTTCAGTCTGAGAGTAAATTTTTGGACTCCTTGTAGGTGAGGTGGACACTTGTAATTCAGCAAATAATAAACAACATCCTTGTACCACTCTCCCGGGGAAACATCTTCAAGCTTGTATTACTACACAATAAGTTCAGGTCCTACTTCTACCACTGTCTTAGCCATTGTGCGGGTGAGTGCCTATCCTCTTACCAACCTCATTGGTTGGATTTCCATATCGTACTCCTGGAGCAGTGTGACCCATTTAGCTCTTCGTTCGCCCAATTCATTTTGTATAAGTAGCATTTTCATTGCTGGGTCGGGGACAATGGCGAACACTTTATTATGCAAGATATAATGCCTAAATTTCTTTACCCCCCTAATGAGGGCATATGCTTGCTTTTCTATGTTATGGTAGCATAATTTAGTATCTTTCAAAGGAGCACTCATGAAAGCGATCAGGTGCTCATTTCCTTCATCATCTTTATGTGTCAGAATACTAGCACAGGAATGCTCTGAAGTGAATGAATAGATATAAAACGGCTTCAGATAGTTTGGGCTGATGAGCACAGGCACCTCAGCAATAGCCTTTTTGATTTCTTCAAAAGCCTGTTTGGCTTCAGAGGTCCACTCAACTTTGGTATCTTGTTTTAGCATGGCATTGAGTGGTTTAACAATCTCAACAAAACCTGTGATGAATTTCCTGACAAAGTTGATCTTTCTGAAGAAGGATTTCAATTCTCTCTTGCTGCCTAGCGGCGAGATCTTTAACAGAGATTGGATGCGTTCAGGGTCTATGGAGATTCCATATTCTAAAATAACATGTCCAAGCAATCTACCCTTAGTCACGCCGAAAATGCACTTCGTTGGGTTAAGGGAAACTCCAAACTCCCTACACCTCTGAAACACCTTGCATAAATTAGAGACATGATCACCCTGCCTTTTAGAGAACACAGTTAAATCATCCATGTAGATGATTATGCACTTTCCAATCAGATCTTTGAAGGAAATATCCATGGCATGTTTGAAAGTGGTGCCAACGTTGATGAGCCCAAAGGGAATTCTCCTGTAAGCGAAGGTTCCCCACTTAGTGGTGAACACTGTCTTATGGCTATATTCATACTATACCATCACTTGGTTATATCCAGAGTACCCATCGAGGAAGGAAATCATTTAGGAGTCATTGGCAATCTATAATACCTCATCCAAAGAAGGCACTAGATAGTTGTCCTTCTCTGAAGCTCTATTCAAGTTGCAGAAGTCTACACACAATCTAATTTCTCCATTATTTTTTCTGACCGGGACCAAGTTGGCCACCCATGTGGAATGCCTAACTAGGAAAATAATTCTTGTTGAGAGTAACTTCTATACCTCCTTGTAAATGATGGGCTCTAGCAAGGCATTGATAGGACATTGTCGTTGGTGTAAAGGCCTGACCACTATCTTAAGAGGGATGGTGTGCGTGATGATGGAGGTGTCATAAGTCTTTAGATCCTCATAGCTCCATGCCACCATGTCGTGATACCTCTACAATGCATTGATGAATCCCTTATTTTCTTCGGGCGTGCATACTCTACCAATAAAAACATTTTTGGTCTCTTCGGTTGTCCTGAGGTTGTGAGCATCACACTGGTTGCTTGTGGCTTCCTTCTTTGTGTGCCGATCCTAGTATTTGATTTGGTCCAATTCAAATATTCATTCAAACTAAAACATACCTCTAGGAATCATGTTGGTTTTGAGGTTGATAACTCCTTCTATATCCAATTCGGCGTCCTCTGGATATGTTTCATCAATTATTTGGGTCATGAAGACATCAAAACTCATGATGAAGTAGATGATATGGTTATCGTCATAGAAAACTAAAAATGAGTGACATTATCTAGGACAGACGGTGTGGATTTCAACTCAACTGTAAATTTCTTAAGCCCGAACAAGGAGAGGGGTTGCAAAGTGTTGGCTGCCTTAGCCAAGGCATTGGCTGTATGATTCTGAGTATGAAGGATCAATTGTATATTAAATGCATCTAAACTTTCTAAGAGATCCCAGACCCTATGCCTATAGTTTGCAAGTCTCCTATCATGGCAGGAATACAATTTCCTAACTTGTTTGACTACAAGTTCGGAGTCCCCGAACACTTGCAACATTTTGACATTTTTCTTCAAGGCCATAAGAAGACCATGCACTAGTGCCTCATATTCTGCCACATTATTGGTGCAATAAAACTGCAACCTATGGGTAGCAAGAAAGGTCTTACCCATTGGGCTGATGAGTTCAAACCTGGCACCAGCTCCTTGTTTTGATTTGGATCCATCGAATCAAAGCATCCAAAAGCTGGAAAGCTCTGACTTCAGGACTGACTTGGCTCTTATTTCCTTTTGGCTAGGTGGTCGCCTCCATGACCTTTGGGGAATCTTGTAGCTTAGTGTGTTTAACAATGGGTGGTTTTTCTAGCACCTCCTTTGGTGTTTTCTCATGAGGGACAACTGATTTTTTTACATGCTCTACTGCTATTTGGTACAAGCAGCAATCAAACTTGGAGTGGGAAGCATTGTGAATTCTGCACCAATTTGGTAGCAAGAGATCCTGGAAATCCATTTGGGCACCCAAGCTGAGTTGATCCTTTATGCACTTTTCCATGAGTTCCTGGAAACCATTGAGTAGTCCCAAGTTGTCCTCTTCATCGGGTTTATCATTTGATTCTACCAACATCTCTATACTCTAAGGCATTTGAGTGAAGTCAGTTGGAGGGCTGCATTGCACCAAAAGGACTTCGATAGCACACTCTTCTTGGGGTTCAAATTCACCCTGGAAGGAAAAGGGACACTAGTTTCCCAATTTTGTCTCAACAAACAACACCTCATTCAGGTTGTTGTACTCCATGATCATGTACTTCATATGGTGCTCGCGATCTATACAGATTTGATTTGGTAGCCCTTTCCATGGCAACCACATGTGAGAATGGTCTGTAGCAAAATATCCATTCAATCTTCTAGTGAAGTCTTTGCCCAAGATGATCCCATATGTGTTTGGAATGTCAGTCACTTGAATATCAATGACTTGTTGTATTCTTGGATCTACAACAATTTGCATTGGGATTCAATTCATTTCTGCCACAATGTTGATCTTTATTTTGTCCAGCTGAGTCACCTTCCTTCTCAAGGGTGTGGGGGTAATCCCAAGAGCCTTGCACACCGCAAGGGGCATAAAATTAGCAGATGCTCTTGAATCAATTTCATTAGTCCAGTAAGCCCTCCATCATCTATGGGACACAGGTACATTCTTACCGCTACTAATTATTGTACTAGATGGACATAAGCAATTGTATGTAAGCAATGCACAACTAAGGTAGTTACAAATTTTCTTGAAATTTTCATTTTAAATCACTTCGGTTGTCCTTATGCATTAGTGTGTAATAATGGACTTGCTTTTGCTTCATTAAAATTTTCTAGTTGGGCCTTTAACTACAGGATTGCCTTTAAATTTTTGTCAAATTACTACCCTCAAGGAAATGGCCTTATCGAGTCCACAAACAAGAACCTGATCAAAATGATCAAGAAATTGTTCAATAGGAATCCCAAGGACTGGCATACCCAGCTCTGATTATCCCTTTGGGTAGACCACACTAACCACAAGGCTTCCCTTGGTGATTCCCCATTCCATCTTGTTTACGGCCTAGAGCCCATATTTCCTATCCACTTAAATATTCCCACTCTCCAATTTATCAATGACTTTTACAAAGGGAGGGACAGTAGGGAAGCTCGGTTAGCTGAGCTCTTGCATTTAGAAGAAGTTTGAGACTATGCAATAGAAAATTTTGCCAAACATCAAGGTGTGGTTAAGCGATGGTTTGACAGCCGAGCTAAGGTCAAGGCCTTTAGAATTGTAGATTTAGTCCTGTATTGGGACAAGACCCATGAGAAGAAAGGGGGACACAACAAATTCGACAAGCTTTGCCTTGGCCCCTTTCAAATAGCTAAAATTTTGGGAGACAATGCTTTCCACCTAAAGACCTTACCTAGTGAATACATCTTGTTGCCAATCAATGAGCAACACCTCAAGCATTACTTCCAAGACCTTGACTGGTGAAGACATCCTGTTTCTAGTCAATGGGCAACACCTCAAGCATTACTTGCAAGCCTGAGCTCTGTCGAGCTCTTTCCTATACATATCTATACATAGGTTAGAGTAGGTTGCCTTTTGGCTCAATTGCATTTTGTTATTTCCCTATTTTGCTTGTTCTCCATTTGTTTTGTTTCGAAGGGGGTATCCTTTGTTTTGTTGCGGTGGTCGTGCTCATTTAATGAACGATTCACTTTGTTGTCCATCCTTGGTGTTCTTCGGATAAACATTCATTCCTGACTATTGGTCCCTGAAGGATGCCTAGGAATGGTTTCCTTGTTTGAACTCTGCTTTAGAACTTGACTCTTGGTTGGCTCTTTTTACACATATCTCAAATCTTGCACAAAATGCATGTTAATTATTTCTGAAGGACTGTACAATGGCTGCTACAATATCCTAGTAAGTGAAAATCTTGATTTTTCTCTAGTGACCACTATGGTTCCCAAACCTATTGTAGACTTCAGTGCTTACGCGGTTTAGGAAAAGATAAGTGAAAAAAAAAAGTTGAAAGAAACATCAAAAAATATAAAAGGAAGAAAATTTTGAAATCAAGTGACCATATGGGTGTGCCAATAACTCTACCAGGGCTATGGACGCCTGGCTAGAAGTAGAGCAATATCCCTGGGATTACAGCAACAACTCCATCGGGGCTATAAACACCTGACTGGTAGTGGGGCAATGTCCAAGTTACTTTTGGTGTTGGACGGTTTAAGTAGATTACTCGGTTGGAGTAACAGCCACTTGTCACAGTCTCACGAAAAGGAATGAATTCACCACACACACACTTCTAAGATGTCTTATAGACTGACCCAACTAAGGATCCTGTTCTCCTAGTTCACTCTTGGAAGCCTACTCCTGGTTTGCAAAACTAGAGATTCTGGGTCAAGAATGAATGCTTATCCCTAAAACACTCGGGAGCATTTCCTAGCGGAGTCACCATTTGTTGTGCCCTCAGTACACACGCCCCGTTCAGAATGGGGACCCTCTTTTCTTTCACCTTGTTGGGTCGTTCTTTCACTGACTCGTTTTGCATGCCCCTATTTTTGGTGTCCCTAATAGTCAACGTACCTTCGAGCTCCCATCTTAAGTTGACCGTGTTTCGTCCCCTTCATTTTGGTTGAGTCCTAGTGCCTCGCACACTCTCCTTGACAATTTGCTTCTGCCAGCGGCCTTAGGGCCTGGCGGGCCCGTCCCGCCAGGTTTCCCTTACCGAGTTTCCTCGAGGTGTTCACCATTCTGAATGGTTGAAGGCTCCTTCCTTCCTAAACCTCGGGCCCTGGTTCCCTGTTTTCCACTAGTTTAAAATTTGCAAGTTTCAGACTGCCTTTGTCTGTGCCGGGTCCAGTCCACTGAACTTTCATTCTCGAAATTCCCTTTAGTCTTCGTCATTTCTGGTCGCAAGACTTTGACGATGCTCTGCTATCCGAACTTTGGGTCCCTTTTCCGTCTGCCCTCCCAAGAGGTTTTTCATGATTTGGCACTTAGAATAATGAATAAAATGGGCTAAAAATGCATTTAATTGATAAAACACGATGAGGCCTACAAAACCCATGTCTTCCAATTTTGAAAAACCTCTAAAACCGCTGCCTCGGATCAAACCAGAGCCAAACCACACCGCTATCATTCTTCGCATAGGGCATTCATGCCCTCTAGGCTTGACCCCTCCAGATGTCATTTAAAAACTTAGAAAACAAGAACTTTTCAAAACGGCGAAATGCCCTACCGGGCCCACCACCCAGACATCCGTCGACTGATCGCCGTCAGAATTATCAAATTTGAACACTTGAATTTTGGCCTCCACCTCAGCCTCCTAGGCCCGCCTTGTTGGGACTCCCTTGCCGAGTTTCCCCGGGGTGTTCACCATTCCCAAACGGGGAAGGCTCCCGCCTTCCCGAATCCTGGGCCCCGACTCACCGAATTCTTCCTGTTAAAATTTGTAACATTTTGAGACTGCTCTCATCCATCCTAGGCCCATCCCATCGGACTTCCATCCCTGGGACTCTGCCTCACCCCCGTCGTTCCCAAACGGCGAAGTGAGTGCACCTTTCCTCCTTCTGGGGTCCGTTTTCCTATCTATTGTCTGAGGATTCAAACTTAAGTTGTTGAGCCTTCATAGTGTTAGGTCCCAGTCTGCAGGGTTCCATCTGCGAACTGTCATGGAGTCTCCGCCATTTGAAACATTCATGTATCGGCAACCTTCTGACTCTCGGTTCCTGACCCCCCATTCGCCGTCCCTACTTCCACCAAGCTCCGCCCACCGAAGTTTTGTTCGCCTTCATCCAATGCATAAGGGCGAAGTGAGCCCGTCTTCCTGGCCTCCGGGTCCCGCCCCCTCGATTTCCTAGAGAAACTTATCAAAGAAGAATAGCGGCCAAATGCTCTGCCGGGTCCGGTCTGTCGGGCTGCTCTCACTAGGTTTCCGCACCTTGATTTTCATTCCAAAACAGCAAAACCCAAATGACCTTCTGCTCCGCCGGGCCCGGGCACCTTGAATTCCAAAGAAAATCATTGGCCGTCTTTTGACCTTCCGAGTCTCGGACCCTGGAGTTCTGACTCCAGAATTTCGTTTCTTCTAGGTCGTTGCAAACAACAAAGTCTTGACAATTTTCTAGCCCTGAACCTCAGGATGCTCCTAAAGTGGTCAAAATAACCTCAAATTTGAAAACCAATCTCGACCCACGTGCTAAAATTTGACCCTCTTCAATACAAGCCTTTCAAACCATCAAAATGTGAAGATGGGAGAAATCACCTAGATTGCCCCAGCCTATTCACTCTTTCAAAACAACATTCCTACCAGGGAAGTCTGACCCCTTTGGCTCGGGTTGTCCAAAATCCTTTCAGAAAGTGACTAACGGCATCTAATAGTAAAAATTTAGCTTTGTTAATCGTATGATGTCTAATTGGATTTAGTTCACAGGATTTTGGCTAATGTTAATACTTTCGTAATTGGTTGTACTCATTATGTCTAAGTTTGTAGGATATATGGAATCAGGTGCAGGACCCTCAAGAGCAATTGCACAGAAAGACAAAGGAAAGAAAGAAGGAAAGACTCCTCGGGGAAGAGAGGACAAAGACCAAATAAAATACCAGTTCCAGGGTGAGCCTCTACATTCAAAAGTCATCACCAACTAGAAGGAGATCACAGACACCAATATCGGCCATTTTGATATTGATGAATTCAAACAAAGGGTTAGAGTCCACCCAAAAACCGATAATTCTAGATCAATCAAGAAAAGTGGGATTGCAAAAGTAACAAGCTTCCCCTCATCTCTCATAGCCCCTGAATTGGTCATGGCTTGCTAGCACGCCTACCAGCCATATACAAGAACAATTGTTGATAGAGACGGGAACATCCTCACTGATATGTCAGTTGAGGGAATTACTAGAACCTTTCACATTCCTACCTTTGAGGAGATGGAGATGCCCACCATGGAGGAAGGAAAGGAAACATGGGATGAAAACCCAATGGGCTACAAGAAATTAATAAATCAGTATTGGCTCAAGAAGAAAAGAGGCAGTGCTACGAAGGTTCCTCAAAAGCTCTTTTGCAGCGATTTCTATGAGGACTACCACGACCTAGTAACCATGTTAAGTAGGTGATGGGCCTCCTCACTGTTGTGTTTTTCCAGGAATGGATGGTGTATTTTGTTGAACAGATCCTCCGTGGAGATGAATATGTCACCACAAAAGTCTCATTCTACTGGGGAGGCATCATAAGCAACTGCTTCCATGAGCAGTTTATGAATGTGAAGAAGAGCTCTAAATTTTACATGACCTCCTATCTAGTCTATGTTAAATAAATATTTGAGTAGCTCCCTTCGAGTTTATTTTTTTTATTGTGGGTGCGCCGGCCTATGCATCACTGAGTTTGCTCAAATTTTTTATCAAAATTTTGATCTACCACTCTGCACGTCTACTCTTCACAACTTCAGGTATCGACATTCCTTTCGGATCCCGTGAAACTCTGATGTGCTTCCACATGTCACGGCTGTGGGAGGTTTTTGTTTCTTGTTTCCTTGAGGCCTCGTTGGGCTGCGAAATGCTTCCATGAAGCCTTCGTTCCTAAAAGGTGTTGATGGTCCCCACAGTTTCTAGCCGCAGTGGACTCTTGCTACGTGGCAGCCATTCACAAATCTTTCAACACGGGGATGAAATAGCAACTGTGGGCAGCGAAATGTTGTCACACGTCTTTTACACCCAGCTGATGGAGTGTTCCCTCTGCTATGATAAGGTTCTAAGCCCATTCAACACGTGTTGCATTTTTGCAAATCCTCTGCAGCGATGGGAGAAAGGTTCATGCAGGCAGCGAAAGGCTACCACGTAACTAGCGACGGATCTATTATGTGGGTGATGAGCTAGATGAACCAAATAATGCTATTGGTTGTTGCTTGTCATAATCATTCGCAGTGAAGGATGATACTTGTCTAATCGAACCTGGCTGGGACCACTGCCATCATTGCAGAGGATGCACCTGTGCCGAAGATGACTGGATGTTGTGTTTCGATTTGATACTGTTGTAATGACCTTGGGAATATTCTGATTCGAGCATCATTGCAGAAGATTGCGACATCTTTTCTGTTACTATTCTCCAAAGCAGTGGGAGGTTTTCTTGCTATATATACTTTCTCTGTTGATGAAAAAGTCGAGAACTGGATAAAAACATGCTGGTTTTAGAAAAAGACACCAGGCCTCTATTATTATTTTATTTAATTGCAAAGCTCTCAGACTGTACCAATTGTTCAGCCTTTCTGTTTTTCATGCTTTTGATTAAACTGTGAATTGTGCTTTATATTTTCTTGACACTTTATTTGAAGAACTTCTATATATGTTGGATGCAAGTTTGCTTACCTAGATCATGTCTAATGACTCTTCTTGGTAGTAAGAATGTATGCAATGTTATTTTATGTCAATAAATGAATTGTCTATGCTATAATCTTAAGTCTCTGATGTTTTGGAACACAACAAAACTATTTAGGCCCTTCAATCTATGATTTATCGTGCCCATCATCAAATCTTAGCACATCACCTTAGGTTAGACTTTACTTTATTATATCCGCTTCCTTTTCCCTTTCCAAAACCCATTATAGAAGAAGTCAGCTTCTCTAAAAATCTGGAGGTTACTCAGTTTAGCGCAAAAGGTCCCCCTTAAACGGAGTTTCCCATAAGATTCTGTTACCTCGTCAAATTTTGGCGTCAATAGTTTGTTCTTTTTTTGGCACGCCCGATGGGGTCGAGCTTAATGAAATTGCATTGTAGAAGGGTGTATGAGCTATCGGCCTGTAACTAGATCCCAAACTGCAGATAACCCTAGTTTACTAGTACCTCTGCTAGGGATAGTCCAGGTCGCAAATCAATTGGTAACTGTCCCATCTCTGCTGCCCTTTCCTCTCACCATGTTGTCGGCCGCTAATAGAAACTACATAGCATGGGATGCTGGAAGTCCCCTGGTAGCCCCGGTAGCACTCGCTGTCTAGGGCGCTATCCCGATTTGGGCCATGAAAGCTATCCCCAAATTTGCCGGAGACAGCTCAAGAATGCTAGTAGAACATTTGTAGAATATGGCGGATGTATGTCTGGTACACTATATTACAGTGAAGAATGTAGCCTTAAGGCTCCTCGTCGCATCTTTCAAAAGCAAGGCTCTTGATTGGTACCAAACACTGACTCCTAATTCAATTCACACCTGGGATGAGCTCGAAGATCCATTCTATGAAAGGTTCTCGAATGATGGAGATCGTTCTTCATTGTATTATCAGCTATCCATCATAAAACGAGCCCCCTTAAAGGCTCTGATGGACTTCAATGCTCGATTTCACGCAAATTGGTAGAGGATCCTTGTTACCATCCACCCGACTCCTGAGTTGGCCTTTATATTTTATCTAAAGTCCATCAATTCTGACATTTCCATAGTGATCAAGTCTTTGGGAGGAGCTAATCTACCAGATGCTTATGGTACCACTATCAAAGCTGAGAATCATTTGATAGATTGCAGAAAATTTCCTCCTTGACCTATTATGCTGATATTTCATGAAATATCAATCTCTGCGCAAGAGGTCGCATCAACTAGTGCGCCCGCAACTACCCAGTCAATGTACACATATGCAGCCGCCCTTGAAAATATGGCTTCTACATCAGGATCTTCCAAGGATTAAATAAGTGACCTCAAAGAGATGTTGCAAACCATGAAAAATGATATAACCACTCTTAAGCAGAACCAAGCAACACCTCTGAAGCCTGCGTATCAAAACTATCCAACAGGCGGTCTTCTTACCAGCAAAACCAATACCAAGGTGCACCTCGCACTAATCAACTAGCCCCGATGACAAACCAAATGGTGTTGGTGCCTACTCCGCTGATGAGCGCGTCGCCGAGTTTGAGTAGGGAATTAACTCCAAGGAAAAACAATCTTATTGACAATATCAATCCATGGTGTTTCCCCTGCAACGATGCACATATGCCCCGGAACTGTCTGCATGGAAAACTACAACAGAAGGTGGCAGAGCAACACAGCCAAGGTACAACAATGAAAAATGGAGGCTATGTATATGCCTCACCACAAATGGAGAGTGCGGTCTTTACTGCATAGATGCAACGAATGTCTTTAGAACAAGAATCAGATATTGATCCTGATCATGCACTTTTCTCCTGGATGGAAGAAAAAGAAATGGTGTTTACTAATAACACATTTATATCCAAAACACTGTAGGTGCAGTCTAACTATAACACACACTCAAAGAGGAGATTCACCGGTGAGTCAATTGTTTCACATCTGGACAACCCGCAACTCAAAGGCGTGTTTAATCAAATTCCCAGTGCTTCAATCATCCCTTCACCTTCTCGAGCACGAAAGTAAATTATTATAGCAAGATCCAAGGAACATAAATCTCTAAGTTTTCCACCTTTTAATGTGGTAGAGCAATTCAAGAAATCATCCGCTAATGTGTCTTTATGGGACATTCTAGCTATCCTGAAACAAAAGACACTATTACAAAAAGTGCTTCAAGAAGAGATCAACCTGGCATCAACAGAGCCATCTGCCAGTGCAGAGGTTGTTTATTAGTTACCGCCAGCTAAGGTCCTTACAAACAATACAAAGGAATCCCCTGCCGAGAACAAAAGTAGGTTGAAACCTCAACCCTTCTTCTTGACTCTCATTGTAGGAAAGAAGTTATTGCACAACGCTATGATTGATTCTAGCGCTAATACAACGGTTATGCCTAAATAGATACCCAAATCTTTAGGACTCAGCTACGAACCTATGAAAAGAGGGGTGATGCAGCTTGATGGAAATAAAGTTGAGACCGTAGGTGTCATCAAAGCGCTTCCTTTAACTCTATTTTCTTGCCCTAGTATCACAGTCCCGCAGGACACAGTGATCATAGATATTCCTCCTATGTTTGGTCTCTGTCTATCCTGAGAGTTTAATTCAAAGGTGGGTGGATACCTATCCTTGGATTGGTCACATCTGATACTTAGGACCAAACACGGTGCAAAAATGAAGATAGAATCGAAGGCTCTACATTCTGAACATGTGGTGAATGAGGCCTTGATCAATTTTGAAGCCACGCATACCTCTATCACCAAGCAAGAAATGTATTGCGTTGAATTTCTAGAGGAAGAAAAGGTGAGCGGAGATCAGAATGATAAAGAAGATGCTCTTTTGAGTGAACACATAAACAATGATCCTTTCGGCAATTATCATGCTATAGGATTGGGCACATATGTAATTTATGATGAAGACTAGGTGCTTCCGAGGGTTGCCAAAGAATGTGAAGGTAACCAGGAAAATGAGCTATGGACACTATACTTTGACAGAGCGAGAAGCAAAGTAGGTGTTGGAGCAGGGGTATATCCAATATCCCCGCAAAATAAAAAAAATGGTTGAGGTCTTTTCGCTTTCATTTCGCCTGTTCAGACAATGAGGCCGAATATGAAGGGTTAGTCCAAGGCTTAAGCCTTATGGAACGAATGGGCATTAAGCAATTAATTGTGTTCAGAGATTCTGAATTGGTAGTTAACTAGGTCCGAGGAATTTCTACAGCAAAGAATGTCCGCATGAGATCCTATCGACATCGAGTCTAGTACCTGATCGATGGTTTTGAAGCTTTCAACATCCAGACTGTTCCCCAGAGACAAAATAGCGATGCAGATCGCATGGCTATGATTGGTGCTCAGTTTGATCCTATCTCTAACCTGCTTCATAATGAGCATTTAGTATGAGTACTAGTCCGACCAGCGATCCCTGACAATGATCAGAGTTGGCAGGTTTTTGAAAGCGATGAACACATCGCCTCATTTATCCAGCACTCAAGGGAGTTCACCGATCAGCTTCAACCAAAGATTGTCGAGGCTTATGAAGGACAAATTATGTAGCTCAAATCTAAGAAACTCCCAAAAGGATTGGTTACTCTTGAAAAAAAATTTGATTGTGATGATGCCCAAAATGATAAGCAGAAGTTCCTGGTAGACAAAAGTGATTATGAGGACCTTCGAGTCTTCGATGGTAGGAATCTCCTAGTCGAAAAAAATGTCCCACACCATGATAAGGAAAGGCTCATCAGTTTCTATGTAAATTATGTAGTGGCCTAGTCCTACGATGATCTGGAGGGTTACGATCCTGACATCATTCAACACACTATTGAGCTAACAGAAGGTGCAAAACCAGTCCGACAGAAATAGAGGCCAATGAACCCTAAAATTGAGGCCCTAATGGCACAAGAGCTAACTAAGCTCATTAAGTCATGCATTGTCTTCCCAGTCAAACATAGTACTTGGGTATCGAATTTGGTCCTAGTCTGAAAGAAGAATGGAGATATCCGCTTGTGTGTGGACTTCCAAGACCTAAACAAAGCATCTCTGAAAGACCACCATCTGTTGCCTTCTATGGAGTCGATCCTACAAACTATCGTAGGATCGAAAATGTTTTCTCTGCTGGATGGTTTCTTCGGCTATAATTAGATCCATGTTAAAGAAGAGGATCAACACAAGAATACGTTCACCACAAAGTGGGGAACATTTGCATATGCTAAAATGCCTTTTGGTTTATCCAATGCAAGGGCAACATTCTAGCGGGCGATGGATGTCACATTCAACAAACTAATCAATAAGTTTATTCTAATATCTTTAGATGACCTTATTGTGTTCTCTAAATCTAAGGATGATCATTTTGACCATTTGGAATTAGTTTTTTGAAAATGACAAGAGTTCAGAGTTTTTCCAAATCCAAAGAAATGTGTATTCAGAGTGTCGCAGGGTAAGCTGTTGAGGCATGTTGTGTCTAGAGAAGGTGTTTCAATTGACCCCGAATGAGTAAAGGCTATCAAAGAACTTCCATTTTCGGTAAATAAGAAAGGTGTTCAGTCTTTCCTGGGAAAAGTAAATTTTGTCAGCAAGTTTATTTCTGATTTTGCGGGAATGATTAGGCCGATCACCCTAATGCTGAAGAAAGATCAAACATTCACGTGGACAACCGAAGCTCAGGAAGCTTTTGAAAGGGTCAAGGAAACTATTTCCACAGCTCTGGTGCTGGTTAATCCGAATCAATCCAAAGATTTTATAATATATGCTTTCAGTAGCAAGTCTAGTATTGCTATTGTTCTAACCCAAAAGGATAACAAAGAAAAGGGGGAACATCCAGTGGCATTCTATTCCCAAACCCTAAAGAAATATGAGGTAAATTATAATTTTATCGAAAGATAAGCCTTTGCAATAGTAAAGGGACTTAAAAAGTTTTTCCATCTAATTTCCCACAACAAGGTGTTGGTGTATGTCGCACATTCCAGTGTGCATGAATATATCATGGAGGGGGAGATCACAGAAAAAAGGGCTAATTGGATCACCAAGATCCTTGAATATGACATTGAAGTCAAGCCTACTAAGACTATTAAAGGAAGAGGACTGTGTGAGTACATGGCACAAAATGAGGAGGTACCTATCACAGAGGAGCAGCCAGAGCTCATCTTGATAAATGAATCAGAATCGGAAGGCAGTTGGCTGACTGATAGAATGAGGTTCATGCAAACTGGAAAGTATCTGCCAGGCCTTTTGTCCCAAAAAAGGAGGTATTATCGGCTGCAGAATTGCGGATATACACAAATAGAAGGAGTCCTTTTCAAAAGGAATTTCAATGGTGTTCTCTTGCGATGCGTTACTTCGGAGCAGGCGAAGAGGATCCTCGATGTGTTCCACAATAGCGCTGCAGGTGGACATTTCTCTGCCAAAACCACTGCAATTAAAATCATGTGTGCTGGCTATTATTGGCCCACACTTTTCAATGACTCCCACTCTTTGGTGAGGGCTTGTAAAAAATGCCAGTTCTTTGCTGACAGAAGGAAGAATTCCATAATGCCCCTCAAACCTATAGTGGTAGATGAACCGTTTGCACGATGGGACCTGGACTTCATTGAAATGATCAACCCAGTCTCTAGTGTTGGACACAAGTGGATTCTGACCTCTACGGATTACTTCACAAGGTTGACGGAGGTTGTTCCCCTTAAAGGTGCAACAGAAATAGAGATTGTAGATTTCATCGAAGAACTGGTGACAAGGTTCAACCCTCTAAAAACTATCATTTCAAACAATGCCAGAGCATTCCTAGGTGCAAAGGTATATCACTTTGCATTAAAGAATGGCATATTCCTTAAAATATCATCAAACTATTACCCACAGGGAAATGGTCTAGTAGAGTCAACAAACAAAAGCTTAGTTCGACTCCTTAAAAGGATTGGCTCAAAACACCAGAGGGAATGGCATAAAAACCTTCGAACAACACTCTAGGAAAACCACATAACTCCTAAGCAAGTCCTTAAGACTTCGCCTTATGAGTTGGTATACAGGAAAGAGGCATTGTTACCTATCTCCATGGAGATTCTGGCAATATAGTTGTTGAAATCTCTTGAGATAGAAAATGAAGCCATGGAGGTTCGGCTCGCTGAACTGTTGGAAGTACAGGAAAAAAGGGAGAATTCCCTAATAGCAATGAGAAGCCGTCAACAGGTGGTCAAACGATGGTTTGACAAGAAGGCTTCCGACCAAGGTCGAAAATGTAGAGACTTAGTGCTAAATGATGATAGGAGGGCTGCAAAGCTAGGTCAACATGGTAAATTTGATAGCCTATGGGAGGGTCCCTTTAAAATCATTCGGTGCAAAGAACACAACACTTTTGAGCTGTAGAATATGGAATAGGAACCGTTAGGAATCCCGATCAATGGGATTCATCTTAAGCTATTCCAATAGGCATTAAGCTCTATTTTGTACATATGTAAATAACGCTTTTATTTTATTTTCGTTTCTTTGGCCGGTCTTTTTCTAAATTAGTTTGTACTTATGTAGAATTAACCCATTATTATTGGCAGGTGGAACACCAAAATTGCTTTACATAGAACACACCCATGTGCGGAGAAATAGCAAATGAAAGTTGCAAACCCAGAAAAACTTAAATACAGAATGAAGGAAAGAGCATGGATTTTCTTTAAAAGATAGATATCTATTCATATATGTTCTTTTCATTACAAAAGTGGTTGGAAAGTCATAATTCAAAATTTACAAGCATATTGAGCTATTATATATAAGATAGCCTTTTTTTCAGGCTTATATACAGCTATGGGCAGGTATTCTAAGCAGCAGGCAGGGAGACGTTTGTTGAGCAAGAAGAGATTTTTCATCCAAAGGAATGGCTGATAGAAATTGATGCATTAACTGCAGCGTCCACTTCTTCCTCATCCATGGGTTCTTCAGCAACACTAGTAGCATCATTCGGCACAACTACCATTGGCAGGGGAAATAGTAGGTTCTTGAATTCAGTATACCAATATACGTTGTAGAAGGGTATTACGTTGTAACTATGGAACAAGAAATGTAGGGCTTGAGTAACCCTTTGCTAGTGTTGGTCGAGAGTCTATAGGCAGAATCCGCTAAGGAATGGTACCCAAATGACAACTTCTTCCTCTATAAAGCGATGTAGGTCGCTGGCTGACGACAGACCTATCCCATAGGCAGCATGAACAACAACCTCACCGAGACCATTCAAGTATTTTTTGGGAAAGATTTCTTTAACCAGCTTCAAGATAAGTGGTTGGGGAATGCTAATGTCTAGCATGGATATTACGAAGTGGGAGCATATGTCCTTGTTCACCTGATTCTTATCCTCATACTCTATGTAGTCTTTGCCTAAAACCCACTTTATGGCTACTAAGACCAGAGAATGCTTATTCTTGGTCATCCTTTTCAGTCTCCTAGTTGAAACCTCCTCTAGGAATGTCGTCTGCGACTTATACGAGGTCAGGCAAATTGGAGTTTCCATGGCTCTGACACTATTCCTAAGCTTCTGAGCTAATGCCAAAATTTATCTACCACCTAATCTATGAGAAGGCTTGCTTAAGACTCTGCTACTGACCTATCACTACTCAAATGCTAAGTATATTTTTTTCGCCACTTACTGGCCTATTTATAGAAAAATGACAAAACACATGCTAATCTACTTCCAAAAAATATGATATTAAGCTAGTTGCTATCTTGAAAGGCGTGCTTGTGTTTGCTCACATTTTTGGGCTAGTTACATCCTTGATAGCATGGCTCAATGCATGATTGATTAAATGGAGCTAATTAATTAGCTTTAAAAAGGTGGCACTCGTTGGCAGTGAGACATATGGCCATAGGCTATTGTGTCATCTCTCAAGCGTGTCCCAGAGCCCAAGGCAATATTCATATCTTTTCAAGTTATGATCGTTTGCTTGGCGTAATCATTTCGGCCGGGATATTAATTGCCAGTGCATGCTAATGTAGGGTTAGCAAGCAAATTGTCGGCTCAAGTTCCAAGGGGATCGCAGCGTATCACACAATCGCCAAATGCAATGATGAAATTCGGCCACCTCAAAATGGCAAGCAATTCATTTTGCACGATTTGCAAAATTAACGGTACATACCAAATTAAATGCAAAAAGCATGCTTTTGCCTACCACCTTGAGAAATATTGTTATTATTGCATGAAAAGGCTTAATATTTCAAAGTCTTTTCATAAATGCCAAAGATAAAAAGTGCAGAATTGTTTTCTTTATGTGTATCTAGAGCCGAGCATAGTCGCAACTAACCAGGAACTTGCAAAAATCTTTAGAGAAAGAAAAATGTCAGAATCTTCATCTTAGCCAATGCAAAAGGAAATTAGCCAGGAGCCATTTATAGCTATACGTTCTTCCTGGTATACCCAGCAGGCCAAGGAGGGCCTACATAGAAGAACTAAATAGACCCCAGAATTGCAGAGACCAGAAAAAGGTTGAAGAAAAATGGGATAATATCTATGACCCAAGGCTCACGAAAAACCCTAAGTCCCTCAAAGAGGTAGCTTGTGCAAGATTATTAGTGCCAAAGGCAGACCAATCTACGACAAATAGAGTTTGGTATAGTGGTCTCCCTCAATACATGGTCCCACTGGTGCACTATTGCCCAGAGGTGGTTGATGCTGCTATCCAGCATTATAATCTTGATACCCACTACATTGAAGGCTGCAACTTAAAGGTGCATATCACTTCAGAGGCCATCTAGCATATGTTATGTATCCCTTACCCGAGTAAGAGGAAGGAGAATATCAAGACCTTTCGCCCCAACAAGGGAGTGAAATTATAGAAGAAGATGAGAAAGAATTCGAAGTTCTTGTTGAAGGAGACTAATAAGAAAGGCATCTCGGCCGCTAAACCACTAAGTATATCGTTGTTGTACAATGAATTTTGCGATGATCTCCAGAATGCCATGTCCATGTTAGCCTTTGTGTGCGGCCGAGACTCTAACGAAAAGATAAATACGTTTCAACTCGGACCGACATTTCAATTTTGCAAGTAGCATGAACTCTTCTGGTATGATTTTGCTGAGTTTATTGTAGAAGAAATGATACAGAAAATTAAGAATTACTAAGCGAAGAAAAAATTTAGGTTTCTTTCTTTCCTGGTCCACATGTTTCTACATCAGAACCCATATTTATTCGCCCGGTATTTTCCGCTATCAATTTTTGATGAGAAAAATAAAAGGAAGACGATGTCCACATGGACGCCTTTTCTTTCCACATCATATGATTACTATGCATTTGCAGACTATTTCATAGACCCGGTCTTGCATGATTTGATCAGAGAGGGTGATATTAAATTTGGCTCGATAAGGAGCAGGCCGAATTTATGCAGAGTTTCACCCCTGCTTGTGACTGGTTCTTGCGCAAAGACTTTACGATCCTCTGAATGTGGGGCTTTACTGGAAAACCTTTCCTACTCCCAGCCTGTGTCACAGAGAGAGTGCTCACACTGGAAATGTTCTGAAAGGTATGTATCATTGATTTTACCTTCTGTAGCAGTGAAAAGGTCAAAAAAAAGAGATTTTTCTCTTGTCTGAAGAATTTTAAGTTGGTAACTCTACTAAAGAAACAATCAGACCAGTTGTCAGAGGATAAGCTGGCATATCTTGGGTTGGTACTGGTAAATGATAAGTGAGAATACAACCCTTTCGACGACTTGTTGGAGCCACATATGAGGGTTACCCATGTTCCCCGACCATACTAGGAGAAGTGGCATAACCCGCGAATGGACAAAGATGAGGATTTTGTTGAATTGGCACATATCCCTACGCCAAACACTAGAGGCCCATGGCATAAGTTCTACTTTCTTTTGGCTATGGCCCAGGATAATGTCCCCATGGAGCACGACATGTACAACAGGTTAAAGAAGGATGAGGAATGGAGCGAGGAGAAAATAAAGGCTTTCTGGAAGTATCGCCAAGAAATTGCACAATTGGATGCTCCTTACAAAAAATTAAAGGATGACAAGGAATTTGAAAGGTGGTGGAAAGAAGGTCATCCTAGCCTGAGCTCTAGTATTAATAGGAGCGAAGAGAAGGAGGAATTCGAGGAGCAGGAGGAGGAAGCAACAACATCGACTTCCTCTACGCAAAGGGAGAAAGTGTCCAGACAACTCGCCTATGTGGCCATGAACATACGTTTTAATATATCAAGGGGCTCCGATACATTCACTTGGGCTGCTAAACTAGCCAAGCTATCACTTTAACAGACAGAGATGACTACCGAAACTGGTGAGATTCCACCTGTGAAATGGCAGCGTATTATCAGAGAGGGTTCACAAGAACCCGCCGGAAGAGGAGTACTCGCATCTAGTCAGAAACTGGAGGTTGCAGGGGAGTCTCTGACATTTCTAGAGATGCCAACAACTAGTCAACAGGTACAATTCACTCCTTGTTCTCTTGCATCTCATTCCTTGGTATCTACCCCTTCCTCACTGGCAATCCATGCCATAGGTCCTAGCCCTCTACCTTTTATTTTTAGTCTGACATAATTGGTTGGATTCGCCCAATTTTTGAAGGCCCCCCCGCTCATAATTACTCATTCGCGTATGCTTACGCCTATCGCTGCCACTCAGACCTTCCTCGCCTCGCTTTTAGAAAGTATTCCCCCTGTGAGTGCCCATTCTTTTTTTTCTATGATTACAGATCCTCTTCCATTACAACAAGCTAACACCCTATTAACAACTCCCCCTTCCCAGCCAATGAGCCTTACGACTGACTCCCTAGTCCAGTCATTACAAATGACTAGCCCTGCTATTGGTTCTCAAACCAAACTATGGAGCGTGCCTCAATTCTCTCCACAAACTATCACTCTCCAGAAGAAACAAATGCACATGCCTATGAAGGTTACTTATCTCTATGCCCTTCCTTCTGGTGCTCCTTTTGCAGGTGGACTAGTTTCGTCACCAGCCGAATTCATAGCCCACATAGATTGCGGAAAGGAGGCACACACGAATAGAATGAGGAAACACAAGGCAAATGATGACAGTGTTTCTACCAAGCCAAAAGTACATGCTCTTTACGATGAGGCCCAGCAAGAATTGAAGTTCGCAACCATGTACCCAAAGGTAAGCAAGCCTCGGGGAGAAATTATGCAACCAAAAGACTATGAGATATATGCAGTCGGACTCGACATGAAGGTAGCCCGACCGTATGATAAAGTTGAAATCATGGAGGAAATGCAACGGGTAGTCACTTCTGACTTCCTCAAAACTAGTCGCCAGTTAAAGAAAAAGATGAGTAGCTCAAGGCAGCTAGGGAAAGGGTTAGTTTTCTAGAGAGGAAGGAGAAATCCTTAGAGGCAAATATTGCCCACATGACTAAAAGGGAGCTGACAGCAGAGGGTGAGAAGAACAAGCTTCAAGGCAAAATTGTGAAGACTTAGGTTGTTGATCCTAGCATAATAAAAGAGCTACAAAGCAAGAACCAGAAAGTGGAGCAAAATCTACAACTGAAAGATGAAGAGCTAGAGCACCTCTACCTTGAGCATAGTCAAGGGATGGCATAGAAAAATGAAGAGCTGGAACACCAACAGGCTCAATTTGAGCAAAGAATACAAGAGAAAGATGTTGAATTTAAAGGCCTAAAGGCTTAAATAGAGGAAGAGCTCTGAGAGACAAAGGCTTCTCTAGATGAGCACTCAGCAAATCACTTCTGAGCCGAGAAGAATTAGAATAAAGAAATGAGAAACTCCGCGAAGCAGCTAGCGTCCGAGAAAAGGAAAATGACAAAATTGGCTGAGGCCATTATTTCAAGAGACGCGGAGATTACTTTGCTTAAAGCCTCTCTCCTACCTCTCCCTGCACAACCTGATATCATTCCGCTGGTTAGGCAATTATACATTTCTCACTGGGAGAAAATTAAAACCTTTTGCCTAACACTATAGCCTACCCTTTGATTTATCGACAAGGCATTAAGGTTCAACCAGGAGGCCCATGATACAATTAAACAGTTACCACGGTTCATCTTGGAGAGGGTTCCTGAGGCAAGGGATCTGATCACCAAGCTATACTCCATCTCTGATGAGAACCTTGTCGGAGCAGGTATTGAAGATCGGGACGTTGCTGCTCAAACGGCAAAAAAATTTATCCATTGCCACTCCACCTTCCAGTGCACTAAGGCAGCTGTGGCTATTCTAAGACACTAGATAGCATATAGGGATGTTTCTCTAATTTAGGCAGAATGGGACTGCCGTCCCCGTTCCTCGAGGATGGCTCTATTGCCACAACTACGCAGATTGTGGAAATTATTAAAGAGAAGGAAAATGACCCTGAGGCTTTCAAGAAGTTCAGCCATCCTCCCACGATAGCCAACATTGAGGTAGTCATTCATCTACTCTCACAGCTACTATTTCATATACAAGCAGGGGCCAGTTTACCCGATGTGGTGCCTCACAAAGAAACTATTGATCTCCGTGGAGCATAGGAGAATTCGCACAACATACTGAAGCCATCCGAAGATGAACGGTCACCTTTGCAGGTGGCTCTTTCCAATCTCTGACTCCATTAGCCCAATGGATAAGGCTCTGGTCTGCAGAACTAGAGAAATTTTGGGTTCTCCGTTCCTTAGTTGAAACGCCCCTGATAGTCACCAAAAGCTATTAAATAAATATTTGAGCAGCTCCTTTTGAGTTTCTTTTTTTTGTTATGGGTGCGCCGACCTATGCATCACCGATTTTGATCATTTTTTATCAAAATTTTGATCTGCCACTCTGCGCGTCTACTCTTCACAACTTCGGGTATCGGCATTCCTTTCGGATCCTAGGAAACTCCGCTGTGCTTCCATGTGTCACGGCTGCGAAAGGATTTTATTTCTTGTTTCCTTAAGGCCTCATCGGGCTACGAAATGCTTCCATGAAGCCTTCATTCCTAAAAGGTGCTAGCGGGCCCCATAGTTTCTAACCGCAATGGACTCTTGCTACGTGGCAACCGTTCACAAATCTTTCAACGTGGGGATGAAATAGCAACCGCAGGCAACGAAATACTACCACGCGTCTTTTATGCCCAGTTGATGGAGCATTCCCTCCATTGTGATAAGGTTCTCAGCCCATTTGACACGTGTTGCATTTTCGCAAATCCTCTGCAATGATGGGAGAAAGGTTCATGTGGGCAGTAAAAGGCTGCCATGTAACTAGCGGCGGATCTGTTATGCGGGCGATGAGCTAGATGAACCAAATAATGCTATTGGTTGCTGCTTGTCATAATCATTCGCAACAAAGGATGACACTTGTCTGATCAAGCCTGGCTAGGACCACCGCCATCATTACAGAGGATGCACCCATGCCCAGGATGACTAGATGTTGTGTTCCGGCTCGATACTATTGTAACGGCCTTGGGAATATTCTGGTTCAGGCATCATTGCAGAAAATTGCGAGATCTTTTCTATAACTGTTCTCTGAAGTGGTGGGAGGTTTTGCTGCTATATATACTTTTTCTGTTGATGAGAAAGTCGGGAACTGGAGAAAAACACACTAGTTTTAGAAAAAGACACCAGGCCTCTATTACTGTTTTATTTAATTGCAAAGCTCTCAGACTGTTCCAATTGTTCAGTCTTTCTATTTTTCATGCTTTTGATTAAACTGTGAACTATGTTTTATATTGTCTTAACACTTCATTTGAAGAACTTCTATATATGTTGGATGCAAGTTTGCTTACCTAGATCATGTCTAATGACTCTTCTTAGTAGTAAGAATGTATGCAATGTTATTCTATATCAATAAATGAATTGTCTATGCTATAATCTTAAGTCTCTGATGTTTTGGAACACAACAAAACCATTCAGGCCCTTAAATCTATGATTTATCGTGCCCATCATCAAATCTTAGTGCATCGCCTTAGGTTAGACTTTACTTTATTATATTTGCTTCCTTTTCCCTTTCCAAACCCCATTATAGAAGAAGTCGACTTCTCTAAAAATCTGGAGATTACTCAGTTTAGTGCAAAAGGTCCCCCTTAAACTGAGTTTTCCATAAGACTCTGTTACCTCGTCAAATTTTGGCATCAACAGTCTATTCACTGGCTAAGCAAAGGCAGTACAACAGATTATTTGTGGCACCTAATGAGGAGCCAAACCAAATATTGAAGGCCTATGACCAATATCCCCAGCTACAATTTAGAAACTTCAAGGAGTACTGTAGGGTGAATGACACCTTCATCGGCCACATCATCAGTCTGGGTATGTGCAAGATCATCATGGAAAAAATAGGCCCTTAAGTGGCAAAAAAATTAGAAAAATCAGAGTTAGGAAACTTGACGTAAATATTTGAATAAGTTATCTATATTATTTCAAAAATATGTAAGAATATAATCTGTAGAAAATTGAATGTAGTTTCTAAACTACTAGGTTTGTTTAAAAAAAATAGAAATCTATTTGGTGAAAATTTGAAATTTCAATGTAGTAGTACTTAAATTTTAGGGAAAAAATAAGAAGTAGGTGTCTGTCTGACCACCCTAACCACAATAAAATGATAATATTTTTTTATAATATTTTAAATATAAGTAGAGGACTCATGTTAGATGTGATGCATATTTTTTTGTAATTTTTTTCCAAGTAAATAATTAATTATGAATTTTTTATTACAACTTTTAAAAAATATAAAAAACTCATATGTTTGACCACCTTAACTTGGTCAAAACTTCATGAAATTCAATTTTACTTTTTTTAATCCTATAGTATATGAAGCATAGAATGTGACGCATGTTTTGGATTCAAAAATGTGATACCGTTTGAAAGCTATAGATGTTTTTCAATTTGTCTATCAATCAAGACTTTTGTCATAATTTGAATAGAAAATGAATAATAATTACTTATTAAATCCAAATTAAAGCATAATTTATATTGGTGGAAAGCTGAGAATATCTTTTAAAACTCTTTTCATTTCATCAATTTTGGGTAAAAAAAAAGTCGTCAGCCACATACCTATCATATTGCCACTTTTTGGCCCATCATGATCCTGCACATACCCAGCTACTAGGAAGAGATTTTGAGAGAAGGGTCTCACACAGCGCACAGAAATTCTTGAAACAATACGCCTTCATGTTCATATAGTTCCCCAAATTCACATATATTCATGCCCAGGGTTTCACAGAAAGGTCGAATAAGCTGCCCTGGTACCCCAATGACCGGATTATATTGTTAGAACTTTCCTAGCAGTTACAACATATACATTTAGTCCTTAGCAGTAAACACTTGGCAGGGATCCCTTATCCCTTAGCCTTCGGTCAAGGGATGTATAAATTGCAAACTTCCCAGTGTGTTAGGAATTCTCCAAAGGAATTTGCAGAGTACCATTTTCGTTAGCACACTGCTCACCCACCGATGGACCCATATGGGTATATAAGAAAGGAACTGGGACTAGGGTATGCCCACCTACATCATGTTGAAGATTTATGGGTGGATTGTGAAGATGACAAGTAGGTGCATGTAAGGCATTACATGCGGATGACCGCATACTTTGTAAGAAGGGTGTAGTTGTTTCCCATACCAGATTAGGTTGAGGAGGATGAGAGCACCGTCATGGACCCCAGGTACACCGCAGTCGCTAATTTTCTGCTACCAATAATAGACTGGGATGAACAAGAGATCGATGACATCAACATTGTAACTAAACCAATCATGGATCGAACCAAAGAATGGATTGATGGACAAATAGCCTGATTAAAGCAACAAGGGGTTGTCCTGACGTATGGAGGGTTCAAGAGTGAGCCTAGTGCCACGAAAGATGTCACCGCTACAACTTCAATAGGCAGGACATCCAAATCTCTTTCGATCACAAGATCGAAGAAGAGGAAAGGGATTGAAGCAGAGTAGTCTCCAGACCCCAAATTTTATTCAAGGAAAGACTCAAGAGACTCACCTTCTAAGAGGCCCAAATGGACAGGAAGTGTCGTGGAGCAACCAACAATTCAGGAAGATCCCATTCAAGAGGGTGAGGAAGGGCAGACAGATCAACCAAGACCTCCTCCAACTCTCCTTGTCTCTGCCACCCTTCCACCTATTTCCCAGGCCATGGTCGCTACATCCCCACCTGCAGTAGACATCTCAGTCCATATCGCCTCCTCTCCCTCGATAGGGCCCATAATAACGATTAACTCTTCCTCCACCGCAACTACTCTACCCTCCTCCACCGCCATGTCACCTACTACATCACTCCCATTGGTAGCAATGACAACACCAATGCCCGCACTAGCATTACTGGAGGCTTTCTTGCAGCACATGCAGAATGTCCCCTCCAAAATTTCTCAAATCTTTATGGATCCCACCATCCAAGCTACCGTAGCACAGGTTCTCACCAGTGCTACGCCTTCACAACCTCGAACGGGACTGCCAACAATGGAAACCACAATGTTAATCTCCAAAGAATGGGAGAGGCGAGAGAAAGAAGCCTCGAAGGAAATGGAGGAGGAAGCCGATCAGTACCATGATCACCCAGAGTATGAACACCAGAAAATTGACAGGGTGGTCTATGAGGAAGAAGGAATTGGATCCTCTGAAAGTGGAGACGAGGAGGAGGGTACAGGTGGTAGAACTATTGTACAGACCTTCAATGATGATCTCAAGGAGGAAATGGCCAGATAATTGAAGCACGATGAAGAGGAGGAAGAGAGGGCACCGCCTAGAGAAGAAGGGAAAGAAGGTGACAAGGCAGCAGAAAATATGGAGCTTCCTATAGGGGAACAACAGGAGGATGTGTCATCTCCTCATAGAGAAGAAGGAAGCATGGGAGAAGACAAGATAGAGGAGCATGTACACAAGGATGAACAAACTAAGGAAGGAAAGGGGAAAGCAATTGAGATAGAAGAAAGCCCATGAAAGAAATTTCCTACTAAGCCTCTTGTCAAGTGTCGCATGTTCATCCAAGACTCCGATGAGGAAGAAGGAGACAAAACTGAAATGGAGGAAAGGGTTCCCACGGGTGAGAAAATAGAGATCCAAACAAGGGAAGGTGAGGGTGACTGAGAATCGCCCAAGGGAAAATCCACTATGCCTGAATGGCTAGAGAAGCAGCTTGAAAAGGAGGCTCCTGCCCTGAAGGATCCAAGGGAAAGGCTAGAAGCTATCCTAGCCCAAGCACATATCTCAACCAAGAAAGAGAAGAAGCCCAAAGTTAAATCCAAGGTAACAATGGATGCTTCTGGTCCTGAACTGTACAAATAGCAACGTCAGTGGTAGGCCAAGAGGGAGTAAGCTATAATGTCTCCACCATTAACTTGGGGACTACTACCAGAGAGCAAATGGTGGAGCATCTCGAGGAGTCTGTGGCTACAGTGGTGCACCTAATACAACAAGACAAGGTCTCGAAAGATGAGCTCAAAGCATAGGTGGCTGCCTTGAAAGATTACATTCAACAATGGTCTTCAGTTGAAGACATTCCTACCACGTTTGCTTCTCCACCCCAACTACTATCCAAGGAACAGATTGACAAACTGGAAAAGAGAAAGAACTTGGATAAAACTACAAAGAGCTGGTTTCGACAGGTTCTATATGTCAGGAACACGGGTATCAGTCGGGCTCTTCAAACAACCAACAAGTTCTTGGATTTACAGTAGTCCCTTGAGAACACAAGAAGGCTCTGCACTGACTTCCCTGCAAGTTATGAGTCCACCTATCCAAAGATTGAGGCTATCCTCCGACTGCCAAGCACGACATGGGAAAACAAGCTCGCATTCAAAAGGGACGACCATTGGCTAGTGTATGCGTGGAAGCGGGACTTTGATAACATAAGAGAAAGGTTAGAGTAGATAATGGATAAAGTGGATCCAGATATCAAATGGGTCAAAGAAATTAGGGAGGATTGCACCTGATATGTGAAGCTAATGATGGGATATGACATGCCCGCGGTACAAATTGATCCGGAAAAGATAAAACCTTATTTCCAGAAGAAGATGGAGGACGGGATGTCAGATGACATAACAACATATTTCATGAGTTTTTCCGCCTGTGCCTTCGCCTAGTTAGAGCTATTCAGAGATCACACCACCAAATATGATGAAGACTGGAAGAGGTTTGAAGACAACTCCAAGGAATGGAGTTATCAAGTATTGCGGTCCAAGATTATAGAAGTCGACAAGCTCAACTATTAATCTTGAAATTCATGGAGTATGCAGCTTTGAAGAAGTAGGAGCGCGACCCTATTGTCAGTGAAAAGTTTCTGGAGGAATAGCTACAGCAGAAAGAGCAATCAACAAAAGACAAAATGCTACAGTGTTGTCACTAGATGACAAAATAGGGATGAGGAAAAAACTTTATTTTAAATTGTAATATATTTGGGGGGTAGGTAGAACCCTAGTTTATAGTGAATCTTTCCCACCAAAAAAGATTGAATCTTGGCCATTCATTCTAATTTTTGGGCACTATAAATAGAGGGTCTCCTCTCATTTCCAAAGAGAGTTGAGTTGTTGTAAAGACATGCTGCTGGAATTTCTAATGAAAATACATTGACTTGGTACATTTTTTGAGTTCTTCACATGTTTCATGATTCAACCTCCATTGTTAGATACTTTATTTAGATTTACATTGTTGTTTTAAGTTAGATTTAAATTTTTTGAGTAGATTTTATAAATTTTGTTATGTAGTTATGAAAATTTTTGTTGTGTAGATGCCTTCCTAGCCCATACTTTTTGTTGTTGGCTACTATAAATAGCTGTGCAAAGTTATTATGGGCTTGAATTCAAAGTTGCTCCACACTTTTATCTTTGTTCATGCATGTATATGATGAATGAATGGTGAAATACCTATAGGCCTTAGAAGATAACACAAATTTCATAAGACTGTGAATTTTCTAGTTAAGTGAAATTTTGTTTGAAGGAAGTTGTCCATGGTAGAACTCCATGATTACTGTTCATAGTTAGTGGCAGATCTAAGAACCTTCCCTCTTCCCTTCTCTTTTCCCATTTTTTTTAAAAACATCCTATGCTAAGGTTCATTGCACATTGTAAAGCCAAAACTTGAAGAAAACATTGAATTTTTAGACTACTGTCCGAACCAACAACAAAATGCACCTTGACTCCCATCCTAGAAACTTCAGATTTTAATATCCACTCTGCATCCAGCTATGTAAGTCTACCCTATGATTACCAGAAAAATCACATCAAACATCAACTGATGAGTTCCATGCAAGTCATGACCTGACACCCGAGAGACCTTGGGGAGATTTTCAGCAACTTGTTGTTGGAGATTTCCTTTCAAGAGAGGTAGTGCACATACACATTTCCTCTGTTGAGAAAGTGTGCGAAAACACCCATCAATAGTGAGTTATTTTCTTTCTAAGGAGATGAGGAGGAAGATATCCATCACTTCCAAGGAAGCTCTAAATGTTCATGGAAGACCTAAGGAAAAAGGAAATAAGAATGAGAAGAATGACAAATCTAAGTCCAAGGGGAGATCTAAATCTCCTGGAAAGTCCAAAGTTATTTTCTGGAACTGTGGTAAGCCTGGGCATGTTCATAAGGAATGCAAAAAAGAAAAGAAGAAGAAAAAGAAGAAAGTTGATTATGATTCTGAGTTCGAGAAGGAAGATGGTGACACATTCATTATAGCTTTGGCAACTCGTGCAGGTAATGATGCATGGTTAATTGACTTAGGTGCATCTTTCCATATGACCTTTAATATAGATTGGTTTTCTAAATATGAAGAATTTAATGGCAGTAAGGTGTACTTGGGTGATGATTCTCATTTAGATATTGTTGGTCGTGGTAAAGTTAAAATCAGGTTTCTTGATGGTAGAATAAAAAGGATTAATGGTGTGTTACATATCCCTTGATTAATAGAAAATCTATTATCTGTAAGCAAAGTAATAGATGTAGGTGTGCATGTAGTATTTTCTGATGCAAGATGCAAGATGGTTAGAGGTGTTATGGTGATTGCTAGAAGTATCAAATATGACACATTCTATAAGCTTGATGCATGCACTGTTAAGTGCAATAGTTCTATGAAAAGAAAGTTTGTGTAAGAAGGGTTTCACCTTCAACAGATGGTCATGGATTTTGGGTACCCAAGGGTGCTCTTTCTTCTGAAACAAAGTTACCTGCAAAGAAAACTATGTTATGGCACCAGAGACTTGGCCACATTGGAGAAAAGGGTCTAAGGACCTTGAAAAATAAAAACCTTGTTGAAGGTTCTTCTAATTGTAATCTTGAATTCTATTTCTATGAGCATTGAATTTATGGAAAACAAAACTGAGTTCAATTTTACTCGAGCTCTCATAAATCTTGTTATGTATTGGATCTTATTCATTCTGATGTATTTGGTCTTGTAGATGTTCCTTTGATTGGTAAATCCACAAACTATGTTTCATTTATTGATGATTATAGTAGAAGGGCATGGGTATATTTTCTAAAGATTAAATTTGAAGTTTTGAGTCATTTTAAAGAATTTAAAGCAATGGTTGAGTTGTAGATTGGAAAGAAAATAAAATGTTTGAGGACCAATGATTGAGGTTAATTTTTCTCTAATGATTTTGATATATTGTTTAAAGATTGAAGTATTCATAGATAGAAGACAACTCCATATTCTCCACAACAGAATGGAGTTGCAGAAAGAATGACCAAGACACTGATGGAGAAGGCTAGGAGTATGTTGAGTGGTGCTAGCCTAGAACAAAGGTTTTGGGTTGAAGTTGTTGCCACTGTCTGTTACTTGATTAACAGGTCACCCACATCAACTCTTATTGATAAGACACCTATAGAGGCATGGTCGGGTTGCAATCCTTCATTAAGACATCTTAGAGTTTTTGGTTGCAAGGCATATGCACATGTACCAAAGGAGAAGCGAACAAAGTTGGAGAACAAGGTTGTGAAATGTATCTTCATCAAATACAATTATGGTGTGAAAGGATACAAGCTTTGGGAAAATATTGCACAAAAGGTAATATATAGTAGAAGTGTTATTTTTAGAGAAAATATGCCTTCTTCTATTACATTGCAGCCAGAACAAAGTAAACAGGAAGATGCGATTCAATTTCCTTTTACACCTAAGAAAGTTGAATCAAGGCCCAAGGATAGACACGAAGTTGAGGAGAGCTCATCTAGCTTTGGATCTTCAGAAGAGGAGGAAGAACCTCCAACTCAACTTGTTCATACATCCACAAGACATAAACAACCACCTAAAAGGTATTTTCCTGATGATTGGAGATGTATTTTTTCTTTGAATTCATACTAACATGGATGAACCCAAATCTGTAGAAGAGGCACTAGGTATGAATGATGTAGAATCTTGGAAGACTTTTATGGATTAAGAAATGACATCTTTGAAAAATAATGATACATGGGATCTTGTACCATTGCCTGAAGAATGAAAACCTACTGGTTTTAAATGGGTGTTCAAGAAAAATATAGGGTCAGATGGAGGTATTGAGAATTATACAACAAGGTTGGTTGTGAAGGGTTACTCTCAAGTAGAGGGTGTTGATTATGGTGAGATATTCTCTCCTATTGCAAAAATTACATCCATTAGATTTTTGCTTTCTATTGTTGCTGCTTATGATTTAGAGGTTGAGCAAATGAATGTGAAAACTGCTTTCCTTCATGGTGATTTGGAGGAGGATATTTATATGACACAACTAGAGCACTACGTGGTGAAAGGTAAAAGGAAGTTGGTTTGTAAATTGAAGAAATCTTTGTATGGCCTAAAAAGAGTCCTAGGATATGGTACCAAAAATTTGATACATATGTGTTGAGTTTGGGATTTGAGCATTATAAATCAAATCATTGTGTTTATTATAAAACTGATGGTTTTCATTTCCTATTTATTACATTATATGTTGATGATATGTTATTTATTGGTAGAGGGAAAGGTATGATTTCAGAACTAAAATCTCAACTTGCTACTAAATTTGAAATGAAAGATCTTGGTGCAGCTAAACACATTCTTGGGATGGAAATTAAAAGAGATAGAGTGAACAGAAAGCTATGGCTTGGCCAAAGTAAGTATGTCAACTCAATTTTACACAGGTTCGATATGTAGGATAGTATACCATTGTGTGTTCCTATTTTAGTTGGAACAAAGTTATCTATTTTAGATCGTCCAACATATCCATCAGAGATGGAAGACATGAGTAGAGTTCCTTACTAGAGTGTTGTTGGAAGTTTGATGTATGTTATGGTTTGTATTAGACTAGACATTTCCCAAGCAGTGTGAGTTCTTTCTAGATATATGTCTAATCCTGGTAGAGTTCCTTGGGATGTAGATAAAAGAGTCTTCAAATATTTGTAGGGTACCTCATATTATTCCTTGTGTTATCATAGTAATATGACTAAAGAAAATATTTCCCTTGATATTCATGGTTATGTGGATTCAAACTGGGCAGGTGATGTTGATAGCAGAAAATCCATCAGTGCTTATGTGTTTACTTTATTTGGTGGTGCAATTAGTTGGATGAGTAAGCAACAAGTTGTGGTTGCTTTTTCCACTACTGAGGCAAAGTATATGATAGCTACTCATGCTTGTCAAGAAGCCATTTGAATTAAGAGACTGTGTTCAAATATTGGAATAAAATAAGGTGTAGTGACAATTTATTGTGATAGTCAGAGTGTGACATGTCTAGCCAAGAACTCAACATTTCATGCCAGGACCAAGCATGTTTGATGTACAATATCATTTTTTCAGAGATATGGTCGAAGATGATGTCCAGGGTGAAGCTAGTTAAGGTAGAGACTTTGATGAATGTTGTTGATTCTTTAACTAAGCCTATGAGAATAGAGAAGTTTAGATGGTGTTCAAATACTATGGGCCTTTCGGCTCCTAGCAATTAAAGAGATGATGTTTACACCCTCACGTTGCACTTGCAAGGTGTTCAACAAGTGGGAGATTTTTTGGGAAAATGTATCTCAAGCTTGCAATTATATATGATTTATTTTTGATAGGATGTATATATATTTATATATTTCCTAGTTACATTGATAGGTGTATACAATGGCAGCAAGGAGAAAAATGTGAGCGTATTAACTTTTTCAAGAAACTTCCAGAATGGCCGACATACATTGAATAATGATATATTGTAAAGCTAGACCATTCATTATTAGGTTTTAGATCTAATGGTGAATTTTTTTTGGCCTGTATTTCCTTAGAATGTAACTCTATTTTATGAGGGTGTTGTATTACGATTGCAGTAGAGAGAAGATGGTGATGTATTCTGAGAGTTTAATAGTGGTCATGTTGTCTCTTGATCTCTAAGTGGTGATACTTCTATAAGAAGCTTTCTCTACAAGTATATTGTAATCTTTCTGATTGTTGAATAATATATTGGGTGGCTTTTGGAGTGTGTTGTTTTTCTCCTAAAAGGATTTTCCCCACATAAATCACTATGTCGTGGTATGCATGATATTTGTGTTAATTTTCTGTTTAAATTTTTGTAACTATTAAAGATATGTAAAGTTTTGCATTATTCTCCTCTCAAGATTAGTGTAGGAAGTTTTTTTGGTACCTTAGCTTCCTTACAAGATCAACTGGATATGGATTACAAATTGAAAAAGGCATTGTATGGATTAAAGCAAGTTCCCATAGCTTGGTATGCAAGATTGGATAGATATTTGATACAACAAAGATTCAATAAATGCACTGCAACCATTAATCTTTACTTCAAAATTGAGGAAGATAAAATCCTAATAGTAGTTGTGTATGTGGATGATATTATTTTTGGAGGCAATGAAGCTATATTTAAGAAATTTGTAAAAGAGATGCAAAAAGAGTTTGAGATGTCAATGTTTGGGGAGATGAATTTCTTCCTTGGGCTACAAATCAATCAAATAGATAAAGGCATTTTCATTTCATAGTCAAAGTATGTCAAAGAGATGTCGAAGAATTTTGGAATGGAAGAATCCAAACCGGTATGTAATCCTATGGTGATTGGTGGCAAACTGAGCAAGGATGATGAATCACCTAAGGTTGATCAGAGAAAGTATAGATCTATGATTGATGGATTACTATATGTAACTGCCACTAGATCATATATCATGGATGCAGTTTGTCTTATGGCTATATTTCAATAAAATCCTAAAGAGACACATGCTGGAGCAATAAAGAGGATATTCAGATATTTAAAAGGAACTCTAGATTATATCTTGTGGTATGCTAAGGATATTTATTTCACATTAAGTTCTTATACAGATGCATATTGGTCCATTTGTATTGATGAAAGGAAAAGTACCACTGGTGGTGCATTCTTTCTTGGATGTAGATTGGTGTCATGGTTAACTAAGAAACAAGTTTTAGTTTATTTATCCACTGTAGAGGATGTGTATATTATAGTAGCATCTTGTTGCACACAAGTTTTATGGATGAGACAGACATTGAAGGATACCAAAGTAATGTATGATGAGATTATTTATATCTTCTATGACAATACAAGTGCAATTAATATTTCAAATAATTCAATGATGCATTCAAGGACAATGTATATATCAATCAGGTATCACTTTTTAAGAGAGAAGGTTATGGAGAATGAGGTGAAGCTTGAATATGTACCCACAAAGGATCAAATTGTTGACATATTCACTAAGGCTCTCCCTAAGGATACTTTTGAGTATCTTCAAGAGAAGTTGGGGGGTTTTCCCCTCCTTTAAACTAGATGCATATGGAGATGCATCAATCCAGTGGATCTATGGATTCATTTCTTGTCTGGACTAATGTTGGTGGCTACCTCTCAAGGGGAGTAAGTAGTGTCATGTGTTGTCATTGTGCAGAGTTGTTGATTTGATTGAGTGTACTCCTAAGGGGGAGTATTCAAAGAAATAAAAGGAAAATAATGTGAAGTTGCAAGTATCTTGGTTCAGTGTCAAAGAGGGAGAACAATGCAAAAAACTTTATCCATTTCCATTAATTTCAAAGGGGGAGAAAGAATCATGTGAAAAAATTTATTTACACAAGGGAAGAGAAAGTAAAAGAAAATAACAATAGAGTATGTTCAAAGTTTTTGTGTCTTTGATGGATTTTATGTGTTGTCATCAATGACAAAGGGGGATATTGTTGCAAGTATGAAGGTGTTGTCATTGACATCAACAAGTTGGTGTTATCATTGATGTTAACATCGTATTGAGGAAGTGTTGTGAGTACATGGAGCTATCTTTATGTTGTAGTGTCTGGAGATGTGTCGGAATAAATTAATTTGCTAAGATGGTGTCTCTGGTACTTGGTTTCCAAGTGCTTTTGAGAAAAAATGATAAATAGAGAAAATAATGTTGTGTAAGTATTCAAAACATGCTTCGAAATGTGCTCCACATTTCTTTTGTGTTGATGTTGTGCATGTGAAAATCGGATATGTTGTTTAGGGTTGTCAGCAGTTGCTATATCAAGAGCTTGGGTTTCTGGATCGTTGTGCAAAGTGAGATATGTTCATCAATGTGTGAACTAGGTTTTTAGTGTGTTTGTTGTGGTCTGGCATAAATGTAATTTCTCTACATTTCTCCACAGTTTAGTTTATGGTTATGTAGATCTGGGAAGTTACTTATGTTGATTATATCTTTCATAATTCAAGTCTTCTCTTGATTTGGTGTAGTACAATGTCTGTTTCATGTGTCAATATGTGCATGAGATTAATTGGATGTTGTGGGTTGGCATATTTCTATGATGCAAGTTTGGATGAATTCTTTGTTGGATCTCAGGCGGTTCATGGATTGTTCTAGATCATGTAAAATATATTTGTGTGGTTCGTGTGTCATCTTGATCAAGTGGGAAGCATGTACTTAATAGCTTTATGGTGTTTAGCATTGGTAGTGGTTGGCCTGGTGTTAACACTACATGCAAAGCCATTTTGAAGTTTTTGGAAGTGTGTTGAGGTGTGTTAGGACATATTTGGGTCCTAACTAAGGATTTATATGGGTCACCTTCATTCATCCACCATGGGAATGTTTGGTTGCTGACCTAATTTAAAATTGTAAAAGTAAAGGATGTGCTGCCGACCTTGGATAAGGTTTTCAAGGTTGAGGATGATATAAATGAGAGTGGTATTGTTG
Organism: Sequoia sempervirens; assembly: GCA_007258455.2. Classification (NCBI taxonomy): domain Eukaryota; kingdom Viridiplantae; phylum Streptophyta; class Pinopsida; order Cupressales; family Cupressaceae; genus Sequoia; species Sequoia sempervirens. Next base: position 76,335,585 of record VDFB02047397.1, on the reverse strand, counting down.
GAAGATCTTAAGATAGATGTGAGTGTTGAATGTGGTGTGAATTGCAGTATTGTAGATTTGAATTTGAGCAGAGTAGTATGACAAGGGTTGGACTTCTAAAGGAAATGAGCTGAAGGTGTACTCAATCTTTCAAACAAGGTTGCAAGAGTGTTGGATTAATTATGGTGGATTCCTTGTTACATTGAAATAGTGTTCTCTATGTAACATTTTTCTCCTATCTTCTTTTCATACTCTAGGCAGTGAGCTTTGGTTCAAGCCCTATTAGATAGTGTGTCCTATTTTGGCAGTGATCCCTTGTACCAATTTTGCAATTACTTATATTGTGAGGTAATCCTCATTGTCGCTTTTCCCTCATTGGGTTTTCCACATAAATCTAGTATTCTCTTGTGTATGGTGTTTTTGTTTCAATTTCTATTATCTTCATTTCATGAAATTAATCATTATAATAGAATGAGGGTTTAATGAATGTTTTTGGATCTAATTACTATTGAGGGTTTTTGATGCTTTAATTGGATACAATTGATTCACCCCCCTCCCCCCCTCAGTTGTTTTGTTCATTCAACATTGGTTTCACCTTCATATCCATGGATTGATCATTTTCCCTATATCTCTTATAGTGTTAAATGTACACATGTGATCTCTAGTGTTCTTGCATCTACTCTACTTTTCTTCTCTACTATAAAGAATCATAATATATAGAAATTTTTTAGACGGTTGTCAATATGTCATGATGGCATATGTTCTCCTAGATCTCAACCACTAGAAAACTTGTGTGAATGATTGAGGTCTACAAGAACTTACCATGCAAATGCTTTAATAGATTATTGTGATGCAAAACTATGTTTTTCTATGTATTTTGATCAAAATTATGCTATCTTGCTTCTTTTGTAAATGTGGATAATGTTGAATGTCATCCCATGGTCAAAGAAAATATAATTAAATTCCTTTTAATACAAGGATGCGATATTAAACTATGCAAATATGTATTTGGTTAGCACTAAGTGGAATAGGCCATAGCAGAAGCTAGCTAATAATTGAATTTAAATTTTGAAGTCAAGGGTCAAATGTTTAGTTCTAGGTTAATCCCATGTCCACAGAAATCACTCAAGACGAGTAAACAATTAAATTAAATGGATAACTTGTTGGTTTAATCAAAGCATCACTTGATAATTAATTAATTATTAGGTCCCTTATTACTATAATTACTTAAACTAAACTTAGGAGTGATTTTTTATTATTAGATTGGGCTATTTATAGGTTAATTTGTCTTGTTGCATGAGATGACGACACATGTCTCAATATAATCAAACCCTCATCTAGGGTTTGTTTTTTTTCCTTTTATAAAGATTCTCATTCATTGTAATTATTCATTTTGATTAATTCATTGCACAATCAATTACTTTTTGGATCATCTCTTCTCAATTTTACATGAGTATGTCAATGGTTTTTTCTCTTCAAATGTGATAGGTGTTTTTGTTGTAGGTGAATATATCAAAATGTGTGACTATGTAAATAAGGTGGTGGGCATAGATGGATAGGGAGCTTAAATAGTTGGTATGTTGTAATTTCAACTTGAATCAACATAAAACTAACTAATAGCTCAAACACTTGAATCATACATACACATATTGATTCGTCAAGTCATTACACTCTAAGATTAAGATTACAAGATCAAAACTCTGTTAATTTTTTAGTATTGATTGTTTACCTAAAATATATGTAAAATTAAATCATTTTAATATATAAATATATTAAACTATTCTCTTATAAATAAGACAAAGTAATTAAAATTTCATGTAAATATAAAATAACCACCATGACATTGTTATATTTATTGTTATTTTTTTAAAATATTACAACTATAACAAAACTATGGGCGTGGGACCTCTTCCCACTTTCTCTAATCAAAACTGTAACAAAAATTTAGTATAGATAACAATTTTATATATTCTAACGGATCACGCCATACTTTTTTGTCCGCATCATGAAGTCATAGCTGCATGTGAGTGACTAGACAGGACAACTTGACTATCAAAATCACGGAAACTAAATTACAATTCATTTATGTTTTGTGAAGTTTTACCATTGGCAAGCTAATTATTTGTCCTTGTTCCTATCTACTCCCTATCAATGTGCCGATTGTAGGAAGTAGCTACAACCACGTATCTTAGCCATACCCTGTTATTGTCACCTACCAACATGAATTAGACTGCAACTGTATTCTGCAGAACTGAAAGACTCCGCAGAATTTTTAATGGTGTCTTCCGGTTTGATTGAAATCAGGGCGTCCCTTATCTGTGTTACAACGTCACTTACTGTTGGTCTTTTGCATGCTTCGCTCTGAATGCATTTTATTGACAGAAACAATACATCATAGAAGGATTTCAAATCATTTTCGGATAGACGCAGCCTTTTATCTAGGATGCCTGTCAATTGAGGGGCAGATTCTTCATTCGCCTCCACATAAAGCATGACCTGTTAGATTAAAATGATTGCACGGATGATTAGTAAAATTCTATGAATGTGTAAAAGTTACAGGCAATTAAACCAGAAAAAGTATATAAAATCTAACCCATTTGACAAGGCTGAGTTCTTCTTCAGATCGTTCCACGTCTATCGATTTTCTGCCGCATATGAGTTCCAATAATACCACACCAAAGCTGTACACGTCACTACTCTCCGTTAACTTGCTCGTATGGAAATACCTTTTTATTGAGGAAAACAATGATGAGTTTCGGAGGATTATACTTCATGAATTTTGTAGAAATCTCAAACTCAAAGAAAATAGGCAGTTTGGGAGACAAATTTTAAAAGAAAACAAGTGATAGAATCTCCATCAAAACCATTCCGAAGCTATAAAAATATTTTCCAATGAATTGTATGTTTATAAACAGCATTGTAACTGTGATATTGCTATCAGGATTCAACTGTGTAATTTTACGAGTCAAACTCATTGATTCATGTTTCATGAATAGTGGTTCATATGAATCTATATCTCATGATAATGAATGGTCCACTTAGCACTCATTGCATCTAAGTGATGTTCACAGAGGTGAAGCATTGGACCTTCTCAGGAGGTCACCCATCTCAGCACTACTCCAGCTCAAACGTGCTTAACCATAGAGTTTTTCCTAATAACAATATCACAATTTGACATGCTGTAGAAAATACCTCCTACTTAACATTGTAACTGCTGGGTAAATCTACGTAGTAACCACAATATAAATTAAAACTGTAAAAGTATTAGGGAGTAAAACACTGACTCTGGGTCTAAGTATCCGACTGTTCCTTTTATGGTGGTAGTCACGTGAGACGCACTTTCATCCCCAATGATTCTTGAAAGCCCAAAATCTGCCAATTTTGCTCGCAGAGTGGAGTCCAGTAGGATATTTGAGCTCTTCACATCTCTGTGAATGATTTTTGGTGTGCATCTTACATGCAGGTATTCAAGTCCTTCAATAATTTGAACAAATGAAACTTTTATATAAGATTTTGTTGTCTCCGCTAAACGATGTAGAAAACGTCAATGCAAAATTCAAATCGAAATCCATATATTGGCTTTATGAAATTTTGTTTAACAGTGCTCATTCATTCCAAACTCTCTGGAGTAACTGATTTACATTACCCCTTTACAATACCTTCAGCTGCATCTAAAGCTACTCGAAGCCTAGTTTTCCAATCCAATGTAGAAGAGTCGGCCAAGGAACCTGCAGAATAAAGATGACTACGAGTGGATGAGTTAGACCAGTTAAGGGCTTAATCTATTTTAAAAAACCATCTGTGTGGGAAAAGCCCTTAATATGAGGCTCCTTTTAACTACTGGAAAATATAATCATCAGTTGGTCAAGCGGCTTGCACTCCATTTTCTTTATATCATAAAAAATGTGTATCTACTAACTCACCGTAGAGGTGGTCTTTAAGTGATCCGCAGGGCAGGTGTGCATAAACAAGCATAAGTTGTTTGAAGTCATTGCAGTAACCAAGCAAGGATACCAAGTTCTTGTGATTCAATCGAGACAGCAGATCGATCTGCTTATCAAACAAAGTTAAGCACGTCGACCACATAAAGCATAGCATGTCGACTCTTTACTTTTAGCCATTAATTTCACTAACTTAAAATCTAGGAAACAAATTTGAAAAAGATAACAGACTTTGGCATTACCTCGTTCAAGAACTCTGTTGCTCCTTCTTTTGATGAGGACGAGAGAAGCTTTACAGCCACATCTATACCATCCTCCAATTTACCAAAGTAGACGCTTCCAAAACCCCCTTCCCCAATTTTTTGGCTCAAATTCTGTGTAGCTCTCATCATCGCCTCTAGACTAAATGAACGAGTCTTTGCAAGGTTGGGTACAGTTACAGCGTCATCTTCAATTACCATACAAAGAATATATAGTTGGTATGAGTTTTCTATAGGTCACGAAGTTGTGTGCAAATTCGTAGATTCAACTGTATATGTTTCTGGATTAGAAAACATACCCAGTTGAATCCAAAAACTTGCACACAAAGAATATATATTTCAAATCAGTGAACATACAGATTTACAAAATATATATAAAGATATATTATTGGTTAGAGAAAGCCAAATAGAACTCCTTACTTTGATTAGCCTTTAAACTCTCCATTTGTTTTAGTTTCTTTGAGTTATGTCTTTTACGCCATGTACTAAACAATATCATTACTACTAAGGCGGCGACTACAACGCTAATAGTTGATTTAACAGCAGTCCTGACTTTATTACCCTTAGAATGGCACTTATCTTTACCCTTACAGAGATGGGGATTCCCGGAATAACTGCAGAAGAATGTTAAAACAGTATTATAAATACTAAAAATATTTTGCATTTTCCCCATGTAATGTGAAATTGACGAGTCTGATTTGCTTTGTATTAGAATTACCTGAGGTTCAATAGACGATTCTTCAACAGCCCTTCCGGAACAACTCCTCTGAAGTTATTGTTTTCTAAATTTCTGGGAGGGGTAGAAAAGATCACACAGCTCAAACACAAAAATTGACTCAATGTCACTTAGAGTAAATCAACTTCCAAACTTGTGCAAGGAAATGGAACTTACAGTTGTTCTAAGCTACTCAATTGTGACAAACAGTCTGGGATGATGCCTGTCAAGTAGTTGTTTTCTAGACGTCTGAAAATTGCAATCAAACTGTTAAATTAGCCGGAAAAGACGAATTACAAACCGTAGATAAGAACTCAAATATTATGAAACTACTGAAAGTCATCCGTGACAGAATTCGGCTCACATTATCTGCAATTTGGTCAAGCTACACAAGTCTGGCAATGTTCCTGATAAGTTGTTGTTCTGAAGAGAACTGTTAAACTCAAGAGTCAGCAAAATCATTGGAAAAATGCTTTGAAACAAAATTTTAATCAATTACTTTAAATTAGGAGCTCTCACATGCTTCTCAATTCAGTCATCTGGCTGATCTGTTGTGGCACAGTTGCAGACAGATTCCTCCCCGACAAATCGCTAATTGACAACTCATGATTATCAATTACATAATCTATGGTGGGAGTTCATCTACTCAAAAATTGATGAACCATAAAAAGACAAGTCCCTGCGTTAAGTCGACTTACATATTCAATATTCTCACGGGAAGGTCTTTACTGCATCTGATTCCAATCCATTCAATACCAAAGCAAGGATCCGATATCCAGCCTTTGATACCAAATGCTCTTTTAATTGATAAAAGCGCACTAACTGCAGCTTAACAACGTTCACGGCTCCGTTAGAGGAAATCATGGTTGCGAACTGAACCAGAAAAATGAATATATTAAAATATTACCATCTTCTGCATAAGTTTCTGGCTTGCTCTCCATTATTTTATAATACTCAACAGCGTTAATTAGAGGACCACGGCTAGACTTTGCTGGTTGGTCTATGGTTTCAAGAGATATTACTACTTCAGTTCCCTGTGTGTAGTTGTATGTGAATGGCAGCTCAATCGAATGATTTTGTAAAGCGTAGTCAATATAGCGAACTGTTTGTTCATTTACACTGACATTAAAATTCCTTGCCTCTGAACCATTGAGGGCCTCGACTTCTGCAAAATACAGTACAACTAAAGTTCTGGTGTTCTGTTGCTGAAGCAATAAACGCAACCGATTTATCGTTGCTTTGGCAATTACAGCTGTCTGCATTACAACAGTAGGAGGAAAGCTGGTGATATTGTTCTTATTCAAAACCATTCTGTTCGAATGTGCCTTTCGAATAAGAGTACTGTTGTATAGACCAGGCATGCTGTCTGAATTCCACAAGCGATCGAATCGGTCTTCAGGATACCTGATCAGGATTGAGAAATTTGAATCTCAAAATGTGATAGATTTTTACTTCAATTGTCTAAGATTTTTAATTCTGACAATATAAAAAGTTAGATCTGATGACTTATCTTATGAATTGATAATTTTCTATTCTTATTTTATTCGAATTTAATCAATTAATAATTATATTTTTTAATGTATTTATGCTGCTTCTGGATTCGATTGTGTGCAATGTTTTTCATCAACGTCAGGGATCACACTCCATGATCCATCATCAGGATAGTGTGATCCATCATCAGGACAGAGAACTGTAGGATGCAAAATGATGAGTTGCAGACCCAAATTGATTTAAGAAGAGGGAGGAGGAAGGCACAATACACGAGGAGACACAAAAAAATGGAAAAATAGAAAATAGAAAAATGATTAAGTAATAGAAAAAGAAGAAAAGGTGCATTTAAGATGGCAGAAAATAAATAACAAGAAGAATTGAGATAAATAGAGAAAAGAAGATAATTAAGACAAGAAACTAATATACATAAAAACAAGAGATAAATAATTATTTATATGAATATCTATATCTACATGTCAATATATTTACTGACCAAAGAACAATATGAAACTAATTAAAAAATTTAATGAGAGAAAGGGAAATTAGGGACAAGAATAATTAAAAACCACTTGAAGCAATTGATGAAAATAAATTACTATCTAAGATTTATCATAGAAATGCATGAAAAAATATAAGTAATGAAGAGATACAATCAAATAACACACACATATACATATATATACATACATACATATATACACATATATACATATATATATGTATGTATGTATATATATCCCTTGTTTGTTTTGATTGCTTCTTATATATATATATATATATGTATGTATGTATATATATCCCTTGTTTGTTTTGATTGCTTCTATATATATATATGTTTTGATTGCTTCTTATATATATATAACAAATGGCTACAAAGAGGATAACATAAAATAAAAATAGATTAAAAAAAAAAGAAGAAAACTCAAAGAAGTGCAAAAGCATGCTCAAAAAAGCTAAATATATAAATTTTAAGAATTTAACCTATTTTGAAAAAATGCAAAAGCCTATACAAATGTCGGAATAAAAATTAAATTCAAATAAAAAAGAAAAGGAGAATATGATAAGAACATGAAGATGCATATGAATAAGAAAAGGAGTAAGAATTTATGAATAATGATGAGTAAATGAATATGTGAAAAAGAATATGCAATAAACACAAGGACAAAAAACAATGCAAGACTATATGAAACTTTATATCTAAATTAATATGCAAAATAGTCAATGATAAAAGGAGAACTAACCAACTAAATAAATTGAAGCTAAAGAGAAAAGAAAGGGAGAAGATAAATATCAAGGATAAAAAAACAATTAATAAAAAGAGCAAAAAAGGGGAAATACAATGTTCAATTCACAAAAAAAAAGGGTAAAAATAGAAAAGAAAACCAAAGAGGAGAGAATAGAGGAGAAACAAAATTGAAAATGAAGGCGAACAAAGAAAGAATGAGGAGGAACAAAGAGGAGAGTAAAAAGAAGAAGAAGAAAGAAAAGAGAAAAAAAGAGAAAAATAGAAAACTAGAAAATATTGGAGCCCCAAGGACATAGGAGGGAGGAGGACGAGACCAAAAAAGGAAGGAAGAGGATACTAAGAAGGGCCACCAAATTAAAGGATAAGGATGAGGAACCGCTAGAGAAGAGGGGGCCACCATGAAGACAAAGGACGAGGGGGCAAAGGCGGAGCCAAGAGACATACAAGAGAAAAAAGAGTGGGGAATCCAGAGGAGGGAGGAAGGAGGGGGAGAGATGAACTAGGGCAAAAGGTCAAGGATGGGGTGATGGAGGCTTTTCAGGTTTCACAAAAGAGGTTGTCAAAAGATGCTTAAACTCCATCCTTCATCCCGATTAAGGTTGGTGGGATGGTTGTTGATTTCTATGGCTTCCTTAAGCTTCCTCTTGAAGAAGTTGTCTTCTTTCTATAAGATTTGAGTGTTTTCCAAATAAATATGATGTTTTGAAGATGACGAGAGCTCTGCTAGAGCTGATTTACTAACTATATTTTTTTTAAAAGAAAATCATTTCATCTTTCATCATTTTGTATATGCAAAAGTGAAAACATAATTTTTATAAATACTAGTTGGTGGATACGAGAAGATCCCTGTTCTTACAAAGATTGGTAATCTAATAAGCTTGCTTAAAAAGATAAATACCTGATGATGTCGGAGGATTGAGCACCTAAATCATATCTTAATATTGAACTCAACATTATTCCAGGCTTAACCTGGGCCTCATAGAGGCTGCCTGAAAGACTCCTCAACTCAATTGCAGACATGAAAGGATCGCTGCTGTCGGAAGTTCGAATCAAGCAAACATATAGGACGTCGCTAGAACTGGTGATGATACTTTCTCCGGTAAATTGTTGGCTTTCGGCAGATCGGATGGTTTGGGTCTTCTGAATAAGGAGGCCTTTTGTCTCCAGAGAAACATTAAAGCTGGGAAGCGTTTGGATTCCATTATAATTACCAAAAAGAAACCACAGGCGTAAGAGGTAAGTGGCATTAATGTCTAAAGGCAAGCTATAGCAAGATTTGTTTAGAGGCTTTGGAAAGTAGCGCAAAGACTGCAAGTGATATGGTATACTTGAGTTACTAACATTCGCTACCTCACCAACATCTATGTAATCACCATCCGAACTCCATGTCACATTTGTCAGAGAGTCGGTGTAATTATTTCCCCCGCCACAATCGATGCTCAAGAATCCTGCTTTACAACAAATGATAATTAATCAGAGGAGTGAAGGAATGAAGAGATGTTAAAATAAAATTTCTCCCTTTGTACTACCTGGCTGAGCAGAAACTGAGATAAGAAACATAAGGACATTGGTAATGAGGATAAGTAGACCTCTTCCTGTGAAAATTATTTTGTCCATCCGTTCGCAGAACAGTTGTGAAGCGGATGCTGACAAATAATACGAAAAACTCAATGGAAATTTATAAGCATATACTAAGTTTATGGCAGCTCACACTTGTGTTGGCAATTGGGGTTTGAATAGTCCGCCTCCGGACTTTTCCATATTCAATAGTCCGGCTCGCGTGCCTCAATGACACCTTTCTTCTCTAACATTATTCTAGATTTATGACCCCACTCTGACGGTACAATAGTAACATATACCAAATTCTAAGAGTGTGACTCCATGGGGCTGTTTAGCTTATTTTGGCTAGTAGCCACTGCTCAACATTTTAAGGAGCATTTTATGGAACTGGTGGCCCCATGAGTATATTTTTTCTCCTTATTTTTAAGGAGTCAATTTAAATTTTATTTTTTCAACTCTCAATAATATTTTGGGCAAATAAAAGTTGGAGGGAAAAATTGGAGGCAAATGTAAAAAGTGAGACAAAGAGATTTGTGAAGCCACATGGTATTTTTTTAACATGGAGCAGCTGCTTATTTTCAGCCCCCACATTTTTTCAGTCTATTTTCAATTTTTAACTCCACAAAAATAGAAGAAGATTCTAAATTATCCTATTTCCATAAATAATTTTTTTCATGGGGACATTTAACTACTTAGTTTTAAGAAAAAAATAGACTTAAGTAGGAGCATGGGGACAAAGTGTAAGTAGGATAGAGGGTCAAGTGCAGGGTCTAATAGTCGTGCGGATTATTCATATTAGTATCTGAATGAATTAATATTATATATCATATATATTGATTTCACATATTAATCAAAATATTATCAAATATGTGATCAATAGTTGTTCACTTCAAAATATATAATCCTCAAGTAAAAAAAAACATAAATACATTCATGAACAAGTGAAATGATTTTTTTTTTGTCTCAAATAAAATATCATAACTATCCACTATAATTGTGTCATTTATAAAATTAAATGTTCATTCAATAAAATAAGACACTCATTTAAACAAGTATTGTTATCATAGTGAAAAAATATTGTTCTTATGTGTACAACTATCGGGGTAGCAATGTACAAACATTGGAGTATTTCATATTAATAGTTTCTCCTATCATAAATATAAAAGGTGAGTACAATAAATACCATGTATTTTTTCATTAAATGTGAAGTGTTTTCAAAAAAAATTGGTGTTCAACTATTGGTCCATTTTCGTTTGATATAAGTTGTATTTTAAATAATTATGTGTTGTTTTTATAACAACAAATAGTTTTTTTCTATTCAACTATTGGTCCATTTGTGTTGATTATAAAAGTTAGAGATAACAAAAATTTATGGTTACCAATAGGTATTTGGTCCATTTAGGTTGCATATAAATTTTATTTTAAATAAAAATATAATATTCTACAAACAACAAATGATATTTTTTGTTCAACTACTAGGGGTACCATGATTAAGTTTCGGTCAAATTTTAATAATCAAGATTGTGGAGTAGACAAACAAGCACAAGATTTAAAATGAAATCAACCTAATTTATTAGATAGCCAGGGGTCTCCTTATAAAGGAGAAATATCCAACCATGAGGTGTTGAGGTGTTTCAACACCTCAACAGTATACAAACTAGCTAATGAAAATATCAGGAAAATATCAAGAACACAATACATACCATGCCTAAGTAGGCTTAGGTCAAGATATGTGTAGGAAAGCATTAAATACATCGACAATATCTGAATGAATTAATATTATATATCATATATATTGATTTCACATATTAATCAAAATATTATCAAATATGTGATCAATAGTTGTTCACTTCAAAATATATAATCCTCAAGTAAAAAAAAACATAAATACATTCATGAACAAGTGAAATGATTTTTTTTTTGTCTCAAATAAAATATCATAACTATCCACTATAATTGTGTCATTTATAAAATTAAATGTTCATTCAATAAAATAAGACACTCATTTAAACAAGTATTGTTATCATAGTGAAAAAATATTGTTCTTATGTGTACAACTATCGGGGTAGCAATGTACAAACATTGGAGTATTTCATATTAATAGTTTCTCCTATCATAAATATAAAAGGTGAGTACAATAAATACCATGTATTTTTTCATTAAATGTGAAGTGTTTTCAAAAAAAATTGGTGTTCAACTATTGGTCCATTTTCGTTTGATATAAGTTGTATTTTAAATAATTATGTGTTGTTTTTATAACAACAAATAGTTTTTTTCTATTCAACTATTGGTCCATTTGTGTTGATTATAAAAGTTAGAGATAACAAAAATTTATGGTTACCAATAGGTATTTGGTCCATTTAGGTTGCATATAAATTTTATTTTAAATAAAAATATAATATTCTACAAACAACAAATGATATTTTTTGTTCAACTACTAGGGGTACCATGATTAAGTTTCAGTCACTTTTTAAAAAGTCAAATTTTGGACACTTCTCAGTGGTAGGTTGCATGATGAGCCACACCTCCAAACCTTAGTTAAAGATAGATAAGAGACCAATCCACATTTAAAAAAAAAAACGAAGGTCCTACCATGCTGAAAAAGTTAGCACGCATGGCTCCTCTCCCCTACATTAATTCTAGATTATTTTATGATGTGGAATACTAAAATTAATTAATTTAATTCTCATCTCATTAGTTAATTAATATATTATCATTATTTAGTATCATCACTAATTAAATATGATTAATTATTGTTTTCTATTTTATTTTCAATTTATTCATTTAATTAAATATTATTTAATCAATTAATTAGACAAAAATTAATTATCTATATTTCAAATTAAAATTATATTTTTGTCTCATTAGTTAACTCCTTCCTTCATCAGTTAACTATATCTAATTTTGGAAACTTCATCAGCACTCATTAGCATTGAATGTAAACTTGTTCTTCACATTTATCGATTAATTACATTGAATAATTCATAATTCAATAAAGTTTATAAATACAATAATTCCTTCATCATTTTTATAACAATCACACTTAACGTAAGTACATTCTATCAAAATACTCCCTCAATCAAAAGATGTTATGTTGTATAGTCGCATCACCTCTAATTTCTGTTAAGCTTAACCCCTCTACTTTTTACAATCCCATGCTCAACCCTTGATCACATTGGCGACAATAGCCTAACCTTATTTGATTTTTTCTAAAAACCTCCTTGCAAAAAATTCATTATAACTTTTGTTATGCTAATCAATTTTTTGACCTTTTGTAGGCATCAAAAGATTTTTTCCAAACTAGATGCAATAGATTGATCCATTGCTTTGTATCACATACTAGAAATTAGGAAATTTTGTTCAAAATGAGTTCTTCTTTAATCTTCAAACATTGGGCATAAATTTATGTACAAACTCATTTTTTTTATCAATTTTGTAAAGACAATTTTATTTTTTGTATTTTCTTTTCTAACTATGTCTTTATCTTCAAACTACTATTTTGAAGAATTAAATTAAATCTACACACTTAAATATTAAATAAGATTAGCAAGTAACAAATTTGTTAGTTTAATACAGTAGGACTGAGGCTTAAACCTAGGCGTTCCTTGAAAACCCCAACCCCTGATTACTTTGGCAGGCTAAATGCTGCTGAGCCCACACCTTGATCTAATCAATTCATATGCTTCAATCGATGGTGGAGATATTCTGGTTTAGTTGCTCAGAAGTGAGCTTATCTACCTGTAATCCAGACATGTAATCAGTTTACTGCATTTAATAATTTAATTATATTACCGAGTGTTAAAAGAGTACTATGGGTAATATTTGTTTGGTTCCAGTATTTGTGATTGCACTTGAAAATTTAAGGATCCGTGTGACATTCAAATTATTATATGAATAAACAATATGTATATTACGAAATTAATTTTGTAAGGACACATACGCAAATAAAATGGGTGATTTAATGATATTATCTACAGATTTTTAGAAAAATTTAAATCTTTGTTATTTTTAATGTATTAGTTTATGCAAACTAGTTTATATATCTTAATATTAATCTATAATATACATTAAAAATATCATTATCATTTTCAAGGCGTTTTTTTTATTTAATAATACTATTTCGAAATTTATAAAAAAGAAAAAAATATGCAGTAGTTATTATATAAATAATATTAGTAAAATGTTATTATTATATAATTTTTAATATATTTAAACTAATATTTTAATATTATTATTTTTTAATATTATTGCATATAAACATTATTCTAATTATTTTTATATATACAATTTAATATTTTTATATTAAATTATTCTTATTGTTTTATTATTATTAATTTCATAATTATGGTATTATAATTGCTAAAATATTATTATTCTTTTATTTGTATTATTATTAATATCATTATTATATTTTTATTATGTTGAGAGTTCTAGTTAGGGTTAAGATTAGGGTGGGAGTTAAGGTTAGGGGTTATTTTTGGATTTGGGTTAGAGTTGGAGTTAGGGTTAGAGTTGGAGTCAGAGTTAGGTTTAGGAATATGGTTATGAGATTTAATGTAGGTAATCAATGAAAGATAAATATTTGAAGAATAATAAGAGTGTTGAGGTTAGGGATAGGGTTATGAGAGTAAATTTAGGTAATTATTGAGAGATAAATATTTGAATTGAATAGCAAGAGTGTTGATGTTATGACTAGGTTTTGGGGTTTGGTTAGGGTTAGAGTTAGGTAACGGTTATAGTTATGGTTTATGGCTTAGGGACTAGGGTTATGTTTAGTTTTATGGTTGGGATTATAGTTTGGTTTAGGGTTAGGCTTATGATAATTAAAGTTAGGTTAGAGTTACGATTAGGGTTAGGTTAGGGTTATGAATATAGTTTATGGTTAGGTTTAGAGTTAGGTAAGGGTTACGATTATGGTTTACAGCTTAGGGGTTAGGGTTAGGATTATTTTATGGTTGGGGTTAAAATTAGGTTTAGGATTAGGGTTGGGATTTAGAGTTCAGGGTTGACTATTAGTGTTAGTGTTAGGGTTGGGGTAATAGTTATGATTAGGGTTAGGTTTATGGCTTAGGGATTAGGATTATGTTTAGTTGTATGGTTGGGGTTACAATTTGGTTTAGGGTTAGGGTTATGATAATTAGAGTTAGGTTAGAGTTACGATTAGGGTTAGGTTAGGGTTACAAATATAGTTTATGGTTAGGTTTAGAGTTAGGTAAGGGTTACGATTATGGTTTATAGCTTAGGGGTTAGGGCTACGATTATTCTATGGTTGGGGTTAAAATTAGGCTTAGGATTAGGGTTAGGATTTAGAGTTCAAGGTTGACTATTAGTGTTAGTGTTAGGGTTGGGGTAACAGTTATGATTAGTGTTATGTTTATGGTTGGGCTTAGAGAGATTTAGGCTATGAGTTGAGATTAGAGATGGGATTGTGGTTATAATTTAAGGTTATGGTTAGAGATTTCATTAGGGTTAGGGTTATGATTATAATTTATAGTTAGGTTTAGGGAAAGGTTAGAGTTATGACTATGGTTCATTCTTTAATGTTTAAGGTTAGGTTTACAATTATGGTTAGTGTTATAGTTATGGTTAGGGTTAGGATAGGTTTAAGATTAGGATTATGGTATAGAATTTAGTGTTAGGGATAGGGTTAGGGTTAGGGTTAGGGTAAGGAGTGGAGGTAGAGTTAGGGTTGTTCGCCCTATGGTTGTTGTTGCACCAAAAGACCAACCTATTAATGTCCAATACAACTGTCAGAGTTAGTGGATCCACAAGAGACGATTAGTCCATGTCACGAATCTCGAGGGGAGCACTGACCATCTATCAACAATCTCCCCCTCACCATTGCCTAAGGGGAATCAAACCCAAAACCTTTGGATCTAATACCAATTGTTGGCCCCACAGTTGTTGTTGTACCAAAAGATAGACCTATTAATGCTCGATACAACCGCCAGAGTTAACGGATCCATGGGAGGTAGTTAGTCCATGTCACAAATCCTGAGGGGAGCGCTGACCATCTGTTAACAAGGGTTAGGGTGTGAGTTAGGGTTAGGTTTAGGATTGGATTGAATTGTTGACATTATGGCTTAGTGTTTAGGGTTAAGGATATATGTAGGCTTAGGTTTCAGGGTTAGTGTTAGGGTTAGGGTTGGTTTATGGAATCAAGTTAACTTTGGGGTTAAGTTTAGTCTTACGATTAGGGTGCAATTTAGGGTCAGGGTTAGGTTAGGGTTATAATATTATGGGTTATGTTTAGAGTAAGGATATGGTTAGGTTGTGGGTTTGGTTTAGGGTTAGGGTTTGGGTTACTATTTCAATTAGGTTTTATATGATTAGGGTTATGAGAAATAGGGGTACTTTAGGGTTACCATTATAGTTTTTGGTTAGGGTTATGATTAAGGTAGGCCTCCAATTAGGATTTAGGGTTAGAATAAGAGTTACAATTATATTTTTAGTTATTTTTGGGATTAGAGTTGGGAAAAGGATTAGGGATTAATAAACGTTAGGGCTTAATATGGGTTGGTATTTAATTAGCAATTTTTTTTAGTTTAATTCAAGTTACTATTCACTTATGGTTAGGGTTAGGGCTTAATTAGGTTAAAGGTTAAATGAAGGTTAGGATTATGGTTTGTCTTAAGGTTCAAATAGAGTTAAATTTTAATTAAGGTTATATATTGTAAGAGAGGGGGACCACCGCATGCAAGACCCCAGGTCACAGAGGGTCAAGACACAAGAGGCTTCCCTAACATACCTTAACTAAGTGTAATGTTAGGAAATGTGAGGTGAGAGTAACAAGGACTGTGAGGCCTCTCAGTTACTCTGCAGACCCGAAACACATGAAGGGGCTAGGTGAGCCAATTTTTAGGTCTAACACCATGACTTAGAAATCTCTCTATCCAAGGATGAAAGTGCGGTCTCTAGACATCAACGCAGTGCGCTGGCATCTCAAAAGTGTGATGGTGTCCATATGACCAGACAATAGTGAAGACGAGGTCAAACCAACAAAACTAGCTAACAACCCAGCTGACTAACTAAAGGACCAAAATGATATGATCAAATAAATGAAATACTCTCTAATATTATAAAGTAAATAACCAAGAGTAAAGAGAGGAAGGAGGATCTCACCAACGAATTCGTTCACTAGTTGATCCTCCGAGAAGCACGTACTCCTACACACAAAAAGAGAGGAGAATGTTGGGTGGCTGTATAGGGGTCTACCTCAGTCATACCCCTGTTTAGATGTTCCCACCTCCACAAACAACCTAGGACTAGGATAAAGGAAAGCAATACAATAAAGAGAAAAAGAGCACTAAAAAACAGTAAAGTGATAACTCAACCAAATAATAGAGGAGAGGAGAGAGAAGCTTACTACCTCCACCAAGAGCACTCAAGGTTGCTTGGGAAAGAAAATGAGAGGAACTCAAGCCTCTACTGCAATGGTGTGGTCCCAAACTTTCTCTACCGACATGATGGAGTGTTGCTTTGGCTGTAATGGAATGTAAGAATGTTGCTTGAAGCTTGAAGTGAGTGCAAAGAGTGTCAAGTTGAAGTGTGTAGATTTTAGAAGCTTGAAATGAATGTTTAAGGGGTGAATATGAAGAAAGAATGGAGAGAAACAACCATATTCATGTCATTCGGCTGAAGGGGGCATTACAACTTCACCTCCAATGAGAAGAGTAATGCCTCTGTAGGTTCAGCCGTAGGAATTTGTCAGGGAAGTAAGTGCGTCACATGGAGGTTTGCGTGCTGCATGGGTGTCCCCGACAGAAATGCCTCCACTGATGCTCAAAACAGGTGCCAAGTGGGATGCTAGCAGTGGGCTTAGGTGGAATTAAGCCTCTGAACTCAGTATTCTAAGGTGGATAAAGGAAAAAAGGGGATTTGCACGTTGTGTGCAAATTCACTCTTATACAATTTTCCCCCACTTTAGCGAGCGTGAATACTGATGAGTGCTCGGTAAAGTAGATCAAGAGAGATTAAGGTTAGAAATGTATACCTGAACCATCAAGGAAGCAGACTGTGATTTGGAGAACCTGAAGGTGCAGGAAAAGAAAAGGACTTCATAGCTGCTATAAACTATGAAGTTAGAAAAAAAAGCATCTTACAGGCCTACAGACCTGCAAGGAGGCAACCCCTAAGATCTCTCACATGAAGGAAGCCCTATGAAATAAGCGCCTTACAGGCCCATAGACCTGCAAGGAAGGTATTCTCCAAGATCTCTCACATGAAGGAAACAGAAGGAACCGGACTTCGCAAAGTCAAGAAGTGGTGACACGTCTACCTGCAAATAGAACATGTCAAAATTGGTGACAAATCTACCCACAGATAGAACATGTC
>VDFB02047397.1:76296133-76317959 GCA_007258455.2 Sequoia sempervirens | reverse complement strand
CTCTCTCTACCATATCTCTCCCTCTCTCCCTATTTCAAACATATCATTAGTCTATTGGTAATGGAGCCTTATTATCTTCTCGATTCAAAGATTTTGTTTTAGTTGCATCCCTATAAGTAGATGCATATTTGATTTGAAGCTATTATTTCTCCATTGAGACCTTTGTTGCACAAACAAAATCATTTTTTAAATAGCCTACCAATTGACCTCATGTATACTACACAAATGTATGTAAACAGTAAGCCAAAAAATTCCCTAATTAACCATCCCCACTTCTTCGGTGTACCCATTAAAACCAAGGTGTGATTGCTAGTATATAACTAAATGAATAAATTGAAAATAAAAGATAGAAAATAATTATTCATATTTAATTAATGATGATAATAAATAATGTTAATATAATAATTAATTAATGAGATAAACAATTATATAAATAAATTTTATGATATTGCTATTAGGATTCAATCGTGTAGTTTTATAGTCAAACTCATTGACCCATGTTTCATGAGTAGTGGTTCACAAGAAACCATCTCTCATGATACCTAATGCATGTTCCACTTAACACTCATTGCATTTAGGTGATGCTCAAAGGTGAAGCATTGGGTTTGGGAGGTCACCCATCCCAGTAGTACTTCAGCTCAAGCATACTTAACCACAAAATTTTCCAAGGTTAAACTTGCTTATCTTACAAGCCCATTTGTAAAAACTTCAACAAATATTGTATCTTATAAACCATTCATTGCATTAATTTTAAAATTACACATCATAAAATAATCCAGAATTAATGTACCTAGAATTTGGTATCTATTACTATTGTACTGTCCGAGCGGCGTCACAAATCTTGAAAGAATGCTGGAAAAAATGGTCTCATTGACGCATGCGAGCTGGACTATTGAATATGGAAAAGTCGAGAGGCAGACTATTCAAACCCCAAAGTTCTATGTAGCTTGCCAACACTTAGTGTGAGTTGCAATAAACTTTGGTATATTCTTCTAAATTTCCATCAACCTTTTCGGATTATTTGTCAGCATCTGCTAAGTTTTCTGCGAATGGATGGACAAAATAATTTTCCATCAACCTTTTCGTATTATTTGTCAGCATCCGCGTCACAATTGTTGACAAAATAATTTTCACAGGAAGAGGGCTACTTATCCTCATTCCGAATGTCCTTGTGTTTCTTATCTCAGTTTTCTTCTTCAATAAAAATTATAAGATATAAATATGAAATTATTATAGAGAAGTTTATAACTAGACACAATAAATTATTTAGGTTGAGATTAGTGTGGTAAATATAATATTTAATACATAAAATTAATAATAATATATAAATAAAATCATTTTTTAAATGACCTATCAATTGATCTCATGTATTACACAAATGTAAACAAAAAAATAAATCAATTTTTTTCAATGCTCCACGGGGACTTGCCCTGCCCTAGTACCCCCGTCCCCGTCCCGGTAACATTTTGGGGACTCAAGGACTCCTCACAAACTTCCACCCGTTGTTGCATCTAACGACGAATCAAACTTGAGCTCCATTTTTTATACTAACCTACCAGTTGCATCTAATGATTAGGGACAACCATATATTTTTTATGTTTTTGTCATTTTATAGTTGAAACTTGGAGCTTTTGGGCATTTTGTTATAACTCTTATTTAATATGTATGCACATTAACAGTGAAAGTATTTGAATTTTGTTAATTTGTTTGTCGATTCTCATGTGAAATTTCAATTCAAGTCCATTGTTACGTATTAATCTTCTACAATGTCTATGATGAATGCTTTATCAATGTTATGATATGCATATTTGAAATTTCTGTAGATCTAAAAAAAATTTCCTATTTTTTAATAGCCATCCCCTAAAAAATGACTCAAAAGTACCCCGTACGAGAAACACGTCCCACCGTACCTTGTCCTCATCCCCGAAACTTGGGGGAGCATAGATTTTTTTTCCAATTGACCTTCCACACCTCTTCGGACGTACCCATTGCACACCAAGATGCCATTGCTAGAAATTAATTAATGAAATAACAATTAAATAAATTGTTTTAATATTACACATCATAAAATAATCCAGTATTAGGTATCTGTTACTGTTGTACCGTCCAAGTGGGGTCATAAATCTAGAAGAATGCTGGAAAAAAAAGGTGTCATTGACGCATGCGAGGACTATTGAATATGGAAAAGTCGAGAGCCGGACTATTCAAACCCCAAAGTTCTATGTAGCTTGCCAACACTAAGTGTGAGTTGCTATAAACTTGGTATATGCTTTTAAATTTCCATCAAGTTTTTCGTATTATTTGTCAGCAGCCGCTTCACAACTGTTCTGCGAACGGATGGACAAAATATTTTTCACAGGAAGCGGTCTACTTACCTTCATTACGAATGTCCTCATGTTTCTTATCTCAGTTTCTGCTCAGCCAGGTAGTACAAAGGGAGAAATTTTATTTTAACATCTCCTCATTCCTTCACTCCTCTGATTAATTATCATTTGTTGTAAAGCAGGATTCTTGAGCATCGATTGTGGCGGGGGAAATAATTACACGGACTCTGTGACGAATGTGACATGGAGTTCGGATGGTGATTACATAGATGTTGGGGAGGTGGCGAATGTTAGGAACTCAAGTATACCATATCACTTGCAGTCTTTGCGCTACTTTCCAAAGCCTCTAAACAAATCTTGCTATAGCTTGCCTTTAGACATTAATGCCACTTACCTCTTACGCCTGTGGTTTCATTTTGATAATTATAATGGAATCCAAACGCTTCCCAGCTTTAATTTTTCTCTGGAGACAAAAGGCCTGCTTATTGAGAAGACCCAAACCATCCGATCTGCCGAAATCTCACAATTTACCAGAGAAAGGATCTTCACCAGTTCTAGCGACGTTCTGTATGTTTGCTTGATTCGAACTTCCGACAGCAGCGATCCTTTCATGTCTGCAATTGAGTTGAGGAGTCTTTCAGGCAGCCTCTATGAGGCCCAGGTTAAGCCTGGAATAATGTTGAGTTCAATATTAAGATATGATCTGGGTGCTGAATACTCCGACCTCATCAGGCATTTATCTTTTTAAGCAAGCTTATTAGATTATCAATCTTTGTAAGAACATGGATCTTCTCGTATTCACTATCTAGTATTTATAAAAATTATGTCTTCACTTTTGCATATACAAAATGATGAAAGATGAAATGATTTTTTTATTTTTCTAAATATAGTTATTCATTGATTAAATTCGGATAAAATAAGAATAGCAAATTGCTAATTCATAAGATAAGTCATCAGATTTAACTTTTTATATTGTCAAAATAAAAAATCTTAAACAATTGAAGTAAAAATCTATCACACTTTGAGATTCAAATTACTCAATCCTGATCAGGTACCCTAAAGACCGATTCGATCGCTTGTGGTTTTCAGACAGAATGTTAGGTCTATACAACAATATTCTTATTCGGAAGGCACATTCGAACAGAATGGTTTTGAATAAGAACAATATCACCAGCTTTCCTCCTACTATTGTAATGCAGACAGCTGCAATTGCCAAAACAACCATAAATCGGTTGCGTTTAACGATTCCGCAACAGAACACCAGAACTTTAGTTGTACTGTATTTTGCAGAAGTCGAGGCCCTTAATGGTTCAGAGGCAAGGAATTTTAATGTCATGGTAAATGAACAAATAGTTCGCTATATTGACTACGCCTTACAAAATCATTCGATTGAGCTGCCATTCACATACAACTACACACAGGGAACTGAAGTAGTAATATCTCTTGAAACCATAGACCAACCAGCAAAGTCTAGCCGTGGTCCTCTAATTAACGCTGTTGAGTATTATCAAATAATGGAGAGCAAGCCAGAAACTTATGCAGGAGATGGTAATATTTTAATATATTCATTTTTCTGGTTCAATTCGCAACCATGATTTCCTCTAACGGAGCCGTGAACGTTGTTAAGCTGCAGTTAGTGCGCTTTTATCAATTAAAAGAGCATTTGGTATCAAAGGCTGGATATCGGATCCTTGCTTTGGTATTGAATGGATTGGAATCAGGTGCAGTAAAGGCCTTCCCGTGAGAATATTGAATATGTAAGTTGACTTAACGAAGGGACTTGTCTTTTTATGGTTCATCAATTTTTGAGTAGATGAACTCCCACCATAGATTATGTAATTGATAATCGTGAGTTGTCAATTAGCGATTTGTCGGAGAGGAATCTGTCTGGAACTGTGCCACAACAGATCAGCCAGATGACTGAATTGAGAAGCATGTGAGAGCTCCTAATTTAAAGTAATTGATTAAAATTTTATTTCAAAGCATTTTTCCAATGATTTTGCTGACTCTTGTGTTTAACAGTTCTCTTCAGAACAACAACTTATCAGGAACATTGCCAGACTTGTGTAGCTTGACCAGATTGCAGATAATGTGAGCCCAATTCTGTCACGGATGACTTTCAGTAGTTTCATAATATTTGAGCTCTTATCTACGGTTTGTAATTCGTCTTTTCCGGCTAATTTAACAGTTTGATTGCAATTTTCAGACGTCTAGAAAACAACTACTTGACAGGCATCATCCCAGACTGTTTGTCACAACTGAGTAGCTTAGAACAACTGTAAGTTCCATTTCCTTGCACAAGTTTGGAAGTTGATTTACTCTAAGTGACATTGAGTCAATTTTTGTGTTTGAGCTGTGTGATCTTTTCTACCCCTCCCAGAAATTTAGAAAACAATAACTTCAGAGGAGTTATTCCGGAAGGGCTTTTGAAGAATCGTCTATTGAACCTCAGGTAATTCTAATACAAAGCAAATCAGACTCGTCAATTTCACAATACATGGGGAAAATCCAAAGATTTTTAGTATTTATAATACTGTTTTAACATTCTTCTGCAGTTATTCCGGGAATCCCCATCTCTGTGAGGGTAAAGATAAGTGCCATTCTAAGGGTAATAAAGTCGGGACTGTTGTTAAATCAACTATTGGCGTTGTAGTCGCCGCCTTAGTAGTAATGATATTGTTTAGTATATGGCGTAAAAGACATAACTCAAAGAAACAAAAACATATGGAGAGTTTAGAGGCTGATCAAAGTAAGGAGTTCTATTTGGCTTTCTCTACCAAATAATATATCTCATTATATATATTTTGTAAATCTGTATGTTCACTGATTTGAAATATATATTCTTTGTGTGTAAGTTTTTGGATAAAACTGGGTATGTTTTCTAATCCAGAAACATATACAATTGAATCTATGAATTTACACACAATTTTGTGACCCGTGGAAAACTCATACCAACTATATATTCCTTGTATGGTAATTGAAGATGACGCTGTAACTGTACCCAACCCTGCGAAGTCTCGTTCATTTAGTCTAGAGGAGATGATGAGAGCTACACAGAATTTGAGCCAAAAAATTGGGGAAGGGGCTTTTGGAAGCGTCTACTTTGGTAAATTGGAGGATGGTACAGATGTGGCTGTAAAGCTTCTCTCGTCCTCATCAAAACAAGGAGCAACAGAGTTCTTGAACGAGGTAATGCCAAAGTCTGTTATCTTTTTCAAATTTGTTTCCTAGATTTTAAGTTAGTGAAATTAATGGCTAAAAGTAAAGAGTCGACATGCTATGCTTTATGTGGTCGACGTGCTTAACTTTGTTTGATAAGCAGATCGATCTGCTGTCTCGATTGAATCACAAGAACTTGGTATCCTTGCTTGGTTACTGCAATGACTTCAAACAACTTATGCTTGTTTATGCACACCTGCCCTGCGGATCACTTAAAGACCACCTCTACGGTGAGTTAGTAGATACACATTTTTTATGATATAAAGAAAATGGAGTGCAAGCCGCTTGACCAACTGATGATTATATTTTCCAGTAGTTAAAAGGAGCCTCATATTAAGGGCTTTTCCCACACAGATGGTTTTTTAAAATAGATTAAGCCCTTAACTGGTCTAACTCATCCACTCGTAGTCATCTTTATTCTGCAGGTTCCTTGGCCGACTCTTCTACATTGGATTGGAAAACTAGGCTTCGAGTAGCTTTAGATGCAGCTGAAGGTATTGTAAAGGGGTAATGTAAATCAGTTACTCCAGAGAGTTTGGAATGAATGAGCACTGTTAAACAAAATTTCATAAAGCCAATATATGGATTTCGATTTGAATTTTGCATTGACGTTTTCTACATCGTTTAGCGGAGACAACAAAATCTTATATAAAAGTTTCATTTGTTCAAATTATTGAAGGACTTGAATACCTGCATGTAAGATGCACACCAAAAATCATTCACAGAGATGTGAAGAGCTCAAATATCCTACTGGACTCCACTCTGCGAGCAAAATTGGCAGATTTTGGGCTTTCAAGAATCATTGGGGATGAAAGTGCGTCTCACGTGACTACCACCATAAAAGGAACAGTCGGATACTTAGACCCAGAGTCAGTGTTTTACTCCCTAATACTTTTACAGTTTTAATTTATATTGTGGTTACTACGTAGATTTACCCAGCAGTTACAATGTTAAGTAGGAGGTATTTTCTACAGCATGTCAAATTGTGATATTGTTATTAGGAAAAACTCTATGGTTAAGCACGTTTGAGCTGGAGTAGTGCTGAGATGGGTGACCTCCTGAGAAGGTCCAATGCTTCACCTCTGTGAACATCACTTAGATGCAATGAGTGCTAAGTGGACCATTCATTATCATGAGATATAGATTCATATGAACCACTATTCATGAAACATGAATCAATGAGTTTGACTCGTAAAATTACACAGTTGAATCCTGATAGCAATATCACAGTTACAATGCTGTTTATAAACATACAATTCATTGGAAAATATTTTTATAGCTTCGGAATGGTTTTGATGGAGATTCTGTCACTTGTTTTCTTTTAAAATTTGTCTCCCAAACTGCCTATTTTCTTTGAGTTTGAGATTTCTACAAAATTCCTGAAGTATAATCCTCTGAAACTCATCATTGTTTTCCTCAATAAAAAGGTATTTCCATACGAGCAAGTTAACGGAGAGTAGTGACGTGTACAGCTTTGGTGTGGTATTATTGGAACTTATATGCGGCAGAAAATCGATAGACGTGGAACGATCTGAAGAAGAACTCAGCCTTGTCAAATGGGTTAGGTTTTATATACTTTTTCTGGTTTAATTGCCTGCAACTTTTACACATTGATAGAATTTTTCTAATCAACCGTGCAATCATTTTAATCTAACAGGTCATGCTTTATGTGGAGGCGAATGAAGAATCTGCCCCTCAATTGACAGACATCCTAGATAAAAGGCTGCGTCTATCCGAAAATGATTTGAAATCCTTCTATGATGTATTGTTTCTGTCAATAAAATGCGTTCAGAGTGAGGCACGCAAAAGACCAACAGTAAGTGACGTTGTAACACAGATAAGGGATGCCCTGATTTCAATCAAACCCGAAGACACCATTAAAAAATCTGCGGAGTCTTTCACTTCTGCAGAGCACAGTAGCAGTCTAATTTATGTTGGTAGGTGACAATAATAGGGTATGGCTAAGATATGTGGTTGTAGCTACTTCCTACAATCGGCACATTGATAGGGACTAGATAGGAACAGGGACAAATAATTAGCTTGCCAATGGTAAGACTTCAGAAAACATAAAAGAATTGTAATTTAGTTTCGGTGATTTTGATAGTCAAGTTGTCCTGTCTAGTCACTCACATGCAGCTATGACTTCATGATGCTGTTGGGAAATGTAATTTCTCCTTCAAATAAGATGTAAAAATATTAATTAAATTAGAAGTTTCTAGAGGTTCCAACTGGACTAGAGATTAGGAATAAAGTAAAATTTGGTAAAGTTCTAGAAGTTATATTTTAGATGTTTGTAGAAACATGTCGGCTATTTCTAGATGTTTCTTAAGCCCTCTATAATAGAGGCACCATGTAATGTTTTTGGATGAAGCAATTCAATACAAGTATTGGAACAACAGCTCATGTTTTATTTGTGTGTGTGTTTATTCATGAATTGCTGAATTTATATTTGCTTGTTAGTGTTGATCTGTGTCCATCCACCCCTATTAGAGTGGTATCAGAGCCAGGTTAAAAGAAAACAAGATTGTTGCAGATCGTAGCTTTTTGGAGAAGAGACAAAGCCACAGCTGTAAGTGAAGATCGTTGTTTTTAAAGCAGAGACAGATTTATAGATTGATGAAGCCACAGCCACAGCTATAAAACAAGAAATCAGAAGTCATTAATATCGCAGAAAGAGAGATTGCAAGCCGCAGCTGGAGCTGAGATCTACCACCTCAAAGGGAAAGGCCGAGATTATTAGGGAGGAAGCCGCATAAAACAAATGAAGGCAAGTTTGTGGTGAGAAAGCTACAGCCAAAGATCAGAAGCTAATAACTGTTGTTGCCAAAGAAAAGAGGTCAAAGGGTTGCTGATTTGCAGTGTTTTTGTTTGAAATGAAAGAGGTATGCTTGCTGTTGTAAAGAAAGCCATTAGTTGCTAAAGATTGGTATGAGCATTGGCTTGAGAATTTATGAAAGACTTTTTTCATTACAAAAAGGATTGTCATAGTAAATCTGTGTTGCCCTAGTTAGGGTTTGGTACATTTTTGTTGAAATTTTCAGATTACATAAGTTATGTTTACAGAAAAAGAATTGTGAGATAACATGTATCAAAAATTTGTTGGAAGTGATGATTTGTGAAGTTTGAAGAAATATTGCAACAAGGGTTTCAAAAGGTTATAGCGAGTTGAAGGAAATTGTGGAAGAGTGAAGGCAGGCGAAGATTGTAAAATTGAGGTAAGTTTATTTGTTTGATTCAATGGGAAAAGTTGATAGAGTAAAGAAAGAGAAAACAAAAGATTTAGAAGAAGAATTAATAAAGGTGAAGAAATAAAATACAAGTTTAAAATGTGAAAAGGTTTTTTTAGAAAAAGAATTGGAAAAATTAAGGAAAGAAATGGAAGCAGAAAAATGTAGCCTTTTAAATGTAATTAGTGATTCTAAAGAGGCAATCGAAGAGCTAGAGGATAGGTTAAAGTTTGTGGAACAAATACATAATTTGCAGGTGAATAAATCATCCAAACTTAAAGAGAAGAATAATGAGCTTGAAGAAAAGCTAAAATTGTTTGAGGAGATCAAGGAAAAGAATGAGGAATTGGAACAAAAAATGAAATTGGTTGATGATTTAGAAGAAAAGGCGAAGAAATTAGAAGAAGAGATTAGTTTATACAAAAATGAAATATCAAGATTGAATGAAGAGAATGAATGTTTGAAGGCAAGGAAATCCATATGTGATGTTTCTTGTGGTACAGATGATTTGAATTCGTGCATTGATAAATGTGTTTTTGCTGAAGAAATTTGTGATAAAAATTGTCAAAAAGATAATGTTGTTAGATGTAAAGGAAATGAAAAAAATGTTGGTTTAAAGATCATGGAAAGAATGGGATACAAAGGACAAGGACTAGGAAGGCATGATCAAGGGATGAGAGATCCAATTAAGCCAATAATGAGGCCAAAGCATGAAGGTCTTGGATATGTGACAGGTAAAGGAAATAATACAGGTATAACTAAATTTGTTAAAGAAATGGAATGTGTGCAATGTTGTCATTGTAACAGGAAAGGACATATGAAGGATAGATGTTGGGACTTACATCCTTGCAGTATTTGTGGTTTGAAGAGTCATTCTGAAAAGACATATTGGAACAGGCAGTGCAAGAAGGATTCTATGGAAGATTGTATAAAAATGGATTGTGGATGGGTTTACAGATCGAGTTGGTAGAAAATTACAGGTATGATCAAGAACTTGTTTAAGTATAAAAGTTCGCAAGTGAAAGTTGATGCCAATCAAGCAAGGTTTTCAAAAGGCATATTTGATAATAAGTTTGAAGATGATAGCAATCATGGAAAGGAAAGACATGAAAGAAGGTGGAAAGTTATAGATAGTGAGTTTGCAGAGAAGAAGACTTCTAGTTTGAAGTTATGAAAATTTGAAGTTTGAATGATTGCCGCAGCAGTGGGATGAGAGTTGAAAAGAGTTGAGGAAAGAGATCTGCAGATCGTAGAGATGGTTTGAAGTTTGAAGACTTGGACAAAGACAAAGGCATTGCCAAGTTTGAAGATATCAAGCAAAGAAAAGGATTTGCAAAGTCAGCAGTCAAGAGCAAGGAACTTTATGTAGCAGCATTTGAGGTCGAAATTAGGGGGGAGTGTTGGGAAATGTAATTTCTCCCTCAAATAAGATGTAAAAATATTAATTAAATTAGAAGTTTCTAGAGGTTCCAGCTGGACTAGAGATTAGGAATAAAGTAAACTTTGGTAAAGTTCTAGAAGTTATATTTTAGATGTTTGTAGAAACATGTCGGCTATTTCTAGATGTTTCTTAAGCCCTCTATAATAGAGGCACCATGTAATGTTTTTGGATGAAGCAATTCAATACAAGTATTGGAACAATAGCTCGTGTTTTATTTGTGTGTGTGCTTATTCATGAATTGCTGAATTTATATTTGCTTATTAGTGTTGATCTGTGTCCATCCACCCCTATTAGATGCGGACAAAAAAGTATGGTGTGATCCATTAGAATATAGAAAATTGTTATCTATACTAAATTTTTGTTATAGTTTTGATTAGAGAAGGTGGGAAGAGGTCCCACAACCATAGTTTTGTTATAGTTGTAATATTTACAAAAATAAACAATAAATATAACAATGTCATGGTGATTATTTTATATTTACATGAAATTTTAATTACTTTGTCTTATTTATAAGAGAATAGTTTAATATATTTATATATTAAAATGATTTAATTTTACATATATTTTAGGTAAACAACCAATATTCAAAAAATAATATAGAGTTTTGATCTTGTAATCTTAATCTTAGAGTGTAATGACTTGACGAATCAATATGTGTATGTATGATTGAAGTGTTTTAGCTATTAGTTAGTTTTATGTTGATTCAAGTTGAAATTACAACATACCAACTATTTAAGCTCCCTATGCATCTATTCCCACCACCTAATTTACATAGTCACACATTTTGATATATTCACCTACAACAAAAACACCTATCACATTTGAAGAGAAAAAACCATTGACATACTGAGGTAAAATTGAGAAGAGATGATCTAAAAAGTAACCGATTGTGCAATAAATTAATTAAAATGAATAATTACAATGAATGAGAATCTTTATAAAAGGAAAAAAACAAACCCTAGATGAGGGTTTGATTAGCTTGAGACATGTTTCGTCATCTCATGCAACAAGACAAATTAACCTATAAATAACCCAATCTAATAATAAAAAATAACTCCTAAGTTTAGTTTAAGTAACTAAAGTAATAAGGGACCTAATAATTAATTAATTATCAAGTGATGCTTTGATTAATCCAACAAGTTATCCATTTAATTTAATTGTTTACTTGTCTTGAGTGATTTCTATGGACATGGGGTTAACCTAGAACTAAACATTTGACCCTTGACTTCAAAATTTAAATTCAATTATTAGCTAGCTTCTGCTACGGCCTTTTCCACTTAGTGTTAACCAAATACATATTTGCATAGTTTAATACCACATCCTTGTATTTAAAGGAATTTAATTATATTTTCTTTGACCATGGGATAACATTCAACATTATCCACATTTACAAAAGAAGCAAGATAGCATCATTTTGATCAAAATACATAGAAAAACATAGTTTTGCATCACAATAATCTACTAAAGCATTTGCATGGTAAATTCTTGTTGACCTCAATCATTCACACAAGTTTTCTAGTGGTTGAGGTCTAGGAGAACATATGCCATCATGACATACATATTCCATCACGACATATTGACAACCGTTTAAAAAAATTTCTATATATTATGATTCTTTATAGTAGAGAAGAAAAGTAGAGTAGATGCAAGAACACTACATATCACATGTGTACATTTAACACTATAAGAGCTGTAGGGAAAATGATCAATCTATGGATATGAAGGTGAAACCAATGTTGAATGAACAAGACAATTGAGCGGGAGGGGGGTGAATCAGTTGTATCCAATTAAAGCATCAAAAACCCTCAATAGTAATTAGATCCACAAACATTCATTAAACCCTTATTCTATTATAATGATTAATTTCATGAAATGAAGATAATAGAAATTGAAACAACAACACCATACACAAGAGAACACTAGATTAATGTGGAAAACCCATTGAGGGAAAAACGACAATGAGGATTAGCTCACAGTATAAGTAATTGCAAAATTGGTACAAGGGATCACTGCCAAAATAGGACACGCTATCCAATATGGCTCGAACCATTCTCATTGCCTAGAATATGAAAAGAAGATAGAAGAGAAATGTTACATAGAGAACACTATCTCAATGTAACAAGGAATCCACCACAATTACTCCAACACTCTTGCAACCTTGTTTGAAAGATTGAGTACACCTTCAACTCATTGCCTTTAGAAGTCCAACACTTCAAGTTCATACTACTCTGCTCAAATTTAGATCTACACTACTAAAATTCACACCACATTCATCACTCACATCTATCTTAAGATCTTCCAACAATACCACTCTCATTTATATCATCCTCAACCTTGAAAACCTTATCCAAGGTCGGCAACACATCCTTTATTTTTACAATTTTAAATTAGGTCGGAAACCAAACATTCCCATGGTGGATGAATGAAGGTGACCCATATAAATCCTTAGTTAAGACCAACCCACAACATCCAATTAATCTCATGTGCATATTGACACATGAAACACACATTGTACTACACCAAATCAAGAGAAAACTTGAATTCTGAAAGATATAATCAACATAAGTAACTTCCTAGATCTGCATAACCAGAAACTAAACTGTGGATAAATGTGGAGAAAATACATTTCTTCTAGACCACAACAAACACACTAAAAACCTAGTTCACAGATTGGTGAACATATCTCACTTTGCACAATGATCCAAAAACCCAAACTCTTGATATAGAAACTATTGAAAACCCCAAACAAAATATCCGATTTGCACATGCACAACATCAACACAGAAGAAATGTGGAGCACATTTCAGAGCATGTTTTGAATACTTACACAACATTATTTTCTCTATTTATCATTTTTTCTCAAAAGAACTTGGAAACCAAGTACCAGAGAGACCATCTTAGCACATTAATTTATAATGACACATCTCTAGAAACTGTAACATAAAGATAAATCCATGTACTCACAACACTTCCTCAATACGAAGTTAACATCAATGACAACACCAACTTGTTGATGTCAATGACATCACCTTCATACTTTCAAAAATATCCCCCTCTGTCATTGATGACAACACATAAAATCCATCAAAGACACAAAAAATCTGAACATACTCTCTTATTATTTTCTTTTACTTTCTCTCCCCTTGTGTAGAAATTTTTTTCACACGATTCTTTCTCCCCCTTTGAAATTAATGGAAAAGGATAAAGTTTTTTGCATTGTTCTCGCCCTTTGACACTGAACCAAGATACTTGCAACTTCACATTATTTTCCTTTTATTGCTCTGAATACTCCCCCTTAGGAGCAGACCCAATCAAATCACCAACTCTACATGATGACAACACATGAGACTACTTACTCCCCTTGTGAGGTAGCCACCAACATTAGTCTAGACAATAAATGAATCCATAGATCCACTGGATTGACGCATCTCCATATGCATCTAGTTTAAAGGAGGGGAAATAATCCCTAAATTCTCTTGAAGATACTCAAAAGTATCCTTAGGAAGAGCCATAGAGAATACATCAGAAATTTGATCCTTTGTGGGTACATATTCAAGCTTCACCTCATTCTCCATAACCTTCTCTCTCAAAAAGTGATACCTGATTGATATATACTTTATCCTTGAATGCATCATTGAATTATTTAAAATATTAATTGCACTTGTATTGTCACATAAGATAGAAATAAGCTCATCATACATTACATTGATATCCTTCAATGTCAATCTCATCCATAAACATTGTGTGCAACAAGATGCTACTACAATATACACAGCCTCTATAGTGGATAAATAAATTGAAACTTGTTTCTTACTTAACCATGACACCAATCTACATCCAAGAAAGAATGCACCACCAGTGGTACTTTTCCTTTCATCAATACAAATGGACCAATATGCATCTGTGTAAGCACTTAATGTGAAATAAATATCCTTAGGATACCACAAGATATAATCTAGAGTTCCTTTTAAATATCTGAATATCCTCTTTATTGCTGCAACATGTGTCTCTTTAGGATTTTCTTGAAATATAGCCACAAGACAAACTACATCCATGATATATGATCTAGTGGCAATTACATATAGCAATCCATCAATCATAGATCTATATATGCTCTAATCAACCTTAGGTGATTCATCATCCTTGCTCAGTTTGCAATCAATCATCATAGGACTACATACCAGTTTGGAGTCTTCCATTCCAAACTTCTTCAACATCTCTTTGACATACTTTGACTGTGAAATGAAAATGCCTTTATCTATTTGATTGATTTGTAGCCCAAGGAAGAAATTCATCTCCCCAAACATTGACATCTCAAACTCTTTTTGCATCTCTTTTACAAATTTATTAAATATTGCTTCATTGCCTCCAAAAATAATATCATCCACATACACAACTACTATCAGGATTTTATCTTCCTCAATTTTGAAGTAAAGATTAATGGTTGCAGTGCATTTATTGAATCCTTGTTGTATCAAATATCTATCCAATCTTGCATACCAAGCTATGGGAGCTTGCTTTAATCCATACAATACCTTTTTCAATTTGTAATCCATATCCAATTGATCTTGTAAGGAAGCTAATGTACCAGAAAAACTTCCTACACTAATCTTGAGAGGAGAATAATGCAAAAATTTACATATCTTTAACAGTTACAAAAATTTAAACAAAAATAAACACAAATATCATGCATACCATGACACAGTGATTTACGTGGGGAAAATCCTTTCAAGAGAAAAACCCCACACTCCAAAAGCCGCCCAATATATTATTCAACAATCAAAAAGATTAAAATATACTTGTAGAGCAAGCTTCTTATAGGAGTATCACCACTTAGAGATCAAGAGACAAAATGACCACTATTAAACTCTTAGAATACATCACTGTCTTCTCTCTACTACAATCGTAATACAACGCCCTCATAAAATAGAGTTACGTTCTAGGGAAATATAGGCCAACAAAATATCCACCATTAGATCTAAAACCTAATAATGAATGGTCTATATTTACAATATATCATTATTTAATGTATGTTGGCCATTTTGGAAGTTTCTTGAAAAAGTTAACATGCTCACATTTTTCTCCTTGCTAGCATTGTATACACCTATCGGTGTAACTAGGAAATATATAAATATATATACATCCTATCAACAAAAAATCATATATAATTGGAAGTTTGAGACACATTTTCCTAAAAAATCTCCCACTTGTCAAACACCTTGCAAGAGCAACGCGAGGGTGTAAACATCATCTCTTTAATTGCTAAGAGCCGAAAGGCCCATAGTCTTTGAACACCATCTAAACTTCTGTATGCTCATAGGCTTAGTTAAAGAATCAACAACATTCATCAAAGTCTCTACCTTAACCAACTTCACCTATCATCTTCGACCATATCTCTAACAAAATGATATTGTACATCAATGTGCTTGGTCCTGGCATGAAATGTCGAGTTCTTGGCTAGAGATGTCACACTCTAACTATCACAATAAATTATCACTATACCTTATTTTATTCCAATATCTGAACATAGTCTCTTAAGTCAAATGGCTTCTTGACAAGCATGAGTAGCTGTCATATAATCTGCTTTAGTAGTGGACAAAGAAACCACAACTTGTCGCTTACTCATCCAACTAATTGCACCACCAAATAAAGTAAACATATAAGCACTAGTGGATCTTTTTCTATCAACATCACCTGCCTAGTTTGAATCCACATAACCATGAATATCAAGGGAAATCTTGTCTTTAGTCATATTACTATGATAACACAAGGAATAATATGAGGTACCCTGCAAATATTTGAAGACTCTTTTAACTGTATCCCAAGGAACTCTATCGAGATTAGACATATATCTAGAAAGAACTCACATTGCTTGGGAAATGTCTAGTCTAATACAAACCATAACATACATCAAACTTCCAACAACACTCTAGTAAGGAACTCTGCTCATGTCTTCCATCTCTGATGGAGATGTTGGACAATCTAAAATAGATAACTTTGTTCCAACTAGAATAGGAACACATAATGGTCTACAATCCTATATATCAAACCTATGTAAAATTGAGTTGACATACTTACTTTGGCCAAGCCATAGCTTTCTGTTCACTCTATCTCTTTTAATTTCCATCCCAAGAATGTGTTTAGCTACACCAAGATCTTTCATTTCAAATTTAGCAGCAAGTTGAGATTTTAGTTATGAAATCATATCTTTCCCTCTACCAATAAATAACATATCATCAACATATAATGTAATAAATAGGAAATGAAAACCATCAGTTTTATAATAAACACAATGATTTGATTTAGAATGCTCAAATCCCAAACTCAACACATACATGTATCAAATTTTTGGTACCACATCCTAGGACTCTTTTTAGGCCATAAAAATATTTCTTCAATTTACAAACCAACTTACTTTTACCTTTCACCACGTAGTGCTTTATTTGTGTCATATAAATATCCTCATCCAAATCACCATGAAGGAAAGCAGTTTTCACATCCATTTGCTCAACCTCTAAATCATAAGAAGCTACAATAGAAAGAAAAAATCTAATGGATGTCATTTTTGCAATAGGAAAGAATATCTCACCATAATCAACACCCTCTACTTGAGAGTAACCCTTCACAACCAACCTTGTTATATAATTCTCAATACCTCCATTTGGCCCAATATTTTTCTTTAACACCCATTTAAAACCAACAGGTTTTTGTCCTTCAAGCAATGGTACAAGATCCCATGTATCATTCTTTTTCAAAGATTTCATTTCTTCATCCATACCAATCTTCCAAGATTCTACATCATTCATACCTAGTGCCTCTTCTATAGATTTGGGTTCATCCATGTTAGTATTCAAAGAAAAAATACATCTCCAATCATTAGGAAAATAAATTTCAGGTGGTTGTCTATGTCTTGTGGACCTACAAACAAGTTGAGTTAGAGGTTCTTCCTCCTCTTCTGAAGATCCAAAGCTAGATGAGCTCTCCTCAACTTCTTGTTTATCCTTGGGCCTTGATTCAACTTTCTCAGGTGTATAAGGAAATTGAATCACATCTTCCTGTTTACTTTGTTCTGGCTGCAATGTAATAGAAGAAGGCATATTTTCTCTAAAAATAGCACTTCTACTATATATTACCTTTTGTGCAACAGGTTCCCAAGCTTGTATCCTTTCACACCATAATTATATCTGATGAAGATACATTTCACAACCTTGTTCTCCAACTTTGTTCACTTCTCCTTTGGTACATGATGTGCATATGCCTTGCAACCAAAAAATCTAAGATGTCTTAATGAAGGATTGCAACTTGACCATGCCTCTATAGGTGTCTTATCAATAGGAGTTGATGTGGGAGACCTGTTAATCAGGTAACAAGCAGTGGCAACAACTTCAACCCAAAACCTTTGTTCTAGGCTAGCACCACTCAACATACTCCTAACATTCTCCATCATTGTCAAGTGTTCATTCTTTCTGCAACTCCATTCTATTGTGGATAATACAAAGTTGTCTTTTATCTATGAATACCTCAATCAAGATTAAAAAATATATCAAAATCATTAGAGAAAAATTAACCTCAATTATCGGTCCTCAAACATTTTATTTTCTTTCCAATCTACAACTCAACCATTGCTTTAAATTCTTTAAAATGACTCAAAACTTCATATTTAATCTTTAGAAAATATACCCATGCCCTTCTACTATAATCATCAATAAATGAAACATAGTATGTGGATTTACCAATCAAAGGAAAATCTACAAGACAAAACACATCAGAATGAATAAGATCCAATACACAACAATATTTATAAGAACTCGAGTAAAATTGAGCGTGGTTTTCTTTTCCATAAATGCAATGCTCATAGAAATATAATTTAAGATTACAATCAGAAAAAACCTTCAACAAGGTTTTTATTTTTCAAGGTCCTTAGACCCTTTTCTCCAATGTGGCCAAGTCTCTGGTGCCATAACATAGTTTTCTCTGTAGGTAACTTTGTTTCAGAAGAAAGAGCACCCTTGGGTACCCAAAATACGTGACCATCTGCTAAAGGTGAAACCCTTACTTCTTCCACAAACTTGCTTTTCATAGAAGTACTATTGCACTTAACAGTGCATGCATCAAGCTTATAGAATGTGTCATATCTGATACCTCTAGCAATCACCATAGCACCTCTAACCATCTTGCATCTTACGTCAGAAAATACTACCTACACACCTGCATCTATTAGTTTGCTTACAAATAATAGATTTTCTGTTAATCAAGGGATATGTAACACACCATTAATCCTTTTTATTCTACCATCAAGAAACCTGATTTTAAATTTACCACTACCAACAATGTCTAAATGAGAATCATCACCCAAGTACAGTATCTTACCTCCATCAAATTCTTCATATTTAGAAAACCAATCTATATTAAAGGTCATATGGAAATATGCACCTGAGTCAATTAACCATGCATCACTACCTGCACTAGTTGTCAAAGTTGTAATGAATGTGTCACCATCTTCCTTCTCAAAATCATAATCAAGGTTTAAATAATTTTCTTCAAACCTTGGTTTGAGCGAACTAGTTTAAATGCACGGTGGACCCCATCCCACCAAAAAGACAATGAAAACTCCTTTTTGAAAGGGTTTCAAATGAATCAAGGTTCAAATGAACCCTGGTTCGAGCAAACTCCCCTTTTCCCACCTCCCTACTCTCTGGCAAAAAGAAAAGCCATAATTTTTTCCCTTCAAAGCTCAGGTTGAGGATGAAAATGGAAGAGACTTCACAAACCCAATTGGAATCAGGTAGTCCTTAGAACAAGCTATCCAATGACTATAATTTTAATATGTTTTGGTTTTATTATCTATTTGTTTTTTTTAGTTTTATTAAACATAGGTTTTTCACCAAAAAAGAAGCTCTTTATTTTACACATGTGGAAAAATAGAATATTATCAATTTTGTTTTTTGAAAAATATGAGTGCACCCGATATTGAAGTCCTTGATCTAACCAAGTGGAAGCACTAGATATCGGAGTTAAATATCTAAATTCGAAAGAATTAGAATTTTATCCTCCATAGGAAAAAAGTTATGCGTTATACAGTGAGCATCACTCCTTAAAAATGCTATTTTAAAAAAAAAACTAATTTTCAAGGGAGACGGAAAAAGAGGTGCAATATGATTCCAAAAATTTTGAAAAAAATATATTTAGAATCTAAAGAAAAAATCTCACAAAAGTCTAGTTTGCACCATCTTCAAATTCCTCATGGTTTAGCCGCTATAGGTGCCTGAAAGTGAAGATTTAGTTAGAAAAAATTATTTCGGTGTCTAGTTTGGCCAAAAATTATAAACCACTATTGTGGGATAACCCTGTTGTGTATATTCTTAACAAAGTTCAGACCAAAAGCAACAACACAAAGACTCCTTATGAGTTATGGTATGGCAAAATTCCTACTGTTAAGTACTTTAAGGAGTTTGGGAGAAAATGTTATATTAAAAGAGATGATGAGAATCTAGGAAAGTTTGATGCAAGATGTGATGAAGGTATCTTTATTGGATATTCAACCAAAAGAAAATCATATAGACACTACAATAAAAGATTGAGAAATATTGTTGAAAGTACAAATGTAAAAGTTGATCAAAAGATGGACAATGTAGTTGAAAAAAGTGAAAATGAACTAGATGAACTTGTTTGTGGACAAGAGGAAGAGAAGAATAAGGAAGAAGAAGAAAATATTAAAGAATCTCTAGAACCTGCTCCTCAGACTCCAAAATATGTATAGAAAAATCATCCGAAAGAATAGATAATTGGAGACAAAGGAAAAGGTGTAATGACAAGAAGAAAAGTGGCAGTAGCTGAGGTAAATTTGTGTCTAATTTCTAAGATAGAACCTAAAATGGTGTGTGAAGCTTGCAAAGATGAAAATTGGGTTAGAGCAATGAAGGAGGAATTACAATAGATAGAGAAGAATCAGACATGGGAGTTCGTTCCTAGATCGGTATACAAGAATATAATTGGTACAAAATGGGTATTCAGGAATAAGCTAAATGAGAAGGGTGAAGTAGTAAGAAATAAAGCAAGACTTGTGTGCAAAGTTTATTCACAGGTTGAAGGAATAGACTTTGAAGAGACATTTTCCCCGGTGGCAATAATGAAGGCTATTTGGATGTTTTTGGCATTTTCTTCTCACAAAGATTTCAAGGTGTTGGGACTGTAAAAATTTGATGTTTTTACATATGTTTTCACTCATAAATTTCCAGATTTGGTCCTACCATATGCTTTTTTCACCCATTTTTTCCATATTTGTTCCATTGAATCCATTGGGTCATGCATATTTTATATTCTGGTTCATATTGGCATAGGTCTCCCTCTGTCTCCCTGACCCACTTTGTTTCTCTGCTAATTCTTTCTGTTTTAGGTGTATCAGTGTAACTGCATTGTGGTCTCCCCGACCCGTTCTTCTTCTAGAAACATTTGTTGCCTATCGGCAAGATGTTTCTCTTGTCTCGGTGATTGAGTTTTCTTTTGCTGGCGGTTATCGGCATATGTCTTTGTGGTCGGGCTAACGTCTTACCGAAGTCATGTTGTTTCGGCGACAGGTGCATTGTGGGTCTCTTCGGCATATGTTATGGATTTCGGGGTGGTGTCTTACCAAATATCACTTGTTTCCTCGACTTTGTATTTTGGTGGTTCATCGGTACAAGTTGAGTGCCTTCGGTATAGTGTCACGGCGAGGTGAGTTTGTCTCACCGACGGTGCAAAAGGTTTTCTACCAAATGATTTTCGGTAGGAGTCTTTTTATGTCTCAGCGAAGATGAATATGACAATGATGTTGCATGGTGTAACCTTTTGGTTTCGGCGAGTGGTCTTAGTGAATACAATATGTCTCACCAACTTCACATGTGGGTTTCTTTTTGGCATGGCTATGGGTTATCAGTATCATGTCTTGGTGAACTCGGCGCATATGGAGGTGTTATACCGACTGGCGCATATGGAGGTGTTTCGGCCAAGCTAAGGGTTTTCGGCACGAGGTCTTGGCGAGTGACCTCCGGTCTCACTGATGGAAACATGTAGATCCTTGTCAGCATAGGTGTTGCCTTGTCTTGGCGATGCGGGGATAGCTGAAGACCTTCGGTGAAGCATTGAATAGTCTACAAGACGTCTCGCCGAAGATTGAAAGTTATGGCGACATTCATAGTGGGCACTCATCGGCAAGAAAATATTTAAGTCATGGGGACATTCAGAGTGGATAAGGATTTTTGGTAAAGCAATGTGGAGTCTACAAGAGGTCTTCTCGATATCATAGAGCTACAGCAATACGCAAAGGGAACTGGGGGATACTTCTTGGCTTCGGTGTGACCAACGGAATGTTATAGCGACATACAAAAGGCAACAATGCATATCGATAAAACATAATGTGATCTACGAGACATCTCCCTGACTTGGATAAGTCACAGCTAAAGCAAAATACAAGGGCAAAGTGATTAATGAGTGAATTGCCTTCGACATAGCTGCTGCGTTGTCTCGCCGACTATACACTAGTGAAAAATAGAATTTCAAAGTGCTGAGCTGACATGTTTCTACTTGGATGATCGTTGCTTGCCAACTCGATTTGAGACCGAATCTTGTGGAAGGCC
>VDFB02047397.1:76066209-76296033 GCA_007258455.2 Sequoia sempervirens | reverse complement strand
TTTCATAACAATGGTAATCAATCTAGACATGCTTTTACATGTAGTTTGAATGTTTCTAAACCTTTTTGAATGGGTTGTTGATTGAGGTGCATCTCAACATGTTACTTCACATAAAAAGTTTGTTTTTTAAATAACTTCACAAGTACTTTATTATTGGACTTGATCAACCCAATAATAGTGTACTTGTTTTACTCAATTATATTTGGAATATGGAAATGGGATATTCATGTAGTCATGAATGCATGAATATCGTCTTAAATGACTTATTTATACTTAATAATACTTCACTTCATAATACGCAGTTCCCATTATTCCATCACAATTTTTTTATATTATTTTTTATAACTTAAGGTGGCTTGATTTGTGGCTTTTGATCTATTATAATGTTTAAAACAAAGCTAGTGTTTCCTTCTCAACTACAATTATGTTGTTTTGAAAAAGGGAATTTGATATTTTATTGTGTCTCATTAATCTGATATTGTGCCTTATTGGTCAATTTGTCTTTTAGATGGATTTATTTCATCTATATATTTTTGAAAATTAAAAGCTCATTAGAGTATTTTCCTTCTCGATGGATTTATTCCATCTATATATGTTTTGCGAGTTAATCACTTTATCAAGTCTCAATGGAGCCTTTACATATATATTTTATGCGCTCGTCGCATTTGCAGTAATGTTGCATAGGGAGCTCTATCTATAATGAATCATATATTTTATCAAGTCTCATTGGAGTTTTTTTGGGGACCCATGGAAAATATTTCCATCCACTTTAATGGTATGCACTTACTTATTTATGATGAACTTAGATCTATTAATTGATGGGGATCAAGTTCTTGAAACTTTTATGTTTCAGTATTTTATTGAAGACAATATGGTTTTTATACCATTATTAGGACTTTTGATATTGAATTTTTTTTACTAAGGCACTATGGTTTTTTAAAAAAATCTTTAGGACTAATTTTCAAAGTCCTTTATTATTAATCTTGATACAATTTCCCTTTACAATACAACAAATGATGTAGTGAGAGGAAACCTAGATCTATTATTGCTATGTCTATATATTGACATTTTTTGGGCTATGCTTTCTTTCTATCTCAAGGTTTCATTAGAAGTAAAAATGATC
Organism: Sequoia sempervirens; assembly: GCA_007258455.2. Classification (NCBI taxonomy): domain Eukaryota; kingdom Viridiplantae; phylum Streptophyta; class Pinopsida; order Cupressales; family Cupressaceae; genus Sequoia; species Sequoia sempervirens. Next base: position 76,294,910 of record VDFB02047397.1, on the reverse strand, counting down.
CAAATTTATATATCAAGCATAGTGAAAATGATATTGTGATTTTTCTTTAAAGGGTTATACTGATTCAGATTTAGGAGGTAATCCCAATGATGGGAGATCCACTTGTGGTTATTGTTTCTTTGTTGGATCAGGTGCAATCTTATGGAATAGTAAGAAACAACAATCTACTTCTCCTTTTTCTATTGAAGTTGAATATAAAGGTTGTACAAATGCATCTAAAGAAGCATTATGGTTAAGAAGATTACTTGAAGACTTGGGTCTACCTCAAAAGGATCCTACTCCTTTATATTGTGATAATCAAAGTGCTATTGATTTGGCAAAGAATCCAATTTTTCATGCAAGGACCAAGCACATTCTCTTCAACATCACTTCATTAGAGAGAAAATTGAAGACAAGCAAATTTCTCTTTTGTATTGTAAAGGTGAAGATCAAGTTGCAGATATTCTCACCAAAGCTCTTTGTAAAGATAAATTTCGCTTTCATTGTAAAAATATTGGATTTCAACCCATTGAAGGGTTTGATGTAACCTCCCCAAGTAAAGCTTAAGGGGGGATGTTAGAAGATTAATCTTTACTTGGTAAAGGTTATTCTTTAATTGTAATTATTTATTAACTTGTAGGAATATCCCAAAGGAATCCCTACAAGTCTTTTTTCTTTTTGTCATCTCACACATGTGTGAGGATGGCTTATTTTTTTAATTCCTTTATTAAGGAATATTTGTAACCACCTCCTTAAGAGGTGACACTTTGCACACACATAGATGAATGGTGGCATTCATTGAGTTGGGAGTTACATTCTAACTCCTCCTTCTCACCTCTACTTATTGAGGTGCCTCTCCTCTCATTCTTTAACTTCAAGACAAGCAAGCAAGCTAAGCTGAAGCTTCTCTCTCTTTGTATTATTCTTTAGGCATTTTTCCTCCATTCATAATATTGGGGTTTTTTTCTTGTTTTTTCCCCTTAACAAATTCTTGTGTCTCTCTTTCTTTGGTGGTGCTTGGTTTGGCTACTTCAATCTATTTGGTAATCTCTTTCCTTCAAACAATTGCTCTTTATTAGTACTTTCCATTGCTCTTTTCTATTTCCTTTCAGTAATTTCTTTAGAAGTTTTCAATGTTGAGGACAAGGCATTAAAAAAACACTCAATTATTTAAATTCTTTTAATCATTTAGTCAACTTCATCTAGAAATTATTTGCTAACTACAATGATACATATTTCAAAATATAGCTTTTGTAAGGAAGCCAAATATTCATAAAATAATTTTGAAATACTACACATTGTTGTAGTGTGTGCAATTCAATTTGATAAAGAGAAAATAGGTCCCTTTCTCAACTGATCTTAATGAGAACTACACTAGGGTAAACCAATTCTATTTGAAGAAGAATATAATATATTACTAATATAATAGAAATAGCATATTATTCTAGTTGATTATAATATGTTTTAAATTTGGGAACTTATAATTTTCTAACAATTTTTTCTTTTAAATAAAAGTGGCAAAGCCACAAAAATTTTATTGATATAGAAGGGGTATGTGCAAGATCATGATGTACCAAAAAGTGGCAATATGATGGGTATTTATAGGGTATGTGGCTGACGACTTTCTTTTTACCCAAAATTGATGAAATGAAAAGGGTTTTTTAAGGAGATTCTTAGCTTTCCACCAATATAAATTATGCTTTACTTTGAATTTAATAAATAATAATTATTTATTTTCTATTTGAATTACGACTAAAGTGTTGATTGATAGGTTGATTGAAAAACATCTATAGCTTTCAAACGATATCACATTTTTTGAATCCAAAACTTGCATCACATTCTATCCTTTGTAATTGAGCAGCGAGCTCTAGGTAGTGGGCCTCAATGCAAGTGCATTCCCTATATTTCATTCTCTTATAATTTTAACAAGGAATAATCTTGTGGACTAACCTCCACCATAGTTTTCCCCTAACAGGGTTTCCACATAAAAAATATTGGTGTTATGTGTGTTTTTGATGTGTTGTTGATTCATGCTTTCATGGTTAATTATCAGATATAAGATTAAGGTTAATAAGTTGAATAAGTTTGAATTTTTGTGACAACAAATTCACCCCCCGTCCTCTTAGTTTTTTTCCCTTGTATTTCCAATAGTTCATGGCTCACTACCAAAGATACATATAATTTACATGACTATACTATTTATGTGAAATATTCCTCTAATAAGATACATGTAGAGTGAGGATAATCTCAATGATTTCAAAAAACCATTAAACCTATAGAAATAGGAACCATTCAACAATCCTAGAACAACAACATTCTTAGGATCTTGTAGCTTGAATGACTACATCATGTGGAACAAACTAAATTATATTTTCATTACTAGAATGATAACTATTATAAATATAAATAAGTTTAGAAAAATATCTACAACCAAGAAAACATCAATGATTCACCCATCTACCAATTGTATCCTTGTTGATCCAAAAACTAGAATGTTAGAAGAGTTTTCCTTTGCAATCTAACTATTACTAGCAAATTAAAGATTAAATATAGAAGATAATATAAAAGTTTCATGTGGTGAGAAGCATGTGAGTAAATTATCCAGTCATGCAATGATGACAGATGAAAAAATCATGCATGAAGGACTTGAACTTTACTTGTGGATGATAATTTTGTGAAAAAGACTATTTTTCCACTATATGACTTCCTATAAAGCTTTTAACCTTCTCCAACATCTTAATTCATTTTTTCCAATATTAATACAAAGTTTAAAGAGTCATATATCTTCCCCTTTTTCATGGAGGAGAACTTTCCAAAATTAAAAGAATTAGGTGAATGGGAGAGAGGTATGAATTCATGTTTTTATTCTATTTAACTTAAAGGGGTAATAGATACTTGAAGAATATTAGTCTTAGGAGTATTCCTATTTCTACGTTTTCCTTTGAATTACCAATCCACCAATACTTGAATCTTAGAGCTAGGAATTTCATCTAATTGAATAAGCTTTGTGTGTTCTCTAGTATGGCACTTAGAAAGAAACAAAAAAATTGGTGTGAAAGCCTAATCTATTTCTCAAGATATTAAAAAATGTATACTATTTTTATATTAAAATTATCTCATCATCCAACCTTGCAGACACACACACACAAAGTTCATTAACATGACATAATAACACATGAAGCATGAAATCATTGACACACCAAACATGGTCACACAAATCAAGAAGACTTATCCAAGCATAGGTCAAAGTAACCATTACAAGCTTAAAACATAAGTCTTGGTAGAAATGTAGAGCTTTTCAAGAATTTTGGTAACATTTTTGGGACTTTTAGAGCTTGAATGTAAATTTTAAGCCCTTACAAATTACATGTAGACCTTCAATCACAAAAACTTCAAAACTAGAAAATTAGAGTTCATGTGCAAGTTTGTAGCACCTACAATTTATATTTGGACCTTTGATCACTAAAAATAGAAATCATGACGAAATTTAGAAATTGCATGAAATTTTTTATTTTGTATAAATTATAAGCAAAGTTTCAATTCCAACAAATCTAACACTTGTAGAATTTTAGATCTCATGTACAAATTTTTTTCTCTTATAAAATGTACCTAAGGTTTAGGTTCTTGCAACCTAATATATCATGTATAACTTTATATGTCATGTAAAAATTTGAATCCTACAAGCATAATGCTGTGTAGGAACTTAATTTTTTGTGAATAAATTTGTAACTCCTACAAATTGAAAGTTGACTTCAAATTCCCAGATTTTCATTACCTTCAATATTTATAGAACTTCATATCTTGTATCCTATTAATTTCATTCCAACCTTTGGTCTCCAAAAAATTGCATTTGGAACCTTATAATTTTTATGCAGCTTTGTACACTTTTAAATTACATTTGAGTGAAAAATATTGACTACTTTTGAATTTCAAGGCAATCTCAAAATCCTACAATCCTAAAACCTATAGAGTTGAGAAACTTCAAAGTTGAAATTATAATTTGTACACCTAAAAGATAAATACCCACCTCAAGTTTGTGCAAAACTCACATGCCTGGACTTGTATAACTTCACAATTTTGAGAAAAAAGTTCACACATGTAAACTACATACCTAGCTAAGATCCCACAAGTCTAAAACCCTAGACATGTAGAAATTTTGAGGTTTGAGGCAATTTTTCATAGGTCTAGAAAACTCCTACATACCTCTAACCTTTACAAGAATACAACCCTTGGCTTGTGGAACTTAAAATTTTTAAGGTTGCACACATGTACATATGCAAGCTACTTCCATATATTCAATTTTTGAACACTCTTTCTTATAGAAATGTATAGTCTACAAGTAGTTTTGTAACCCAAATAATATCATATTTCCACTACTTTAAGAAAAAGGGGCAAGGTTTTCTCATCTTTAATCTATTAAAAAATAACATGGACCAAGCACTTGAGCATGTATATGCTCTTCATTATTAGAAAAATGTCCCAAATACCACACTATTCATATATTTGAATTTCTATTATTTCCTAAAAGAATCCATTTCCTTATGTGCATCACTTAGAAAAAGTGGTAGGTCTTGAATCTCACTAGAGTTGAATGCACAACACAAGATTCTAATTCCACAACATAAACATAACAATGATTCTATTTACAAACAAAATTGAAATAATAAAATAAAAGGTGACTGCTTTATGATAAATAAAAAAATCATAAGAAAACAAGGCCAACAAACCTTATAATCAAGGTCCCACAAACATGCTATATCCATTTTTTATACAAAAAGGAAAACAATTGAACAAAGATCATATAAAAATTGCAATGGATGAGTCTCATCCCAAACATAATTATTTTAATTTTTTAATAATATACTTGAATACCATACAATTAAACAGTAAATCTATTATCATAAATCCCACTAGTACATTTAATTAGAAATATTAAAATTATAATAATTAGTATACTTAAAAGCACACATTGAAAGAAAAAAAGAATGGGCATAAATCCAAATATTTTAAAAGTTTGATAACAATGCTAAACTTATTATAGCCTTTATGATATCAAAGAAATAATAGATGATTATGAACATACCAAATCATTATCTTCAAGAAGAGTACCCAAGGAGAATGTTACATCTAAATCATATTATCACTGTCGAATGTAATAGTTGTCTATGATACTCTAGGAAACCCCTAAGCTATGGAAAATATAAGATAATGGATAAACTTAGAGCTTGACCATAATTCAAATAGATACCTATAGGGTCTCATTATATACACTGATAATCCACACAATGGTTGCACATAAGTTTCCCACACCAATGAAATGTGTAAAACCTTGAAGAAAACTATCCAATATAACACAATGCAAAACCTTGACTACACACACCAAGGATCTAATGCATAACTCAAGTATAACAATATTAACTAATATTTTAATATTCATAACTTAAATACACACATCAATGGTTCAATAAATAGATCACAACCTAGGTAATCACATGATCTAATAAATAAACAAGAAAATATTAGAATAACACAAAGATAATCAATACTTTTATTTCACATAACCATCTCCTTTACCATTCATTAATACTAATGAATTCATTTAAATATATTTGGGGACATAAGGAAACCACAATAATCTATATTATAATACATCCATTATCACATGGAAAGATATCTTTTACATCAAAGGCTATAGCATGGATAAGAAGAGTGATATCCTCACATCAATACACATACAAATTAAAACCACAATAAATAAATGGAACACATGTATGGGTTATGATAATAAAATATAAATAATAGAAAAATTAATGGTCACAACCAAAAACACCAAGTGATAAGTGTGATGATCCAAGAACACTCATGGGTATGTGCAGGATCATGATGGGCCAAAAAGTGGCAATATGATGGGTATGTGGTTGATGACCTTTTTTTTTACCCAAAATTGATGAAATGAAAAGGGTTTTTAAAGGAGATTCTAAGATTTCCAACAATATAAATTATGATTTACTTTAAATTTAATAAGTAATTATTATTCATTTTCTATTCAAATTATGTCTAAAGTCCTGACTGATAGGATGATTGAAAAACATCTATAGCTTTCAAACAGTATCACATTTTTTCAATCAAAAACATGTGTCACATTCTATGCTTTGCATACTATAGGATTAATGAAATAAAAAATGAATTTCATGAACTTTTGACCAAGTTAAGGTGGTTAGACATATGAGTTTTTTATATTTTTTAAAAGTTGCAATAAAAAATCATAATTAATTATTTACTTGGAAAAAAATTACAAAACAATATGTATCACATCAGGACATGAGTACTCTACTTATATCTAAAATATTATAAAAATATATTATCATTTTACTGTGGTTAAGACAAACACCTACTTATTTTTTTCCTGAAACTTAAGTACTACTACATTGAAATTTCAAATTTTCACCAAATAGATTTATTTTTTTAAACAAACCTAGTATTTTAGAAACTACATTCAATTTGATATAGATTCTATTCTTACATATTTTTGGAATAATATAGATAACTTATTCAAATTTTTATGTCAAGTTGCCTAACTCTAAATTTTCTAATTTTTTTGCCACTTAAGGGCCTATTTTTTCCATGATGATCCTGCACATACCCTCATGCAAGAGCAAATTAAAAAGTGGGAAGAAAGATCAAATAGAAAAATTCTAGAGAACTACTAGAGGTGGAGGGAGTGACATAATAGTTTTTAAGTTCACATGGATGTGAGAAATACATACCAACATGGAAGGGATTGTAAATATAATTATCCAATAAAGAATATACTATTAAATTGTATTTCTCTTAATGCCCTTCATGTGGGAAATGCCACATTTAGTCTACTTTTTTTCATATGTGTTCTTTCATCATTTATTATGCTCCAAAAAACATATCATATATGATTGTGAATTATTCTTCCAAATGTCTTGTATCTACTACCACAACATCATGACATGTGAAGCATTGTATATGATATACAACAACTCTTGCAACATCAATATCATGTATAAATCCTTGTAATAACTATACTATAATATTTTATAACTCACCACACATTATGACAAAGAGCACTATAGATAGACTCTTCCCATGTTTAGGAGTCTTCATACCTGTGAATATTGTAAGATGGAGTTAAATTAGTCCTAGCCTAGTTAAAGTGGCAACCAACAATTCTAAGCTACAAACCACATCCAAAAATGAGAATACAAACAATGAGAGAAATAAAAAAAATGCATTCAAATCAAATACTCCCCATTGAAGTTGATTCCTTCCCTTGTCTCTCCTATTTCTCCTTTTGCAAACTTTTCCCTCAGATTTGTTGTTTTACTTGTGCAAATACCTGTAAATTGTAAGTAGAAAGTTGGAGACAAAATGGTTGTTAAGGAAAAAATGGAAGAAGAAGGATTATTTTATAGACAACCATTCAAATAGATGATTAAGATTAATCCTCTAGAAGAATTCCAAGATCAATGATGAGAATCTATGAAAGGGAGGTTACGAAATGGATGATCAAGATTAAGTTTCTAGAAATATTCCAAGATCAATGGTGGAGGATTGATGCATTAGGAATATGCTATTCATGGGAGGATTACAACACCGATGACTATGATAGGAATTAATGAGCAAAGTATCTTTGACCAAAAGAGGCATACATAATTTATTCAAATTATTTATTTGTGAAAAAGGTAAAATGAAGGAAATGGACAAGTGGAGGAGAAATAATTCATCCAAATTATTTATTTGAGGAAAATGAGAAATGAGCATTTAATTAAAGCAATTTGAAAAATCAATTTAATTAAATGGGGAGTGATAGAAATTAGGCATCAAATAATTAATTACAATTAATTATTTAATGGGGAGAGGAATGACACATAATTAAATAATCTTGACAATTATTTAATTATAGAGGAATGAAAGGTCAATTGTGTAGGAAAATAATAATGATTATTATCTAACTATAGGTGAACGATAAAGATAAATAATTAAATAAATAATGATTTATTTAATTATTGAAGAAAGGTGATGTTAGTGACACAATTAATTTATTTAATTGATCAAGATAGAATAAAGATTAGAAAGTAAATTAATTAAATAATTAAAAATTATTTAATTAATAGAAGAATGTGATTAAGGATAATCAAATAATTAAAATTAGTCAATTATCGGAGGACAAGGACCAAGAAAAATGATGATCGTAGACTTAGGACATTTTTCAGTGTCTGCATTTTTCCCCTCTTTGATATAATGCAGTCCATCATGTTGTGTCAAAAAAAATCATTCAAAATATGCCTCAAGATGCCCTAGTGAAAGTTAGGGTATGGGTATGCCCCCTCAGGAAAATTTTACAAATTTTCAAAAGGTTTCAAAATATTTGAAAAATTGTCTTGATAAGACAAGTTGATCGCTAGGAAGTCAATGGTGAAGATGGAAACAAGCTTTGAAGTCAATACAAGGGTCAAATTTGAGGTCAAAGGCATCAAAAGGTTCACCCAATAAACAAACCTACACCAAAACCCTACTTTTGAACCTATTTGAGTTTGAAAAAGGGTCATTTTCACTTTCCAAATTTAGAAATTTCTAGAGCCTAGAGTGATTTTCTAGTGAAGATGTCACCTATTCTAGAGGCTACCCACCATGCGTATTGGATTTGGAGGTATCGCCAACTTGAGGGAGCGCCCGCCCCAGTATGTACTACAAACCCACTTTTTGATTATTTTGTTTTTCGCATATTTAGGCTAGGAAATAATTAAGTAGGCAATTGCATCACATAATTTTGTGATGCAATTGCATGCATGTTAGCCACATTCGATAAGCATTTTTTTGTAATCATATCAATGCGACACAATTGTAGTAGGGTTAGGGCATAAACATTTGCAATGCAACACATAAATTTGTGTGATGCAAGTGCATTTTCGAGTCACATGTGCCGCTAGGAATGATGCAAATGACTAGCTACAACACATGTGTAGTACGAAATGATGCATGTGTTGGATGAGTGACATAGTCATAGTTGCGAGCTAGTTAAAAACTATGTGTGATGCATATGCCAAATTAGGATGCAATTGGCTAGTTAAAAATTTGCCCTAGACTAAGAAATTTTGACTTGGTCAACTTAGGTCTAATAGGTCAACTGAAGGTCTTGGATTGACATTATTTGTTGTTTGATGAGTTCAAGTGCCTCTACCTCCTATTTTCACATGAGATTCCATACAAGATGTGTTCTGAATATGGGACCAACTAGGTGAGGAGGAGAGATAGGAATTGCTAGACTTGGGATTGTTTTATGGGTATGTGCAGGATCATGATGGGCCAAAAAGTGGCAATATGATGGGTATGTGGCTGATTATTTTTTTACACAAAATTGATGAAATGAAAAAGGTTTTTTAAAGGATATTCTCAAATTTCCACCGATATAAATTATGCTTTGCTTTTTTCTTTTTCATTTTTTTAACGAGGGGAATCGGGTGTAGCATGGCCCCCACTATAACCCCCCACCACTGGTAAACTTTTTACCATGACTGGTAGTGCTGGCGGGACACACCAACTGGTACCACGGGAGCACTAGAAAGTCGAACCCATGGTGGGCGCCCTGTAAAAATTATGCTTTACTATGAATTTAATAAGTAATTATTATTCATTTTCTATTCAAATTATGACTAAAGTCCTAATTGATAGGCTGATTGAAAAACATCTATAGCTTTCAAACAATATCACATTTTTTGAATCCAAAACATGCATCACATTCTATGCTTCATATAATATAGGATTAAAAAAATAAAAAATTGAATAAATTTCATGAAGTTTTGACCAAGTTATGGTGGTCGACATATGAGTTTTTATATTTTTAAAAGTTGTAATAAAAATCATAATTAATTATTTACTTGGAAAAAATTACAAAAACTATGCATCACATTGGGCATGAGTCCTCTACTTATATCTAAAATATTATATAAAAATATTATCATTTTATTGTGGTTAGGGTGGTCAAACCCTACTTTTTTTGAACTTTAAGTACCACTACATTGAAATTTTAAAATTTCACCAAATAGATTTATTTTTTTAAACAAACTTAGTAGTTTAGAGACTAAATTCAATTTTCTATAGATTTTATTCTTACATAATTTTGAAATAATATAGATAACTTATTCAAATTTTTACGTCAAGTTTCCTAACTCTAATTTTTCTAAACTTTTTGCCACTCGAGGGCCTGTTATTTCCATAATGATCCTGCACATACCCTTATGTTACATATATGTCTGTAATTAGGGAAAATAGAGGGATGTTGACAACATTGGAAGAGTGGTGGCACTCTGAGACTAGTAGCTTCTATTTTCCAATAAGGGAGGTGATAGTTACCCTGGAGGATGTTTACAAGATTCTATGGTTGTCGATTCATAGTGAGTGGGTATGCTACGAGCCCATGCGAGAACTCAAGGAACTATATGAGTACTATGGGTGTGATGATGATGAAGAGCTCGACATCCAAGGTTATGAGATTTTATGGGAGACCCTAGCAGATACATATGAAAAATATGATTGCATGCTTTGTGTCCTAATAGTAGGAGTAATGATCCTTGACCATAGGGGTCATGGTTTCCTAGTGGGCTCAAGGGGGATGCTCAGATCGATGATTCATTTTAGGATAGCATATGCTTCAAGTCCATGTTTGTTAGCCATGCTATATTTTTAGCTACATGGCATCACATATAGGGGAGGATAAAGTTTGAGTTGTGGTGTCACCTTGTTGATAGTATGGGCTTTGGAGCACATAGTAGTGTTTCAACCTCCAATAGTTCAACAGTTGGTCAATAGCATGCCATATTCTTATATGTATCAGGGAGCATTGACACAAACACATGTTGGAGATGTGGGGTACTAGAGGCATGGTCTAGATACTTTGGTCAATTTTATTTGGAGGTCATACAAGACTTATGCTCTATGGATTGATGAGGACGACCATGGTGTTGACGACCTACGTATCTGATTGGGTGCATTGTATAGTCACAACATATCATTGAGATGTATCTATCAGAGGGGTCAGATGATAGTTCAATGCGAAGTAGGGGATTATAGTGGGCACAATAGAGTATGGACGGTCCTCACAAGAGGTGCATTCCTGGGGACCTTAGATTGTGGTGACCACAACAGAGCAGGATATCGACGCCATGCAAGATTTGGATTGGGAGAGGAGGGGAGGGGATTCTGATGTAGGAATGACACCAAAGCATGATTCTAGTGGTTAGTACACATACCCATTCCACTAATAGATCCATAGCATCTAATGGCAGTAAAGCGTAGAGGAAGGGGCTCAAGAGGAAAATGAGGGGACATGGGGAGGATGGGTGGAGGGAGAGGAGATGGTGGTCGAGGAGATGGAGGATAGGGGGATGATGGAGGAGATGGATGGGGGGTTGGGGAGGAGACCATCATAGGAGGAGGAGAGATGTAAAATGATGAGTAGCTAGATAGCTACCACCTATTAGGGAGGAGGAAAAGATGGAGGAGGATCAGCCTAAGGTGAGGGTAGCAACACGTAGAGGTTCTATAGGAGAGGTAGGACAACTAGAGGCTAAGGCTATGGAGGTTCAAGGTAGGAGGAGAGGGAGGATAGGAGGAGCCTTGGGGAGGAGGACAGGTAGAGGCAAATATGGATGAGGTAGAGAGAGTCCTCCATGAGAGGGTCATTATAGGAGATGAGGAGGTGGATGAGGAGGGAAAGGCAAAGGAGGGTACTATTGATTAGAGGATAACCATGATATAGGAGCGTATGTAGGAATTGGAGGTAGAGCTGAGGACTATGACTACTGAGAGGGATGGCCTTAAGGCCAAGAGGGATGCTTTCTAGTTAGAGAGGAACCTAGTAGTTATTAGCTGGAAATAGATCGACCAATGCATGATAGACTTTATGGTGACATGTAGTTGGTCTATTCTTGATGTTGCACATGATTATGCCAAGGCTAGCAGGGCCAGTCAATAGTACAGGGATTTATATGAGAGAGTGGTACCTCTAGAGAGGAGGGAGCCCACATTTTCTGAGATAGATAGTGGTTCATGAGGCAGGTCTCATAGACAAACACACAATAAGTGAACCCATAGAAAATCTGAGGGGGAGACATCAGATGCTAGACATACGACCCCATATGATAGGCATCCTTTTACCATAGAGAATAGGGCAAGGGATTCACCATGGAGGGAGGATAGGGATGCCCCAAGGATAGGGGATGAGGGAAGTTCGAGATAGAGTACCTTTTATTTTTGTTGCTATATGGACATTGATACTTTTATTAGCAAGCCTACAAGCTCCAATTTTATTGGATACATCTTTACATTGTACCTGTGACACATTATTATTTGAGAGATATATATGATATGATATTGGCAGTGGTTAATGATATGTATTTTTATATGATTTATGTTTTTTATGTTTGTGATTGATGAAATCATATGTAATGGATATTCATGCTATGATTATGATGTTTGTTGATGCATGCATTCTACATGATGATGTGGTGGTTTTTGCTATGCTTTGTGATTGTGCATTCCTGATTAAGTTATGGATGTTTATGATATGTATGAGTGGTAAATTCAATATGGATGACCTAATTTGATAGATGCAAGGCAATATGATGATGTAATGCATTTATGATTATGGATGTTTTATAAATTTTAATGCTTTTTTATGATGTGTGTGGATGCAAATATAATATGGATGACCTAAATGCAATGTGGTATGCCTATGGATGAATTTTATACACTAGTGTAATGCATATATGATGATGTATGCTTATTATGATATGTATGAGTGATGAATGCATTGGAAATAACCTAATTTGACAACTACAATGTGATATATGTGAATATATTGATGTGATGGAATTTTTAGGTTATCATGACATGTATGGATGATGACCTGATGTTATGAATGGAATGTAATATGTAGATGCAATTTAATGTTAATGTAATGACATGCAAATGTGAATTAATGAAAAATTTGATATGTGATGTGATATGACCTATTATTATTATTGGGATGGAATGTGTATGGAATGCAATATGATGTGAAATGCAATGTTTATGTGATGTAATGCAAATGGATTATAATGTAAAATGCAATATTAATGATATGGATGCAATGCTATGTGATATGGGATGGAATATTATGATGGAACGTACAATGCAATAAAATATTTATATGATGATGCTAATATGGTGATAAAATGCTAATTCTATATGGATGATCGCTATGTTTTGTATTTTCTTATACAAATATATGTGACCTAATATGATAAAAATTCCTTCTAGGATGTTTTCTAACATGATTATGTATGCAAGATGTTTATTTGTGGCACATGACTCTGTCAAGATGCAGACCAAAGAAATGTTAGTGTGAAAGAGATGGATGTTAATGTCAGAGAAGGGAAAGGAGATAGAAATAGAAAGTTAGATGAGAAATGATAAGGGACCAACTTTCATACTTTTATATTTATCATCATCAGGCATCAAAAGTGTCACAAATGGAAAAAAAAACCATCGTATGACATAGATCGAGGTGTGGAAGGTGACCATTTGTGAGAGACAAGCAGATAAAAGACATAGTCAACAGAAAAGGAATGTCCTGGCTAATACTAAGGACCCAATTATCCCATTCTTTTTTCCAAGACAAACCACAAAAAAAAAAAAAGAGGCCATGATCCATCATTGTCCCTCTAAATCCCATAATAGGACATCCCCAAGGTAACTAGTAACATAAACAAAGACCAATCAAAAAGATAAGACAAGTTTAGATCAATAAAGTGCTTGCCGATAGAGATGGTGTTTTCCAATGACACCAATAGGATTGATTATGTTGACCAAGATGAATGAATTGATTGATAGGTTGACAAGGATTGATCAATAAGTTAGAAAAATGTTGACCAATTGATTGGGTTGATTGGGCCTAGTTTTAGGAATGTCATATCCTAATTAAGAAAAGATTGGTTAACAAGGTTGACAACATTGATTGTACCTAGTTTTCAGAAGGACACATCCTATATAAGGAAAGATTGGTTGAAAAGGTGGACAAGATTGATTGATTTGATTTATTCTACCTAGTTTTAGGAAGGATGCATCCTGAATAAGGGAATATTGGTTGACAAGGTAGACAATATTTATTGATTTGATTGATTGTAACTAGTTTCAAGAAGGACACATCCTGAATAAGGTAAGATTGGTTGACAAGGTTGACAAGATTGATCATTTTTTTGATTGATAAGGTTGAAAAGGTTGATTAATAATGATATTGTCTGGTTTCAAGAGGGACACATCCTAATTAAGGAAAGATTAATTGACCGATTGTTTGACAAAGATTGATATGACCAAGTGATGTGATGATACCTAATTTCAGGAAATATGTATATCATGTTTAAGGAAAGAAACACATACGATAAAGTGTACCAAGTGACCATTGTTGAGAAAGCACCTAACTACAAGGACACATATTACTTAAGGTGAATGATGAAATTGAAAAAATCTAATATCAAGAAGGATGCATCATAATAAAAGACAAAGAGATAGGATCGAATGAGACAAATGTCATGATGTCCCTTTCTAATTGAATGACCAAATTGATTGATTGATTGATGATGAAGGATTGTAGTTGGTTATGTTTGTCCTTTGATTCATAATGTGGTTTGACTGATGATTGCTTACATACCCGAAATATGACCAGACTCAACAAACCCTAAAGGATTGGCCTTGGTGGCCATGAGGGATCATCAATTGATGGCCTTGCCTTTGTTATATATGGAGAGACCTCGTAGTTCAACAAAACATGGATTTTCCTGATTTGACAAAATACTGAGTTATGATTTTATTTGGACAACCTAAAAGGACCGAACTAATGTCTTGGGGGCTCATTTAAGATGATCCTTGCCTATGTAGCAAATGTGTAGAGACAACATAGTTCAACCCTACAAACACAAATTGACTCAGACTGAGACTTAGACTATATTTTTTGGAGTTTTTGATGTTTTATGATGTTTTTGGATTTTGATGGTTTTTTGATTTTTTTGGATTTTGATGTTTGTGCATTTTGATGTTTTATGATTTTTTTGGATTTTGATATTTTATGATTTTTTTGGATTTTGATGCTTTATGATTTTTTTTTGGATTTGGATGTTTTATTGTTTGTTTTTGGATTTTTATGGTTTTGAAAGGCTGATACCATGCATTATTTACCATGAAGACGTGAGTCAAGGAATCGACCTTGATTAGGTATAGGACAATTGCATTATTCATGAGGGGAAGTGGTGAATGTAGAGGATGGTCATGAAAGCAAAGGATTCCAAATGTTGGTGATTCTTAGTCCATGGAAAGGATGATGAAACTTTATTATGAATGAGTGACATGCATAAATGGACAAATGGATTTCTTTTCAACATGGTTGGTGTTATATAAGTACTCACTCTTCTTATGTATTTGGAGAATCATTACTACTATAGTGTTGTGGTGTATATGGTGGGAAAGGAACAAACGGATATTTAGGAAAGTTAATTCATTAGTGAATAATGTTCAAATCACAATTGAAAAGTCAATCATAGAAGTAGTTAATGCATATGTACAAAATCATAAAGATGTCAATTCTCTCTTTACATCTTGGGATGATGGAATTCTAATAAACTAGAAAGGCATTGGTCTCCCCTTCAAAGGTAGGCTACATCAACCTAGCAATCCAAGTTTGGATAGGAATTCAGTTAGGTGGTAACCTCCTATTTCAGGTTATTTTAAATTAAATCTTGATGGAGCATCAAGAGGGAATATGGGTATCTCAGGTGCATTGATATGTATTTGGGATTGTGGAGGGTTTTTAAAGGTATCTAAATCAGTTGATCTTCCAACTAGAACAAATAATGTGGTAGAAGCCATAACAATTTTGCAAGGTTTGAGACTTTCTTTGCATCTAGGTATAACAAAACTTCATATGGTAGGTGATTTGTTATTGATCATCAATGCTTGTAAACATAGATTTTGTAATAATTAGTATTTTAAATATATTTTGCAAAATGTTTTGGGATTGTTAGGGGTATGTGCAAGATCATCATGGAAAAAATAGGCCCTTAAGTGGTGATGAAAATATAGAAAAATCAAAGTTAGGCAACTTGACATAAAAATTTGAATAAGTTATCTATATTATTTCAAAAATATGTAAGAATAGAATCTATAGAAAATTTAATGTATTTTTTAAACTACTAGGTTTATTTAAAAAACAAAAATCGTTTTGGTGAAGCTTTGAAATTTCAATGCAGTAGTACTTAAATTTTAGGGGAAAAATAAGAAGTAGGTGTCTATCTAACCACCCTAACCACAATAAAATGATCATGTTTTTTTTATAAGATTTTATATATAAGTAGAGGACTCATGTCCCAATGTGATGCATATTTTTTGTAATTTTTTTCCAAGTAAATAATTAATTATGATTTTTTTATTACAACTTTTAAAAAATATAAGAACTTGTATGTCTAACCACATTAATTTAGTAAAAACTTCATGAAATTAATTTTTTATTTTTTAATCCTATAGTATGTGAAGCATAGAATGTGATGCATGTTTTAGATTAAAAAAATGTGATACTATTTGAAAGCTATAGATGTTTTTCAATCAGCCTATCAATTACAAATTTAGTCATAATTCAAACAGAAAATGAATAATAATTATTTATTAAATTCAAATTAAAGCATAATTTATATTGGTGGAAATTTGAGAATATCTTTTAAAAACCCTTTTTGTTTCATCAATTTTGGGTTAAAAAAGGGTCATCAACCACATACCCTACACATACCCATCATATCGCCACTTCTTGGCCCATCATGATCCTGCACATACCCTTAGATACTTTTCAATCTTATCAAATCTCTCACATATATCGCGAAGGGAATAAGTTAGCAGATCAGCTTGCAAACATGGGATGTGAAAAAAAAGAGGTTACAATATCATAAAATAATGCTCCAATTGGAACTTTTCTAACCCTAGATGAGATAGTAACAAATGAAATTGTGCATTCATTTAATTCACAAAATTCATAAAATTCACATAATTAAATTTACCCTTCATCTATAGTGATGAAAAGTTGATAAAATAATACTTGTAAGGAATTGACATGTCACTAAATGGTACTACCATGCACTCATAAGGGTGATGGTAGAGGTGAAATGATTTCAAATCTATCATGGATAAGTCTATAGCCTTGGGAAAGTGCCCTTGTACTTAGAACCTTGATAGCATGAGGAAAATGATACAAAGAAGGTGAATGAAATTTTACCTTTGTTATCCCATGTACACAACAAGCCATTGGTTCCTATTTCAATGCCTCATTCTCCTCTTCTTCTAGTTTTTTTAGATAATGCTCATGGCTCGTACCCACAACGTCATGTTGGGATTCCAAATCTAAATGTAGTTCAACCTTCATAATCAATATTTGGTGATATCCAGGAGCACCAAGATTAAAATGAGGTGAATTTTGGCATAATATTTCCATTGATATTAAAAGGAGATTAGAGTTGAGTTGGCCCTAACTTTGAAAGGATTTTTTTTGAATAATGGTGTCATTGAAGTCAAAAGAAGATTTGTGCAATATCATATAGAAGAGGTGTAAAATACTTAGTCAAATTTGTGCTAAGTTAGCAGGTTTCAAATTTTGGGTTTATCATGTATCAAATACCTTGAAAAGAATCAAAAGGTTTGAAGAAAATTGAGCATTACTCGTCAGTCTTATTGCTTGGTACCAAATGCATTGAAAAACACTTAGAAAATTTGAAGAGATTTAGCTATCGAACTTTAGGTGAATTGCTTACTTTTGTATTCAAAGGAATGGGTATGGAGGATCTCTAAACCCCGAAGAGAATTATGCATCGCTCGTCAAGCTTATCGCTTACTAGATGCATTGAAAAATATTTAGTAGATTTGTAGGGTTTCATCCTTCAAACTTTAGGTAAATTTCTTACCTTTGTATTCAAAGGAAGGGTAATGGAGGATCTTCAAACCCCAAATAGGTTTTGCGCATCATGATTCAAAGTTAATGCTTCAACACTTAGAACTTTGTTAGGCACCACGAGTTGGAGATATGTCTTGCATCTCATTGAATGGAAATAAGTGTATGAAGTATGAAGATACCATGAACCCCCACTACCAAAAAGGAATCGGTGTTCATAGGTTGAGATGGATGTTTGCACCTTACTAAAAGGAATTTTTATTGGTTTTTCATGGAGAACAAGGGATCCCCAATTTCCAACAGTCAAGAGGACATGAGGAATTTGTCCACCATCCCCTTGAAAGGATGCCTTGACTTTGTTTGACCATGTGAGCTAACAGGATTTTGACATGTGGCAAGGATGAAAAGGTGGATCACTTATGGTGTGACATATGAGGATGAATAAGATTTAATTGATACAAATAGGGTTTGAAGAATGGCATGTATACACAAATCAAGGGTGTGATTTCTTATGCCAAAGAACTAGATTGTGAATCTGATCGATTCAATGGATGAGTGAATGAAGATTTGTGCACTAATAACCAAGTTAATCAAATGGAGCAATATCTTCCTTTTTGGATTTGTGAATTTTTGTAAATAAATGGCTTATACTTGGGTATTCTATGGATTTAATTTTAGTAATTATGGGAATGGTTTAAGCACTCTTGTATGCTCAGGTGGTTAATACAATATAAACTCATGTAATGAGCTAGAATGGTACCTAGAAACTAAGGTAGTCATTGTATGGGAAAGTAGTTTTCTAAAATCTGCTAAGATAGAATATCTAGCTTTCAAGAGCCATGAATTTTCTCTATTTGTAAAATTTATTTTTATATATTAATATATATACAGGCCTATCACCTTTTTCCAAAAAAAAAATCAAGAGTTCTACATTTCATTATTTTTCTTTTTTCTTTTTAATTCAAAACATAGAGCTCATTTTTATGGAGTCAAAGTTGAAATTTTTTATTTGTGTTGCCCATTTCCTTTATAAAGTGTGGCATAGGTTCATGCTCTTTCTCTACAACCTATATATTTGTGAAACTTTAAAGTTGAAACCAAATGTTTATTCCTGAAAGGTAGGTGCCTACTTCCTATCTATGCAATTTCACATCCCTAGACTTGTAGAACTTCACAATTTTGAGAAAATTATGCACACCTATAAACTATGTACCTAGCTATGACCCCAACAAGCTCGCAACCCTAAAATTTTAGAAATTTTGAGGTTTGAGGAATTTTTTCACACCGAAAAATTGTCTAGATACATCTAACCCTTAAAATCCTACAACCCTTCACTTTTGCAACTTTTGAATTACAAGGTGTGGGCATTGAAAATGGATGTTTCACTTCCTTGTCCACAAAGTGGAATAAGGAGGAAAGGGTTCCAATTTCACAATTTTCACAATCAACAATACCTTAGAGATCTCAACCCAATGAATGATGTGAGAGATCTGACTATAATATGTCCTTGGAGATGATGGAGACAAGAAATGTGTTCACCACCAAGTGTAAACTTGAAAAATACAAAAAAATTGAAAACACATTGTGATATGCAAAATAATACTAAATGACCTAAGAATGCAAGTAAACTATAACAAAAAATCAAGAAACTGTAAATGTGCACCTAGAAAATTGTTGGAGATGGAATGGAGCTCTAGAATCCTAAAAAACTTGTTGTTGATGTTGACTTCCTGACTCATATACCAAGCTGGGCAACAATCCATTTTTCAAGAAAAATGTATCAGAACAAGTTTTGAGCAAATGGGTACTTAGATCCACAAAATTATTATTTAGGCCTAGGTAGTGGGACTCATTCACCAATAGTGGAAAATTAGTCCACTTCTATATTTCTAGAAATTCAAAATAGGAAACTGTAGCCCTCAGTCTACTTTTCTTCTCCTAATACAGATCCAGGTCTGAAACTACAGAATTCAACCTATAAATATTCTCCAAGCTTCTCTTAGGACCTTGACAACTTTGACTTGCTTTGATCACTTTTCCAATCTCAACCTCATGGTAAATCTGCAACCTAGCCCCACAAATCACACATAAGAAGAGGGAAAAATGTTGTGGGGTTAAAGAATAGGGACTTGCCTTGGTCAAACCCATTGTCAGTACTAAAACCCTTGAAATAGAATAGAGATTGATGAATGAAAAAGAGGACAATGTTACAACTCACCAAAAACTTAAAATAAGATGTTGCAAACATGTAAATAATGGATTGAATGGATGTGGACTTGAACTCTAGCTTGATGTTGGTAGATCTTGAATGCAATTCTTGCTTGAATCACACAATCCTACATCACAAATGTTAGCTCTAAAACAACATGATGCAAAAAATATTTGACATGATGGAAGACACTTGAAAATTCTCTTGAATGCTTGATAATCTACTCTTGAAATGCCTTGAATTCTCTTGTAAATCCTCAAATGCTCTTGTCAACTATATGCATGAATAATTGAATGCTAGGTTAGGTTGAAATGAGAGAAAGAACCTTGTATTTATACTCAATTATGTAATAATTCCTGAATTTACATCACAGGTCGACCTTAGATTTTGGAGAATAAAAACCCACCAAATTTTTGAATTAAATTTGAATTTTGAGTTAAAGGGTGTTGGAAGAATGGAGAAGAATGATTATCTCTACAATTTTGTGTTGTCATTGATGTCACCATGTTGTGGATGTAATTCTAAGTCAGTGCATGATCTAGTATTTTGGTCTGGTATCTAAATCAGTATTCAAGCTACATTGACCAATATTCTAGTCTTCATTCCTCCGTAGTTGGCAGTTTATGCTTGCAGTTTTGGGAAATTGTTTATGGTTACTGAAGGAATATATGATCAGAATTTCATGTGCTCCAACACTCGTATGGTGTATTGGAATTATTATGTTGATTAATTTTTGCAATGAAGTGTATTTTTGGCCCACTTCTTGGATTAATGGTAATATGGTGAAATTATGTGGATATATGTATGGCCTATCTTAGCTCTAAGTTGACATGGTGTAGCATATGAAGCAATTGAATTGTCATTTGGAAAGACTTGGTGAATACCTAAAGTCGACAGGTTGACACTTTTGGAAGAAAAAAGATGCATCTAATTAGGCCGACCTAATTGATGCTCATGGATAGATTGAGTATATATGTGTGTGTGTGTTGAACAATTTTGAAGTTGAAGAATTGAAGAGAGTGTGTTTGTTTGTATGATAAATGAAGCAGTAGTGAATGTGAAAGTGAAGAAGAGAGAAAATGATGAAGTGTATCAAGTCAATCTATTGAGCATCACCAAAACTGTATCAGCACTGGTTAAGTGCACTATTCTCAATTCATTCTGGCTGTGAAGCCCAATTTTGTTTTGTGAATATTTTTGTAGGTAGTGAGCCTCCCTTGTAAGTAGTGAGCATTTGTATCAGGATAGTGAGTCCTATTAAGAGAAATGAGCCCTTGGTAGCGAGCCTTATATATTCAATTTGATGCTACTTTATATTGTGAGTTAATCCTCACTGTGGTTTTTCCCTTATTGGGTTTTCCACATAAAAATATGTTTTTTATTGTGTTGATTTGCTTTTAGTTATTTTTGTTTCATGCTCATACTTAATAACAAAATTGGGGGGTTTTGGAATTAATAAGCTTTGAAGATTTAAGTTTGAATTTTTGTGACAACTGATTCACCCCCTTGTCAATTATCCTGCACCTTTTAATAATTGGTATAAGAGCTTTGGTTCCTTGGTGAAGATATTAACCGCTTGAGGAATATTTTGAAGGTTGATTAGATGGATGATGAAGGAGAGCTTCAAACTGCTCTTGCAAATCTTGACAAAGTGGAAAGAGAAAACAAAGATCTGAAAGAGAATCTTGATGATGCAAATGAAATTGTCCAAAAACTAAAAGAACAACTGAAGAAATTCAAGGAAATACATAAAGAAGTATCCGAGTAGCTGAAACAAGAGATAATTGTACTAAAAGTGACTATAGAAGAGAAGAAGAGGATTGAAGAATGTCTGAATAGAATGGTATAGAATATGTCCATTGAGTTCTTTAAACTAGAACAAGAGGTAGTAAACTTGAGGGTAGAACTGGAAAAAGAAAAACTCTATGATAATAATTTCAGATCCAGCTCCAATTAGCTTGGAGAACTACTTGCTAGATAGAAACCAAGTAAAGACAAAGCTAATTTGGAAAATGATGTAGGTGAAATTTCTAAGGAAAATCAAATGACTTAGGACAAAGGGAAGCAAAAAAGAAACTTTGCAAGGAGACAACTCGTGAGACAACCTAATGCACAAAGGTATCCCTCTTTCAATGTTTTTTTTTTCTATTTAATAAATATGGTCATAAGGCAACAAAATGAAAAAGAAGACAGAACCAATTTTTTGGTCCCAAACAATGTTTTGGATGTAAGAAGGTTGGACATAAAGCTACTGAATGTAGTTATCAGGTGAGAATGATCAATTGAGAAATGATGAACAAATTTAATGGAGGCATAATGAATCAATACTTTAATGGATATTTCTATACATATAAAAAAATTGGACATAGAGTAAACCAATGTAGATCGAGAAGTAATGGAGGTAATTCTAATAAGAGAAGTGTTGGCTACTATAATTGCAATAAACCAAGACATATCTCAAAGGTTTGCAGAAGTTAGAAGGGAAGGAAATCTGCTCTGGTAGAGGAGAATGATCCAATAAAGAAGATTGACAAAGAAGAGATGAAGCAAGAGATGAATACGATATGGAAGAAGAAAGAAGAAGAAAAAATATGAAACTACTAATGTGTCTATACCCTCATCTAGCATAAATGATTTATCCAGGAATTAGACCTAACATGGTCTTAGGGGGAGCATTATCAGAAAATTATAAAAACCCCCTGATAAATGACATGTCAGAAGCTAGTTCATGAGGATGAAATATGACAAATGAAGAATCATATGTTTTGAAAAAGAAACCAGAAGAAATCATGTTGACATGAATATTTGTAGACCACATTATGGTTTTATGTGTTGGCAAGAATGTTTTTGGCAGCTTTTTGATATTTGTTGCATTCAATGCATTCTAGGGAAAATCAATGGTGTATAAGTTGGAATTTGTAATTCTTTTTGATTAATTGAGCATTTGAAGAGCCTGTTGTGATCTCAAAATGATCTTGAAGTGGTTTGAAACAATTCTAAAGGGAATTTGAAGAGATTATCATAGGTAATTAGGAATCATTTCTTAGTTTGAAAAGGGAAGAAGAAAAATGAAGAACTCTTGATTAATCACTAACGAATTTAAAAAATTGCAGCAATGGACAAAGAATCAAGTGGCATCATTCCATAGAAGTTGAAAGGAGTTGAATTGGAAGAATTCAATCATAGAAAGATGAAAGAAATGGAACTAGGGCTGAACAAAAATGAATTACAAAGCATAAAAACCCTAGGTATGGATTTGTGAGGATAATTTCCATGGTTTGCTGATAAAGATTTAATTTTGTTCTTATTGAATCATTTCAAGAATGGTAGCATTGTATTGGATAAACCCTACCTAATTATGAAGGAAGCAATCGAAGTGATTACTAGCTTATGCAATATTGGGGATCTTCCTGGAAATAAAAATGTGAAATATAAGGATGTGGAGGAAGTCAATGGCATGAACAATGACCCTTGAGCTCTATTGATAAACACTCGTGCAGATTTGACTGTAAGGTATGTTGCATATGATGTTTCTTATAAAATCTATTTTAGAAATTGTGAAGGCTTGACATCAACTATTATAGTTTACATTGCACATATGATGGTTAAGGAGAATAGGAAGTTTTATTTTTGTAGCTTATTACTTGAAAATCTATCTAAAAATGTATGAATGTCAGTGGTTGAGGGTTATCCCTTTCATTTTGGATGTTTGCTTGTGTGCTTGGTCTTTTACTTTTTGAGCTCCCTACCGAGAAAATAAAATGTTCTATGGGAATCTGGTATTCCTATTGGGAAACAAGTCTACAAATACCTGGAATCATTGGTAGATGATGTAAGTGTGTGAAAATCATACTTCACTTCCTTGAGAACAAATCTATGCTCTAGTATGGGTGCATTGAGTCAGTTTGAAGTGGGTTCATCCTCAAATAAAAGAGAATTGTAAGTTGTCATTAGTGATTCCCCTCTAGAATCAAAGAAAAGAAAAACTATAACTGAGAACATCATTGAGAAGGAAAAAGAACCTTTTCTTAGATCAAAATCTTTTGATCTAGATGACATTCAATCAATGTTGGTTAAAGGAAAAATGGGGAAGATTGGTGAGTTGTGGAATGTAGCCTCTCCTATTAACAAACTCAAAATTGATGACACTCTGGTAGAATATCTACTTTGAAAAAGTATTGATGTATCAATTGTCTCTGACTCCTTACCAGAGAAATTAGTTTAAATTTTTGAAGAATGAATGTTGATTGAAGGTCAAGAAGGATACAATTTTGAATCCTTTGTTGAAAAGATATGTACTAAAGTGAAGTAGAGACTATCTAAACATTTATTGGAAACAAAGAAATACATTAAATAAATATCATATATCTTCAAATATTGTCTTTGGTGGCCTGCTGTGGTAGACAATTTTAAAAGTAGGAGTGAAGCAATTGAATCTGAAGTGAACAGAATTAGAAAGAAATTTGATATCTTTGAAGACAAAGAAAGAAAACAAAGGCTGAGAGTTGGAGAATTTCAAGCTGAACTGATTGTTGTACATAGACAAAGAGATGATGTGGTAAATAATTTTTGGCTCCTTAAGGAGATTGTTGAGGTCCAGCTAGATCATCTTTCCAAAATACTTACTGATGCAAAATATTGTGAAATATAGTACACTTAATGGTCATTTTCTTTTACTATGTTGGCCCTAATGGAAAGCATCTGCACAAGAATGGATTCAACTACATTCAACTAGAAGAAGTTATATCTAGTTATCAAAGAAAGGTACAAGAAGGATTTTGAGGTGAAAAGTGTCATTTTTAATTCATTCGTAAATTTTCAAATTCTATTGTTTTGGTTGTTTTGGCAAGAAGAAAAGAAAGAGAAAAGGAATATGGACTTGATTGAATTGTTGTTGAATTGATTGGAAGTTTTTGGATGGCCGATTTTTTTTTGAAAATTTGGAATCTTTTTGTGTAATTTTGATGTCACCATGTTTAAATCTTAGTTTACATATTTTTGGTCACCCTTTTCCATTGATGTCAAAGGGGGAGAGTTTTGGGAGAGATTGGAGGAAATTTTTTGAAAATTTTGGCATATGTTGCCATGAATGACAAAGGGGGAGATTGTTGGTAGAACAAAGAAGAATGATTATCTCTATAGTCTTTTGTTGTCATTGATGTCACCATGTTGTGGATGTAAGTCTAAGTTTGTGTTTGATCTGGTATTTTTGTTTGGTATTTGAATAGGTATTCAAGCTAAACTAACTGGTATTGTAGTCCACATTCCTCTATAGTTGGTAGTTTATGCTTGTGGTTTTGGGAAATTTTTTGTGGCTATCGAAGGAATATATGATCAAAATTTCATGTGCTCTAGCACTCATATGGCGTATTGGAATTATTTTGTTGATTACTTTTTGAAATGAAGTCTATTCCTAGCTGACTTCTTGGATTAGTGGTAATAAGGTGAATTAATTTTGTTATGTAGATATATATGTGACCTATCTTAGGTCTAAGCCAACATGTTGTAGCTTATTATGCAATTGAATTATCCTTTCGAAAGACTTGGTGAATGGGTATGTGCAGGATCATGGTATGCCAAAAAGTGGCAATATTTGTAGGGTATGTGGCTGACGACTTTTTTTTCACCCAAAATTAATGAAACGAAAAGGGTTTTTAGAGGAGATTCTCAGCTTTCCAAAAATATAAATTATGATTTAATTTGAATTTAATAAATAATTATTATTCATTTTCTATTAGAATTACTAACTAAAGTCTGATCGATAGGTGATTGAAAAACATCTATAACTTTCAAGGTATCATATTTTTGAATCCAAAACATGCTACATTCTATGCTTTACATACTATAGGATTAAAAAAATAAAAATTAAATTTCATGAATTTTTGACCAAGTTAAGGTGGTCGCAGAAGTTTTATATTTTCTAAAAGTTGTAATAAAAAATCATAATTAATTATTTACTTAAAAAAAATTACAAAAAATATGCATCACATCATGAGTCCTCTACTTATATATAAAATCTTACAAAAAATATTATCATTTTATTATGGTTAGGGTGGGGACAGACACCTACTTCTTATTTTTTCCCCGAATTTAAGTACTCTGCATTGAAATTTCAAATTTTCACCAAATAGATTTTATTTATTTTTAAATAAACCTAGTATTTTAGAAACTACATTCAATTTTCTACAAATTCTATTCTTACATATTTTTGAAATAATATAGATAACTTATTAAAATATTTACGTCAAGTTGCCTAACACTGATTTTTCTAAATTTTTTGCCACTTAAGGGCCTGTTTGGCATACCATGATCCTGCACATGCCCGAATACCTAAAGCTGATAGGTTGATGCTTTTGGAAGAAAAGAGATGCACTAATTAGGTTGACCTAATTGATGCTCATAGATAGATCTTGAGTATATATGTGTGTGTGTGTGTGTGTGTGTGTGTGTGTGTGTGTGTGTGTGTGTGTGTGTGTGTGTGTGTGTGTGTTGAACAGTTTTGAAGATGAAGGAGAAGAGAGTGCATGTGTGCATATGATCAATGAAGCAGTAGTGAATGCAAAAGTGAAGAAGAGTGAAAATGATGAAGTGTGTAGAGTCAGTCTATTGAGCATCACCGGAACTGTATCAACACTAGTTAGGTGCACTATTCTCTTTTCATTTTGACTATAAAGCCCAATTTTGTTTTGTGAATCTTTTTATAGGTAGTGAGCCTCCCTTGTAAGTAGTGGGCTTTTGTATCTGAATAGTGAGTCCTATTAAGGGCAATGAGCCTTATATATTTAGTTTGATGCTACTTTATATTGTGAGTTAATCCTCACCATTGTTTTTTCCTTATTGGGTTTTCCACATAAAAATTTGGTGTTTATTGTGATAATTTACTTTCTGTTATTTGTGCTTTATGCTCATACTTAATAAAAGAATTGTGGGGTTGTGGAATTAATAATTTTTCAAGATTTAAGTTTGAATTTTTGTGACAACTGATTCACTGCCCCTCTCAGTTGTCCTACACCTTTTAACAAAGGGGACTCATTCTCCATCTTGGGCGAATGGGTCCACCTAAGGGGACTCATTCGCCACCTTGGGAAAATGGGTCCCACATAAGGGGACTCATTTGCCACCTTGGGAAAATGTGTCCCACCTAAGGGGACTCATTCACCCAGAATGACGAATGAGTCCCACCTTAGGCATTTAAGGTGGTTTTAAGGATTTCAATGCTTTAAATGATATTTTTTGGGATTATTCTAAAAAATACACATAAATAAGGCCTGTGGATGCAAAATGGGGCCAATTAAAGCATAAGAGTGTCCAATTATTAATGACAAGCCTAGAAAAGTGTGAAAGTGTGTTACAAAACTTTTAAACAAGGCTTGGTAAATGATGAAAAGAGGTTATTTTATTAGCAAGACCCTAGAAAATTATGAAAGTATGTTACAAAACTTTACAAAACTTAAGTAAGGTACCACTTGAATCATTTGAGTTCAAAAGGGCCCAAGACCTAATGAGAATGTGTTATCCACATTACAACATTAAATCAAGTAAAAATTAAGCCAAAATCACAAGGAGGGCCCAAATGAGACAGAAAAGTAAAAGTGTTACTTTTTCAGTGTCCACATTTAGCCCCCACTTTAGTGAGAGGATGAACCTACTTCAAAATCACACTAAAGTAGAACAACGCACATCAAGAGGTTTCCAATGAACCAATGCTAGGAAGATGGGATGACAATGATCAAGAGAGGTGATCAAGCCCCCAGGATCAAGGTCCCATGAAAAACCAAACATAAGCACAAAAGAATACACATGAAAATGATACAAAGAACAACAACAGGGCCAAGCATACCATGCCAAAGATGAAGAAGAGAAAAAGTGAAATAAAAGGAATCAGATCAAGCTTCAACCATTTTTCCAACATGATGTTGATCAGATCTAGATTGTTTGTCTGGAAAATGCATAGTCACTTTGAGGTGACATAACTCATGGTTGTCTACTGGGTGAGAAGTCCTAAAAGGTGAGAAGCATACACTCATGGCTAGTGTGCACTCACACACATGCAAGGGGATATGGGGAAATTCATGCCTTAGAATGGGCTTCGCGCTCAACCATACCAAAGTTATACCTCCTAATAACTTTAATAAGGTGCCACAAAAATAAAAATGGTCTTTTGAGCTCCATGAGACAAGAAAAACTTCATATGCTTGGAGCTCATGAACAAACATGGTAGCTCCATAGGAATGCAAGCTATGTTATGCAAGGTGGCCTTATAACAAATGTAAAATGCATCATGCAAAGAATGCTCAAAGGAGTCTTTCTTTGTTCATTTGAGGTCTTTAACTTAGGGAACATTGTGCCTAATGTTTCCAAGAGAGGACCAATCAAAGAATAGAAGATTCACAAGTTACGAGATGTAGTGTGTCGCATCAAGCCACTAAGAGGAATGAAATATGCTAAGATAGATCACACTCATGAAGGAAATTGCACCCAATGTCATCCACAAAGCAACAAATGCATCGTATGAGGTAAGAAGTTTATGATAAGAACCAGGTAAAGGAAAAATGAAAAATAATAGTGCCAATGTATGCCCCCACTTTAAAGAAATTGCTAAAAACCATACTATGAGAAATTACTTTAAAGTAGCAAATGAAAAATGCTAACAAGAAAGAAGACATGAGAGCCATCTTGGAAAGCCCTATGCCAAGTCATGTTTTTGAGTGAGACTGCATCATGCGAGTGAAAAAGAAAAGAAAGGGGTTTCCCCTAAAATGAAAACACCAAACACATAAGGGATCTATGAATTTGAGGTCAATATGTTCTTTGCTATATTTTTTTTAGAGAGCTCAGAACTGTCATCATTTCCCAGATACATAGAACTAGATGAATGACACAAAGAGAGTGAAACTAAAGGAAAAAAAAAACTTTTGGGTAAACATGGAAGAGACATAGGATGTCTGGACACCTTGTGTCATCCCCAAAAGGAAAACACAAGAAAATGAAAGAAAAGGTGAGAGGAAAATGAAAAGCTTTGGTCAACACTAAGGATACATGAATGTCTCAATGCTCAGCATCATCCCCAAAAGGAAAAACACAAGAAAAAGATAAAGATAAAATGAAAAGGAAAAGGAAAAGACAACCTTTTGGGTCAACATGAAGGAGACATGAATGTCTCAATGCCTTATGCATCCCCAAAAGGAAAACACAAGAAAAAGTCAAAGATAAAAAGGAAAAAGTGATGCATGACATAGAGAAGAATGAAGGTACAAATAGAGGAATTCCACAAAGAGAGAGAACAAAAAAAAAAAAAAATCATAGGGGATCACATTATCCACATGCAATCACACAAAAGAAAAAGAAAAAGAAAAGACTAGTAAGGAAAATGTGATTCAACCATGGAGAAAGTCATCTACCTCCCAATCTCAGTCTGTATAACTAGAAGGTAGATGATGAATTGAAGGGACAACATCAAATGCATTACTAGGACAAGGCTAACAACTGCTTGACCCCAATGAGTGTGAGACAAGAATGAGTTGAGATAGGTGATGTGAAAGGTCATGTAATAGTGAGAATAGAATGTTATACAATGATTACATGATGAGGAGTAGGAGAGTGTGTTATGCAATCACTGGATAGCAATTATTGCTATCAAACTGATACTTGCTTAATATTTCCTTTAATACACAACACTCATCACCACTATTTCTAAGATCTTGATGATATGCACAATGTGGAACTTTTGCAACTTTAGGATATAACACAAGTTTGTTCATAGGTGGTAATAGTATTAATCCGTGGTTGAGAAGAATTTATAATTTTTATTCACTTTCAGGTGTTGGGAAAGGAGACTTCAATTTTTATAACTTGTAAGGCCTCTTGTGTTTTCTAGATTCACCCTTCTCTCTAATTGAAGGAGGAGGACCCAAAGTGATCCTCTCATTGTTGTTGTTATTAATCAATAGTTGCTCTTTAGGAAGGAGGACATTCATATCAGCAAGGGAATCAACGATCACTATACCATCATCACGAAGCCTTAGATATTCTCTAGGAGGCTTGTTGTTATGAGAGGGATCTTGATAGCCCACCCCTTGTGTGTTTTCATCTATTTGTTTTTTCTCTAAGAGCTAATGAATTTCATGTTCACTTGTTGTGTCACATCTTTGTTTTCTCCAGATTATGAAGCCTTTTTCATACGCTTCTTCAAGGCTAATTGGAGTGTTTATTACTTTGTTATCATAAAATGGTTGAGTTTTTGCTTGTCTAAAGGAAATAGGTTCATCTATGGTAGGGAACTTAGGTTCAACTTTTCATTTCAAGATGTATGTAACCAAACATCTTAAGAGGTGGTATTGTAGGAGGATTCTGTTGGTTCATGGATGGATAAAAGGATGCATTAGATTAAAGGTTGTCAAGACAATCATTTAGGAACTTATTAATGCTATCATTATCTTCTCCAATGATGTCAACATCACGAGGAAGACATGCATTAGGAGTTGACAGAGCATTAGTGAGTTCAATGTCATTAGGATCATTTCCAAAGGCACAACTTGACATATCTACTAAGGATTTAAATGACATCCAAAGCATATTAAAACACATATCCATGATGTAATTTTGGATTTTAAACTATGCAATAATTTTGTAAATGCACTTTTGATTTTTAAGTGATGCACAAGATGAATGAAATTAAACTAGATGCAATGACTTGAATGAAACAAAAAATATGCAAAATAAAATAGAGAGATAAAAACAACAAACAAAAACTTAGAAAATGAAGATTAAATGCTAGAAAATGCAGTGCAAACTGTGCAAAGGGACTGATTCACCCAAGGTAGTGAATGAGTCCTACTACTGATTTTTTTGAAAATTTTCAAAAATTTTGAAATGAATTTTATGCTTTTTATGTTTTCTAATGAAAATCTAAGATGCAAATGTAGAATTTTACTATTTTTTAATGAAATTAAGTGCAATAATGCAAGCTAAATGAACATTTCACTAATGCAAACTTGGAAACCCCTAGAATGCCAATTAATTAATGCAAAAATGCAATTCAATGTTAATGCAAGATAAATCTAGGATGCAATTACACTCCAAATCAGAATTATGATATTCAAAAGTCGGGTTCACAAAAATATAGACACCAAAAATGGATGCTTCACTTCCTTGTCCACAAATTGGAATAAGGAGGAAAGGGATCCAATTTCACAATGTTCACATTCAAGAATACCTTAGACATCTTAACCCAATGAAGGATGTGAGAGATTTGACTATAAGATATCCTTGGAGATGATGGAGATAAGAAATGGGTTCACCACCAAGTGTAAACATGGAAAATACAAATGTTTGAAAGCATAGTGTGATATGAAAACTAATACTAAGTGACCTAAGAAAGCAAGTAAAATATAATATAAAATCGAGAAACTAGAAATGTGCACCTAAAACATGCTAGAGATGGAAGGGAGCTCTGGAATCCTAAAAAACTTATTGTTGATGCTCACTGGGACTCATACACCAAGCTAGGTGACTTAGTCCATTTTTCGAGAAAAATGTGTCAAAATAGGTTTCGGGAAAATGGGTACTTAGATCTATAGAATTATTGTTTAGGCCTAGGAAATGGGACTTATTCACCAATAGTGGCAAATCAGTCCACTTCTAGATTTCTAGAAATTCAAAATAGGAAATTGTAGCCCTAAGTCTTCTTTTCTGCTCCTAATACATATCCGGGTATGAAATTGTAGAAATCAACCTATAAATCTTCTCTGAGCTTCTCTTAGGACCTTGACAACTTTGAATTGCTTTGACCACCTTTCCAATCTCAACCTCTTGGTAAATCTACAACCTAGCACTGCAAATCACACACAAGAAGAGGGAAAAATGTTGTGGGGTTAGTGAATAGGGGTTTTCCTTGGTCAAACCCCTTGTTGGTAATTAAACCCTTGAGATAGAATGAAATAGAATAGAGAATGATGAATGAATAAAAGGAAATTGTTACAACTCACCAAAACCTTGCAACAAGATGTTGCAAACATGTAAATAATGGCTGGAATGTATATGGACTTGAACTCTAGCTTGATGTTGATAGATCTTGAATGCAATGCTTGATTGAATCACACAATCCTACATCACAAATGTTAACTCTAAAATAACATGATGCAAAAAAACTTTGAGATGATGGAAGACACTTGAAAATGCTCTTGAAATGCCTTGAGTTATCTTGTGAATGCTCAAATTCTTTTGTAAATTATATGCATGAATACTTGAATGCTAGGTTAGGTTGAAATGAGATAAAGAACCTTGTATTTATACTCAATTATGCAATAATTCCTGAAATTACAACATCATAGGTTGGCCTTAGATCTTGGAGAATAAAAACCTACTAGAATTTTGAATTAAATTTGAATTTTGAGTTAAAGGGGACTTATTCACCACCTTAGGTGAATGGGCCCCACCTAAGGGAACTCATTCACCCAGAATGGTGAATGAGTCCCACATTAGGCATTTAAGGTGGGTTTTAGGATTTTAATGCTTTAAATGATATTTGTCGAGATTATTCTCAAAAATACACATAAATAAGGCATGTGGATGTAAAATGGGGCCAATTAAAGCATAAGAGAACCTAATTATTAATGACATGCCTAAACAAATGTGAAAGTGTGTTACAACACTTTACAACACTTTGAAACAAGGCTTGGTAAATGATGAAAAGAGGTTATTTTATTAACAAGACCCTAGAAAAGTGTGAAATTATGTTACAACACTCTACAACACTTAAGTAAGGTACCACTTGAATTGTTTTAGTTCACAGGGGCCCAAGACCTAATGAGAATGTGTTTTCCACATTAAAACATTAAATCAAGGCAAAATTAAGCCAAAATCACAAGGAGGGCTTAAACAAGACATGAAAAGTAGAATGGTTACTTTTTCCATGTCCACACAAGGTTGTACACATGGATATATGCAAACTAATTTCATGGCTCCAAATTTTGACTACTCTTGACTATAGATATTTAGAGTCTAAAAGTAGTTTCATATGTTCACAAATAAAATTATATTTCTATAAATTTAAACAAAAGGGACAAGCTTTTCTCATGTTTTAATCTCTTAAAAATTAACATGAGCTAAATAATTGAGCATATATAAGCTCTTCACTATTAAAAATCCCCAAAGACATAATTATTAATATAAATCAATTTCTACTATTCCATACAAGAACCCATTACCTTATATGCATCACTTAGAAAAATTGGTAGGTGTTAAATCTCACTAAATTCAAGAATGCACAATAGGAGCTCATAATTACACGACATATTAACATGTGGAAATGATTCTATTTGCACAAAAAATTAAATATAGACAAAAAGTGACATCAATTTTATAAAAAAATCATAAGAAAATGAGGCCTATAATGCTTATAATCAAGATTTACCAAACATTATATATCCATTTTAAGAGAAGATTAAAAATTACTAACCTAAGATCATACATAATTTACAACGAATGAGTCTCATCCTAACCATGGATGGTTCAATATGTTAATAATAGATTTAAATACAATACAATTAAAAATTCAATCTATGATTACAATATCCCACTATTAAATTTACTTATCGATATAAAAAATATAATAATTAGTACAATTAAAATATCACATCCAAAGAACACAGGAATGGACATAAACCAAGATAAATTAAAAGTTTGATTCCAATGATAAAATGATAATACCCTTTATAACATTCAAGAAATAATTAAAACTTATGAACATTCTAAATCAATACCTTAAAGAAGAGGATCAAATGGGGATTTTACCCACCTCTCACCCATATTACCATTGTTCAAAATGTAATAGATGTTTATGCTACTTATGAAATCTCTAAGCTATGCAAAGGGAAGATAATGGATACACTTTTAGCTAAACCATAATTTTAATAGATAGCAAGGGTCTCAATATAGACACTAATAATCCACACAATGGTTACATAGAAGTTCAACAAACCAATTAAATTTGTAAAACCTTCAGAAAAATTATCCAATAGAACAAAATACACACCCTTGCTTGACTACACACACACCTAGTGTCTAATGGATAACTCAAAATAACAATATTAAACAGTAGTTTAATATGCATAACTTAAATACACACACTAAGGTTAAAATATAAAAATCACAACCTAGGTATTCATGATCTATCAAAATATACAAGAAAGGAAAATGGACTAACACAAAGAGAATCAATACTTCTAATTCATATAACCTTGTCCTTTACTATTTATCAACACTAATAGATATATTTAAATGTAGTTGAGGACATAAATAAAAAAACTCCAATCTATATTAAAATACATCCATTATAAAATGAAAAATAATTATTTACAACAAAGGTCATAGAATAGATAAGAAGAATGATATTCTCGTGCATCAATTTATACATAAAAATTGTAACTAGAATCAATAAATGGTATATATGGGTTATGTTAGGAAAGGATAAATAATGATTAAAGTAAATCTTAGAACCACAAACACCAAGTAATAAGTGTGATGATCAAATAAAACTCATGTAATAAAAAACCATTAAAAAAAGGGTAGACAGATCAAATGAATGAAGTGAACATAACTACTAGAGATGGGGATTGAGTGTCGTCATTCTATTTTTTGAATTTGTATGGATGTGAGAAATAAACACCAACGCAAATGGGCTTCTCAAGAATATCATATTACAATTGTATTACCTATGATTCCCTTCATGTGGGCATGCCACATTCCTAAATTCTAGGGGTTTTCACCCTATTGCAAAGGATCGATAAATTGGAACAACCAAATTTTAAGATTTTGCATTTAATTGATAGTCAATGGAATTTATCAAATATAAATATCAACATATATGGAAATAATAGAAGAGTATGTTCCTAGAATATTAGTAAAGATAAACATTTTTATGTGGGAAACCCTTATAGGAGAAAACCCACCACAAAAAAGTCATCCATAATTGTATGATTTGGAGTCAAGATAGATTCAATAAAGAGGGTACTTGGAAAACCTTTTATAGAGTCTCAATATATATTACAAGTTTTTTTGTACATTTTCTCAAGTGTTTATATATTAATAATGTATGAATGTCTCCAACCTCTATTGTAATGAGTTTTTAATTGTGTCAATTTCCCATTAATTATTATGTATATATGTATTCTTGAGAATACCGAGAATCCAATTATGTAACCAAATCTTAGAATACCATGCATCATGTAACTATAATTTGACCACACATGACATTAGTATCTTATACTTGCTACCAATTATGATGTCTCTACATGGATAATAACAAAGTTGTAAGACATTATTCCCTAATTATATCTTACCACATTCTCACTAATTATATCATATGTGCTCCTTCATCATTGGTCATGATCCAACACAAACTTAATTCAATTGCAATTGTGATTTCTTCCTCCAAACATCTTGTATATACTGCCACAACATGACCAAATGTGAAGCATTTAAGATAATAGAAGAAAACACTTGCAACATCACTATCATATATAAATCCCCATGATAACTATACTGCAATATTTAATATCTCACCACACATTACCACAAAGAGCACTATAGATAGACTTTTCTCATAAAGTCTCTTTATAGGTGAATATTGTCCAGGTCCCAATATTCTCCCACTTAATATTTATCACAAAAGAGTGTGGTATTATAACCAAAGAGATTAATCTCATCCTTGGGAATGGAAAAACCCATTTCATCTCTAGATGACATCAATTTAATAGTATTTATAGGTTTGTCAAAGAGCTTGTATTGTTTACTTAAGTATTAATTTTGTCCATTTGAAATTTTCTATTCTCAACTATTTGACTTAAAAAATTATATTGCACATCAATGTATTTCAAATTTTTTATAGAGTAGACATGATTCATTGTTAGATGACCTCTCTGATCACATTGCTTCCTTACAAGCATATGTTATAGTCATATGTTCTACTTTAGTAATGGACAAAGCAATTATCTATTACCTCTTCCTCATCCAACTTACTATTCCACCAAATAGAATAAATGTGTACCCACTTGTAGACCTTGTCGACCTTTGGTTCTCAAATTATTGTAGCTATTGATTTATAGTCTTAATGCTATTGATCATTGATACTACCTCCTTGATGTGATTTAATGTTGTATTTGACCTTATCTATGTAAAAATCGGGACACTTTCTAAATCCAATTTTTACCCTTCATAAAAAAAATTCTATATTTATAAATATGTATTTGGATCAACATATAAATTTAGTACTCACCATTATCTCTATAAGATGAAAGAAACTAACTATAGTCTATGACAATTGAAAAAGTGAAAAACAAATGAAGTGACATGATCCCGGCGTCCACATCACCTATTTTTACTCTTAAACAAAATTAATTGATTGCTAACGATAGTTTGGCTTAATTAATTGATGACCGGATAACTCAAAAAAAATAGCGTAGACTCTCCCAGCTTTGAACTTTTCGTACGCTCATGAATTTAATATTACGCGCTTTTGGTAGGCGTTGAAAGCCTTTTGTCGACCAAACGACTCAGTCAA
This sequence comes from Sequoia sempervirens, assembly GCA_007258455.2. Lineage (NCBI taxonomy): Eukaryota > Viridiplantae > Streptophyta > Pinopsida > Cupressales > Cupressaceae > Sequoia > Sequoia sempervirens. The sequence goes on along the minus strand of VDFB02047397.1, from coordinate 76,258,169 downwards.
GTTGACCTGCAGACCGAGATGTTTGACACATAATAACTGAAGAATTCCCAAAAGGCGGCGCAAATTTCGAAACATGTAAACTGCAGATTCAGTTCACAGACATTGGAGCACATTTCATAAAGCTTGGAGTGCATGTACACCGTCCGCTATAATTTCTTGACATAAAATTTGCACTACACTACTAACATCCAAAGCTTCTATACAAAATTCGTTCAATATATAGCAGCATACAAGCCCAGAAGCTCAAATATATTGTTGTAATTTATTGTCTGCTTCTCCAAAATTACAATGGCATACCTGAATTTCTAATAAACTAAAATTGAAAGTTTTAAATTATTTGTAAATAAATAAATAATTTAAATAAAGGTGAAAAAGTAGAAATACCTGAATTTCTAATAAACTAAAATTGTAACTTGTTAGCTCTAGCTTGTCTAGAGTTAAGGCAAATTGAATTGATGTTGAGTTTCTTTCTTATTAGAAATTTTTGGAATTTATTTATTACTCTTTTGTTTGTCAAATATGTAGAATATGAGTCAACCATGAAAAATCAAATAATCCACTCATTTGATAAATATTATTGCAACATGTATATAAAATAATAGAAACAATATAAAATTTCTCACTCATGTATTGGTTGTTTCATGTTTCATTAAAGTGAAAGCCAATATAGAGAACTCACATAAAAAGGTTAAAAGGCTAACAAACATACTAACTCTACTAACTTCATTTATAAATTTCAATATTATATAAGAACAAATAGACAATGAAAGTGAGACACGACTAATTGAATTACAAATGTTATGCATTATTTTTGGCATTGCTGAGTTTAATCATTATGTTAATGAATTAATATAACTAGTCCTTTATACATGTGGCGACATAGTTTTTAGTAATTTCTTTAGAAGTTTTCAATGTTGAGGACAAGGCATTAAAAAAACACTCAATTATTTAAATTCTTTTATTCATTTAGTCAACTTCATCTAGAAATTATTTGCTAACTACAATGATACATATTTCAAAATATAGCTTTTGTAAGGAAGCCAAATATTCATAAAATAATTTTGAAATACTACACATTGTTGTAGTGTGTGCAATTCAATTTGATAAAGAGAAAATAGGTCCCTTTCTCAACTGATCTTAATGAGAACTACACTAGGGTAAACCAATTCTATTTGAAGAAGAATATAATATATTACTAATATAATAGAAATAGCATATTATTCTAGTTGATTATAATATGTTTTAAATTTGGGAACTTATAATTTTCTAACAAGTTTAAAAAAAAAAAGTGGCAGAGCCACAAAATTTTTAGTGATATATAAGGAGTTTACATATAGTGACAAAAGGGGAGTAGAATACATCCAAAAAAATTGTATATCCCATAGAAAGATACAAACAAACACAATATTCATGGATTACACAAATTCCGTACAAAAAATTGAATAAGTTTTGAAGAATGCTAACTCTTGCAAGATAACAATTTAGAATGGAAAAACCCTACAAAATTTGAGAGAGATTGAAGCCCCCATGATAGGGCCAATAAAGCACATAACCAAAAAGCTAAGATGAAACAAGATTGAAGAGCCAATAAGGCTAAGGAAAATCCATTAGTTCATTTTCAAGGGAGAACATAAATAGCACCAGAAAACTTGCACATTTGAGATGAACCCAAAAAAAAAAAACTTCCAAAGGAACCTTATGTGTCGCCAAAAAGTGTATACCATGTTTGATATGGGAATAATTGATGAAAAATTGGACTTATTGACACCTTGATTTAGTGTTCTGAGGTGTTTCACAAATCCACACTAGGTCTTAGACCCTTGCAAACTGAATAAAATGCATTTAATGATGTCTTGTAAAGGTTTTGTAAAGTGTTGTAAAAGACTTTCACACTTCTCTAGACTAAATGGACCTATTTTCCCCATAACTGAATATTATAAAATGTATTTAATGGCATTATCACATTAATCTAGAAGGATTTTAAATTAAACTTAACTTTAATCTAGTTTTGTAATGTGTTTTACACATTCACATTATATGTTGTGCCTCTCTAGGCTATGTGGACCCTATTTTAGTGGTGTAAAGTGCATTTAATCACACTTTCACATTTAATTTTGTGTCCCAAGGACTAATTGACCTATACATAATCATTAATAAGCCCCTATGCCTCCATATTGTGTATCACAAGGTATAACTTGATCAAATACTTGATGAAATCAACGTTAGAACTGGAATTCTTCATTCCCCAACAATCCAGCTGGCAAAAGGGGCCCTCTAGGACCAAGTCACCCATTTGGAAAAATGAGTCATTGCTAGGTGGGACTAAGTCACCTAGAGTGGCGAATTAGTCCCATTTGGGTTATTTTTTAGTTTTGAGCAAGAAAATTTGGATTTTAAATTTTATTTTCCTCCATGTCGGCCTTGGGGATCAAATTTAGTAGAAAATTAGGAGAATCTCATAGAAAAGAAAGCCACTAAACCCTAATTCATAACTCATTTATCTAATTCACCATTTATTTTCCACCTCAAGTCAAGCAAGCTAGGGTTTTTACATTCTAAGTCATCAAGATAGCTTTCAAGGGCATTCGAGCGTAGATTCTTAACCTATTGCTATAGAAATTGAAGACCTATCATCATGGAAAGGTACTAATTCCATTATTTCATGCTTCATTACATTATTTCTTCATTTCAGATTAATTACCTAAAAAGGGTTTGACCAAGGAAAGCCCCATGCCCTAACATCCAACATTTATTTCTCTTTCATTATGTGTTTGCAGATTTAGGCACTTTGAAGGTTTGAAGATCATTGAAGAATAGTTTTCAATTTTTTTGAATACCTCTCCTTGCTTGCAAAGAAAAAATATCCACTAAACGTCACTTTTAGGCCGGAAAATTAGAGATTCAAATAGATACCATTTAAGAAACGAAGTGCAGGCTGCAGGCTTCATTTTCCACTTTCGGATTTTCAAAAATTTAGAAATGGATTAAGTCACCAATAGTGGTTAATTAGACCCAATGAACCTATTTTTTAGATATTTCTATAGATTTGGATACCCATTTGGCTAACACGGGCTTCAGAGCAGTTTTTCCAGATTTGGGACTAAGCCACCCAGATTGGAACATGTGTCCTAGTTGGCTTCTACATTAGGTTTTTTAGGATTCCAGACCTACATTCCATCCTCTTTTAGCCTCTAGATGCACACCTTTAGTTTCATCCATTTTTGTTACAATTTATATTCATTTCTAGGGATTTTTGCATACATCACTGTGTTTTCAAACAACTTGCATTTCTTAGGTATTGCATTAACAATCACCTTTCTTTTTCAATTTATTTCATTTAGAAAATTTATCTAAGCATATTTCCTCCATCCTTGCATTGATTTTAAGTGTAGACATTACACATTTTGGGTCCATTTCTCTCCTTTTAGGTGAAAAACCCTAAAAGAGTTAGAGAACCCTTGGATACCAAAATTTGCGTCCACATTTTCGTGAACCCAACTTTAGAACATTTTACTTCTTATTTCAAGTGCATTTACATCCTAGGAATCACTTGCATCAACATTGCATTAGGTTTTACATTGTTTCATTTACATCCTAGGGTTTTAAAAATTGCATAAGCGAAAAGCTCATATAGCTTGCATTATTGCATTTCATTTCATTGAAAAAAAGTAAAATTCTATATTTCCACTTTACATCTTCCTCATACAACATAAAAAACATAAAAATCAATAAAAAAAAATATGAAAAATTTGATGAAAAAAAATCCCTACTGGGTCTAACTCACCACCTTGGGCAAGGTAGTCCCTGCTTAGTCCTAAAACTATCATTTATAAAACTAAAAATCCTATTTTTAAAGCTTTTTTTTGCTGCCATTACCTACCTATATTAGTTGGCTAATTTTTTGTTAAATGCATTTCATTAGATCTAGCCTAAATTAGCTCATTTCATGCATTTTAAATTTTGAATTTTCATTTCAAACATTTCATCTTTCAAGTTGATGCATAATGTAATCAGAATATTACCTTGTTTCACATCTAAAAATTGCATTTAAACATTTCACTTTATGTCATCGCATTGTACTTTCTTTACTTAGCATGTTTTCTTTCAAGAGATGTGGCTTTGATTTGGTTACAAATGGGTTGCATAAATCCAACATTCCCTATTATGAGTTCAATTTTGGTTATAACAATGAGGTCATTACGAAACATGTTAATCATCAAACCATTGAGACAATCCTTAATATTACATTTCTCATTGGTGAGAATGGTAGTATTGACGATCATAACAAGCATATTAGTTCTTCTCCCAATACCTCGCCTATTAGTGGCAAAGGTATCTTGGTGAAAGAAGATAAAAGCATTGAGTGCCTTGATTCTCCATATCCTCATTCCCCTTTGGAAGATGTTAGACAACAAGAAAATTAGATCATAGAAACACTTATAACTATCACCTTACCTAGTCTCCATAACCATGACCATCAACATTCTGCTTCTCCTACTATCCCTCCTTGATGCCATGAGGATAGATTGGTGAATTAGAAGATATACCAATTAAGAGTCATGAGAATCTTGACCCTCCCACCCCTAATGCTCCTACCATTTGGGACAATCTATTTGAAAATCATACTAATCCTTCTCTTAATGCCTCCCCTACTTGTGATGCAGCTACTTTACAAGCTTCAACCTTGGATGAACATATTACAAGCTCTCCTATTAAGGTAGATAATATGGAACAAGAGAATGAGACCTTAGAGAAAAAGGACAATAAAATAGAGTCTTCTCCTAATCTCCTCACTATTGATAACCACAAAAATCCAACCACTGATCATTCCCCTACTTGTGATGCAGTCATTCTAGAAGAACCAATCCATGAATGTCAAGAACATTTGATTCGTATTTCTAAAAAATCTCCATCTAGGGAGAATACCATGGTGCTAGCAAATGGCAACAATACTAATGTGTCTTCCTTAGATAAAAAGGTGATTCTCAATTTCCCTTTACTAAAGATACATCAAACCAAGACCATTAAGGTTATGAATGTGCAAGTGTCCATTAGATCCCATTCGATCAATGGACCTCATACATACAATGTGGGACATCCTAAGAACCCTCTCATTCTCTACCCACCTTCACCCAAACAACAAACTCAACACCAGCCTGAACTCATTCTTTACCTACCGTCACATAAACCTCCACCTCCACCTAAACCAGATTTTACCCTTTACCCACCTAAGCATGATGTTGTTGCTCACACATAGTTCACTAGAAACAATCTATGACCACAACAACCCACCCCAAGACAATTACCTTTTCCTAATCCCATCTTACATAGAGCTCCTTGATTAACTCCTACGAAGTATGATCTTGTTGAAAAACTGAAGCATACTGCCACAAAGATATTCCTTTGGGACCTTCTTTAGAATTCACCTACCTATCACACTATGCTCCAAAAAACCTTACAAAAAATTACTATCCCTTCTAATGTGCAACCAAGTGACATCACAACCCTAATTAAAGGATTTAATGTTGACATTGTTTTCCACCAAAGTGAACTCCCCCCTTTGGAAGTGAAAAAACAAAATGATTCTTTCATGATCATAGCTCAATACAATATGATGGGGATAAAGCGAATCCTTGTTGAAAATGGATCTACTCTTAATGTGTGTAGTGTAAACCTGCTGGACAAGCTTATAGTGGATAAATAAAAAATTCAGCCCAATTCTTTATCTATCAAAGGATTTGACAATGTAGAAAAACAACCGCTTGGTATGATTACTTTTCCTATTACAGTTGGATAGGCTATATTGTAAACAACAATCCATGCCATGCCCCATAATATCTTAGATAATCTTATTTTAAGAAGACCATGGATCCATGAGATGAATGTAGTGCCTTCAAATCTTCATTGTAAAATGAAATATGTTTACAATAACACAATTGTGCCATAGAAAAAAGGACCCTTTGCTTGACATGGGATTAATTCATGATAAAACAGACTTAATGAGGTCTTAATCTAGTGTTGCGAGGCATTTTATGCATCCACACTAGGTCTTGGACCCTTGCACACTAATTAAAATGTGCTTAACAATGTCTTGTAAAAGTGTTGTAGAGTCTTGTAAAGGGATTTGACACTTTTCTAGACCTAATGAACCTGTTTCTCCTTATTTCAACATTATAAAACATGTTTAATTACACCATCACATTAATTTACAAGGATTGTAAAGTAAATTTAACTTTAACCAAGTTTTGTAATGTGTCTTGCACATTCACATTGGTTTTTGTGCCTTACACTGTGTGGACCTCATTTTAGTGTTGTAAAGTGTATTTAATTAAAATTTCACATTCAATCATGTGTCTGAAACCCTATTTGACATTTACATTATCAATAATAGACCTCTATTAACCCATATTGTGCATCTCAAGGCATAATTTGATCAAATAACCAACATAGTCATCATATAAGCCTAATTTTCTTACTTCTCGGCATTCCAACTAGAAAAAATGACCCCTATGGGACCCATTCACCATTAGTGGAAAATTATTCCCATATAGGTGTGACCCATTCACCATTAGTGATGAATGAGTCCCATTTTGAGTCATTTTCAGAGTTTGAGCAGGAAAAATTAGGTTTCAACCTTAATTTTTCTATATATTGGCCTGTGATGAGGTATAATCGGGATACTAAGGAACAATTGTCTATAAATAAGTATTTTTACCCTCACTTTACATCTAAAAACTCATTTTTATATCTCTCATCATTAATTCATCTTCTCAACCAAGTCAAGCAAGTTAGGGTTTCTTCATTAGAAGTCTTCAAGTTAGCTTCCTAAGACATTCAAGGGAAGATATTATAGTTTTTGTTGTAGAATTTCAAGATCAATCATCATGGAAAGGTAATTTATTCCATTTTTGAATGCTTGATTCCTTTCTTTCATCATTTTGGTTTAATTACCTAAATGGGGTTTGACCAAGGCATACCCCCATGCCCTAACATCCAACATATATCTATTTTTTCTTGTTTGTATATAGATTTAGCTCCTTTGGAAGACTAAAAATTATTGAAGATAAAGTTTCAAAGTTTTTAAAGTGCTCTCTTCATCATTTAAGTCAACATATCAACAAAAAGTCACTTTCAGACCCGAACATGACAATTTCAGAAGTAGACACCTGTAGAGAGTAGAAGTGCAGATCTAGCTCCATAGAATCTACTTCTGATTTTGTAGATTCTCGTAGGTGGAATAAATCACCACCCATGGTGAATGAGTGCCATTTTTAGGCATTAAAAGTGGTTTTTTCATAATTCAACTCCTGGGAGTCATAAACCTATTTCCAGAACTTTTTACCAAAAGCAGGACTAATTCGACCTCTATGGAAAATCAATCCTAGTGGCCATTGTTAGTGATTTATGGAACATTCCAAAACCTTCCAGAAACAAAAATCTTGCTCTAGGTGCACCCGGTTCAGTCTCATCAATTTATGTTTTCATTTGTTTAAGTTTCTAGTTCATACTTGCAATCAACATTGTGTTTTCCAACATTTTGCATTAGATTAGTTTACATTCATTTATCTACATTTGTAAGCATTAAAAAAAAAACTTTCACACACTCTTTCCATTTACTATAATGATAAAATAAGCATTTTTTACCTCTCTTTCTCCTTTTAGGTGAAAAACCCTAGAAGTGCTAGAAAGAGAGTAGGTCCCAAAAATCTATGTTTCAATAGTCTACAAAGTTGACATTGATCCTAAGCCTTATAGTGTCTTGCAACTTGAGAAAAAAAAAGAGAACCCCTTGAACTCCTTAACCCCAACCACACAAGTGGAACGCGTACAAAAAAAGCCACAAAGCTATTAGACAATGATTGGGGTTCCTTAGATTTCACACCAACATTCATGCAAAAATGCAAGCTCACAATGAAAGACTCTGACAAGGGAAATGAAAAAATAGTCATGTCAATGAAAAACATGGAAGGAAATTCAAAAAAATCCACCTTAAACACTTTAAAATAAGAAGAAAATTACACAACTAAACTGTAGATTTTTGGCTCTCTAGCACTTTCTAGCACTTCTAGGGTTTTTCACCTAAAAGGAGAAAGGAAGGGCCAAAGAATCTAGGTGGTTCATTCAAATTAGGAAATATGTGATGTAATTAGGACTAAATTGAATGATATGAATGCAACTAAACAATGAAATAGAGATTATGAATGCGAAAGATAAGATTAATGCAATGTTTGAAAACATAATGTGATATGCAAACAATGAACTATGAATGAATGAATGCAAAACATAACAGAAGAAGGTTGAATCAAAGTGCACTTGGAAGTCTGATGAAGAATTTGGAATATTATGACTGTTGTCTAGAATCACAAAAAATCACTAGTGGGACTCATTTGCCATGGATACAGTCCTGCATCTGGTAAAAACTATCGAGAACAAATTTATGAGTGTCGGGATCCAAAATCTAACAAAACCTAGATTTCCAGCCTTAAGGTTAGACTCATTTGCCACAAGTGGTTAATTATTCCTCTCCCAAAATTATGAGAAATTAGGATACAACTCTGCAACACCAGATATGAGGATTTCTACTTGTTAGGTTGATGAAGTTAATTCTAAAGGAAACAAGCATAAAGTCTTCTCCAAGCTAGAAATAAGATGTGGTTGACTTGAAACACCTAGTTGAGTTCTTCTCTACTTTTCAACACCTAAATTCTTGCTAAACTTGCATACAAATGTCTACAAATACACATGCAAGAAGGGGAATATGGTTGAGGGTTAGAAAATAGGGGTTTTCCTTGGTCAAACCCCACTTTGGTAAGAAAACCCTTAATGAAATAATGAAATGCAAGGGAATGATAAACAAATAACATGTAAATTCTATCAACTTATCATACCCTTATTAATGAAAATCTAAAGATATGTCAATGGTTTCCTTTCAATGCTTGATTTGAGGTAATATGCTTAAATGAAAAGATTGCTTGGATGTGATGTATGATTGTAGGAGATGTAAAATGAGGTGAAAATAACTTATTTATACAATCTTGTGCCTTAGTAACCCATTAATACCTCATTATAGTCTGACATCAAGTGATTTTTGAATAAAAACCCGAAAGAAAATTTAAAATATTTTGAATTTGGAGCCTAGGGGGACTCATTCACCACCCATGGCAAATGGGTCTCACCTTGGACTTGAATGTGGGTTTTGAGTATAAGTCACATTTAATATTGTTTGTTGGGTTCACACTAAAAAATGCACTTAATTAAAGCTTATAAGGGCATAAAGGGTCAAATAAGTCATCAGAAAGGTGTAAATAGTGGTATTATGCCTTAAAAAGTGTGAAATCCTGTTACAAGACTTTACAACACTTCAAAATAGGACTTGATGATGAAAAGGTGATTTTTAGGTGAATTGTAATGAATAGAGTCTAGAAAAGTGTATAAATGTTTTACAACACTTCACAACACCTTCAGAAGATGACATTATTAGCATTTTAAGGACCTAATGTGCATGTTCCAGCCACATTACATTAGTGAATCAAAGAAAAATAGACCAAACATTAAGGGGAAAGGTCTAAAAGATCATGAAAATGACAAGTGGCCACTTTTCAATGGTGCATTAAGCTTCCACATTAGTAAGAGGATGAAGTTGCTTCAAACTTACACTAAAGTAGCCATGAATATCGAGAGAGGGGTTTCAATGTACTTACATTAGCAAGATGGAATGACAATGATCAAGAGGGATGATCAAGCCCCAAGGATGAAGATCCCATAGAAAAATGAACATAAGAACACAAGAACACAATGATGATGAGAAAGAAATGACAGCTTTGATCATTTATCCAACTAGTTTTGGATAAGATCTAGGCCAATTGTTTGAAAAGTGCATACTCACTTTGGGGCGACAAAACTCATGGTGGTCCATCGGGTGAGAAGACCCAAAAAGGTGAGGTACATATGCTAGTTGGCATGCACTCACAAACACAAAGGTGGCTATGGGGGAATTCGTGCCATGGAATGGGCTTCCCACTCAACCATATTAAAGTTATACCTCTTGATAACTTTAACAAGGCGCCACAAAGGAAAATGATGGTTCATGCTTCATGAGACAAGAAAAGCTTTGTATGATTAGAACTCATGAACAAATGCAAAGGTACCATTGGAAAGAATGTTGCATTATGCAAGGTGGCAAAATATAAAATGCAAAAATGTAAAAGTAATATGTAAAAGGATGTTCAAAGGAGTCTTGTTAAGTTCATGCAAGGTCTATCACTTAGGGAACATTGTGTCTAATATCTCTAAGAGAGGACCAATCAAATAATAAAATATTCACAACTTAGGGGATGAAATGTGTCACATGAGGCCACCAAGAGGAATGCAGTATGCTATGATAGATCACACTTATGAAGGACATCATACCCAATGTGGTCCACAAAGTGACAAAAACATCGTATGAAGTGACAAGGATGCACTAAGAACCAAGAATGCAAATGAAATGATGCCAATGTATTCCCTCCACTTTAAAGGAATTGCTACACACCAGTCTAGGAGCAATTACTTTAAAGTAGGGAAGGAAAGAAAATGCACAAAGAAAACAAGACATGAGAGTCAACTTGGAAAGCCCCTATGCCAAGTCATATATTTTCGAGGAAGGTTGCTTCATGTAAATGAAAAGGAAAGAAAAGGAAAAGGGAGTTTCCCCCTAGAAAAGAATACACCAAACACACAAGGGATCTATATATTTGAGGGAAATATTTTTTTTGCTGCAATGTTTTTATGAACTGGGTGATCCCACAATAGTAGTTTACAATTTTTGGCCAAACTGGATAGTAAAATAATTTTTTTCAACTAAATCTTCACTTTCGGGCACCTATAGCGGCTAAACCATGAGGAATTTGAAGATGATGCAAAGTAGAGTTTTGTAAAAGAAAAAAATTATATTCTAAATAAAATTTTTCAAATGTTTTTTGAATCATATTGTACTTCTTTTTCCATCTCCCTCAAAACTAGTTTTTTTCAGAAAACAACATTTTTAAAAAGTGACACTCACCGTATAATGCATAAACTTTTTTCCATGAAGGATAAAATTCTAATTATTTTAAATTTAGAATTTTAGATTTGATATCTAGTGCTTCCAGTTGGTTAGATAGTTTTTTATTGAATATTTTTTCTTTAATCAAGTTTCGAAGTCAAACCAATTACAATTCAAACATAGTGTGAATGTATAACATGTAACTTTTTTTGTATGTATCAAAATTTTAAAAAAAAATTGTGAGATCAAGGACTTCAATATCTGGTGCACTCATATTTTTCAAATTTTTCTTTTGATAATCTACTATTTTTCCACATGTGTAGAACAAAGAGGTTGATTTTTGGTGAAAAACCTACATTCACAAGAAATAAAAAATAAGTATAATAATAAAACTAAATTTATTTAAATTTATAATTTTTGGAAAGCTTATAATAAGGACTACATACTTACAAAAAATAAATTTTAAATAAATTAATTTGATCCCCCAAAAGGTAAATCAAAAGTGGTTTTTAATCAACATTTTTATAGGTGTAAAGAAGACTCCATTATGGTTATGGTTTAAAACTAGTGGGGTTCTATCCAAGGGGGTTTGATCTAAGGTATTTTTATCAAACACTCTTCAATTTGAATGATTTAAATTGAAAATTTTAAGGTTTAAATCATTATATTTTCTAAAAATATGTGATTTCAGTAAAAATTACAATCTCCCATAAATTGTAAACCAGCTTTGTGGGATTACCTAAAGAGCTTAGAACTATCATCATTCCCCGAATACATAGAACTAGAAGAATGACACAAAAAGAGATAAAATAAAGGAAAGTAGATTTTGAGTCAACATGGAAGAGACATTGTGGTCTCAATGCTTTCCATCATCCCAAAAAGGAAAAAACAAGTGAAAAGAAAACGACAAGGCCAAAGCAAAGGAAAAATATTTTGGGTTAACATGAAGGAGACATTTTGGTCTCAATACCTTGCATCATCCCCAAAAGGAAAACATAAGAAAAGACAAAGAAAAATGAAAAAGGGGCCAATTTGGTCAACATGGAAGAGACATAGGGTGTCGCAACAGTTTTTTTCATCCCTAAAAGGAAAACACAAAAGCAAAAGTGAAAAAGAATAGGAACTTTTTCGGCCAACATGGGAAAGACATTACTGTCTCAAAAATTTGCATCATGCCCAAAAGGAAAACACAAAAGAAAAAAATGATTAAGACTAATGCACGATATAGAGAAGAATAGAGGTACAAATAGAAGAAATGTACAAAAAGAGGAACATCAAATGCACATTACGAGGGAAGCACAGTACACACACAAAACCAATGAGCTAGTAATGCAAATGTAAGTGAACCATTAACTAAGTTATGGGTTTCTCAATCTTAAGTAATATAAGAAAAAAATGAATAACATAGTTAAGAGACAAAGACAAGTGCATTACAAGGACAAAGGCTAACAACTACTTGTTTCCACAAAGGAAAAAACAAGCATGAGGCAAGGTTGATGATGGAAAGGATCATGCAATAGTGACAATAAAAGATTCCATAACTATGGCATGGTAAGGGAATGGTGTTTTAAGGGATGATAGGAAAGCAATCAGTATCAATGAAGTGATAATTCTCCAACATCTCATTCAATTTCCAACATGCTTTAAGTTCGATGTCCCAAAACACAATGATATTTTCAGTATGGTGTCTTAGAATTTAGGATGAATGACCAATCTATTTGAAGGTGGTAAAAGTATAAGACCTCAGTTTAAAAGTAATTGAAGTCTCCTTCACATTCAGGTGGTGGGTGAGTAGGAAAATTGAGCTTTTTCAATTTGTAAGGTCATTTTCATTTGCTAGATTCTCCTTGTTAATGAATGGAAGGAGGACCCATGGGGATCCTAGAATCCTTGTTATTAGAATCATTGAATGGTTATTCATGTGGAAGGAGAATGTTTAAGTTAGGAGGAGAATCAAAGATCGTTGTGCCATCATCTCGAAGTCTCTAATATTCAAAAGGAGGCTTTTCAACCTAAGGGGGATTGTAATAGCCTAGTCTTTTTGTGTTTTCTTCTATTGGTGTTTTTTCTAGAAGTTGATGAATTTCGTGCTCATGTGTTGTGTTACAACCTTGTTTTCTTAGGATAGTAAAGCCTTTTCCATATGTTTGTTCAAGATTGATGGAAGTTTTTGTAACTTTATGATGATAGAATGTACTTGTTGGGAGGAACTAGGTCCACTTGATAGACGAATCTTAGGTCCTTTTTTATTTTAAGGATGTAGATAGCCAAAGCAATTAGGAGGTGCAACCGTAGAAAGATTTAGTGGTTTCATCGATGGTGAAAAGGTTGCATTGGATTCAAGGTTATCAAGACAATAATTTAAGAACTTTTCATGCTAGCATCATATTCTCCAATGATGTCAACATCACGACGAGGGGAATCAATAGGAGTTGAAGGAGCATGAGGAATCTCCAGGTCATTAGGATCATAAGCAAAGACACAATTGGACATGTCTACTAAGCATTTTAATGAATTCGAAAACTTATTAAAAGAAAATACCACAATTACAATAAATTCAAGTAATATAAAATGCAAGGAATATAAGAAAAAAAATATTCTGGAAAGAAAAACAAAAAGTAAGTACAAAAAATAGTAATGTAGGAAATACCTAGAAAGTGCCTAAAAATGTAGAATGGAATGTGCAGGTGGACTGATTTGTCCAGGTTTGCGAATGAGTCCTAGTATGAGATTTTTTTTGTGTTTTTCAGAAAATTTAATGTGATTTAAATTATTTTTAGATTCCAATGAAGGATGTAGATGTAGATTTTCATTTTTTTCAATGATATGCAATGCAAAAATGAAATATAAATGAGTATTTCACTAATGCAAGTTAAGAAGCCCTAGAATACAAAAAAAACAATACCCTAATTGAATGTTGATGCAAATGAAGCCTAAGATGCAAGATTCAATTGGAATTAGAAAGATAATATGTTCAAAATTCATGTTCACCGAAATGAACTGTAGATTTTTGGCTCTCTAGGACTTTCTAGCACTTCTAGGGTTTTTCACCTAAAAGGAGAAAGGGAGGGCCAAATAATCTAGGTAATTAATTCAAATTAGGAAATGCGTGTTGTAACTGGGACTAAATGGAATGATATGAATGCAACTAAAAAATAAAATTGAGAGATTATGAATACAAAACCTAAGATTAATGCAATTTTTAAAAACACAATGTGATATGCAAACAATGAACTATGAATGAATGAATGCAAAAAGCACTAAAAGAAGGTTGAATCAAAGTGCACCTAGAAGTCTGATGAAGAATCTAGAATATTGTGAGTGCTATGTAGAGTCACAAAAAATCAGTAGTGGGACTCATTCACCATTCATGGTGAATCAATCCTACTTCTGGTAAAAACTACCGAGAACAAATTTCTAAGTGTCGAGATCCAAAATCTGAAAAAACCTAGATTTCTACCCTTAAGGTGGGACTAATTTTCCACTAGTGGTGAATTAATCCTCTCCCAAATTTTTGAGAAATAGAGAGACAACTTTGTAACACCAGATCTGAGGATGTCTACTTGTCGAGTTGTTGAAGTCAATTATGCAAGAAAAAGACAAAATGTCTTCTCCAACCTTGAAATAAGATATAGTTGACTTGAAACACCTAGTTGACTTCTTCTCCACTTTTCAACACCTAAATGCTTGTTAAACCTACATACAAAAGTCTACAAATACACATGCAAGAAAGGAAAAATGGTTGAGGGGTAGAAAATAGGGGTTTTCCTTTGTCAAACCCCACTTTAGTAATCAAACCCTTAATGAAATAATGAAATGCAAGAGAATGATAAAAAAATAACATGTTAATGCTATCAACTTACCAAACCCTTGTTGATGAAATTCTAAAGATATGTAAATGCCTCCCTTTGAATGCTTAATCAATGCTTGAATTGATGTTGTAATATGCTTGAATGAAAATATTGCTTGGATGTGATTTATGATTGTAGGAGATGTAAAATGAAGTGAAAATCACTTATTTATACAATATTGTTCCTTAGCAACCCATTAATACCTCATCACAGGCTGACATCAAGTGATTTTTCAATAAAAACCTAAAAGGAAATTTAAAATATTTTTGAATTTAGAGCCAAGGGGGACTTATTCACCACCCATGGCGAATGGGTCCCATCTTGGATTTGAATGTGGGTGTTAGGAATTAAGTCACATTTAATATTTTTTGTCAAGTTTACATTCAAAAATACACTTAATGAAAACTTATAAGGGCATAAATGGGTCAAATAAGTCATAAGAAAGGTGTAAATAGTGGAATTATTCCTAGAAAAGTGTCAAATCTTGTTACAAGACTTTACAACACTTCAAAGTAGGACTTGATGATGAATAAAAAGGTGATTTTTAGGTCAATTGCAATGACTAGAGTCTAGAAAAAGGTATCCATCTCCCAATCAATCCTAAAACACAAGAAATGACACATGGTCTTGGTTATTGTCCCTTTATAGAAATCACCAAGCCTTCACTCAACATCAACACTATTACAAAACATACTTCTAAGACAATAGAAACTAGTGATCTTGATGGTTATCCTTTACAAAAAAATAAATCTATGCTTAATGTCAATGTCATCTCGTAAAACACTAATGATTTGAATTCATTAGATTTTAGACCCCCCATAGAGGAGAGATCAAAATATCACAATCTAAAGAGTCTTTCCTAGGTATGAAATCTTGTACTAAGCAAGAGTTATATTTGTCACATAATCAAGGAACATATACCATTGATCAAGAGGGTATCTTGTCGAGACTCCTCCAATATCACTTCATATCTCTTCCCCATGAACTCAAAAGAAATTTTATTAGAAAAAAAAAATTGTGCCTATCATAGAGTTCATGGTCATTCTACTAATGCGTGCAAGGATTTTAGTGGTAAAATCCAACATTTTAAGGAGTTTGGTGTTCTTCCTTATGTGGGGGAACCTAATTCCTCTAATTGATATTTATTTTCACTCTACAATACATCTTATGCATCATTTCATCTAGCCTTTTTCCTGCACTAAGTGGGGGCAAGGGGTTAAGTAGCTTGGTCCTCGTATGTCACTTGTGATTGATTCTTTTGGCTAGTCGTTAACCTTTCATGAACATATAAGAGCAAGCTTGGGATGTGGATGACATGCCTTAATTTGGCTCACATGTGACTTACTACCTCTTTCAGGATGTAGCTTATAGGAAACATATGACTTGGCATAGGGATTTCCGAGTAAGCTCTAGTGTCTTCTTTTTCTTCTTCTACTTTAAAGAAATTTCTCACATTAATGGTGTTAGCAACCAATTTAAAATGGGGGCATACAATGACACTCATATTTCATTGTATGATTTCTTTCTTCTTATGATGCGTCCTTTTCTTGGTTGAGTCATTGGGCTTGATTGTATCCAAGAATGTGATACTTCTTTGACACATCCTCTCTTGGAAAAATTAGGTAAAATGTTACCTAAGATGAGACATTGCACAAACTAAGAAAAATCTCCTTGAACACTCTTTGCACTATCTTGCATTGACAATGTCTATGAGTGTCAAGCATACGACATTTTTCTTTCCTCATAGAGCTTTGAGATCATTTTTGCGTTTCCTTATTAAAGTTATTAGGAGTTATAATTTTGGTATGGTTTAGTGGGAAGCCCATTTCAAGGCATGACTTTTCCCCATAGCCACTTGCATGTGTGTGAGTACATACTATCCATGAGTGTATGTTTCTCACCTTTTTAGGATTCTCACCTGATGGATAGCCAAGAATTCTGTTGCCTGAGAGTGAGTATGCATTTTTTGGAAAAAGAACCTAGATTTGATCCACAATGTGTCGGACAAATGGTTGAAGCTTGATCCACCTTTTTATTTTCACTTTTCTCTTCCTTCTAGTTATTTCCATTGTATGATCATGTATCTTGTCTTATTGTAAATCATTCACCCTATGTGCATCCTTTCATTCTTATGTTCATATGTCTTAGAATCTTGGATCCTAGGGGCTTGACCTCTGCCTTGATCTTTTTCATCCATTGTCATCCACATTGGTATGATAGGACCCCTCTTGAATGTCTGCTTTAGTGTGAGTTTGAAGCAAGTTCATCCTCTCACTAAAGTGGGGGATTAATGTTTCATCAAAAAGTGTATACCTTGCTTGATATGAGAATAATTGATGAAAAATTGGACTTAATGATTCTTTGATTTAGTTTTGTGAGGTGTTTTACACATCCACACTAGGTCTTGGACCTTTACAAACATAATAAAATGCATTTAGCAATGTCTTGTAAAGGTGTCGTAAAGTGTTGTAAAAGAATTTCACAATTCTCTAGAATGAATGGACCTATTTTACCCTTAATTCAATATTATAAAATGTATTTAATGTAATTATCAAATTAATCTAGAAGGCTTGTAAATTAAAATTAACTTTAATCTAGTGTTATCATGTGTTTTACACATTCACATTAGATGTCATGCCTCTCTATACTATGTGGACCCTATTTTAATGGTGTAAAGTGTATTTAATTACACTTTCATAATTAATTTTGTGCTCGAAGCCCTAATTTACCTTTACATAATCATTAATAGGCCCCTATGGCCCCATATTGTGTATCCCAAGGCATAAATTGATCAAATTCACGATGAAATCAACATAAGAATTGAAATTCTTCATTCCCCAACAATCCAGCTATCAAAAGGGGCCTTCTAGGACTAATTCATCCATATAAGTGAATGAGTCCCTACCAAGTGGGACTAAGTTTCCTATAGTGGAAAATTACTCCCATTTGGGTTATTTTTGAGTTTTAAGCAGGAAAAGTTGGATTTTAAATTTTATTTTCCTCCAAGTCAGCCTTGTGGATCAAATTGATGAGAAAATTAGGAGAATTTCCTATAAAATTAAGCCTCTAAACCCTAGGTAATTCATAACTCATTCATCTAAATCATCATTTATCTTCCACCTCAAGTCAAGCAAGCTAGGGTTTTTGCATTCTATGTCATCAAGATAGCTTTCAAGGACATTGAAGGGCATATTCTTCAATTATTGTCGTAGAAAATCAAGACCTATCATCATGGAAAGGTACTAATTCCATTATTTCATGCTTCATTACATTATTTTTTCATTTTGGTTTAATTACCTAAAAAGGGGTTTGACCAAGGAAAATCCCCATGCCCTAACATCCAACATTTATTTATTTTTCATTGTGTTCATAGATTTATGTACTTTAAAGTTTTTAAGATCATTGAAGAATAATTTGCAAAGTTTTTGAAGACCTCTCCCTAATTAAAAATAAAAAATATCCACTAAAATTCACTTTCAAGCCTAAAAATTGAGGTTTCAAAACTAGATACCAGTCAGGGACCAAAGTGCAGGGTCGAGGGCTTATGTTTCCACTTTTAGATTTTCAAAAATTTAGAAGTGGACTAAGTCACGAATAGTGGTGACTTATTTCCAATGAACCTATAGGAGATTTTTGTAGATTTGGATACCCATTTGGCCAGAATGGGCTCTAGAGCAATTTTTCCAGATGTAGGACTAAGTCACCTAGATTGGAACAAGTGTCCTAGTTGGCTTCTACATAAATTTTTTTAGGATTCTACACCTACATTTCATCCTTTTTAAGCCTCCAGGTGCACACCATCATTTTTATCAATTTCAGTTACAAGTTATCTTCATTTCTAGGTGTGTTTGCATGCATTACCGTGTTTTCAAAAAACTTGTATTTCTTAGGTATTCCATTAATAATCACGTTTCTTTTTCAGTTTATTCCATCCATCCTTGCATTGATTTTGAGTGTAGAAATTATGCATTTTGGTTCCATTTCTCTCCTCTTAGGTGAAAAACCCTAAAAGAGTTAGAGAACCCTTGGATACCAAAATCAGTGTCCACATTTTGGTGAACATGAATTTAGGACATTTTACTTCTAATTTCAAGTGCATTTACATCCTAAGAATCACTTGCATGAACATTACATTAGTTTTTGCATTGTTTCATTTGCATCCTAGGGTTTTAAACATTACATAAGTGAAAATATCATATAGCTTGCATTATTGCTTTTCATTTCATTGAAAAATAGTGAAATTCTACATTTTCACTTTACATCTGCCTCATACAATACAAAAAAATAAAAATAAATAAAAAATATCTAAAAAATATGAAAAAGAAAACCCTACTAGGAATAATTCACTACCTTGGGCAACTTAGTCCCTATTTAGTTGTGAAACTGTCATTTCTAGAACTAAAACCCTTGTTTTTAAAGCTTCTATTTTTTTCCATTACCTACCTATATCAGTTGGCTGAGATTTTGTAACATGTATTTCATCAAATCTAGCTTAAATTAGCTCATTTCATGCATTTTTTAATTTCAATTTTTTACTTCAAACATTTCATCTTTCAAGTTGATGCATAATGCAATCAAAATATTACCTTGTTTCACATCTAAAAATTGCATTTAAAAATTTCACTTTATGTCATTGTATTGTACTTTCTTTACTTATCATGTTTTGTTTCAATTGATGTGTCTTTGATTTGCTTAAAAATGGGTTGCATAAATACAAAATTCCCTCTTATGAGTTCAATTGTGATTATAACATTGAGTTCATTAACAAACATGTTAATCATCAAACCATTGACAAAATCCTTAATATTACATTGCCCATTGGTGAGAATGGTAGTATTGACAATCACAACAATCATACTTGTTCTTCTCCCAATACCTCTCTTATTAGTGATGAAGGTATCTTTATGAAATAAGATACAAGCATTGAGGGTATTTATTTTCCATCTCCTTATTCCACTTTGGAAGATGTTAGACAACAACATCATGAGATCATGGAAACATTTCTAAATATCACCTTACCTAGTCTCCATAACCATGACCATCAACATTCTCCTTCTCCTAATATCCCTCCTTGATGCCACAAGAATATATTGGTATTAGAAGATATACCTATTAAGAGTCATGAGAATCTTGACGCTCCCTTCCCTAATGCTCCTACCATTTGGGGAAATCTAATTTAAAATCATACTAGTCCTTCTCTTGATGCCTCCCCTACTTGTGATGCAACTAATTTACAAACTTCAACCTTGGATGAACATATTAAAATCTCTCCTATTAAGGTAGATAATATGGAACAATAGAATGAGACCTTAGAGACAAAGGAAAATAAAATAGAGCCTTCTTCTAATCTCCTCACTATCGATAACCATGAAAACCCAACCACTGATCATTCCTGTAATTGTGATGCAGTCATCGTAGAAGAACCAATCCATGAATATCAAGAAAATTTGGTTTGTAGTTCTCCTAAAACTCTCCATATAGGGAGAATACCATGGTGCTAGCAAATGGAAACAATACTATGTGTCTTCCTTAGATAAAAAGGAGATTCTCAATTGCCCTTTATTAGAGATACATCTAAAGAAGACTGCTGAGGTTATGAATATGCAAATGTCCATTAGATCCTCAGTCAATGGACCTCATACATACCCTGTGGGACATCCTAAAAATTTTCTCATTCTCTACCCACCTTCACACAAACAAAAATCTCAACACCAACCTAAACTCATCCTTTACCCACTGTCACATAAACCTCCACCTCCACGTAAATCTGAGTTTACCCTTTACCCACCTAAGCATGATGTTGTTGCTCATGCACACTACACTAGAAACAATTTGTGACCACAACAACCCACCCCAACACCATTACCTTTTCCTAATCCCATCTTGCTTAGAGCTCCTCAATTAACTCCTATGAAGTATGATCTTGGTGAACAACTCAATCATACTCCACAAAGATATCAATTTGGGATCTTCTTCAGAATTCACGTACCTATCACACTATGCTCTAAACAGCCTTACAAAAAATTCATATCCCTTCTAATGGGCGACCGAATGACATAGAGGCCCTAATTCAAGGATCAAATGCTGATATTATTTTCCACCAAAGTGAACTCCTCCCTATGGAAATACAAAAAAAAAAAATTTCTTTCATGATCATAGCTCAATATAGTATGATAGGGATAAAGTGAACCCTTTTTGACAGTGGCTTCACTCTTAATGTGTGTAGTGTAAACCTTTTGCACAATCTTAGATTGGATAAATAAAAAATTCAACCCAATTCTTTATCTATCAAAGGATTTGATGATGTAGAAAATCAACCAATTGGTGTGATTACTTTTCCTATTAAACAGTTGGATAATCTACATTTCAAACACCAATTCATGCCATGCCCCATAGTCTTTCATATTTAATCTTCTTTTAGGAAGACCATGGATTCATGAGATGAATGCAATGCCTTCAATTCTTCATCGTAAAATGAAATATGTTTACAAAAACACATTATAAACAGTGAGACTGATCAAGAGCCTTATAGTGTCTTGCAACTTGAGGAAAACAAAGAGAACCCATTGAACCCCTTAACCCCAACCACACAAGTGGAACCTGTGAAAAAAAAATCCACAAAGATATTAGAAAATGATTGGGGTTCCTTAGATTTCACACCAATATTCATGGAAGAATGCAATCTCACAACAAAATACTCTAACAAGGGAAACAAAAAAATATTCATGTCAACGAAAAAATTGGAAGAATCGTCGAAAGCATCCACGTGAATCACTTTAGAAGAAGAAGAAAATTACACAAAAAACTTTGATAAACTTAATCATGAACAACCATCTGATCCAAAAGCAATGAAAAGGACTTATGGAAGAGGTTATGAACTTATGAAACAACTTGGATATAGTGAAAAAGGATGTGGTGCTAGAGAAGAAGGTATCTATGTGCCCATCAATCCTAACACACAAGAAACGACTCATGGTCTTGGTTATTTTCTATTGATATAAATCACTAAGCCTTCACTCAACATCAACATTATTACAAAGCATTCTTCTAAGATAATAGAAACTAGTGGTCTTGATGGTTATCCTTTACAAACAAAGACATCTTCGCTTAATGTCAATGTTATCTCGCAAAACGCTAATGATTTGAATTCATTAGATTTTACAAACCCCCATGAAGGAGAGATCAAAATATTGCAATCTAAAGAGTCTTGCATAGGTATGACATCTTGTACTAGTTAATCAAGAGATATATTTGTCACATAATCAAGGAACATCTACCATTGATAAAGAGGGTGCATAGGTATGACATCTTGTACTAGTTAATCAAGAGATATATTTGTCACATAATCAAGGAACATCTACCATTGATGAAGAGGGTATCTTTTAGAGACTCCTTCAAGATCACTTCATATCTCTCTCCCCATGAACTCGAAGGAAATTTTATTTCAAAAATTCATTATGTGCCTATCATAGAGTTCATGGTCATTCTACTTATGTGTGCAATGCTTTGAGTAGTAAATTTTTTTTTTAAAGGAGTTTGGTGTTCTTCCCTATGTGGGGGAACCTAATTCCTCTAATTGATATTTATTTTCACTCTACCATACATCTTATCAATCATTTTGACTCACATTTATCTTGCACTAAGTGGGGGAAAGGGGTTAAGTAGCCTGGTCCTCGTATGTCACTCATCACTGCTTCTTTTGGCTAGTTGTTAACCTTTCATGACCATATAAGAGCAAGCTTGGGATGTGGATGACATGCCTTAAGTTGGCTCACATGTGACATACTACCTTTTTCATTAAGTAGCTTATAGGAAACATATGACTTGGCATAGGGCTTTCTGAGTAAGCTCTCATGTCTTCTTTTTCTTCTTCTACTTTAAATCAATTTCTCACGTTAATGGTGTTAGCAACCTCTTTAAAGTGGGGGAATACACAACCACTCATATTTCATTGCATGATTTGTTTCTTCTTGTGATGTGTCCTATTCTTGGTGGAGTCACTGGGCTTGATTCGATCCAAGAATGTGATACTTCTTTGACACATACTCTCTTGGAAACATTAAGTGCAATGTTCCCTAAGATGAGACATTAGACAAACTAAGAAAAATCCCTTTGAACACTCCTTGCACTATCTTGTATTGACAATGTCTATGAGTGTCAAGCATACGAAGATTTTCTTACCTCATAGAGCTTGAAGATCATTTTTTTGGTGCCTTATTAAATTTTTCAGGAGGTATAACTTTGATATGATTGAGCGGGAAGCCCATTTTCAGGCATGACTTTTCCTCATACCCACTTGCATGTGTGTGAGTGCATACCAGCCATGAGTGTATGTTTCTCACCTTTTTCGACTTCTCACCTGGAAGATAGCCAAGAGTTCTCTCACCTTAGAGTGAGTATGTTTTTTTTGGAAAAAAACCTAGATCATATCCACAATGTGTTCAACAAATAGTTCAAGCTTGATCCACCTTTTTATTTTCATTTTTCTCTTTCTTCTAGTTATTTCCATTGTATGATCGTGTATCTTGTCTTTCTGCAAATCATTCACCTTGTGCATGTCCTTTCATGCTTGTGTTGGTATGACTTAGGATCTTGGATCCTGGGGGCTTGTTTTCTATGTTGATCTTTGTCATTCTTTGTCATCCACATTGGTACAATTGGACCCCTCTTTAATGTCTACTTTAGTGTGAGTTTGAAGCAAGTTCATCCTCTCACTAAAGTGGGGGCTTAATGTGTGGCGAAAAAGTTTATACCTTGCTTGATATGGGAATAATTGATGACAAATTGGACTTAATGATGCCTTGATTTTGTGTTGTGAGGTGGTTTACACATCCACACTAGGTCTTGGACCCTTGCAAACTAAATAAAATGCATTTAACGATGTCTTGTAAAGGTGTTGTAAAGTGTTGTAAAAGACTTTCACACTTCTCTAGAGTGAATGGACCTATTTTCCCCTTAAGTCAATATTATAAAATGTATTTAATGACATTATCACATTAATCTAGAAGGCTTGTAAATTAAACTTAACTTTAATCTAGTGTTGTAATGTGTTTTACACATTCACATTAGATGTTGTGCCTCTCTAGGATGTGTGGACCCTATTTTAATGGTCTAAAGTGTATTTAATCACACTTTCATATTGAATTTTGTGCCCCAAGCCCTAATTGACCTTTACATGATCATTAGTAGGCCCCTATTTCCCCATATTATGTATCCCAAGGCATAAATTGATCAAATACATGATGAAATCAACATAAGAAATAAAATTATTCATTCCCCAACAATCCAGCTAGCAAAAGGGGCCCTCTAGGACTAAGTCAAACATATGGGTGAATGAGTCCCTACCAGGTGGGACTAAGTCACCCAGAGTGGCGAATTAGTCCCATATGGGTTATTTTTGAGTTTTGAGCTAGAAAAGTTAGATTTTAAGTTTTATTTTCCTTCATGTTGGAATTGGGGATCAAAGTAATGGGAAAATTAGGCGAATTTCCTATAAAATTAAGCCTCTAAACCCTAATTCATAACTCATTCATCTAACTCATTAATTATCTTCCACTTCAAGTCAAGCAAGTTAGGGTTTTTACATTCTAAGTCATCAAGATAGCTTTCAAGTACATTCAAGGGTAGATTCTTCACCTGTTGCTATAGAAAGTCAAGACCTATCATCATGGAAAGGTAGTAATTCCATTATTTCATGCATCATTACATTATTTCTTCATTTTGGTTTAATTACTTAAAAAGGGGTTTGACCAAGGCAAACCCCCATGCCCTAACATCCAACATTTCTTTCTCTTTCATTGTGTGTTCATAGATTTAGGTAATTTGAAGGTTTGAAGATCATTGAATAATAGTTTGCAAAGTTGTTGAAGATCTGTCCTTGCTTGCAAAGAAAAAATACCCACTAAAAGTCACTTTTAGGCCCAAAAATTAGAGTTTCAGAACTAGATACTAGTTAGGAACCGAAGTGTAGACCAAGGGCTTTTGTTTCCACTTTTAGGTTTTTAGAAATTCAAAAGTGGACTAAGTCACCAATAGTGTTAACTTAGTCCCACTGATTTTTTTTCTCAAATATTTGTGTAGATCTGGATACCCTTTTGGCCGAAGCAAGCTCTAAAGCAGTTTTTCTGGATCTAGGACTAAGTCACCTAGATTAGCACAACTGTCCCAACTGTCTTTTACATCAAGTTTTCTAGGATTCTAGACCTACATTCCATCCTTTTTGAGCCTCCAAGTGCACACCTTCAGTTTCATCATTTTTTGTTACAATTTATCTTCATTTATTGATGTTTTTGCATACATCACTATGTTTTCAAACAACTTGCATTTCTTAGGTATTGCATTAATAATCACCTTTCTTAGTTTATTGCATTTATACATTGTATTTAAATTTATTGCACTGATCCTTGCATTTATTTTGAGTGTAGAAATTATGCATTTTGGGTCCATTTCTCTCCGTTTAGGTGAAAAACCCTAAAAGAGTTAGAGAACTATTGGATACCAAAATCGGTGTTGACCCCTTAACAAAGAGCATCAAAATTTTAGAAGAAACACAAAAATAAGAAAGAAAAATTTAGAGAGCTGAAGAATAAGGGGTCGAGAATCAAAATGCCCCATTGTGAAGATAAAACCCTTTAAGAATATCTTTCCTCCGAAGAAGCTATCTCTGTAGGTGGCAGAAAAGAGGACTCCTCATGTGGCTCAATAAGAGTGTGCCTTATTAGCAAGAATATTTCATCGTAAAGTTATTGAATGGGGTCACATACTGAGTTGTCATAGTAAAATCTAAGACTAAGAAGTCGGGCATTGAACTCTCAAGGACAATCATTAAGTAAACTATTTTCCATAGTGTAGAGAAGCCTTGAGAGATTCTTTTCAAAGAGAAGGTGTTGCTTGTAAATGATGCCACCCACTAAGTTCAAACATTGAAGAATGTCATAGCTTTCCAAGGAAGGTTGCAGTGAAGAAAGTGGGTAGATATGAGGAAGCATATAGGTGCTAGATAGGAAGATAACCATTTCCATGCACCATAAAACATGTCCATGAGGTTTGATACAAACCTCAAAGACAACTTGTATGGTAGTGCCATACAATTTATTTCCATGAAATTGAAACCCAATACTACCTAGATTGCATCCAACACTTGCTTACATTCGAAAGAAAAATTCCTCAATTTTTATTCTGAAAGTGGAGAATTTTTATGAATCTCATGAACTCTAGGAGGAACCAGGACCTTGAACAAGCTATCCATTTCCAACATGAAAAAGATCAAAAGAACTAGGAAAAATTGAGAATGTTAAGCCATTAGAAAGCCATGTAATAAATGGAAGAATTAGCCACCAAAAAATTACAGAAGAGACCACACACATGCTTGCATTTATAGTGATATTAAATGATCCAATAGAGCCAATACCAAAATCCACTCACGTTATGCCAAGTGCCAATAATTTCAACATCTCCTTTAATATGTGATAGGTTATTTGCTTGTAGGTGTTCATTGGGATCCATGAGGTTGGATTATCAACTTCAACATGGTATAAGAGTTTTAAATTTGCAACTTCTTGTTCATCATTTGAGGTATTGGGTATGTGTACGATCATCATGGAAAAAATAGGGCCTTAAGTGGCAAAAAAATCAGAAAAATTAGAGTTAGGAAACTTGACATAAAAAAATGAATAAGTTATCTATATTTTTGAAAAATATGTAAGAATAAAATCTATAGAAAATTGAATGTAGTTTCTAAACTACTAAGCTTATTTAAAAACAAAAAATATATATCTGGTGAAAATTTGAAATTTCAATGTAGTAGTACTTGAATTTTAGGGAAAAAATAAGTAGGTGTCTATCTTACCACCCTAACAACAATAAAATGATAATATTTTTTTATAATATTTTAGATATAAGTAGAGGACTCATGTCCCGATGTGATGCATTTTTTTTGTAATTTTTTTCCAAGTAAATAATTAATTAGGAATTTTTTATTACAAAATTTTAAAAAATATAAAACTTGTATTTCTGACCACCTTAACTTGGTCAAAACTTCATGAAATTCAATTTTTTTTTTAATCCTATAGTATATGAAGCATAGAATGTGGCACATGTTTTGGATTCAAAAAATGTGATACCGTTTGAAAGCTATAGATGTTTTTCAATCAACCTACTGATCAGGACTTTAGTCGTAATTTAAATAGAAAATTAATAATAATTATTTATTAAATTCAAAGTAAAGCATAATTTATATTGGTGGAAATGTAGGAATCTCCTTTAAAAACCCTTTTCGTTTCATCAATTTTGGGTTAAAAAAAGTCATCAGCCACATACCCATCATATTGCCACTTTTTGGCCCATCATGATTCTGCACATGCCCTATTCAATCCTTGAAATAGTATTTTTCTTGCATCTTGGGTAAATTTGGACCTCACCATTGCATCTAGAAGGTTTGAAATAGTTAAGATTGACCTTCGTTTCATAAATTTTGGTTATATGGTGCCTAATCTACAAGGGTTGAAGTTTTAGAGGGTTCCTAGATCCAGAGGATACCTAAAATTTTGGAGCATTTTCAGCCCAAATGGACCTCACCATCACATTCAAAGTGCCTAAAAACCCCAAAATTGAATGTAAAATTGTCAAAATCAGACACAATGACTCTAGGAGGCATTTTTTTTTCATTTCTAAGTCATACGGCCTAGTATGACACATAATCCAAAAATAATTAAAAAACATAGTGTTAATGGGTGTTACCATTAGTTAACCGCTAGCGTTTAATGCTAGTTTAACTGCCAAGCTTAACCACCAAACCCCTTTTGGAGCATTTTTGGTATTTTGGCCATAACTTTTGCATCCAAGCTTGGATTTTCAAAAAAAAAAATCGCCGGAAAGCTAGTTCTGACACCAATCCTATGGTATAGGTGATTTTTCCTTATTTTTCTTTTTTTTTTTTGCATTTATTTCTAGTCAAAGTCATCTTTATTTTTGTGCTTCTGGGGCATAACTTTTGCATACAAACTCCATTTTTAAAAAACGAATAGGCGTTGGAAAAGCACTATAGTGCGCTTTCCAGGTCTGTAGATTTTTTCATTAGAAAATTTACTAGGTGTATTTTATTCAAATTTTTTTTGTTTTCACATTCTAGTGAATTACTTGGACATCTTAGCTCCTGAAAACTTCTCATTTTTGTGGGATGGATTCTTTTTGGTTGTTCTACATATGTTTCTAGTCCCGTGTCTTTTGTTGAAATTATGAGCTTTCATTGTAAGCACTTATGATTTTGTAAATGCACATTATGGGATCGTCCACATCACTTTGTGTCATATTATACTTGCACTATGATATAAAGTTCCATGGGGGTTGATATTTTCCTTTGTTTTTCCTTCATACCTTTCTCATGTGTGTGTGCCTTGGTTTGCACAACCTTTATATCTACTTGTACTTTCATGTCTACACATTTAGATGTTCTTAGTTCTTTATCATGCGCTACATTCACGCATTCAATTTTAGGGTACCTATCATACCTCTCCCTTTTTAGCATTATGGGGGGATTTCTACTATTGGTGCTAATGCTTCCTTGTTTTTGCATTGGAGTGAGCTATGTATATAGTATTTGTTCCTATGTACTAGGTGGATGAAGTGGCTAGTTACCCATGTATTTTGGTAAGAGGTGCACTTACCATATGGAAACTCTTTCATTCATATCTCTGGAGGAAATCTTCCATTTATCACTTGATCAGTTCTTTAGATTATTGATACTTGTTCCATCTATATCTTTGATTTCTTGATATATGCCTTGGTTTCCATTGGATTCAAGTAGTCTTGTTCTGGGCACTCATACAGATTATTTTCTTCTTGATTATGATCATCATATGTTTTAGTAGAGGTTCTTATTTTAGCATTTTATCACTCATTCTATGACAATTTTTTCAACTTCTCCATGCTTCAGTGGTGTTTTTTTTATGTTGATCCTTTGTTCCTATCTTTTGGGACAATTTCTTCTTGATTGGAGGCTCCTTTGTTCTCACTCTTGTTCGAGGCTTCTTCAGTCCTTCACTCTTGTTTGGAGGATTCTTAGTTCTTCACATGTATTTCTCTCTTTTGGAGAGGATTTTTTCCCATGAGGTTTTCTCCTATTCTCTTGTTGTGAGAGATCTTTTACATTTGTACATGGGTACCTCATCAGGCCTTGTTTTTCGGGACCTATTTTTTCTTTCATGTATTTTTTCCTTAGTTTTTTATTTTCTCCCTAAGTTCATCTTAAGGGGGGTGTTGGAGTAATAAGGTTAATTACTTAATTAATTCAATAATATTGATTAATTAATTAAGCCACCTTTTACTTTATTTTCACTTAAAATTTAAACTTAGGCACTTTAATAATTACTTTATTAAATCCTAGGGTTCACTTTAGGGTTTTGATCTCCTTTCTTAAGGATTCATCTCTTTGTAATTATTCTATTCTTATTATTTTATATATTTTCTTCAGGGTTGGAGAGCACCATTATTGTGCCTCTTGATATTCTTTATGTGATAGGTTATTTACTTGTAGGTGTTCATTGGGATCTATTAGGTTGGATTATCAACTTCAACATATTCCTTCTTTCAAAGGTTAGATAAAGATATAATTTCACCAAATGTGCCACCAAAAACTTTTGTGATGCCTATCAACAAGAATATTCTCTTGTGGTAAAACATCAAAGAAGTGGGGTGATAAGTTAGAGCCACATCAAATTCTAGAATTGGCTTAGAGCATGAGCAGCCACCAAATGATAGCAATGTATTGATTACCATTTTTACATTAAATTCCAAATTCACAGAAGAGACATGGATTCCTCGGGAATGTTCACCTGATCAAGGCAAGATTTATCTTTATCGCTTTGCTAGTACCCTACTAAATTAAAGGCCTCTTCTAATGATCATCAAGCAAGAGTAAACTCTTGCAGATGAATAGTAGAAGTGAAGATATAAATAGAAATCTCAATTTTTTCTAGATTTAGTTGAGTGCACAGAAGATGCCATAACAAACATCTGAATAGAAGAAATGAATTCTATATCGACAAAGGGGCCAAAAAACCCTCAAGAATGTCTGCCCAAATGAGACAAATTCATTTTTGGGAACACAAGTAAGGGAGGAAGGGACAATTATCAGTCCTAGCAAGTGAGAGTGGCAGAAGAACAACAAGCAACTTCATTAAAAAATTCCTTTGTAATATTCATAAATATAGCTCGTTGTCAAGCCCACATAAAAATCACCAATAAAATATTAGATAAATGTCAAATAATTTGTATTGTGATTCAAAGCCCATATACTTTGAAAAATGTAGCCACCAAGTTTATGTTTATGAAATAAATATTTTCCCACTATGGTAACCTTGAATAAAAAAACCAAAGATATGACACAAGTGACGGGGCGATTAGAAAATAGATAATGTTATCAACAAGTATAACAAGTGTGGTACAAGCTGGATTAGTTGATACCTTTCCACAAGATGAAGAAAAGTAATTAAGATAAAATACATCCCCAAAATGGTCAGGTATAATGATTGAAAAATCAAGTCTTTAAAAGTAAAAGATCACATTCTTGTGCAGAAAACTCTCTGTATGCAATAGATTCATCAATTTCTTTGTTCGAAATAAATTCAACAAATGAGTTAACCTCCCTATAGCAATGTGAGATTTGAAATTTTGAAAAACCATCTAGTTGTCTCACAATGTAATACAAAATCTAGTACAGGTGCCAAGAATCTGATCCCTTGTTCTTCAAAGCCGATATTGTAACCATTGAACCCCCTTCAATGGAAATTTGGAAGATTAAGAATTTCTTAGAAAGTTTCAAACCTAATCTCAAGGCTCTTAGTTCGACAACATTATTAGTGCCATCAAAAATCAATTCACAAGAAGCACCGATGAAGGCACCTTTCCAATCTCTTAAGACTACAATTATACTTAATTTTCCTAGATTACCTCTTGAGGCCCTATCAAAATTTAATTTGACAAAATTTCTAGGTGGTGGGCTCTAATTCAAGGAATTCTTGTTATTTGTTTGGACCTTATTAGAGATATAAACAACTCTAGGGATCTTCAATAGCTACCAATTTTTTGAATAAGAGCATCCAAAGAAGAGAAATGTTTACTTTGATGAGCATATTTGAACAAAGAAGTTGAAGTCACTTCAGAAATTGAAATCTTGATTTTTTGTAGGACATTTCATATAGTGGAAGACTTCTTTCTAAAGATTCTATTATTTCTTTCAAGCCACATATTCCAAATTATTATGGAGGGGAAAATCTCCCATAAGCATGAAAATGAGGAAGATAAAAAGAGGGAAGTTCAAGAAAGAAAATGGTGGAAGAAGGAATTGTGTAGGGGGGATGACTAGCCAAGTTAATTCATTACCCAAGCCCAACATTGATAAGAAAAATCACATCTAATTCATAAATGATTTTTTGATTCAAAATAATTTATGCACATGACACATGTGAATAGAGGAGTAATGCCCAATCTTTCCAATATCACTCCTATTAGAATCATGGCTTAGATTTCCAACCACGTGAAAGCACCAGCTTGAGGGAGAACATGGGGGCCCCAACAGAGTCTAAAAGTTCATAGATTCACCTGCTTGCAAGAGGCCAGAGAGTTGTATCCACCTTTAACATTATATTGGTATATCTTGGATTTTTTCCAAATAATTTCATCATTGTGTGTTGGATAATTAGATGTTCCTTTTTGTAAGTTCAAATTTTAGTGAAGCCTAAATATGATGGAACTTGCAAAAAATAAAAAAAAAATCACTTAACAAGGTAGGGATCTGAAGGATCAATGTCTAGGTAATCATGAAACTTTTTTCCCTAGCTGGATTTGAGCAAAAGTTCAATTTGATTCCAGTCACCTAGAGTCCAGAGAGGCTTGTGGAAATTCCAAGCATCATCACAAAAGAGTGATTTCTCTCCATTATTAATAACCCAAGAGATATGAGGAAAGATGATAGTTCTCTAAGAAAATATGAAGTTCCAATTTTTGGAGCCCTAATGAAGATCCTTCTAGGTAAAAATTATTTCTCTTTCAAGAGAATCTAAATATTTGTATTTCATTATTGCCACCATTTGACTTCATATTTTTGCAAGTAAATTTTCCATGCCAAATTTAGCACCAAGAGCTATATTTTGTAAGAAGTTATCTCTTATGCCTAGCCCGCCCTTTTTTTTAGGGTCACAAATAGATTCCCATGAAACTAAAGATAATTTTTTTTATTTTATTTTACATTTTCTAACCATAGAAAATATTTAAGTACCTTTTGAAGGGAATTCCCTTTTCCTCTCAAAATTCTCAAAATCAACGTAAGATAAATTGGGGGACAACATAAATCGAATTTGAGCATCACT
Organism: Sequoia sempervirens; assembly: GCA_007258455.2. Lineage (NCBI taxonomy): Eukaryota > Viridiplantae > Streptophyta > Pinopsida > Cupressales > Cupressaceae > Sequoia > Sequoia sempervirens. The sequence goes on along the minus strand of VDFB02047397.1, from coordinate 76,225,929 downwards.
AGTTTCCATACAAAGGATAACTATTTTGATTTCCAAGGAAAATTCCTATTAGAAATTGAAGATATTAAGATGTCCCAATAGTCATGTTTCTCCTTTTATGAGAAAAAGGGAATGCCCAGATATTTTACAAGGAAGTGAATCACATTGGAATCCCCAAAACTTTTTAATTTGGAGTTTAATAATAGGGTTGACACTCAGGAAGAATTTTTTTAATTTTTTTGAATTGCAATGTTGACTTGAGTGTGAATAATATAGTAATTTGGAATTGTTTTTTTAACCACTAATTAGTCAAAAATGGATGTTTTATGGTTTTGGACATAGAACATCACTTTTCTCGAACTAACATTTAAGGATTCCTTAGAGATATCAACCCAATGAAGTATATAAGATATATTACAATAAGTTATCCTAGTATATGATTTGAAATAAAAAATGAGTTCACCACCAATTGTAAACTTGGAAAAGATGAAAAATTGGAAAACACAGTGTGATATGCAAACAAATGCTAAATGACCTAAAGAATGCCCTAGAAATGTAAATAAAGTAGAACACAAAAGTAAGGATGTGAATTGTGTGCACTTAAAAACCTTGAAGAGACTAGAAATATCTCTAAAATTCTGAAAATGCTAATTTTTAGGCCTGGTGGGACTCATTCGCCATTCTAGGTGAATCAGTTTCAATTTTGGAAAATTGCATTAGAGCTTGTTTTAGCCAAATGGGTATCCAAATCCACAAAATATCTAAAAAATAGGTGCATTGGGACTCATTCACCACTCTTGGTGAATGAGTCCACTTTGACTTTTTGGAAACTCAGAAGTGGAATCTATAGCTCTCGATTTGCTCAATTTGTACCTCCATGTGTCTAGATCTAAAACCCTGATTTTTGGGACTATGACTTTTTATGAAGATTTTGACCTTGCCAACAGGGAGTGTGTCATAGAAAAATGGCCCCTTTTCATTTTCATGTCCTTTTAGATCTTGTTTCATGATGTTTAATCTATTTTGCTCTGATTTTATGGTGTAACGTGGCTTGAACATGCATGTATAGGTACTAAAATTCAAATAATGATGTCTTGTGAAGGTGTTGTGAAGTGTTGTAAAACACTTCTATATGGGTATGTATAGGATCATGATGGGCCAAAATGTGGCAATATGATGGGTATGTGTAGGGTATATGGTTGATGACTTTTTTAAAACCCAAAATTGATGAAACAAAAATTGTTTTTACAGGATATTCTCAAATTTCCACCAATATAAATTATGATTTACTTTGAATTTAATAAATAATTATTATTCAATTTCTATTTGAATTACAAATAAAGTCCTGATTGATAGGCTAATTGAAAAAAATCTATAGCATTCAAACAGTATCACATATTTTTAATATGAAACATGTGTCACATTCTATGCTTCACATACTATAGGATTAAAAAAAAAATTGAATTTCATGAAATTTTTACCGAGTTAAGGTGGTTAGACACACAAGTTTTTATATTTTTTGAAAGTTGTAATTCATAATTTATTATTTACTTGGAAAAAAATTACAAAAAAATATGCATCACATCAAGACATGAGTCCTCTACTTATATCTAAAATATTATAAAAAAATATTATCATTTTATTGTGGTTAGGGTGGTCAAACAAACACCTACTTATTTTTCCTTGAAATTTAGTGCTATTGCATTGAAATTTCAAATTTTCACCAAATAGATTTTAAAAAAAAAAATTAGTAGTTTAGAAACTACATTCAATTTGCTATAGATTCTATTCTTACATGTTTTTGAAATAATATAGATAACTTATTCAAATTTTTACATCAAGTTGCCTAACTCTAATTTTTTTGAATTTTTCGCCACTTAAGGGCATGTTTTTTCCATGATGATCCTGCACATACCCACATTCTTCTAGAATCTATTCATTACAATTCACCTAAAAATCACCTTTAATATTCATCATCATGTCCTATTTTGAAGTGTTGTAAAGTCTTGTAAGAAAATTTCACACTTTTCTTGGTATAATTTCACTATTTACACCTTTCTTATACTTTATTTGACCCCATTATGCCCTTATAAGGCTTAATTAAGTGTATTTTTTATTGTCAACCTAACAAACAACATTAAATGAAACATAAATCCCGACACCCAATTTCAAGTTTAAGGTGGGACCCATTTTCCATGGGTGGCGAATGGGTCCTTCTTGGCTCAAAATTCAAAATATTTTAACTTTCCTTTTGGGTTTTTACTCATAAATACTTGATGTCGACCTGTGATCATGTATGAATGGGTAACTAACGCACAAGATTGTATAAGTAAGTGATTTTCACCTCATTTTACATCTCCTACATCTCTCCTCATCATATTCAAGCAATCTCAATCATTCAAGCACTTTACAACATCAAATCAAGCATCAATCAAACATTCAAAAGGTATCCATTCACATTACTTTAGATTTGCATCATCAAGGGTTTAGTAAGTTGATGGAATTTGCATGTTATTTGCTAACCCTCAACCATTTTTTCCCAATTGTGTGTGTGTTTGCAGACTTTGGTATGCAAATTTATTGAGCATTTTGGTGTTGAGGATTGGTAAATTATTCAACTAGGTGATTCAAGTCAACTCATCCATATTCAAGCTTGGAGAAGGTTTAATGTCTATTTCCCACAAAATTGACTTTAGTAACCCGACAAGTAGATATTTCCAGATCTGGTGGTGCAGAGTTGTGTTCTAATTTTTCAGAATTTTGGGAGAGGACTGGTTCACCAACAAGGGAAAATGAGTCCCACCTTAGGACTGAAAATCTGAATTTTCTCAGATTCTAGATCCCAACACTCACAAACTAGTTTCTAACACTTTTTCACCTATAGGAGGACTAATTCTCCACCCTAGGCAAATGAGTGCCACTGTGAAATTTCAGCAATTCTAGTCGGCATTCACAACATTCAAGATTCATCAAAAATTGCCCATGTGCACTCTGTTTCATCATATTTCCATTTGTTCTACATTATTTCATCATTTAGTTCATTGTTTGCATATCATAGTGTGTTTTAAAACACAACTTAAATCTTAGGTTTTGCATTAATAATCATTCAAAAAGTTCATTTTATTGCAGTTAGATCTCTTCATTTAGTGTGGATAACATCTCACATAACTTAATTTTAATGAACCCCTAGCATTTTTGGGCCCTATCTCTCTCCTTTTAGGTGAAAAACCCTAGAAGAGCTAGAGAAGTCCATAGGAACCAAAAATCAATTGTTCATTTTGGTGAACTTGCATTTTGAACACTTTATATTTCTAAATTCATTTGCATATTGCACCCTAGATTACTTTTGCATTAACATTCAATTAGGATATTGTTTTTTTTTTGCATTCTAGGCCTTTTCATATTGTATTAGTGAAACATTCATTTAGATTTCATTTTTGCATTGCATCTCATTGAAAAAACTGAAAATCTACATTTTTCATCCTTAATTGCATTATAAAAAGCTTTAGAATCATTCTAAAATTTCTAAAAAACACAAATAAAATATCATACTAGGACTCATTCACCACCTTAGGTGAATCAGTCCCTCTGCACCTTTTAAACATTTTTGGCATCGTCCTGCATTTCATTTTTTTGTTCTTGCATTCTATCTTAATTTTTAGACTATGTATTTTTTATCATTTATTACCACTTAGTTTACTTGCATCATGGCATTTTCTTTCAATAAGTTTTGGAATTCATTAAAATCATTGGTAGACATGTCTAATTATTCCTTTGCCTATGACCCTAATGACATTGAGCTACCTCATGCTCCTTCAATTCCTCATGATTTTCCTCCTCATGAAGTAGAAATCATTGGAAAATATGATGATAGCATGACTAAGTTCTACGATGACTGGCTTGATAGCTTAGAAGCCAATGCATCCTTTTATCCATCAATGAAACCACTAGATCTTCCTATTGTTGCAACTCTTGATCACTTTGGATATTTACATCTTGAAATCAATGATGGACCTAATGTTCCTCCCTCAAGTGGACCTAGTTCCTCTAAAAAACACACTGACAACCATCTTACAATCACAAAGTCACCAACACTCATATCAATCTTGAAGAAACATATGGTAAAGGTGTTACTATCCTATGTAAACAAGGTTGTCACACAAAACATGAACATGAAATTCACCAAATCCTTGAAAAAAAACCAATAGAATACAACATAATAGGACTAGGATATCACGATCCTTCTCATCCTAATAGACATCCTTTTCAACGTAGGATATTTTGGGATGCTAGTACGATGATCTTTGATTGTCCTCCTGAACTAAACATTCTCCTTCCACGTGAACAACCATCATACCATTCTAATGATTAGGATGTTAGGATACCCATGGGTCCTCCTCCTTCTTCCCTTCATGAAAAAGGAGAATCTAGAAAATGAAAATGACCTTACTAATTGAAAGAGATCACTGAGTTACTACTCATCCACCGCTTGAATGTGAAAGGAGACTTCAATTTCTTTTAAAACGCGGTCTTATACTCTTACCACCTTCAAATAGGTTGGTCATTCATCCTAAAGATTCTCACATACCATATTGCAAATATTATCATGTTCTGGGACATCAAATCAAAGAATATCGAACATTGAATGAGATACTAGGCAAGTATCACTTCACTGATACTGACTACTTTCCTATCATCCCTTAAAATACCATTCATTTATCATGCAATAGTTGAAAAATATTTTACTCTCACTATTTCATGATCCTTTCCATCATCACCCTTGGCTCATGCTTTTTTTTTCCTTTGTGGACACAAGTAGTTGTTAGCCTTTTTCCTTGTAATGCACTTGTCCTTGTCTCTTAACTATGTTATTCATTTTCTGCTTACATTATTTAAGATTGAGAAACCAATAAATTGGTTAATGGTTTACTTATGTTTGCATTACTTGCTCCTTTTTCAATTTTCTTTTATGTGTGTATTGTGTTCCCCCATAACGTGTGTTTGATGTTCCCTTTCTTTGTAAACTTCTTCTATTTGTATCTCTATTCTTTTATTTGTTGTGCATTGTCTTTTTCCTTTTGTTTTGTGTTTTCATTTTGGGGATGACACAAAGCATAGAGATTCCCTATGTCTCTTCCATGTTGACCCAAACAGTCCTTATCTTTTTATCTTTTTGTTTTGTGTTTTCCTTTTGGGGATGATGCAAAGCGTAGAGACACCCAATGTCTCTTCCATGTTGACCCAAAAGATCCCTATCTTTTTCTCTTTTGTTTTGTGTTTTCCTTTTGTGGATGATGCAAGGCATTGAGATCGCAATGTCTCCTTCATGTTGACCCAAAATATTTTTCATTTTCTTTCTCCTTTTTCTTTTTTGTCTCCTTTTCACTTGTGTTTTCCTTTTGGGGATGATGCAAGGCGTTGAGACTACAATGTCTCTTCCATGTTGACCCAAAATGGACTTTATTTTTCATTTATTTTTCTCTCTTTGTCTCATTCTTCTAGTTCTATGTGCTTTGGGGAATGATGATAGTTCCAAGCTATTTCATTAAAAACATTGCAGCAATAAACATACTGACCCCAAATCCATAGATCCCTTATGTGTTTGGTGTGTTCTTTTCTAGGGGAAAAATCCCTTTCTTTTTCTTTCTTTTTCCTTGACATGATGCAGCCTAACTTCTAAAAATATCACTTGGAATAGGCCTTTCCATGTTGGCTCTCATGTCTTGTTTTCCTTTTGTATTTTCTTCCCTTCTCTACTTTAAATTAATTTCTCACAGAATGATGTGTAGCAATTCCTTTAAAGTGGGGGGCAAACATAACCAAAATTCATTTGTATTCTCCATTCCTAGTGTAGCCTTGTCATTTATGTGATGCGTTCATCGCTTTGTGGATGACATTGGGTGTGATGTCTTTCATAAGTTTGATCTATCTTATCTCATTACATTCCTCCTGGTGGCATGATGCAATGCACTACATCCCCTAAGTTGTGAATATACTATTCTTTGATTGGTCCTATCTTGGAAACATTAGGCACAATGTTCCCTAAGTGACTGACCTTGCATGAACTAAAAAAGAATCTTTTGAACATCTTTCACATTTAACACTTCTTTTACATTTTTATATTTTTGTACCTTTTACCACCTTGCATAATGCAAATTCCATGAACGTGGTACCTTCTTCTTTTATATTTCATTTTTAATTGTGGAACCTTATTAAAGTTATTAGGAGGTATAACTTTAATATGGTTGACCAGGAAGCCCACCTAGTGGCATGAATTTTCCCCATAGCCACGTTTGTGTTTGTGAGTGCCTACCAACTACCGTGTGTATCTTACCTTTTTGGGCTTTCTCACCCCATGGATAGTCAGAAGTTCCATGGCCCTAGAGTGAGTATACTTGGGCCTTCTCACCTAGTGGATCGTTATGTGTTCTCTCACCCCAGAGTAAGTACATATTTGTTTTCTTACAAAAAGCCGAGATTTAATCCACAACTAGTTGGATTGATGATTGAAGCTTCATTCAATTTTCTCTTTCACTTATGTGTTCCTTTGTTCTTATGCTTAGTTTTTCATGGGATCTTCATCTTGGGGGCTTGATCATCCCTCTTGATCATTGTTATTCCATCTTGCTAACATAAGTGCATTCAAACCCTCCTCTTGATGTTCATGGCTACTTTAATCTATTTTTCTATGATTTTATGATGTAATGTGGCTTGAACATGCATATTTAGGTACTAAAATTCAAATAATGACATCTTGTGAAGATGTTGTGAAGTTTTGTAAAAAAATTGTACATTCTTCTAAACTCTATTAGTTACAATTCACCTAAAAATCATCTTTTTATTCATCATCAAGTCCTATTTTGAAGTGTTGTAAAGTCTTTTAACAAGATTTCACAATTTTATTGGCATAATTTCACTATTTACACCTTTCTTATACTTTATTTGACCCCTGTATGCCCTTATAAGGATTAATTAAGTGCATTTTTTAATGTAAACCTGACAAACAACACAAAATGCAACTTAAATCCCCACACCCAATTTCAAGTCTAAGGTGGTACCCATTCACCATGGGTGGTGAATGGGTCCCAATTGGCTTAAAATTAAAAATATTTTAGATTTCCTTTCTAGTTTTTATTCAAAAATATTTCATGTCAGCCTATGATGAGGTATGAATGGGTAACTAAGGCACACAATTGTATAAATAAGTGATTTTCACCTCATTTTACATTTCCTACATCTCTCCTCATCATATTCAAGCAATCTCAATCATTCAAGTACTTTACAACATCAAATCAAGCATCAATAAAACATTTAAAAGTCAACCATTAACATTTGGTGTAGGAGGCCCTACTTGATTACATGCCTCCATGAGGCTATATCATATAAATTCATTAAATTGGGTGTTTTAATGTTTTAATAAGGTTTGGTGAGCCATTATATATATATTTTTAAGTCATTTGGAGTCATTGATGAAGGTTTGGTTTCATTTAGTTGAAAAATGAAAACATTGTCAAAAGTTGTCAAATGTTGTCATAACAACTCTTCTTGTCAAATGACAACTTTTTTAATTTTTTGTTAAAAGTTGTTAAATGGTAGTTGTAGGTTGGTTGGGAGAATAACTTGATTTTACAAGCATAAAAATGGGCCTCCAAGTTGAATGGGAGGTTGGTATGTAGATTGAACAAGAATTTATGAATGGAGACATGATTTTTTCTACAATTCCAATGTTCTACCCTATTCTTTTACATGGTATGGATCTATATGAAGCTGTAAGGATCTAAATTTTATTACTGATATAGGAATGAATTATCTTTCATTTTCAATTGGTTTGGTGTTTTTTCATTGAGTTTGGAGAAAGTTACGACAATTTTACCATTGGTAGCCCTATTGGATTGCTTTCTCTGGGAATTGTAGGATGTTATAGAGAATGGTATAGATTGTACTATTCAAATAAAGACCTAATACATATTGGAAATGTTATATATGTGAATATAGTTTCATTTTAACCTGGTTTGATCAATTTTCATTGGTTTTTGGTTGATTTATGACATTTTTGGTGAAGACTACCTAGTTCTAGAACTAGGGTTTTAGATAGATAAGAAAAATTCATATCTTTTTATTCCACTATCAAAAAGTGATAAAAATTGGTGAAAAGTTCTCTTTTTGCATTTTATTAAAACCCATTAAAGTAAAAATATTCATTTATCCATTTATATGAGTTATGGTAGATTGTGTGCCTCATTTTGTTGGAGAGTACTAAAAAAAACCTAGGTTTGTTGATGTTTGAACAAATCTATGCATAGTTTGTTTATGGTTGGACTTGGGATCAACGAAATATGTTGTGGAAGGCATATAAAATCCAATATTTTCAAGTTTTATTTTGTTCTCTTTGTTAAGTTCCCATTAGACCATTATAGCAACGTTCTCAAAATGACTCGGGTTGCATTTTGTCATTGTTGATGATGGATCATAGTTCAAGTTATGTCAAGTTGGTTTAGTTGATTCCTTTGCTCTGCATCAACATTACTTCATATTTGCATCATCAATGGTTTGGTAAGTTTATAACATTTGCATGTTATTAGTTTATCATTCTCTTGCATTTCATTTTATTATTAAGGGTTTGATTAACAAAGTGGGGTTTGACCAAGCGAAACCCCTATTTGCTAACCCTCAACCATTTTTCCCCTATTGCATGTGTGTTTGTAGACTTTTGTATGCAAATCTATCAAGCATTTAGGTGTTGAGGATTGGTAAACAAGTCAACTAGGTGATTCAAGTCAACTCATTCATATTTTAATTTTTGAGAAGGTTTTTTGTCCATTTCCCAAAAAATTGACTTCAAAAACTCGACAAGGAGATATTTCAAGATTCGGTGTTGTAGAGTTGTCTTCTAATTTTTCAAAATTTTGGGAGAGGACTGATTTTCCACCAGTGGTGAATTAGTCCCACCTTAGGACTAAAAATATGAATTTTTTTAGATTCTCAATCTCGACAATCAAAAACCAGTTTCTAAAACTTTTTCACCGGGAGGAGGACTAATTCGCCACCTTGGGTGAATGAGTCCCACAGTGAAATTTTCGCAATTCCAGTCAACATCCACAACATTCCAAATTCATCAAACATTTCCTAGGTGTACTCTAATTCATCATATTTCCTTATGTTCTACATTATTTCATCATTTAGTTCATTGCCTGCATATCAGAGTGTGTTTTCAAACATAGCATAAATATTAGGTTTTGCATTAATAATCATTCAAAAATTTCATTTACTTGCACTTAGATCACTTCATTTAGCTTAGATAACATCTCACATAACTTAATTTGAATGAACCCTTAGCATTTTTGGGCCCTATCTCTCTCCTTTTAGGTGAAAAACCCTATAAGAGCTAGAGAAGTCCATAGGAACCAAAAATCTATGGTTCAGACAGAAAATTCCAACAAATTTGAAACCTTATCTTCAATGATCTCCAAGCCTTCAAAGCATCTAGATCTGCAATCACACAAAGAGAGACAAAAAATGTTGATTGTTAAGGAATATGGGTTTTCCTTGGTCAAACCCCTTTTAAATAATTAAACCAAAATGATGAAATAAGATAATGAAGCATGAACATTAAGTAATGCAATTAGAAACTTTCCATGATGGTGAATCTTGAGTTGCTACAATAATAAATAAATAATCTTGCTCTTAAATGCCTGAGAATTGATCTTGAAATGTTGTCTTGATGACCTTGAAATGCTTAACTCTTCCTTGCTTGACTCGATATCATGTAGGCTTATGTTATTTTTTCTAAAATGAGGATTTGAAAGTTTTTTATATAGGTAATACACTCAAATTTCCACTATTTTGATCCCCAACGCCAACATTAATCAAAATTCAAGTTAGAATTGCAATTTTCCCACTTAGTTTTGAAAAAGTCCCCAAAAGGGACTCATTCACCACCCTTGTTGAATGGGTCTAGCCTAAGGGGAATCATCCACCCAAGGTGGAAAATGAGTCCCACCTTGAGTTTTTTGAGGTGGGTCTTCAAGATTTTGAGGTTTTAGAGTGTTTTTGTTACGATATTAGTCAAAATATTCATTGAGATGTAAAAATAAGGGTCTTAAGGGCCTATTAATGATGATATAAAGGGTGATTAGGGATAGGGACAAAAATTTTAATGTGAAAGTGTGGTTAAATATACTTTACAAAATTAAAATGAGGTCCAATTAGCCTAGAAAGGTAAAACATCTAATGTGAATGTATAAAACACATTACAACACTAGATTAGAACCAAGTTTAATTCACAAGCCTTCTAGATTAATGTGAGTACAATTAAGTACATTTGACAGCATTGAATTAAGGAAAAGATAGGTCCATTTGACTTAAATTCTTAATCAAAGTCTAGAAAAGTGTGAAAGTCATTTACAACACTTTACAACACCTTTACAAGACATCGATAAATGCATTTAATTTAGTCTGCAAGGGTCCAAGACCTAATGTGGATGTGTAAAACACATCACAACACTAGATCAAGGAGATTTTAATTTCAATTTATCATTAATTATTTATGAATCAAGTAAGGTGCACTTTTTTTGACACTATAACCACCTTGGCCTCTTCCATTGTGGCTTTCCTCAAAAGAGCATATCATCAACAAAAAGGGAATGAGAAATTGGAGTGGGGAATGGGCGAACTTGAATTCATTTCCAAAGCTTAGCATTCTGCATTGAAATTATGGATCTTCTCATCCCCTCAGCCATTAATATAAACAAGAGAGAGATAGGGGATCTCCTTATCTCACTCCTTGCAAGGGAGAAAGAAAAACCATAATAGGTGCCATTTACAATTACTAAAAATATGGTACCTGAAATGTAGGAATAAATCCACTTACACTAGCTATTGTTAAAACCATTTTTTTTAGAATGGCCATCAAGAATTCCCAATTCACTCTATCATGGGCTTTTAACATATCCAGTTTTAGAACCAATGGTAGTGATTTATCAAGAATGATTGAATGGAGGGCTTCATGTGCCAAGATTGCCCCTTCAGGGGTGTCCTTCACAGGGAAAATATCCCCTTGTTCTTTAGAAATTATTGAGGGAAATACCTTTGCAAGCCTAGAAGTAATAACTTTGGTGAAGATCTTATATATTGAATTACATAAAGCTATCAGTCTAAAGTCATTAAAGGATGAAGGATCAATTTTTTGGGGATGAGGGCAAGAAAGGTTGTATTTAATTCCCTTAACATATTTCCATGCCTTCTTGATTCTTCCAAAGCTAGAAGAAAATATTGACCCACAAAGTCCCAACATTTTTGAAAAAATAAAATTGTGAAGCCATCTATGCCTTGGGATTTTTCCACTTCCATTGAGAATACCACTTTTTTAATTTCATCTAGAGAAATTTGGCCATTAGCATTTTATTATTTTCAATAGAAATCAACGAAGGAATATTATTTATAACCACATTATTCTCAAAGGATTTGTGACCTACTTCTGGAGTTAGAATATTTTTATCATAAGAGACTACTTCTAGACCAATATCCTTCTTTGAATAGAGAAGTTCACTAGAAGAAAAAATTGAAACTATCATGTTTGATTGTCTTCAAAGTTTGGTTGACACATGATATAATTTACTATTCTTGTTTCCTTCTTTTAACTAGGTCTATCTGGATTTTTGTCTCCAGAAACACTCTTCACAAGCAAGAACCTCATCTACTTTAGCTTTTAATATCTTCTCTTTTTCATAAAGATAATTATCCATGCCTTTCCTGATTACTACCATGTATAGATCAGAAAGTTTTGATTCAATTTGTAGCTTTTCTAAGAATATATTTTTGAAGAGGTTCTTGTTAGAGTATTTTATCTTATTCTTCAAAAATTGTAGCTTTTTGCTTAGCTGAAGCATCCTCATTCCATCAATAAAAGGGAAATTAAACCACCAATCCTTTACTAGGCTGATGAAATTTGTGTCTCGAAACTACATGACCTCTAGTTTAAAAGAGCTCTTGGTGAATCACATGTCTTCAAAGATCGAAAGGGAGATTGGGAAGTGGTCCAAGCCTATCAATGTATGTATTATTGATGAGAAGTCCTAAGAGGCTGACAACCAATTATCAGATAATAAGAAATGGTCAATTTTTTCCTCAATTTGAGAATTTTTTTTCCTCTTGTTTGTCTAAGTGAATGTGTCATTTTTTATAGGATAGTCATATAAATTGTTGGAAAAAATAAAGTTGTTCAAGTCATCCATTGCCACTGTTAGGGGTGTTCTTCCACCTTTTTTTTGAAATATTTCTAATTGCATTAAATTCCCCCACAAATATTTTGTGTTTATTCTTTCCTGAGGAAAAACTGAGTTAAATTTGCCTCCAAATTTGTCTCTTTCTAGAAATAGTGCATGAACTATATATATTGTAAACCTAGAAAGAGTTGTTTGTTTTCAAGCAAGTAACTAATGCACTTATCCAATTAGCATTTGATTCAAACTAGTCTATTCTAACATAGTTCTTATTACACAAAATTACTAGCCCCCCTAAAGTACCCAGAGCTGGAGAGACAATTGAGCCCCAATCAGACCAAGAACCAAAAATTTATGAGGTAGATTGAGATGGTAATCTTGTTTCCTATAAGAGAATTATTTATGAAAAAGTTCCAAATAGTTGACATTTTATTATGCATCATTTGTTAGATACTTTTAAGCCCCTAACATTCCAAGAAAGGATCCTCATTGTGCTCGAGGAGAGATATCATCTCTCCTCATTTTATGATTATTTTTGAATATTTACACCCCATAGTAGAATCACACTATGTAGGTGTGGAGGGGGTGCCATTCCTGTCACCCTTCTTGTAATTTGAATGGAGGTTCATTTCTAGTGTGGATTGTAGACTAGCAACAATTTCCAGGTTAGTTTTCTCCTTATTTGATTTGCAACCATGTTTGCTTTTGGGAGCGATGAGGGCCTTGAGCTCAAATTTTGATTGGGAAATGGGTGGAGATGAAAGGGTATCAAAAGGAGCAACTATGGAGTTGGTCATGGGTGAAAGGGTATCATCAATGAAGCTTAGTTTTCTATTTGAAGCATATTGTGAAATGGGAAGGGGAGGGAATTTGACCTCAGAATTCGGCTCCTCCAAAACCTTGTCAGCTATTTCTTCAATAAGACCTTCTACAACCTTAATCATTGCTTCATTTAAAAAATTCATTAGATCATCCTCTAAACCATTGAGAAGGTCTTAAAAATATGTGATGTTTTTAAAAGGAGCAAAATGATAGGTGGGGGATTGATAAGAGTTGGCTTGGGTTGCCAGAATAGATTTTTCCCTAGATCCCATGACGTTGCCTGAAGAACATGGTTCAAAATCTTTTTTTGATGGGGGAAGAATAAAGATAATTATTGATACTAGATTTCATGTGAGCATTATCTTTCAACAAGGATTCAAGTTGATTTGAGGAAGTAGGGGTGGCCTTGCAACATTGGTTACTACTAGAGGTTTGATTCATGCCCAAGACCCCAAAAATAATAAAGAAATACATCAGCTCAACTTTAGAAAAAATTCTGAGTTGACAAGTATATTAGCTTCTTTCCATATGGAAGATTCCTAGATGATCTTCTGAATCCATTCTTCCTTACGAGTGAAGAGAATCACTTTATGAGGTAATGAAGTAGAATTTTTTACCAACACCTAAACCCTAATGATGGGTTTTCCATTTGGAATCACAAACTTTCTTTTGAGAAAATCCTTGAAATGCGAAACACTTTGTTTGATAGGGAAAGAATCAAAAAGTTACACAAGTTAAAAGGGCATAGAGAAATAGACTGGATAGGTTGACATCTTGAGGGATTGTAAAGATGTATTAAATCTCTAGTCAAAAATACCCAAAAAAGTGTCACCACACTAGAAAGGACCTTTACATAGTAGTCTACCCTTAATAGTGGAATTTTTAAATAAAATAAAGAAGATGTTGAAACCACGATTAAGTCAAAATACTCATACTATTTTTCCTTTATACAGGAGAAAATTTCTAAAAGTGGTCGATCTACACCCCAGATTTGCACAAAAAGCCTATTTTATTTGCAATCTAAACATTGGGCATCCATAAATAGTGGTATTGTTAGGACTAGCCTCCACTCTTGTTCTCGACTTGTCACAACTCCATTTCTTAAGGAGGGTTTGCAACTTGAATTATTGTCATAAGAACTTTCCCCATTGTCAACTAAATCACGCTAGAAACCCTTGGAGTTCCTTGAAATCCAAAAATTGCAGTGACTATGATTGTTACTCTCCTTTTTTCTTTGGAAGTTTGATTTTGATGAAGCCTTGAAATGTGGAGGATGCACATTTTATTTTTCTTCTTGATGTAAGTTTTGAGATGGGGCCAGTTGTCAGAAGAGGAAGTATTATTACGCCAACTGTGAAGAGAGGAAGAATTATTGTCTTGACCTTTTGGCTGCTAGTCTCACTTCCAATAAGGATTATTGTTCTAGATGCCATTATCCCTAGTATCACCATGTGGGTAACCATCAGGACAAAAAAATCAATGATGAGAAGTATTCTATTAAGTAGCCATTCTATGACAGCCATTTAAGTGTCATCAGTTAGGGCTACTAAAATGGTGTTTATGATGGTTTTGAGCCCGTTGATAGATTATCAATTTAGGGGTTTCCAGAATACCTCGATCTCTCCAGGGTACAAAAGTATTATCCCTGGGGTAATCCCTTGGGTAATGTCACTTACCTGTAACTTGTTTGTACTTCCCATTAGGTGGTAGGGACCAAGAAGAGCCTAATTCATTAGCCCACCTAACCCTCTTTCTATGCAAATGTGAGGGTCCATATGAGTTTTCCATCCTCTGTCGAGCCATCTTCATAGGGTCATAATTTTCTAACAAGTTGAAACATCATCAAAAAGGAAATTACTTCTAATTTACAAAATTTAATATGATAGATGCATTTAATAAATGTAGAACTATAAATGTAAAGTAGAGAAGAACTTGAACACAAAATATAGAGGCTTCTATGATGGACTATAGTATGTACTATAGATTTCTATGTGTCATATTATATTCTATATGACAAGAAAAACTAGAGTTAATCTATTTCCCCTAGGAAACATGCCTATTTCACATTAAAAAAAACTAGACCTACTCTATAGATCACCATGTGATAAACATTAAAAATAATAAGATTTGACCTTTCTATCTAAATGAACATAATAAAATTACAAGGAAAAGAAGATATTTTTAAAATCTAATGTGATTGGATTTATTCTCCAAAAACAACATATAGCTACAAAAGTGAAAATCATTTGGGACTATTTGGGACCTTGGTAAGAATGTTCAAGCCACTATATTGGTCTTTTGACTTCTAGAAACAACCATTGTGTCAAAAATGATAAGATAGAGTGTGTTTTCTTATTCTATGTGTGTCTAAGAATTGACAAAGTGGTGACAATGTAGATAATATAAACTTGAATAAAAGTGATTACAAGAATTGGATAGGCCATGTTCCAAAGAGAATTGCAAAACAATGTTTGATGAGGAAAAGGGGGATCTAAGTTATAAATCAAACCTTATCCCATATAAAATTTAGGGACACAAACATGATCACAAAATACCACTTGGCTACTATCCTTAATGGAAGAGCTAGAATGGCTGATCAAGTTCTTGATTCCTCTTTTCTCTAGTGGGGTTGGATCTGATTTAGAAGTGGTGTTTGTGATGTAATAGTAAACTAGGCTAGTGGTACACTAATACAACTACAAAATATTGTAGAACTAACACAAAAATAGACTATACAGAAGCAGAGTAGAGATAAAGGAACTCGACATTCAAATTTAGGGTAAATCTTGTTAGTCAAGGGTGTGGGCACCCTAGACTAAAAATATTGATTTTTTAGATCTCTAAACAAGTAATAGTAGGTTTGATTTTGTAGGTTCTTCCTTCTAGGTTTCAACTTTAGAACTTCTTCTATTGATAAATAATTCACTTTACCCTAATTTGTTGCTATAGGGTGCTTGAATGTTTGATCTTGTCATTAACCCTTGAATCTCTTTACAAATTTTCTTCAATTCAATCACCTACACACAAGAAAGGAGAGAAAGGGTTGTGTCATATAGGGGCTTACCTAATTCAAACCTCGTTTTGGTGTTTCCACCTCCATAATGGCTATGATGATGTAAAGAGTGCTTACACTCACTTGGGTAGAGGAAAAATGGACAAAACAAGTGATAAATTAACAAGTGTTGTAACTTACCACTTATATTTTCTTTCCTTTATGGTCTAAAGTAATTGTACTCATATCATACAAGAAAAATGGGATGCTTGATTGAAGGTCCTACAACTGTTAGTATCCACAAAAAAATTGAACATAAAACATGAGCAATCATACTCATGGACTTGATGCATTGCTAACATGAAGCTTCACTAAATAATGTAGTAATTCATCTTATTCTTCAATTGACTACTTTTACGATGCTTAATTGGGATTCAAATTGCATAGGAATTTAAATGGTGAAAAAGACTTGTACTTGTACAAATTTATTCATTTCCCACAAAATTAATTATGAAAAGTGACAGCCAAATTTAAATTTATAAATATAAAAATGACAACAATAAAATATTTAAATTTGACCTAAAATAGGCTAGTCAAGGGTGTGAGTGCCCTAGACCAAACCTATTTAGAGGCCTTTTATGTTAAATAGTTTGATATATAGAAATGATTAAAGATAAGAAAACAACCATATTAATATATCTATAATATATATTTGACCAAAAAGGACCATGAGAGCGAAGGCATGAGCACTGTGGTAGGGAAAAAGGCTAAGAGAAAAGTTGAAATTAATCTAAAAAAATTCCATGAATATTGAAACCAAATTGAGCATGAAACATAACATGAAATGGAAATGGTATTTAATTTTCTACAATATAGATATTTTCTTAGAAAATATTAAATTGATGTGATAAATTTTTTTGGTCACAAACTAAATACTTTCTTCTACTTTCATGGATAAATGTTGAAGATACTTTATAAATTCATCATATATCGTCTCCATAGATAAGAAAAATCGATATCCAACCCTCTACAATGTTTTTCATCTCCTTTTTCCTTCACTTTAGGTTGGTTATTTTTATCATTGAGATTTCTTGCAACTTAATTTCAAGTCCAATTTTTTTCTTTGTAGACTTTCTTATCTTATATTTTTGGAGATATATCACTATAATTAATTAGGAAAAAATAGACAGTATATAAATTCTATATTATTAGTAAAATATAACATGATGCATAGCTATGTAAATTTGACATTGAAAAAAAAAAATATTTAAAATTATTTTAGAATAAAATAAATCTAAGAAAAATCATTAAGAATAATATAATTGACTTAAAAGATAGGATAAGACACACAAATTATATAACTATGAATGAAATTTTTTTAAGCCACCAAATGTAAAATAATTTGTAACAAATATATCTAAAACTATCGAGTCATTCTCTCATGAATAAAAAATGGTTATATATAGTTAAACTCTATTTGAATCTTAAAATAAATACAATTACTTAACATCTTTGACCACATTACTTTCCTATAAGCATATTTTGTAGCCATATATTCTATTTTAGATATGGACAAATTCATTGTTTATTACCTCTTGCGCATCCAACTTACTGTTCCATCAAATAGAATAAATGTGTACCCACTTGTAGACCTTGTAGATCTTTAGTTGTCAAATTATTGTAGCTATTGATTTATATTGTTAGTGCTATTGGTTCTGGGTTCAACCTCTTCGCTATGATTCAATGTTGTTTTTGACCATATCTATAAAAAGATTGGGACACTTTCAAAATCCAAGTTTTACCCTTCTTAAAAAAATTCCTATATTTTTTAAATATATATTTGGATGAACATCAAATTTAGTACACAACTAACTATATAGCTAACTATAATCTATGAAAATTAAAAAAGTGAAAATCAAATAAAATGACAAAAACAATTTCATGATCATCACTTACACATCACCCAACAAAAACTTTGAAACTTAAAGTTGTGCCACAGAAAAAAGGGACCTCTTACTTGGCACGGGAATAATTCATGATAAATTGGAATTAATGAGGTCTTAATCTAGTGTTGTGAGGTTTTTTTCACATCCACACTAGGTCTTGGACCCTTCCAAATGCATTTAGTGATGTCTTATGAAGGTGTTGTGAAGTGTTGTAACACATTTCTACACTTTTCTAGAATCTTCTCATTATAATTCATTTAAATATTACATTTTTATTCATTATCAAGTCCTATTTTAAAGTGTTGTAAAGTCTTGTAACAAGATTTCATGCTTTTCTAGGCCTAATTTCACTATTTACACCTTTCTTATGCTTAATTTGACCCCTTTATGCCCTCATAAGGCTAAATTAAGTGTATTTTTTAATCTAAACCTGATAAATAAAATTAAGTGCAAGTTAATTCCCGACACCCACTTTTAAGTTCAAGGTGGGACCTATTCACCATGGGTAGCGAATGAGTCCCTCTTGGCTCAAAATTCAATATATTTCAAATTTTATTTCATGTTTTTATTTAAAATTACCTTATGTCGGCCTGCCATGAGGTATCATTAGGTTACTAAGGCACAAGAGAGTATAAATAGGTGTTTTTCTCCTGATTTTAAATATTCTCTCTCCCATTCAATCTCTCAACTCTTTTTTACAATTCAATTCAACATTTATATTCTCAAGCAAGCTAGGGTTTTAACATTACAAGCCATTCAAGATCAATTTTTAGACATTCAAGGACATATTCTTTATGTTTTGTTTCAAAATTTCAAGACCAAACATCATAGCAAGGTAATAAACTCCATTATTGCATGTTTCATTCTATTCTTTCATCATTTTGGTTTAATTACCTAAATGGGGTTTGACCAAGGTAAACCCCCATGCCCTAACATGCACCATTTCTCTCTCTTGTCTTGTTTGTTTGTTGATTTAGGACTCTTGGAAGCTTGGAAATAATTGAAGATAAAGTTGAAAGGTTGCTCAAGTCTTCTCTTCATTCAAAAAATCAAAATATCAACAAAAACTCACTTTCAGGTTTGAAAATTAGAGTTTCGAAAGCAAACACCTGTAGAGAATCAAAGTGTAGACCAAGAGCTCCAGATTCCACCTTTGAATATTTAGAAATTCAAAAGTGTACTCATTCACCATGGGTGGCGAATGAGTCCCACTCCAAGGTCAGTTTTTAGTTTTCTACATTTTTAGATACTCCTTTGTTTGAAACATGTTCCAAAATAGTTTTACAGAACTGGGACTAATTCACCTAGAGTGGCGAATGAGTCCCACTAGGCCTGAAAACTAGCATCAACAACATTCCAGAAGCCATTTCCAGTTTCCATCCCTATTTCAAGTGCACACTTTCAAGTTTGTCAAGTTCTATTACAATTTCCATTCATTCCTAGGTGTTTTTGCATTACATAATGTGCTTTCAAACACTTCACATTTCATTAGTTTTGCATTCATAGTTAATCAATTTCATAGCTTCGTTGCATTTAGATCATCTCATTTAATCTTAGTTGCATCATACACATCTTAATTTGATTGAACCACCTAGACTTTTGGTTCTTCTTTCTCTTTTTAGGTGAAAAACCCTAGAAGTGCTAGAAAAGACTAGGGTGCCAAAAATCTATGATTCAAAAGTATATGAATTAAGAGTGACCCTAAATTTTTACTCTTAAACTAAACTAGTTAATTGCTAATAATAGTTTGGCTTTCTTACAAATAAAAAACAATAAACATTATGAATCATCATGATATCATAAAACAATAATAACTCAAGGTGGAAAAACAAGGCTATGCTTGCACATGTTATAAAAATTTTCATAATAATAAATATCATTGATGTGGATGAAAATATTATAATGCAATCAGCCATGTAAGCATAATTAAAAAAAACACATTTGACTCTAATTAAAAGAAGTAAGGTGCAAGCAAACCCTAAATAATAATGTTTAAAGTATATAATTTCCATTAATAAATATCAATTAATTTTAATTTATAATTTTTTCTTAGAAAATTTCATCATTCCATTAATTGTTTCAAGCGACCAATTCGTCAGCGTATTAATTTTTTCTAAGAAAATTCGCAGGATAAATAGAGGAGACTCTAATAGCTTTGAACCTTTTCTCATGTTTGAGGATGTTATTTTGGGTCTTCACTATGTTATGGCTGACCTTGGTTGATTCACATGAATAATATTTATTGATTTGAGTTGACTGCTTATATTTATTATTTTGTTGAAGCTAACTTGTAGCGATGTAATTCCTTGTTGTGAATATATAGGAGTGATGTTTTTATCTTTTTGGAAGCATGAGTGGAAGTGTCTGAGTGTGAAGTGTGTGAGTCTTATGTCTGAATATTGATCAAATCATATGAAGGCAGATCAGAGTGTGAAGAAGAGTAAAGAAGAGTGAAGAAGTGTTCATGAGCTTAACCAGAATTGTAATAAGGAATTAGTAGATGCTATATTTCTTAGTTCAAATTTGATGGATGTAATCAGAATATTTTTGTAAGACAGTGTGTCTTCCTTTTGTAATTGAGCAGTGAGCTCTAGGCAGTGTGCCTGAATGCATGTGCATTCTCCATTCATGTTTCTTTATAATTTTAACATGGTATAATCTCGTGGACTGGCCTCCACCATGGTTTTTCCCCTAATAGGGTTTCCACATAAAAATCTTGATGTTATGTGTGTTTCTGATGTGTTGATTTATGATTTCATGGTTATTGATCAAATTTAATAATAAGGTTAATAATTTGAATAAGTTTGAAATTTAGAGACAATTGATTCACCCCCTCTAAGTTGTCTACCCTTGTGATGCTTTGTAAGTGGAGAAATATTCATTATGAGATTCAAAGTTTGGACTCAGAGAAAAATGAAAGCTACAATTTTGAAAATAGATAAAAAAGAATCATAATAAGCTACAATTGCATTCATCAAAAGGAAGATGGAATCCTTTTCCATTCCATTCTATAAAGATCCATAAAGTGCAAATGTTGAAATACAATCATAGTGATAGTATGGAAATCCATGGAGGAACGTAGTCATGAGAACCACCTACAGATAGTAGAGCATTGCTTGAAGGAATAATGGTGGGGGTTTATGAATGTCAAGGTTATGATGTGGCCATGATGAGTTTGAAGGTAAAATGCAAGGAGGAGCCACAGAGAAATAAAATAATAATCTGAAATGCAAAGAGCTTTATATGTTCATAAAATGCTTAGAATCTTTTATATCTAGCCATGGCTATGCAATATAGAAGAACCTTAAAGTAAGGAAGCATTGGAAAAATATTATCTCTCTTTAATATAGAAACACAAGGAAATGTAGTTCCCATAAATTCAAACTGAGCATGAAAGAATCTAGGGTTTCAAATATAGCAAATTTGTGTTCTCATGGTGAGGCCGTAGCCATAAAATCAAGTGGGTTCTACATTTTTTTTAGAAACATAAAGGAACCATCAAGTTTTGTGCAAGAAACATGGGAAATGGCATAATCTTGTCAACATTAGGGGCGCAAATATGAACATATTTTTGCATAGAATAAAGGATAGTGCAATATTAGATTAATGATAAGAGACTTACTAGAACTACCTATCATTTTCTCAAAGAAAGAATGCACTTGAACACTCATAGTAAAGCTTTAGAAAGGCTTCATAGTGGCCCCAAAAAATAAGAAGATCAATAGAATGGAGAAAGCAAGAAAAATACATCAAAAAGTGAGGAAATTCATGGCTTTAAAGCCTTGCAAATGCATTTAAAATGGAGAAAATTAAGGGATTTCTGCATTTTGTGAAGAAAATAAACTCACCATACAGATTTCTTGAGAAGTCTCGACATAGAGCAGCTAGAGATTCATGATTTCGAAGCTCCAAAACCCCTCATGGTGGCTGAGTGCAGAATGAGCTTCTCCAAAGTTGGGGTGAGAAAAATGAATGAGTGAAAAGGGGATTTCTATTGCTTTTGTGTCTAGGTTTTTCTTTTTCTCCTTTTTAGCCTTGAGTTTTATAACAATTTTTTTTAAATGTCACATTTTAATTAATACCTTAGCCTTGAGTTTGAGTCTTTTAGATGCCTTAGGTTATGCTTTATTTTCTTTTGCAAATGTTTTTCAAAACCAAAACTTTATTATGATTTTAAAGAAAATCATATGTACCTTGGCCCCTTCTGTTGGAAGCGGAATTACTCTGAGAGGGGGGGTGAATTAGAGTAATGTATCAAAACCTTTTTATGACTTGAAATGCAGATTTGATCTATTTGATCTTGATGAAATGGGTGACTTTATATATGCAATGTGAATACTGAGTTTTGAATGATTGTTTTCCAATGACTTAACCTAACATAACATGAATGCTTAACACCTCATATCAAAACATGATACACATTGTTCACATAGTGCTGAATGAACAACCTTTTAATGCTTTCTTTTACAAAGGACATCAAACGCATTAATGGTAGAATTTAACACTCATACATTGAACATGAACAATTAAACTTTGAACTTTTAGACAACTTGGAATTATGATAATGTATCAGAGCATTGTATGAACCACTTGTACAAATGACAAAATGAAAACTTAATCAAGATAAGCACAAAGCACATAAAAGAGAAACATAGAGCTTTGATGAGTGGAAAACCCTCTTGGGGTAGAAAAACCACTCCAAAATTCCTTATAGGCTTAATTCAAAACTGATTACAATATTTTTCCAGAGCACCAACTCTATAACAACTTAGGAGCACCAACTCTGTAACATTTTAGGAGCACAAACTCCACCTAAATTATGAAGCACCAACTCCTTTACAAAGTTTCTCAAACACCATGCAAACTGTCAGGACCTTATAACTACATTATTTTTGCAATTACAAAATATCAACAGAGTACATATAAAAGATATCCAATAATTCCCATTATAATCTGTACTGAATATGACAGTACCAAGATAATCTCACTAAAATATGCAATCTTTGTAATAAGAATTAGTGATATAAACACTTTAAGCTCTCTTTTCAATTTTTTTAAAATACCAGAATATCACTGTAACAAACCCCTATTCTTTTCTCAAAATCACTTTGTTCTGTCTCATAAACCCCTCTTCTTCTTTTTTTGAGTCATGGTTTTGATTCATGTATTTATACAAAGAAAAAACTATGTAAAACATCAAAACCCTTGAGTTAACTTAGGTTAAAAACCTTAAGTAGATTCATTTATGATTAACGAAAACTCAAGATATTTTTTTAAAATTGAAACCAAAAATGAAGTAATTTGTTCAAAACTGAATCAATATCAACTTTCCCCATTTTACCTTTCCATTAGCCAAATTTACTTTCGAAAGATCAAAGAAATATATAGATATTACCTCTGTAATGGTGGTTCAAACTGCAAACAAAATCCCATAAGATCCTCTATTACCTTTGCTTCCAGCTCATGGAGAGTCCACCAACTAACTCACCATCCTTCATAAACTACCATACCTAAAAACCAAATCAGAAAACTACCACGATATTCCTCAACCTGTAATTGCAATTTCATCATGGCGGCACTAGGGTTTGGTTGAAATGTGAAATGAAACAATCACTTTTTTTTTCACTATCTTTTCTTTACATCAAACCCCCAAAACATAATACATAAATTTTGAAATCCGTGAGTCAAAATGTAATGATTTTGAGATCCAAGGAACAGACATTATGATGTGCCATATCAAAGTCCACATGACACATCAAGAACCCAATATAAGCTGATAGTCCAAGAAATGAGTATGTGGATAACCACATGCATGGTAAAGATCAAATTCTTCAAATTAAATGATAAAAATTGACTGTCAATAAGCCAACAATAGAATAAAATGACATGAGCTTGAAATAGACATTTAAAATCGTCTTAAGTGCTATGTAACATGCATTTCCAAACAACAATGTAATGTATCAATAAATCTGAAAATAACCATTTTCAAGTGCAAGGTGAATGCACTTTTAAACTAAAAACAATGTGTTATGCCATGAACCTAATATAATATCATTGATTCCAAGTAATGGAGTTCAAAAACAAATGAAATGACCAATATGCATATCAATGAAACCTCAGTTCCACAAATGCTAAATCATAAAAAAATTCAAAAGATATGTCATGAAGCTCGAACACAAATGAGTTAATGAAACAATAACCTTTGTCATGATATAAATTCCATGTAAAAGATCAATAAAATATAACCTTGTAATCAAGATGTCTTTTAATTTGCACAAGGAACCAAAAGATCAGTACCATCAAAACTAGATATAAACCAACATGACAATGCTGTCATTGAACAGGATATTGAATGCCAAAACCTAGTATGCCAAAACTGAATATGAACAAGAGTGAGAATATCATGATCAAGAATTCCAATGTCATATGTCAATAGGAGTCACTATCCATGAAGTTAGGATTTCCTAATAAAAAACAAAATATATCCTGTAGAATGCTATCATGAAGTTTCCTTAAAGCTGATCATTGTTAGATCCACTATAAATCAAGAGTATCAAGAACCCACAACAAGATGGATGATGAAATAATCAAGTCATATTCCAACCACATTGAAACATGATGTGTGAACTTGTTAGCTTGTCCTTATCAACATTGAAACATCAAGGTATATAGCATCAACTTTTGACATCAAGGACAAACCACAAAATAACTAAAAGCCAACAAACTCCCCCTTTGTCCTTAATGGCAAAAAATTAGCCATCTGACCCATCATTTTCTCCCCCTTTTTGTCACAAGGACAAAGAGTAACATAGGAGAATGTGAAATGACATGAATAAAAACAACAATTGAAGCCAACCAACACATATCCATCAAAAAATAGTAGTCAAGAATCATATCATTACTTTAGATATAAGCAAATAACTCTATTGCATATATCACCTTGTGGTCATATGAGCAAACACAATAACTCTGGCAGTCATAATATTGACAACATGTAAATATCAAGTACTAGGAGATCAAGATTATCAATGTATGCACCAAAATTGGACAAACAAGATGCCAAAGCAAACCAATACACCACGACAATGCATTACCAATTCCCATTGCATCAACTTTCCAATTGTAAACACAATGTTACCAACATGAATAACCATGTACTAGGGCATCAACTATGAAAAAATCAAAGAACTTATGAGCTTCTCCCCCAAAGTGAGATAACAAAGCAAACAAGATTCTCAAGAATCTCACTACAAATCTCTTCCAAACATGATAGTATCCAACATTTGTCATAATATCACAAAAATATACACTTAAATCACACTGTGTGAAAAAAAAATCTCAAGATATTCTTACCAAATAACCTTCCTCCCCCTTACTAAATACATAGGATGAATCAAAGACGTGAAACTTGTTCAAGCACTTGTTAAGAAGTTGCAAATCCATGTACAATGAAGTCTGCCCAAAACTATTAATGAAGATATCTATCCAAGATCACAAGTAGATGCCATTGTTATACCAAGTGCACCTATAAAAGTTGCCATCATGTATACTATACTGTCAGCATATAAAAGAACTGTCATAGATCTAGAAAATTGAGTTGTTCAATTTTCACACATTATCATCTACATACTCACTGTTAGAACACTAGCATTGCTACCATACCCTTGCAAAAACCTTACATCTGCAACAAACAAAAAATAATACCATTGGCAAACTATTACTGATATCAATCAATTTCCTATTTATTACTGACATGTGTCCAAGCAACAAATGTTGCTTTCACTAATGTTGTCCTATCTTAAGTAATCATCTCATGAAACCTGAAACTATAACACCC
Source organism: Sequoia sempervirens (assembly GCA_007258455.2). Lineage (NCBI taxonomy): Eukaryota > Viridiplantae > Streptophyta > Pinopsida > Cupressales > Cupressaceae > Sequoia > Sequoia sempervirens. The sequence goes on along the minus strand of VDFB02047397.1, from coordinate 76,200,132 downwards.
CTCCATTTTGGATGTTTGATTTGGCAGTGTTCTTCCTTGTTTGATTGTGTCCGATTATGCTTTGAATTTGGAACTTGGTTACTTTTGATCGCAATTGTTAAACAATGTGAATGTTATATTTTGATGTGATGTTATTTTACTCTGATGTTATCCTTATGGCATGTTTTGGATTAGCTTAACCAATATTTGATTTAATGATGTTTTATGCTGTTGATCATATCATTGATGTTATAATCGTCAGTTAGTAATTGTGTATTGGTGAATGGGATAGGATTGTATCACTCACTTGCAAGTGCCCTACAATTCTGAGATTTCTCTTCATGGTGTGTTTGATCATATTATATGTATATGCATGTTCGATGTACTCTTTTTTCATAGGTTGATAGGTACATGACATCGACTCCACCTGGTTCATAGGTTTGAGGGTGTCCAGTGACCAACAATAATCGATTGGGAGATAGTAGCTAGGTTTTCTATGCCAAGTCGTCACCCTAGTCATAGTGTGTCGTTGGGTTGTTGTTGGGTTTAGGTGTTTTAATTTGGTCCATTTCACCTTGAGTATTTATTTAATTCAATATTATAGAGGTTATTAAATGGCTTGTGTAGTTAAATTGATGATTAAATGTATTTAGTTGCAATGTTGAAACGCTATTTATTTTATTGATTGATTTCATTTAATTAATAAAATTAGATTGAGTTTATTGAGTAATTAGATTAATGGTGATATATAAATGAGATAGTTGTTTTGGCATTATTGTATATAAAGATTTAATTAAAATAAAAGTGGAAATCATGTTTGGATAGTTAGAGTTAAATTAAAATAAATAAGTAAAAAAAATGAAAATGTGTTTTTAATTTCACTTTTGAAAATTATTGATAAAGTAAATTCTTTGCAAAATTTGTATTGATAAACTAGCAACAAACTCTATCTCTTGTCATACAGATTCTTCTTTTTATTATTATCATACTGACTCTTACATGATATCCACTATCCCCCTATCACTATACTTCTATCTAACTTCTAACCATCTTCTTGCTCACTCATGCAGGAGGAGGACTTATTTAAAATCAGGAGAAGAACTAACTAACTAACCCTAACAAAGAAAGACGTGGAAGTAAAGTGTATCCCAAAATCAAGGAACAAACTTCATAAATGAATTTATCCATTCAACCCGATCCAGAGAGAATCTAGCGCTTCACTCTTTCCAGATTGACTGTCATTAAAAATCCTTCCCAACGGTTTCGGTCAAAGAGTCTTCGCCAGAGCTTCCTCGAAGTCGTGCAGGAAATAGACTTTACTGCAAGGCCGAGATCGGCTGCGCTTGACTCGATCATACTCTCTTCAACAACCTGCGAAACACACGGTAACAGATGCGAAAGAAAAGGTGCATGGCACATACACAATATCCATTCATTAATCACATATTTAAATCTATTTCATCATTCAAAAACCATATGCGATATACCAATCATTTAGGGAGTCAACGGGGTAATAAATGTAGATAAGACAACACAATAGGCTGCAGGAACATGAAAGTTTTTTGCTATAGGATATCCCAATAAAAGGTTTCAAAAGAGTTTAAACAACCATGAATAACAAAATTAAAGGTATTAAAAGTTCATCATAATATCCAAACTATGAGCACATTTTGGGCTCATCATCTGCCCCCTACTTAGCCCAGTGCTGGTCCTCCAGCATTAACTTTCCCGGTAGTTTCTTTGAAATCAGTGGTTACGGCATGACTCTGAAATGGAGCTCCAAACCTGTAATAAAATCTTCTGAAAGTCTGCCACCTTTCATACCTACAGGCTTCTGAATCATCATTAAGATTTGTAGCCTGGTAAGGATAAAGGGGCCACATTAGCACAGGAGGTTTGAATGTCAATGGCAACCATATTTCAAATCTCTTTTGAAGTCCCAACTGTATATATCTGCTTGATCGTTTAAGAGCTACTGTGAAATTTAGGGGACTGTGAAGCTCGAACCTTCTTAGTCCAATAGTTAATCTTTCCCACCTTTTCTCACTTCTGGTGTATGACAGTCTCCAAAACGAATATGACTGTTCCTGAAATTCATCATATACATGTTTCCTGAGATCAAATATTTTCATCCTAGCTGTATTATTGTGAATGCCATATGTCAGAGTAAACCAGGTTTTTAACATTGCATGGGGGTCTGAACTTTGAGGGCGCAATGGAACAGGCTCATTCCTTTCAGCTTCCTCATATGTTTCCCATTGTCTGCCATAATTTGCTTCATTTGCTTCCCATGACATAAATGATCTCAAATGGATATCGCCAATATATAGAAGAGGGTTCCATTCTGTTTCAAATGGAATTAAAAAGCCATGCAAATAAAATTCACACAAAAAATTTCTTAACCAATTAGGGGCTGTCTGGTATGCGTCGTAGAATTCTTTAGCAGTGTGAAGTATAGGATCTTGATTTCTGGAAATTCTCATTAGTTGGAACTATAAGAATTGTTCCTTAAGGAACAGAGCATAAACTCTGGGTGGTGGTCTGCATTCCATAATCTGACCAGTTACTTTTAACATTTTATCCATTTTTCCTTGTAACTCAAGAATTTCTTGTTTCTAACTTTCAATTTCCTTTTTTAGTTTCTTCCTTTCTACCTCCCATAGACTTTGTTGCATGTCAGTCTGGGCTAGGTGCTGGAAAGTCAGGGTTTGCAATGTAACTGGTTCCCAGTTAGCTTTGACATATTCTAGAAACTCAATCAAAAATGTCTTCTTATAAACAACAATGGCTTGACAAGTGGCAGGGGAAAATGTAGCTTCACTAGCCACATCCAATTGTTCGGTCTGTTCCTGCTCTTGCTGCAAGATGAATTCTGGTTTCCACAGTGGAGAAGACTGTGCTTCCTCTGAAATCTACATAGCAGTGGCAGCCAAGTCATCAAGACTTGGTACCCCTTTTTCATTATGCTCAATTTCCTTTGTCTCAATTTGTTCCTCTTCAGGAACGAATAAACTCTGTGCAGCATTCTCAGACACATTCTGAGAAACATCAAATTCAGACTCTATAGACCCTTCTGAAATTACAATAACCTTTGGTTGAGGTGAAGCAGGGGAGGTCTTACATTGTTTCCTTGTGGAAACTCTTCTTGGCACTGGTGTGGCTGCAGGAGGTGTTCTTGTAGCCTTCCTCTTTATGGTCTGTCTAGAGGGTTTTACCCTGCCAGAGGATGATGGTGAACTGGTAATAGCAACAGGTGTTGCTGTAGGAGAGACAGCTGCAGGGGAAGATGCTGCAGGAGAAGGGCATTTCCTTTTCTGAGAACGAGGGTCAGACTCTGGGGACTCTTCTGCCTTTTTTTTTCCCTTCTCTCTCCTAGTGGTAGACCTAGTTTGTACCTGAGTAGAGGATTCAGGTGTGAGAGCTGCAAGACCAGGTGCTACAGGAGCAGATGACCCTTGCCCTGTTCTTCTACTGGTAGACGCAATTTCTTCTTTCTTTTTATGAGGCCATGGGGTATGTACCCTAGGGGGTTCTAGAATTTGCAAGCTCTTTTGGGCAACAAATTGTTGCCAGGAAAGAGGTGAGACATCTCTCAAAAAGCATTCAATCAATAATTTGATAAGGCCATGGTGATCAATAGAATTATCTTTCCCCTATTGGGTTCCATGGGCACTTTGTTCCATAAATTTTAACAAGAAATTTGGAATATTTACAACTAACCCATGCCTCATATGACTTAATAATTTGAAATGGTAAGAATGCAGGTAAGAGAAATGACCTTCACAGGTTAAATACCTAATTATGTAAGCAGCGTATTTTGAATAAGGAGGAGGCAACGATACTCACTTGCATCCCTGCTTGGAGACTTCCAAAGGTCCATCAGTGGGTATTGAAAATTTAGCCCTTGCAAAGGCAGCATCCGAAGAAAAATTTTCTCCAACTGCTGGAAGCCCGGTTACTTCAGCAATTTTGTCTTCAGTTACAACAACCGTTAGACCCCATATAGTAGCCTCCCCTTTAGAAAGGGTTCTCAAAAATTTTCCAGCAGCCTCCTCATCAAAAGAATTTAAACTCAAGAAGTAGTTTAACCATCCACAGAGGCTGAATGCCTAGACTGTTTAAGGATTTTGCAATTATAACTCATGAGCTACAGGCTCATGTTGCACCAGCTGACCACCCATGTTCATAGGTTTTCCCCAGCTGAACTCAACTCCCTACTAAAAATTCAAAAATTTCCTCTCTGTTTCCCTTTCTGTTCTGGTTTTTTTTCTTTATCATGCTGTCACATTTCTCTCTTTTCCAAAAATGAACTTTTTGAACAAACAGTTTTAATTGTAATTTACAAAAAAAACATGCAATGAAAAAGACATGCGATCATATTTGGAAAGTACCAGAAAAATAATAAAGAAAGGTTATATGAGCAGTTGTGGCAGCGGCGAAAAGACAGGTTTTAAAAGTGGATTACCCCACCCCCTACTTAGAGTATGACATGTGTCCTCACATGTACTAAAGAATAGGCGGATATCGGGTAATAATGACTGGTACAGTCATAGCAGTAAATGAATAGAATAAAATAAATCAAATATGTGATAACAAAAGATATGGTGTACCTTTGATAAATGCATGTACGTGTGAAGAAAGATGATGGCTTCGGCATGAATTGACAGTTGGAAATGATATCATAATTAAGGTGATGTGGATGAATGAGGTGGATGGGTGACGTGGGCGGTTGAGATGAATGGATGGAATGGATGGATGGGATGGATGGATGGAAGATAAAGAAGTGAGATGTGGCGATAAGTGAAAATGAAGAAAAAGGGGTTTCCTTAAAAAGAAAACCTTTATTATGAGCATTCTTTTCAAAATTATGGTGAAGCTGCAAGAGAAAGGCTAAAGCCTTCAGCTATAGGAAGAGTAGTGGCAGGATCCTGAACGAACTGTTGCATGAATTCTTTTTTTGAGACTGGTTTATGGTACAACCAGAGGCGGTGTCCATTAACCAATAGCTTGAATCTAACAGGATCAATTGTAACAAGTTGAACTATACCATTAGCAAATACATTCTCAATTTCATACAGCCCCAACCATCTGGTCTGTAATTTTCCTAGACTGTCCTTATACCGTGAGTTGTAAAGCAGAGCCCAATCTCCTACTTTGAACTTCTTCTCCTTAATATATTTATCATGCCACCTTATTCGTTGATTCTGTATCATCTCAGTGTGCTGCAGGCCATGCTTTCAGAGTTCATCTAGAGCATTGAGCTGCATGATTTTGTCATTTTGTGCATTTGTTAAATCCATGTCCAGCTCCAGTGTTGTTCAGAGAGTCTTATGTTCAAATTCTATTAGCATCACAGCTGTTTTACCATACACCATTTCAAAAGGTGTAAATCCTGTAGCAGTCTTCCAGGTAGTACGGTAGGCCCATATAGCTTCAAGTAACCTGGCGGCCCAGTCCTTATGCAAATCAATAGTTTTAGTCAAAATGGCTTCTATGTCCCTATTGGTGACCTCAACCTGGCCATTGGCCTAGGGGTGATAAGGAGTTGATTTCCTATGTCGTATATTGTATTCATTGACTAAAGCTGTGATAAGTGTAGAAATAAATTGTGCTCCTTGATCTATCACTATCTCCCTAGGAACACCAAACCTAGTAAATATCTCCCCATATAGGAATTCAACCACTTTATTATCCCTAACATGTTTCATAGGTTTAGCTTCTACCCATTTTGTGACATAATCTATGCACACAAGAATGTAGGACTTACCATTGGAAGGTGGGTCAATTGGTCCCACAAAATCCAGTTCCCATTTGTCAAATGGTGTAACTACAACTTGTGGAAATAGAGGCATTTCATCAGAGTGAGTTGGTCTTCCCATCCTTTGGCATCTGTCACATCTCCTTGTATACTTGGCTGCATCTCTATGTAAGGTTGGCCAATAGTAACCAGTATTTAAAATTTTCATTATTGTCCTTTTGGCAGCAAAATGTCTGCCACACGACTCATCATGGCTGGCATGCAATATATCATGAGTGTCCTCCTCTGGTACACATCTCCTCATAACGTGATCTGGCCCTATATAAAACATGCAATCTGCAATCCAAGAAAAGTTAAAACTTTTCTCTACCAATAATCTTTTTTCCTTAGGAGAGAATTGAGGAGGAGTTCTTCCTATTGCCAGATAATTTGCTATATCAGCATACCATGGATGAATAACCTTGATTGCAAATAGGTACTCATCAGGAAAGGAGTCTTCAATAAGTGCAGAGTCATCTTGCCTTTGAATTCTAGAAAGGAAATCAGCAACTATGTTGGCTTTACTTGGCTTGTCCACAATTGTAATGTCAAATTCCTGCATCAGCAATAACCATCTTGCCAGTCTCTCAGATATTGAGCTTTTGTTCATGAGATACCAGATTGTTGCATGATCAGTGTGGACAAATATCTGATAACTAGTTATATAATGCCTGAATTTATTGAGGGTGTAGATGATTGCCAACATTTCTTTTTCTATAATAGTGTAATTGAATTCAGCCCCTTGCAGATTTTTGCTTATGTAGTAGAGTGCATGTTCAGTTGATCCATCCTTCTGCCCTAGGACTACCCCAATTGCATAATCTAAGCCATCAGTATGAATATGAAATGGGAGTGACCAACCAGGTCCTTTCAGAATAGGTGCCTGTGTGAGGGTGACTTTCAAGTCAAGAAATACTTTTTCGCATTCCTCTGTCCAGGAAAACTCTGCATCTTTCTTCAGCAGATTGTATAAGGGACCTGCTATTTGGCTGAAGTCCTTGATGAATCTTCTGTAGTATCCTACATAGCCTAGAAAACTCTATACCTCCTTCTGCTTAGTAGGGGAGGGTAACTTAGAGATGATCTCAATTTTAGCAGGATCAACCTGAATTCCTGCAGCAGAAATATAGTGACCAAGTAATATTCCCTCCTACATCATCATGAAGCACTTTTGACTATTCAGCGATAGGTTGTGATCTTCACATCTCTGTAGTATTTTTTCCAATTTAGCTTGAGTTTCCTCAAATGTTGTACCATAAACAGTAAAGTCATCCATGTATATTTCCATGCAATCATATGAGATGTCCGAGAAGATGCTTATGACTGCTCTCTAAAAAGTTGCAGGAGCATTACATAGACCAAAAGGAAAAATTGAATAGGCAAACACTCCCCAAGGGCATGTAAAAGTAGTCTTTTCCTAATCCTCAAGAGCAATCTTGATCTGATTGTATCCACTGAAGCCATCCAAGAATAAGTACTTCTTTCTAGCTAAATTATCCAGAACTTGATCAATAAATGGAAGAGGAAAGTAATCTTTCGTTGTTGCTAAGTTAAGTTCTCTGTAATCTACACATACCCTCCATTTTCCTCCTTTCTTAGGAACAATGACTAATGGGGAAACCCATTGACTATCAGAGATTGGGTAGGTAAAGCCAGCTGTCAACATTTTTTGCAATTATTCTTTAACAATCTCTCTTAAAGCTGGATTGATTCTTCGCTAAGGCTACCAGATAGGTTTGAAGTCACTGTTAATATATATACGATGTGTACAGATTTTTGGGTCTAGACCCTTCATATCTCCATAGTCCCATGCAAAAGTTGACTTATAATTGGTAAGCATTTTGATCATGTTGCTCACTAGTGAGGTTTTTATTAATGCACAAGGTTTTTCCTGCAGCTACCTCAACTTAGGAGGTTAAGTCTATCATAGATACTTCAAACAGAAATGGCATGTCTACCTCATGGGGTAGTAAAGTGTGCAAGCAATCTGTTGGTGTAGGATAATGAGCTAATGTGGATGGAGAAAGAATAGTCTGCAAGGAACATGGATTTTTCTCACAATGAAAGTATTCAATGCCATAGTTATTCAGCAAGATATTGGACAATATATCTTCTTCTTCTTGCTGTGCAATGAAAGGCTCTCTGGTAATCATCATTAAATTGGCCACAGAGTTCACTTCTTCCTCTTCTCCCAAATCTGGCCAAGCAACATCTCTAGACTCAAGTTGGGGTAGTGTTGGAGAATAGAGAGTAAGTTTCTTTGTGCTATATCCATCAGATAATGTCATGTCACCCAACCTACAACCAATGCAAGCATCAACAGTAGCCAACCAAGGCCTTCCTAGTATGACAGGGTATCCCCCCAATGATGTTTTTGGAGATAAGACCATGAAATCAGCTAGGTATTCCCAGGAATTTAAGGTGACTACTAGGTCTTTGACTACCCCATCAGGTTTGACAGTTGAGCTATCAGCAAACTGTAATATTGTAGGTGTAGTCCTTATTTCTAAAATATTAAGTTTTACAACCAGGTCCTTTGTCATGACATTGATAGCTGCACCAAGATCTACTAAGGCATTCTTAATTTGCAACCCATTAACATTTATCTCCACAACAAGACTTCCTGGATCTAAATATTTTGGGATATTAAGCTTCCCTAGCATTAAGTCAGAGAGTTGGCCTATTACATGGACAGTGTGAGGGTCTTTCTTTTTCCTCTCTGGTTTCTTCAAACATGCCTCCTTGATGGCCTTGCCATAGATAGGTACTTCTTTGATTGCTTGGAACAAGGGAATTTTCACACATATATGCTTTAGCTGGTCAAGGATATCAAAAGTGGGTTCCTCTTGTTTCTTCATATTTTCACCTTCCAATCTTTGTGGAAAAAGAGGGGGCACCTTATCAGATGACTTAGGTAATGATGGAATCTGAACTGGCTGATTTGGTTGGGATTGGTCATTGATATCTTCTTCTTCTTGGTTAGTCTCCTTAGGTGGTAATTCTGAGATTATGGGAGGAGATGGTGTGGGCAGCACGGTTCCTGAACATAAATTAATATTATTCAGGTTAAGAGCATAGGCAGGGTAATGATTAGGATCAGTAAAATAGACTTGCTATTGCTGGTTATTTGGGTTAGGTGCTGCTTGAGCTGGTAGTTGGGTTGATTTTGGATTCTGGCCTTGATTAGGTGCAGGAGGTGGCATAATGGATTGTTGTTGGGGTTGCTGCAAGAAACTTGTAGTTTGATTTGACCATTATTGGCCTCCTCTCCATTGGTTAGGCTACTGCCAATTCCCTTGTGGAGGCTGCCACTAATTTTGCTAGGGTGGTTGCCAGTTTCCTTGTGAGGCTTGCCAGCGGTTTTGCTGGGCATTTCGCCAAGGGTTATTTCACAAAGGTTGGAAGTATGGCCCATAGTTTAGAGGGTACTAATTTTTCTATTGACTATTATATGAACCAAAATTTTGCAAAGGGTCCTGAGGCATACCTTGTCTTAGGGCCCATGGCCTCCTTTGTGCAACAAAGAAGACTTGATCATCATCACCTTCTATCATCTTAAAATCAATAGGCAACTGTTTAGCTTCCATGTTGGCCACCATCTTGCATCTGTAGTCACACTTCTTCTGTTTACAATGTGGACAGAACTCGGCCAAGATTGCTTTAGCTTCATCATGTTTCTTCTAAGCTTGCATAATTTCCAACTGTGTAGCCATGTTGTTAATGATTTCTTGCTTGAAATCAGACAGCAAATTTGTGATCTCCATCCAGGAAACTCCACTGGAAGAAGATTTACCCACTGTAGCTTGATGACCTCTACCCTTCTTCACATTTGCTCGGGAGTAATTAAGACATATTTTCTTAATATCATCCCAAGGAAGTTGGATTATATCACCTCCTCCCATCAGGTCCAGAGCGTCTATATAGGCATCACTGATCCCTCTTAGAAAAATTAGTTTCTGAGAGTCTTCATTGAGAGTATGGTTTGAGTTATTTTTCAGATAAAACAAGAATCTTGAAATATAATCCTCCAAACTTTCATCCTCCTTCTGCTAAATCCTGAATATATCATCTCCCTTACTGTCGCTTTTACAATATTCCTTATATTTCTCAAAGAATTTTGTTTGCATGGCTGCCCAACTATCAACAACACCTCTTCCCAAACTCATGAACCATCTGAGAGCTCCTTCCTTCAAGGTGGAAGGAAACAACTTCAACTTGTGAGAATCTGAAGTATAGTCATAACTGCAACAGAGGATATCAAACTCAAACAGGAAAGTTTCAGGGTCCTCCGTAACTAGGCCATATAACTTGGGAAGTAGTGAAGAAGGAATATTTTTAAGATTGTTAGTATCTCGCTGGGGAACAATGGGAAACTCAAAAGCAAGAGGTGGATTAGGTGGATTATTTTCCATATTGGCTTGCTGGAATATCAGAGCGAATGGATTTTCCTTAGGTTCTTCGTCGGCTGGGTCAAATGGCAGTTCAACAAATAGATTTTCAGGGAGAAACCTTCCCAATGCGTCTCTTCTTCTATGCATGCAATAGAATGAATGGTCATTTGAAGGATTTTGAAAATTTTTGATTAACAAACTAAACTAATGCTAAAAATGACTTCTGACAAATTCTTAGCTTGACACCATCCCCGGAAATGGCCCCAAAAATGGTCGCGCCCACAAAAGGATATGAAAATCACAGTAAAACCTATCCTGGGAATTGGACATTCCAGCAGGTGACCAATATCTCTTTATGGATGTTCATTTACTTGTCAAACCAGGGAACGTATACTTTGAATGGCGCAGCACAATATATGCACAAAGAACTAGTTTTGGTCACAACTTAACAAAAATAAATACTTGGAAAGAATTCTATCTATGCTACAGGAAGGCAATGCAAAGTTCTTTTAACTCCACCATGATTTAACCAAAATAGAAATCATAACAACTACGACTGAGACTCAAACTATGAACTGGCCTTATGCTGCAGGAATAGGCACAGGGATGGATTCCTGATGCTACAGGAGCAATACAAAATTGAGTTTGAATGAAAACTTTAAAGATGAAATTTAACTGATGATCAACAGAAAAAGAACAGCTAACTAACTAGCTACAGATACTTACTAAGTGGGCCCCCTTAGCAAGCATCTACTAATTACGCAAGTGTTGAACTTAGAACTTCATCAAACTTTATTCATAAACTCAGAATGGTATACATTGCTTTGTTGATATGAAAACTAGCAACAAACTCTATCTCTTGTCATACAGATTCTGCTTTGTATTATTATCATACTGACTCTTACATGATATCTACTATCTCCCTATCACTATGCTTATATCTAACTTCTAACCATCTTCTTGCTCACTCGTGCAGGAGGAGCACTTATTTAAAATTAGGAGAACAACTAACTAACTAACCCTAACAAAGAAAGACGTGGAAGTAAAGTGTATCCCAAAATTAAGGAACAAACTTCATAAATGAATTTATCCATTCAACCCGATCCAGAGAGAATCTAGCACTCCACTCTTTCCAGGTTGACTGTCATTAAAAAACCTTCCCAACAGTTTCAGTCAAAGAGTCTTCGCCAGAGCTTCCTCGAAGTCATGCAGGAAATAGACTTTACTGCAAGGCCGAGATCGGCTGCGCTTGACTCGATCATACTTTCTTCAACAACCTGCGAAACACAAGGTAACAGATGCGAAAGAAAAGGTGCATGGAACATACACTATATCCGTTCATTAATCACATATTTAAATCTATTTCATCATTCAAAAACTATATGCGATATACCAGTCATTTAGGGAGTCAACGGGGTAATAAATGTAGACAAGACAACACAATAGGCTGCAAGAACATGAAAGTGTTTTGCTACAGGATATCCCAATAAAAGGTTTCAAAAGAGTTTAAACAACCATGAATAACAAAAGTAAAGGTATTAAAAGTTCATCTTAATATCCAAACTATGAGCACATTTTGGGCTCATCAATATGTATATAGGAAGTATGTATATATACATGTATTGTTTATGTTTGGAAATTAATTTTCTTTCTCTGAAAAGCTCTATGAAATTTATAAAATAAAAATAAAAATGAAAAAAATTGTGTCTTGTTCTGTTCTGGTTTTTTTTTGTAGTAGGGGAGTATGTTTTGTTTTAAATTAAACAAAATATAAATTAAAATTTAATTGATATTATATGGGGGGAGTGGGGACTGTCCCCCATAGCTGTCCCCCATGAGGGAGGTGTTGGTTGTGGAGGCAGCAAGCATTGCCTCCACAGGCAGCGACTCCCCAAGAGGGGAGGGGCTGCTACGCAGTCCCCATAGGGGCTACGTCCCCTGTTTGGGGGCTGCGCAGCGATCAAAACTTTGGACCTTTTTTTTAAATTTATTTTATTTTATAATATAAATTCTTATATATATATATTATATATTATATATAATATATATTATATATATTATTTAATTATATATATAATATATATTATATAAATATATATGTATGTATATATATCTTTATTTATATATGTATGCTATTTTTAATATATATATTGTATATATTATTTAATATAATATATATATATATATATATGTGTGTGTGTGTGTATAATTCTCTAATTAAATTAATTATTAATTTGGAATGTGGATTTTTAATTGGTTGATTTAAAAGTATTAAAATATTTAAGCATATATATATATACATGTAATTGTATATATACATTGAGTAGATATATGTGTTTTTATATGAATATTTAATACATATTGATATTTAAATATATTGATTTTTAAATGGCTATTTTAAGTTAATAGATGCACAAATTGATATTATAATCAAATGTTTTGATTTATTTAAATGTAGATTTTAGATAATCAAATGTTTTAATTAAAAAGTTGATTTTTTTATAATCAAGGGAATTCTTTTAAAAGTTGATTTTATAATCAAAGGACTTTATTGAAAATTTCATTTTGAATATTATGTATAATTGAGAAAAATTGAATTAAATGGTTAGATTTTAAATCCCTTAATATTTCCAATGCAAGTTGATTTACTTTGAGCATGAATGAATGATGCTAGTTACTAGATTTATTTCATGTACTATACCAATGTTTGGCTTGGGTTTAGGAAACCCTAACATTAGTTTATTGATTTTCCTAAATTGCTTTCTAAATGATGTTTTCGTTCTCTTTCAATGTTGGGAAAATGGGGTTATTTGTCTAGTAAGTCTTCCAGAAGAGTTATTCTATGTTGGGATGTTCTTTGTAGGGATTCGGTTTGTGAATTTCGTTGAGAAATGTGTATAGTTATAACTTGTTGCCTTACCCGATTTTCACGAACGGGGACGGTTTGAGCCTCCTTGGGATTAGGAGAGGGTTATGTGGTTTGTGCCTCCTTTGGAAGGAGTGGATTTGTATTTTTTTTCCTCTAGTGTTTGGAGTGAGTTTCCTTTGTTCATTGCCTACTTGGAATTGGAGAGGTCGTCTTATCTAGTTTACCCATTGGATTGTGGTTTTGTATTGTGGTTGTGTTGTCGTTAGGAGAGTGGCTCTTTATGGGGGTCTGACACACAAAGGGGTGCCAGGGTAACTCACCTAGGGTTTAATCAAGTGATAACTTAAAGAAATTAATGGTGAACTTTCACACTAATAAAGATAATGAATGCCTCTCTCATGAATCGTGTGTTTGTTTAGGCTCGAGATGAGACAAGACACATAGTTTTGCATGAGAGTTTCACAGCCGGTAGAGGCAAGCCAGGGTAACCCAAGATGGGGGTCTCGTAGCCCAGGAAGGTTGAGCTAGGGTAACTCATAGAAATTTATGTATGACACTCTTCCTACGTCAGCAGTCAGTCAGTTATTGTGTGGTGTACAAATGATGTACATGATCTTTGTTCTCTGGAAGCATTGTAACCTTTGTGTTAGGTGTTTTGGTATTTGTATTTGTTTTAGTTCAGTTGTGTATTAGCCTGTGTCTAGAGGTAGATGGTCTTGTGATGGATTCCTTGTTACTATCTCCTAGCATGGGGGGTGAGCCTTCGGGTATCACATGGTTGGGTGGAACGTGCACCTTATTCCGTTGGGTTGTCTTCTTGTTCATGTGGATGAATTTCCAATTGGAGAGCTCATGGGATCCAATATCTTTCCTTGCTTTATTCTTTCAGTTAATAATGTAGTATTATTACCCCTCATTGTTTTTGAAAAGGAAAAAATAGGTTTTACAGGGACCTGAAACTACAGAGTTTAAACAACAAAAGATAACAAAATAAGTCCAAACAAACAAACGGTTGTCCCAAAAAGGAAACGACAGCACAAAGAGACAACAGGGCCCAAAAAAGGACCACCCAAAAAACCAGAAACAAACACCACCGCACTACTCCATGGTGTTCAATAATTCCTCAGCCTCCTTTTCAACATCCTTCATATCTTGTAACCCCTGCTTGAGGATTTGAGCCGTATGTGACGAAGTCAGGGTCTTCCTCTTAGTGTTACCCTGGGTATGAGTCAAAATCCCTTCAACAGCAGATTTGCAGCCTCCTCTGTCCGCATCCAAATCCACGACCAGCGAACCCTTTTGGTTTTTTTTGACCTTTTCCACCATTGCATTGATGATAATGGTGTTATGCCTGGCAATTTTGTGATTGTTCGCCATAGTGGCCCTAATATTTTGGCCTATCTTGGACATACTGTACTCGATACTAGTCAATATTTCCTCCTGTGATTGCTATCTTTTCCTTGGTAAGGGATTTTCCTGTCCTTCATTCTCTCTACGACTCCAGCTAATCTTCTGCTCCAAATCCATGACTCTATTGCTAAGATCAATATTACGGCCTTTCAAATCACAGACTTCCTTCTAGGTCCACTTGAGAACAGTGAAAAGGTCATCCGTACTTTTTTCTGCCACACTCACAATATCCTCAGGCTTGAGCTTATTCAGGGCCGAGTTAATTTCATCCTGAATAGGGGAGTCATAAGGGCCATTCCCAACTTCCAGACGTAGGGGCACTAGGGGCCGATTCCTTACTAACCATGGGTTTATCAGAAAGAATTTCCATGGAATTCCCAGAATATAAAACAAGTTTCGTAATAGAGGTACCTTTAAAACTAGAGACCAAACCTAGAGTAGGGAATCCAGGAGACGGTTGGGGATTAAGACATGGCAGAGAGGAAAAACCCGAGCTAGGGCACTCATGCAGAGGCTGCAACTTAGGACATGACGGTGGAGTAGAATCCTTAAAGGCTTTCCGACAAGATGGGGACTGGGGAGCGATGGTTTTAGGACTAACAGGAGCACAAGCAGGGGGGCCCGGGGGTCGTTCTCCCTACTACTTTCTATCTCCTCATCATCTAAATCTCCAATTTCAACAGTTTTAGGCAAAGCAGGTAAATTTTGATAATGCTCAAATATGAGCCGGACAAGACCAGGGTGAATAATAGCAGTCCTCCTAGGATTTCTTTCAACTTCATCAAGGCAATTCTTCAAAAAAGAGAATAAGTAAAAAGGCAGAGAGATACGAACCTTGTGACGGAAGTGGTTCAGAATGGCAAAGTGGTAACCATATACTCTGGTGAAGTGCCCGCCAACCGTGATATATTCCATTATAACTCTTAAAACTTTCCTCCAGATAGATTTGATGGACTCCACATCAAAGTAGCTATTGGCAACCTTAACCATCTTAGCCTTCTCCTTGTCCTTTTTAGGAAATTTAATGACCGCTTCATCAGAGAATTGACGGTCCCGATAAAATTTCACACCCTCAGTCAAAAGACCAGTTATCTCACCTATTAACTCCTCATTCAGCTTAACATTCCTGCCAAACAACACAATCTCACCATTTTTCCAATTTTTTACAAAATAGTCTAGCATCCCCTCATCAGTACCATGGAGCTTTTCCATATACGGGACTAAGCCTCCCTTTTCAATTCTTTCCCAGGCTTTGGCGTTCTTTCTGTGCTCCTGAAAACTGCTCAGCTCCACTCATTTTCTTTCTCCCCCCATATTCAAAGCTCTGTTAAACAACACTTTACAGTTGCTCTAGGTCCCGTTTAGGCATATTTTATCAAACACCTAGAAAGCGTGCCGGAGACTCTTCTTCAAAAAGAAAATGATGTCGGTCCCATCAAATCTAATGAAATCGACGTACCTAATCTTTATCTGTTTCATCATGTCGAAGACAGACTTCTCTTCCATGCACTGAATCATAATAAATTAGCGCTTTCACATCAGGATGGAGGTAGTCATTCTTCCTCCACGTGTTTTCCCCTCTCTTCTTAACCCCTTCATTGGCAAAGTAATCTGCCACCTTATTGGCTTCTCTATAGGTGTGGGACACTTTCACTTTATCAAATCTATTTAGTAAGATTTTTGTATCTTCGATCCACTTTTTGATGGTCCACAAGGGAGGGGTAAGCCCAAGAATGCAATTTATTATATTCATTGAATCACCCTCCAACCAAACACATTTCATGTTCATCTTGAGGGCTAAGCTAACTTCATGAAAAGCCCCAACAGCTTCCACAACATGATTAGTTTGAGTGTCGATGTCCACAGTAAAAGCCGCAATAAAAGCCCCCGAATTGTCCCTTAAAACACACCCATTGCTAGCTTTCCCAGGATTTCCTTTAGCCGCACCATCAAAATTGGCTTTCACCCAACCCAAAGGTGGCAAAGACCAACTAGCATTCTCTCTCCAACAAACAACAGGTTTGAGGACATATGACCCAGCTAATTTTGAATTCCACTTTTTGGCTATAGCAAAATCGAGAGGAGACCAGTTGGCTTTCTCAACCATTTTTCTTGGAATTAAAGATAAGTTTTCCTTTATAGCCCTTACAATTTTAGCAAGCAAGTCCCCTTCCAACATCTCTTTATCCCTAAACACTCTGTTGTTCCTTTCCTTCCAAATATTTCAAGACACAAAAGGTAGAACAAAAGACCATAGCTTTCGAACAAAAGGATTTTTTGAAGGAGCTTTCCATTGCATGAAGAAATCTTCGACAGAGGTAGGGGAAACCCAAACCACATCAAGAAGCACAAAAAAATTACCCCAGATATTCGAAACAAAAGGGAAATGAAGAAAAAGATGATTAACAGTCTCGGCTTCATTCCTGCACATATAACATCTGTTTGGTAATTGAATTCCTCTTTTTCCAAGATTGTCCAAAGTGAGAATATTATTCTGTAGCATTATCCAGTAGAAAATATTGATTTTAGGAGTCAGGTGATTAATCCAAGCCTTAGCCTAGAAGGGTGGAGGCCCCATTGGACTAACCAACAAAGATGTGGCAGAAGAAACTAAAAAAATACCAGACGGGTTGTCTAACCAGACAGCAAGATCCTCCACCTAGTGTTGAGCTGGCCTTAAGGCTCTGAAAGCTGACTAAATAGGGCTAAGATCCTGACCGATGGTCTTCAAATCAACCCAACCCCCATTCCTCCAATAATCTTTAACCAAGATTCCAAATTCCCTTTTACAATCATTCATCCATTTACTGAATTTCTCAATTCTAATCAAAGGATCTTTAAAAGGCCACCTATCTTCCCAAAACCTAACATTATTTCCTTTTCCAATCAGCCAACCAATTCCCATTTCCAACAACTTTCTTCCTCTACCCATATCATTCCAATAGACAGACCCGTGAGGTAAAGAAGAAGAATTTAAAATCTCATTAAAAGACTCAAAGTTATTAAAATATTTGGCTTTTAAGGTATCACGCCATTCTTCATTCAAAGTAAGAGTTCTCCAAAGCTGTTTAGCAAGAAGGGACAGATTCAGAACTTTAATTTTCCTTAAGCCTAGGCCCCCCCTCGATTTGGGCCTACAAACCAGATCCCATCCAACAAGTGGCATTCTCTTCTTGTCCTCCACACCTGACCAGAGAAACCTTTTCTGAATTTTTTCAATGGCCTCAACATATTTAGCAGGAATTTTAAATATACTGAGAGCATAAACAGGAAGATTTTGCAAAGAAGCCTTAAGGAGCTGGATTTTTCCAGCTTGACTGAGAAGAGCTCCTTTCCACCCCGAAAGCTTCTTATTGAATTTTTCAACCAAAGAAATCTAGAACGAATTTGAGGGTTTAGAACAAAGAGGTAAACCAAGATAGGTTGATGGAAGAGGCTCAATTCGACATCCAAGAATCTGAGTAAGTTTAAATTGTCTATACTCCGGAGTATTGAGGAAGAAAATTGAACCCTTACCCCTATTAACAACTTGCCCAAAAGCAGATTCATAGAGATTCAGATTTTTTTTGAAAGTCTTAGCTTCAGCCATAGTAGATCTTCCCATGAGAATGGTGTCATCAACAAATTGTTGGTGGGAATAGGTTAGAAGAGAAGAGGAAGGTCTTAAGCGAGCAAGGGATCTTTGATCAATAAGCTTTTTAATATTTCTTCTCAGACTCTCAGCCAAAATTGTAAACAGAATAGGAGAAATAGAATCTCCCTGTCTGAGGCCTCTAGAGGTCTGAAAAAACCTCGAAGGTGATCCATTCACAATGACAGAAGAGGTAACTATCGAGACAAGCTGGTTCACCAACTGAATGACTCTGTTATTAAAACCAAACTTGTCCAAGATTTTAAACAAGAAATCCCAATAAACCTGATCATAGGCTTTGGAAATATCTATTTTAAGAATAAACCCTTTAGTTTTCGAAACCATTAACAAATGTAAGTTCTCATGAACAGTAACAACAGAGTCCAGAATGTACCTACCTGGCACAAAACCATTATGCTACGGAGCAATCAATTGAGGAAGCACAAAAAACATTCTTGTAGTTAACACCTTCGAAATAATTTTATAAATAGAATTACACAAGCTGATTGGTAGAAAAGCTTGAAACTCCGAAGCCCCAGGTTTTTTTGGAATAAGGACCACAAAAGTAGCATTCAATTCTTTCAACAGACATCTTGATCCAAAGAATTCCTTGACAACATTCACAACCTCTAGCTCAACAATTTCCCAAAACACTTGGAAGAAGAATAAGGGAAAACCATCTGGTCCAAGAGCTTTGTTACCATTAAAAGAGAAAATAGCTTTCCTTATTTCAACTTTGGAAGGAATAGTAGTGATCAAAGAATTTTCATTATGACCAATCACCTGAGGTATAGCCTCAATCAAGGAATTTTGAGCTTCAATAACAATCTCTCCATTACAAGAAAGAAGGTTGCTAAAGAAAAGGACAACTTGTTCCCTGATATCATCTTCCTCCTCAAACCTCATCCCATTAACATCAATATGAGCGATTCTATTAGCAGCCCTATGTTTCGAAGCAGACAGATGAAAGAATCTGGTATTCCTATCTCCCTTAGTCAACCAAGACACCCTGGATCTTTGCCACCAAAAAACTTCCTCTTTAGCAATAATGTCATGCAATTGAATGAGAAGTTCATTTTCCTTTTCTTTGTAATTGTCAATATACCCCCATTTCTGGATTTTAGCTTGGATCTCCTAAATTTTGCCCTGAATTTCTATCTTAGTACCAAAAATATTCCCAAAGGCATCCTTTTTCCACCTTCTCACATTAGTTCACTTCCTTTAATTTTTTAGCAATCCTGAACATCATTGTGCCAGTAATATCTATATTCCACCATCTACGAATTTCCTCAAAAATTCGAGGATGAGAAAGCCATAATTTTTCAAATCTGAAAGGGAAGTTCTTTTTCACCTTAGTAGGATCCGCCAAAAGACAAATGGGAAAATGATCAGATCCCACCCTTGACAAGGCTCTCAAAGCACAAAAATAGTCTATAAACCATTGACCAGAAACAAGGGCCCTATCGAGTCTCACTTGGATCAAATCAGGCCCTAGTCTCCTATTAGTCCAGGTATAAGAAGCCCCTTGTAGGTCTAGGTCTATCAAGGCATTATTGTTTATGAAGTCGGATAGGCCAGATTTACTATCCCAGTTGATTTGAGAACCCCCAAATTTCTCATCATTCAGGAGAGGAGTATTGAAGTCTCCCATGACCAGCCAATGTTCATTAACAAAACATCTTCGAAAACTAGATAACTCAGACCAAAAGGAGTTTCTAGCATTCTTACAATTCGAGGCATAAATATTGGATTGAATCCAACAAAAATTGTCTCTTATGTGGGTAAATCTAGTGGCCACTAAATTACCATTCTCCATTAAGGGCTCACCTTTAATAAACATCTTGTTCCAAAAAGTAACAATTCCCCCTGACGCACCCGCAGAACTATTTCCATGAGCCCCACAGTTCTAAAATTTTTTAAGGCTTTCAACTCTATCTTTAGGCATTTTAGTTTCTTGAACAAGAAGAATATCAGGTTTGTGATCCCTAACAAAATTTTGCAAAACATCCTTTTTATGACGGCTATTCAGCCCTCTTATATTCCAAGACATAATTTTCATTTCTTACCTAGGGATTTATTACCCCTCATTGTTATCGAGGTGGAATTTGTAATCATGTTATTGGATTTATCTCATTCAGGGAATGAGTGTTGTAATCATGTTGTAAATTATATTATTGGAATCATGTGGTACTTCATATTCTTTGATGTAACTTATTATGCATGGAATGTATGTTAACTTAATTGTTAAATAATTAAATGTTATGGTTAATTCATGTTTCTTGTTTGGGTTTAATTAACTTAGTCTTGTAACCTTAGGGGATTGGTTGGCAATGGTTAGTGAACTTTCATATTAATTGTTCTTATTTAAAAAAAAATTAGTTCGTTTGTGTAGTAAATTGCAACTTGCCCTAGGGTTGCGTGGTGGGGCATTACAAAAACAATTTAACTTTCCAGTATAAACATTAGACACCTGTTATATCAATCAAAATGCAATCCAAACCATAATGCAATATCAAAATGCACATAATACCATCCAGTGGAATATTAAAAAATGAACACTTAAGAAGAACCAAATGCAACCACGTGTTGAACCATTGCTTAAGGAAACAAATGGTTCAAACAAATAAAAAATGTATCCCCTTAAGAACATGCTTGCATGACTTTAAAAAAACATAATATTTCTTCTCCATCTCCTCAGACATAGATTTTCCAAAATTCTCTCCTCATATCATAAAGCCTTCCTCTTTATGAAGATAAAATAGCTAAGTGTTGACTTTTCCAAGCAACTAATTTCAATCCTCTATTCATTCTTAGGAAAAAATTTCTACAACTTGTTTCCATAAACAAGACAATGTTAACACACAATCCTTCATGTAATAAAAATTGCAAACTATCCCAAAACACCAACTAAACTGCAAAGATTTGATTGCAGTTTATACTTTCAAGGATATAAGATAAAACTTTAAAGCACACTCTACAATAAAAAAGATTGATTAGTGAAAAGAAATAGGAGGAAGATCATAAAGACTCCTCAACTAATCAAGCACATTCACACTAGTCACTTCATTGATATTTCCCTATGTCCTTGAACCAACAATAACTATTTCTCCTAATTTCCTTTTAATCTAACACCCACAATCATCAAAAAGAATACATAAATCTTTATCACATATTTGTGTCACACTTAACATATTGTGTTTTAAACCTACTGCATAATAAACATCTGGCAAGAAAATGTTATTACTAAAAACCATTGTGCCTTTTTCCATAAGTTTTATGTAATCATCGTTACCAAACTGTACTAAACCAAAATCACCAAATTCAAGTTTAGTAAAAATACTTATGTCCCCTGTCATATGATGAGAACAACCACTATCTAAGATCCATGTATTTTCAACTTTACCAGGTAATTTAGTTTGACTAAAGATACCTTCCTGTTCTACAATGCTCCTTTTAGGCATCCAAATCAACTTAACTTTGTTTTTCATAGTTGTCTTAGAAAGACTATTTTTCTTCTTGCAGGAAGCTTGTCTAGATCTGCCATTTTTAGCTTTTACATTTATATCTAGAAAATAACTTGAATCATTCATATAACCAAGACCCGTATTGTCTTCATAAGACCTTTGTTTATTCAAAATATCTATAAAATTATCAAATTCCTTTCTAAGATTGTTGATTTTAGTTTCTAAGATACAACACTTTTCTTCCTTGAATTCCAATTGCATCCTTGTAATCTTAAGAATTTCAACTTGGAGTCTTAAATCAGTAATTTCCTTTTTAGTGATTATAATCTTACCTACTAGA
This sequence comes from Sequoia sempervirens, assembly GCA_007258455.2. Classification (NCBI taxonomy): domain Eukaryota; kingdom Viridiplantae; phylum Streptophyta; class Pinopsida; order Cupressales; family Cupressaceae; genus Sequoia; species Sequoia sempervirens. The sequence goes on along the minus strand of VDFB02047397.1, from coordinate 76,178,251 downwards.
TTCTTAGTATCTTGCTCATTTTGAATTTTCTGGTATACTAAGTCCTTCTTCAAATTTTGAATTTCACTTAGAGAAATTCTTAGTTCATTCTCAAAACCATTCAATTCTTTATTAGAAGCAGAAGTCTTTGCAAGTCTATTTTCTTGCAGTTCCATTTCATTCATTGTGGCCATAAATATACTTTCACCTTTTAGATCAATTTAATCATCTTCTAAAGCAGACTGATTATCTGATTCTTTATTTGAAACCTTTTGTGAATCAACTTCATCCATGAATAAAGTTTCATCTTCATCACCAAATGAGACATCTATCTCAACATCTTAGTCTTCTTTGCTAAAGAGACTCTTTTTCTTTTTGAGATTATTGTTAAACTTCTTTTTAGGATTCAAAGACTTTTTCTTGAATTGTTTTTCTGCTTTCTCATCATCATTAGTTTGATCTGGATAAGGACATTTAGCTGTAAAATGAAAAACTTTTCCACAATTAAAACATTTGAATGGAATTTTTCCTTTATATTTCTTTGTCAAATTCCTTACTAAAAGAGCTTCTAAAGAATCAAACAATTCTGATTCACTATCTAAATCTTTTTTCTTTTTTCCTTTAAAAGCAGTCTCTTTAGAGGTTGAAGCATAGCTTCCTATCCTCATTTCATAGGCTGTTAATATGCCTTGCAGATTATCCAAGGTAACTGAATCAAAATGCTTCTTTTCTTCAAGAGTAGAAACTTTAGATTCAAATTTAGGATGCAAAGTCAAAAAATCACTTTTTGAACAGCATCAGATTCTACAATTTTTTTACCTAGACCTCTTCTCGCATTGAAAACTTCATCTATTCTTAAGAAATAATCAGCAATCTTTTCATCATCCTTCATTCTCATTTCCTGAAATTGATTCTTGAGAGTAAGGATTTTGGATTGCTTAACCTTTTCATTTCCTTGATACACATTTTCAAACTTCTCCCAAATTTCATGTGGAGACTTACAATGAATTACTTTAACAAATGTGTCTTTTGTCAAGCCACACAAGAGTGCATGTTTAGCTCTTGCATTCATTTCATATTTCCTTTTCTCATCATGATCTATAGGTATGGTATCAAGTACAATGTATTTACTACACATTAAGTTCCAGACATCAAGGGCTAAAGAAATAAGATATGTTTCCATTTTGATTTTCCAAAACACATAATCAGAGCCATCAAATAGAAGAGCTCTTGTAACAAATGAACCTTCAGGCACATGTGCCATTATAACAAACTTCTAAGACTAGAATCAATCCTAGGTGGTAAAACCTAATGCAGGACCCTAAGCTCTGATACCAATTGTTGGAAGTGGAATTACTCTGAGAGGGGGGGGTGAATTAGAGTAATGTAAAAAAATATTTTTATGAATTGAAATGAATATTTGATCTATTTGATCTTGAACAAATGAGTGACTTTATATATGCAATGTGAATACTGAGTTATGAATGATTGTTCTCCAATGAATTAACCAAACATAACATGAATGCTTAACAACTCATATCAAAGCATGATATACATTGTTCACATAGTGTTGAATGAACAACCTTTTAATGCTTTCTTTTACACAGAACATCAAACTCATTAATGGTAGAATTCAACACTCATACATTGAACATGAACAATTAAACTTTGAACTTTTAGACAACTTGGAATTATGATAACGTATTAGAGCATTGCATGAGCCACTTTGACAAATGACAAAATGAACACTAAAGCAAGATAAGCAAAAACAACATAAAAGAGAAACATAGAGCTTTGACGTGTGGAAAACCCTCTTGGGGTAGAAAAACCACTCCAAAATGCCTTACAGGCTTAATTCCAAATTGATTACAATATTTTTCTAGAGCACCAACTCTATAACAACTCAGGAGCACAAACTCTACAACAATTCAAGAGCACCAAATCCACCTAAATTATGAAGCACCAACTTTAGTAGGAGCACCAAATCCTTTACAAAGTTTCTCAGACACCATGCAAACTGTCAGGACCTTATAACTGCATTATTTTTGCATTTAAAATATCTTAACAGAGTACATATGAAAGATATAAAATAATTCCCATTATATTTTGTACTGAATATGATAGTACCAAGATTATCTCACTGAAATATGCAATATTTGTAATAAGGATTAGTGATATAAACACTTTAAGCTCTCTTTTTAATTTTTTCAAAATACCAAAATATCACTATAACAAACCCTTATTCTCTTTTCAAAAACACTCTATTTTGTCTCATAAACCCCTCTCTTTTTTTGAGTCGTGGTTTTGAGTCATGTATTTATACAAAGCAAAAACTATGTAAAACATCAAAACCCTTGAGTTAACTCAAGTTCAAAACCTTCAGCAGATTTAGTTATGATTAACGAAAAAAAAAGATTTTTTTTTTAAAACTAAAACTAGAAATGAAGTAATCTATTTGAAACTGGATCAATATCAACTTTCCCCTTTTTACCTTTCCATTCACCAAATTTACATTTGAAAGATCAAGGAAATTTATAGATATTACCTCTGTTATGGTGGTTCAAACTACAAACAAAATCCCATAAGATCCTCTATTACGTTCACTTCTAGCTCATGGAGAGTTCACCAACTAACTCACCATCCTTCATAAACTACCATACCTAAAAACTAGATCAGAAAAGCACCATGATCTTGCTCAACCTATAACTAGAATTTCATCACGGTAATGCTAGGGTTCGCTTGAAATGTGAAATGAAACAAACACTTTTGTTTTTCCCTATCTTTTCTTTACATCAAACCCCCAAAACATAATACATAACTTTTGAAATCTGTGAGTCAAAATGTAATGATTTTGAGATCCAAGGAATCAACATTATGATGTGCCATATCAAAGTCCATGTGACACATCAAGAACCCAATATAAGTCGACAGTCCAAGAAATGAGTATGTCGATAACCACATGCATGGTAAAGATCAAAGTCTTCAAATTAAATGATAAGAACCGATTGTCAATAAGCTGAGAATAGAATAAAATGACATGAGATTGAAATAAACATTTAAAATCATCTTAAGTGCTACGTAACATGCATTTCCAAACAAAAATGTAATATATCAATGAATCCGATAATAACCATTTTCAAGTGCAAGGTGAATGCACTTTTAAACCAAAAACAATGTGCTATGTCATGGACCTGATAATAATATCATTGATGCCAACTAATGGAGTTCAAAAAAAAATGAAATGACCAATATGCATATCAATGAAACTTGAGTTTGCACAAATGTTGAATCATATATTTTTGCAAAAGATGTCATGAAGCCCAACCACAAATGAGTTAATGAAATAATAAACTTTTCCATGATATAAATGACATGTAAAAGATTAATAAAATGTAACCCTGTAATCAAGATATCTTTTAATTTGCACAAGGAGCCAAAAGATCAGTACCATCAAAATTGGATATAAACCAATATCACAATGTTGTCATTGAACATGATACTGAATTCCAAAAACCTAGTATGCCAAAACTGAATATGAACAAGAGTGCTAATATCATGATCAAGAATGCCAATGTCATATGTCAATAGGAGCCACTATCCATGAAGTCAAGATTTCCTGATGAAAAAAAAAAAGATATCCTGTAGAATGCTATCATGAAGCTTCCTAAAAGCTGATCATTGTTAGATCCACTATAAATCAAGAGTACCAAGAACCCACAACAAGATGGATGATGAAATCGCCAATTTATATGCCAACCACATTGAAACATGATGTGTGAACTTGTTAGCTTATCCTTATCAACATTGAAACATCAAGGCATATAGCATCAAATTTTGACATCAAGGACAAACCACAAAAAAACTAAAAGCCAACACCTTCATACTAGGTTGAGCCTTTATTATGCCTTAGTTTTTTATGATTGTACCATATATCCCATGGCCATAGTTTTTATGATTTTTTCTATAAAAAATCAAATGTTATGAAAGCCTTAGTAAGTTGTTTTTATTTTTGCAAATATCAATGTTTTTTTTAATTTGTAAAATCAAAAGGATCAAAGCCAAATTGCAAAAAAATAGAACAATAGGAGTTTACTTTTTGAGAAAATCAAAACTGCAAGATATTGTAAAGTAGTGTTAAGATAATGTTTCTATAAATTATCTTAATATTTGCTATTTCTAAATGCAGTTTGATAAAACAGTGTGATAAATATTTCCATTTTGATTTCAATTCCTAGGTGGATTTGGAAAAGAGGTGGCATTTTGAACTTTCTAATATCAGTTTTGGACAATTTTGAGCCTAATTTTGTCGAGTTTTTGGATCAACTTGTTGGAGGTGAGAAGTTTCCATTTTTGTGAAGTTGTTTGGAGAAGTTTGAGCCCCTTCTTTTTAGGCTTTTTTCCTTGATCTCAAAAGTGTAGAATGGGTTGCTTTTTGATGATGCAATGGGCCTAATTTTTCTATTTTTGCACCATGGATGTCACTTGGAGGCTATATAGTTTTGGAAATTTGAATTTCTTAGGGTTCAAAATTTTATTTCTTGCTCTCATATGCATTGCAAATAGTTTTATAAACTTTTGAATCATATTTTGATATCTTGCTCCTTTAGTTTTAATACAAGCAGTGGAGTTCTCCTTCTCCTTTTTCTTCTCATGCACTTGCAATGATAATCTGATGATTGTTTGTGATTTAGAGTGGTGAATCCTTCTTTTTTCTTGTTCTTGTGAGTTGTGGGTGAGTATTGTAGTTAGTTTAGGTTTCATAATGTACTCAATGATTCACAAATATTTACGCAAAACACTATTGAACTAAATTTTTTGGGATGGATTGTGAGGGATAATGTTTAAAGAGAGATTGTTGTGAGTTAAGTCTTTGTCAAAATCTTTGAATGTCTAGCTAATCATCTTAAGTTATAGGTTTCATTTTTGCAGCTTCCTTCCTACCCCTTTCCCTTGAAATTTCATAGGTTAGGTGATAGTTAGAGGGAACCAGCCCACTCTAGAGATTCACTATCACCAATTGATTGATCCACAAATTAGAGAGTGTTTCCATGTTGTAACAAGATAGCCAATTCTAGCTTGACTGAGGATGTAATCCTTGTTGCCAACAATTACATCATGTGAAAATGCAAAATAATATTTGATTCATAGTAGCTAATTATGAAGATATGAGAAACAAAATGTGCCACCAAACAAAACACAAGCTAAAATATTACATAATGATCTACATAAATTGAAAAAAAGTTGTCTAAATGAATGGAATGACAACTATAAATTTCAACAAGATCGTATTTTGAAGGCGCCCACATGGTTTAACCTACTTCAGGAACTTACTATAGGAATTTTTCTTTCAAGAGATGATTTTGTTGCTTTCATACTATCAAATTTTCTATTATGTAAGCATTTAAAAATGGTGTAAGAGCACCTTGACTATATCATGCTTCCATGGAGCAAATTCTAAAGATTAATTTAATCTTGGTGTTCCAAAGATGTAATAAGGTCATTTGGGTCAATTTTCATGTGTTAAGGTCATTAGGAGGTCATTTGAGGCTTATTATGTCAGATTGTACAAAGAAATGTAAAGAGTTGTCAACACAAATTGGTGAAATTGCGAAAAAATGTAAAGTTGCAAAAATGCAACATAGGAAGGTGAAGAGTCACATTAGTTTGGCTCACTTGGAAAGTACTTAGAAACTGAAGGTCATGATGAATTTACTTTAAAAAGGACTTGTAACCAATTGAGAAGGCATGGGTGATTGATTATCAAATTTTGATCAATAAAATAACACTGTTTTTATGCATTTCTAGAGAAAATTACAGGTCTAGGCCTTAGTATGGCCATGAAGGCATGTTTGAATGGTTGTATGTGGTAATATTTTCAATCACCTTCATTTTACATCAGGTTTCATGCAGATTTGTTTAATTTTGAGTTGGTTATTGCAATTTATTGGGAAACAGTCAAAACCCCTATTTAGGGTAACAATGAATTTTTAAAAGTGCATTTCTCTGTTTCAAATCATTGTTAGCTTTTGAAAATGGGTGTGTAGGATATTTTTTATATATTCCAAAGGATTCCTAAACCATAAGGTTTGTAGGTGAAGTTTACAACAAATATCTTGATGCCCTAACCTGGGGAACCTGTTTTATAGTCAGAAAATAGGGCAATTAAGAGATTAGGAACTAGGGTTTGAGGAAAACAATCTTGTAGTGGATTTTTGGTGGACTAATAAGCTTTAATAGATCAAATTTGATGTGTTCCAAGTGTTTTTTAGGAGAAATGGATGGTGGAGATAGCATAATCAATAAGCTCTTGTGAGTATGAGACCTAATTAGGGCTATTTTGGAATGGTACAGTCATGATTTGATTATTTCTTACCAAAATAACTCATAATATGATTTAAAACCCCTTAATGAGTATTCAAAAAGATCTCAATAGTTTTGGTTTGAGGTCTATAAGAAAGGATACATCTGAAAGTCCTTAATGGCATGGATACTAGGAATTTGAATAGCCAATGAGGGAAATGGGAATTGTGTGTAAGGGCAAACCTTGGTGAATTTTTTTTTTAGTTGAATTAGTGTTCTTAAGGAATAAGAAGGAATTGTGAAGCCTAGTTTGGGTCAGAAATGTGGAAACTCAGTTTTGTGTCATTGTTTTATGAAGATTTCTTGTGAATTTTGAAGAGCTTGTGGGATTGAAACCCTTAGTTGCTGAGATTTGTTTTCGTGAGAGTGAGATTCTTCCTTTTCACTTCATCAATAAACTACTAAAAAATGAAGAGATTTTAGTTAAATTTGCATACCTGAAGAGGACTAAGATTGAGTGCAACAAGCTTCTGGTTGTTCCCTTGATGGCCTGTGAGAGAACGGAAAATAAAACTTCCCAACCATGTTCCTGATCCCAACACAACATTTGTTGTAGCCACAACCAAATTAACTAGAAATTAAGGCTCTAAATAATGAAACTCAAAATAAGGTTGGATGCTAATTACATGCTTGTAATTGTAGAAATTAGGAGTGTGAGTTCAAAGAAAAAAGACTCTTTATTGTATGCAGGCTAACATAAAATATATCATGATGAATAAAAATATTAACAATGATTAAATTACCTTTAAAATGATTATGATTTATCTTGATATAATGTTTTCATACTATTCCATCTCAATTAGCCATACTCAAAGACTAATTTATTAATTATTTTTTCTTGAAGAATAGTGTATATATTAAAAAAATATCTTGAGATGCCCAGTCCTTTAATATTAAATTCTATTGATGAATCTAAAAAAAAGTCATCAATGTTCTACTATTGTTTTGTTCATCTCAAGAAAGTCTTTGATTGGGTCCCCAGCCACTTTCTACATCATTTGCTTCTTGTTGACATAATTTTTGATACTTTCACAGGGGATATTCATATGACTCAAGGATTATCAGACTATCTAGTATAAATACAACTGATGAAATAGGAATGCATGCTTTACCTTGCACTTTTTGGCATCTATCTTGAAATGTTGATGCTTATTCCATTTCTACATCATCTTATCTTAACTTTTTTTTAGATGATGTGATCCTTATAGTCTTCATGACATTGGACAACTAATGGTGACTTTTCAAAAAAAATTATGGTTTTTAACTTTTTACTTCCACTCAATAAGCTCTTCCTAAGTTTCATTTTGTTTTCAAAACACAGTTGAGTGTAATCACTACATACTCTATAGAATATGTTTCTTTTCTTTACTTCTAGAAACTTGGTTTCTCTCCTTGCAAAAAAATTCCAAGCTTCTCTCCTTACTAAAGCTTGGAACTTATTCAAAGAAAAGTAATTGGACACTTGGTTAGCCATCCAATTTTTCTAAACCTAATTTTAGTGTAAGATTTATGACAAACACATTTCTGGAGATAACATGTATCACTAGTTGTACTTCAGACAATATTTCTAGCTCTATTTTCACGTGGGGAAAGTAGCAAAAAATTGTGAAAAACATCCCAAAAAATGGTGAAAAATGATGAATGGCTAAGATTCATTTAATCGTCTTGCATTCATATGGACACAATTTTATTAGTTAATTTCTATGAATAATTTTTTTTTAAATATTGATGGAATGTCATAATTTTTAGATTTTAGTCTACGGTATAACTTAATATTTTCAATTTAGTATACGCAAATGAAACGAGTGGTATTAATAGCATATGTAGTTGAATAATACAATTCTATATTTTTATGTGGAAAATGGTTTGAAGCAATGGTAAGTGAATTGGAATTTTCAAGAAGCAACTCTTCTAAAATAACAAATGTAATGTGTTTCACATTCATTCATAGAAGCTTCAAATTTAATGCACTTCTAGCCAATGCTAAGTGGCAATGGTAGTAATATATACCTGGGAAATTTCTTTTTTATTTATATATGTGTTCATTTAAAGTATGTATGTTAATATGTTAGAGAGTATGTGTTGAAGTTAGGGCTCCCTAACATAATGACTAATAAAATTTAAAGAATGTAAATGTTAATTTTTTTTATAAAATATGTCAAGGCCTTAAGACTCCATTGAGAGACAATTCCTTCCATGCAATAGGTATTTTTGGTGCACCAAGCAACCTAGGTGGCGAAATGGCCCACTTGGGCAGGGGTGCCATGAGGGGGGCTTAAGCTCTATGGATGGGTATGTGCAGGATCATGATGGGCCAAAAAGTGGCAATAAGCTGGGTATGTGTAGGGTATGTGGCTAATGACTTTTTTACCCAAAATTGATGAAATGAAAAGGGTTTTTAAAAGAGATTCTCAGCTTTCCACCAATATAAATTATGCTTTACTTTGAATTTAATAAATAATTATTAGTAATTTTCTATTTGAATCATGACTAAAGTCTTGATTGATAAGTTGATTGAAAAACATATATAACTTTCAAATGGTATCACCTTTTTTTAATCAGAAACATGTGTCACATTCTATGCTTCACATACTATAGGATTAAAAATAATTCAATTTAATCTCATGAATTTTTTGACCAAGTTAAGGTGGTCAGACATATGAGTTTTTATATTTTTTAAAAGTTGAAATAAAAAATTCATAATTAATTATTTACTTGGAAAAAAATTACAAAAAAATATGTATCACATCGAGACATGAGTCCTCTACTTATATCTAAAATATTATAAAAAAATATTATCATTTATTGTGGTTAGGGTGGTCAGACATAAACCTACTTTTTTTTTCCCTAAAATTTAAGTACTACTGCATTGAAATTTCAAATTTTCACCAAATAGATTTTTTTAAAACCTAGTAGTTTAGAAACTACATTCAATCTGCTACATATTCTATTCTTACATATTTTTGAAATAATATAGATAACTTATTCAAATTTTTACGTCAAGTTGCCTAACTTTGATTTTTCCTAATTTTTTTATCATTTAAGGGCTTGTATTTTCCATGATGATCTTGCACATAACCAGATTATGATCAAATTCAAAAATTAAATAATAGAGGAGTAATAGTAATTTATTTAGTCATTAATTTAGTCATATATTTAGCCATTTTTTATTTTTCTAATATTAGTCATTTATTTAGTCATTTAGTTGTGATTTTACCTGATAACCAAATTAGTCATTTATTTTCTAAATTCTACTAGTGTTAGTCACGTGACTAAAATTTTTAGTCACATAGTCATTTATTTTCCAAATTCTAGTAGTGTTCAGCTCTTGGGCTAAAAGCCACAATATTCCTTTGTAGGTGAAGTCAACAACAATAGAATTAAATGACTAGTAAAGAAGAACGACCACCTCATCATTGTGGCATTCAAATGGGTTCTTGGAAAAGATTATGTGAAGGATGAAAACCAGCCGCAATACAACTCCAACATTATTTCTTGGTTTGTGGCCTCTCTATTGGATTTGGACATCTCCAAGCCTTGGATAATCAAACTTTTCCATGCTATGTTCAATTCAAATTTTTTAGACGGGCTTGGTGAGATTGTGTAGGTGGCTATCCCTAGTTTTGGCATTCAAAGCACCATGAATGTCCACAGGAACGTTGATTTTGGGGAGGAGGTGCCCTAGTTGCCCCTTCTTACTGACTTTCACACCATGGACCTGGAGAGGAAATGCTCATTGTCTCGACCCACGACTTCCTTCCTTTTGAGGGAGTATGGCATGGAGCACATTCCTGGGCTTGAGTGGAAAAATAACTTCAAATTTCTAGTGTATAGCCGTGGTGCCAAGGATTGAGGTCTATGTCATACTGTGCCTATGTGTGCTATTTTGTTAACCCCCCTTACCACCTTGTTTAATAAAACCCAAATAAATGTTGTTTTGATTGCTAGTGATGGATGAAGTCTTCAAATTCACTACTTATTTTGTGTTGCCTCCCGTTTTTCATTTTTGCAATGTATATCTTTTTTGGGTTTGCGTGGGAAGGCTTCAACACTTTTCTCAAAGCCTCAAGCTCAATACACGTACTATAGTGTAAATATTTTTAATGAATATAACTATAATACTTTTTTTCTTTTCTTGTGCTAGTCTCATGGCTTATTTACAAATATATTGTACTTTATAAAATTTTTACATATGGTACATAACTATGAAAATTTTAAAAGAACTTGCATGTTTTAATGGAACAATTTTAGATGAATACTATGCACTGGTTATCCAAAATGTTACCATCCATATCTTCTAGCTCATACACATTCTTTAATTGCATGTGTGAATGCAAAAGGGACCATTCCATAGTGCTTCAAACTTTTCACACTATCTTGGTTTTGCAACATGCTCATCGTACTTTAGCCCAAGGCTTCCCTCCCAAAAATTTGGGTTGGAGGCCTTTTTATCAAACCATCATTTGACTATTTTTTGGTGCACGATCATGGCATCATATTCTCTTTCTCTTTTTCTTCAAGGCTCATGATTTCTATTAATCTTACTTCCAAGGATTTTAATAGTTGTAATGCCAGAATCTCTATGGAAATAGGTAAAACCACTTCCTTCCCATACACTAATTCATAAGGGCAGGCCTTCAATATTTTCTTAGGAATAATTATTTTAGCCCATAAAGTGGCTTGTAGATACTTGTGTCATTCCTTCTAGCATTCCGACCTGATACACTTAGTTAACCTAATTAGGTTCTTGTTGGTTGACTCTCCTAAGTCATTTCCTTGTAGGTAAAAATTGGATGAAGTCTTGAGGTAAACCCAATTCTTGAGGGTGAAGTCTGACATCCTAGAGCCTATGAAGTCTCATGCATTATTGGATGTGATGGTTTTAGGAAAATCAAATCTTACCACTAGCTCCTCAAGAAAATTAACAATTTCTATTTTTGTAGCATTTTTTCAGAGAAACGGTCTCCGTCCATCTCATTAAATAATTAGTCACCATAAGTATCCACTTATGGCCTACATTGGAGATGGGATTAATCATCTCGATGATATCCAAACCCCATTGTGCAAAGGGTTCCTCAATCATGATTGAGATCAATGGCATGGAAAAGTTCTTTTGCTTGCCAACAAAAAATTGGCACTGAGTACACTTTCACACTTGGTGGTGCACCTCAAAGAACATGGAAGGCCAGTAATATCCTACCTAAATTATCTTCAAAGAAATAGTATTGGAAGAGAAGTGTGTGCCCTCAAGACTGCTATGGAATTTTTTTAAAACTTTTTCTACCTATGGCTTATTAATCAATGAAGCAGGACGCCATCATAATTTCTTTTAAATAAAATTCCATCAATTATTACATGCCTAGTTCCTTGTAGTCGGTAGTAGCATCTTTTGTGAGGTGGAATGTTGGTTGGATATTTCCCCTTTTTTCATAAATTGTGTCTGATCAGCTACCTATGAATCGTCAGATTTAAACTAATTTGCATAGACCTGGTTGGTCTCTTCCTCCACCTAGGGACTTGATTCTTATACTAGGTATTTGCAGAGACCTCTTCCTTGAACTACCTTTGTTGGTTAGATTTCCACATTGTATTCGAATATCTTAGTGATTGAGTTGGCCCTCTTTTCAGTTCTCACCTTTGGTGATGTATTCCCAAATATTGGGATGGGTGACGAGGATGGTGATTTTGTTGGCCCATACTAGGTGTTAGGATTTCTTGAGGTTCATGAGAATAGAAAAGGCCTGTTTCTCAACAAAATTGTACCTAGTTTCATATCCTTTGAGAGTCCTAGAATGGAATACGATGGTATGTTCTCCACTTCCTTCTTCTTTTTGAATGAGCACTGAAGCTATGCTATGCTAGCCATTGTAGATGTAGAGCAAGAAATCCTTGGAGAATTCCAAGTTAGCTAACACTGGGGTTGCAAAAATGACTTCCTTTATTTTCTCGAAAGAAATCTTTCCTTTGGGAGTCCATTTAAACACTGAATTCTTTCTTAACATCAACGTGATAGGTCTCACAATACCTACTAAGTCTGAAATGAACTGGATGATGAAATTGATCTTTCCTAGAAAGGATTGTAACCCCCTTTGGTTGATGAGTAGTGGTAGCTCTATTATAGTCTTCACCCTTTCGGGGTCTATGGCTATTCCTTCTTCTGATACGAAAAAACCTAGTAGCTTGCCTTGCAGTACTCTAAAGACACAATTCTTGGGATTTAGGGAAATCCTAAACTATTGACATTTCTGGAAGACCTTTTCTAGATGATTAAAATGATCATCCTTATATTTTGAAAAAATAGTCAAGTCATCTAGATATATTAAGATGATATCATTAATCAACACCTTGAAGGTGATATCAATTGCTTGCTGAAAAGTCACACTAGCATTGGAGAGCCTGAAGGGAATTTTTTAGTACACGAATGTCCCCCACTTGGTGGTGAACATTATTTTGCACTAGTTCTCTTTGATGTATACCTGGCTATAACTCAAAAAACCATTAAGCAATGAGAACATCTCCAATCTAGCCACGGTCTGTAGAATCTTCTCCATTAAGGGAAAAGGGTAGTGATCTTTTAATGAAGCCTTGTTCAAGTCCCTAAAATCCTTGTAGAGCCTGTTAAAAGGTGTAGGACAACTGAGAGAGGGGGTGAATTAGTTGTCACCAAATTAAACTCAAAACTTCAACACTTATTAACTTCACAACCATATTGCTTTATTATTAAGTATGAACATAAAAGGCAAATAACAAAAAGAAAAATCAACACAAAGAACACCAAATTTTACATGGAAAACCTAATGAGGGAAAAACCATGGTGAGGATTAACTCACAATATAAAGAGATAGAAAAACCAAATACAAAGGCTCACTACCCAAAAGAGGACTCACTATCTAGATACAAAGGCTCACTGCCTACATAAAGGACTCACTGTCCAATAGGGAGGCTCACTACCTACATATATAAAAGAAAACAAGAAGATCCACCACAACAATTTACACACATCCACATCCTTGATCTGAAGATTGAAGAAACCATTAGCTCATTGCTTTCAGGAAACTAACACAATGAAGCACTACTACCTCAACTCTCTTTCACACACTTTTTCGCTTTTATTTGTCTCTTACTTCATTACTTTGCATCATATAAATCTTCACAATTTAACTTGCATTTATACCATCTTCCACCTTATAAACTTTCTCCAAGGTTGACCACATATGCTTCATTTCATAAATTCAAATTAGGTTGGCAACTCAACATTCCCATGGTGGAACAGAATGAGAGTGGACCAATTAAAAACTTAGCCAAGAACCAAAAATAATGTCTTGGATCAACCACACACTTCCTCAATTAAATTTAATTCTTTATATGAAGTGTAAACACTAGGTCGGCCAAACCTAATGAAAACACAAATGAACATTGAAGTACATTCTTCCTAGCAAGAAGATAACACATGGATGGCGTAACACGCTTCATTATGCACGAGAACACATATCAAGTTCCTTTAGATACATTTGTAGTAAGTATAACAACTTTTGAACACATAACTTCTATCAGTCCATCCAAACTGTGCAAACACATATAGCAATACTGAAACCCAACTTCTGGATCATCAAAACACAAACACTTCTACCAGAACCTAGAGAACACCTTTACATAACATATTCTAGATTTGCAATACCTGAAGCAAAACAACAGAGAACTATAGAGTAGAAACATTTCTCCCAATCCATAGAAAGTCAACTCTGCTAGAATAGTTCACACACCGGTGAACACAACTTTCACATTCCATTAAACCAGAGACTAGAAATTAGTAGATAACATTATCATATCATCAAAAACAACCCTTCAGATCTGTATAAGCATAGGATCAACATAGGAGAAATTTGGAGCACATACTAGAGCACATTTTGAACACTTACATGATTCTGACTTCTCTCTTTTTATTAATTTTCTCAAAAGAAGTTGGAAACTCATCATTTCAGCACATCTACAACATCATAAAGATAACTTCATGTACTCACAACATATCAACAACATCTCAACTATACATGCACAATCTACAACATTCTAAACTGTGTTGACATCAATGACAACATTAATGACAACACCACCAAACTCGCTCATACTTGCAACAATCTTCCCCTTTGTCATTGATAGCAACACATGATTAGAAAAATAATCAAAGACATCAACCTGCACAATATTGTGGGAGAACACTTTTCACATGACTTTCTCTCCTCTTTTGACATCAATGGAAAAAGATCAAAAGCTCTGATTACTCCCCCTTAGGATTACACCCATTCAACTCATACTGCAACAATGAAAAACTTTTATACTCCCCCTGCAGAGAAAACCCATTCATCACTCCAAATAAATGAAGATTTTGTGAATTCACTGGACTAATGCACCTCCATGTGCACCTATTTTGGAGGGCCAATGACCCCTAAAATATCTCTAAGATACTCAAAAGTATCCTTTGGAAGAGCCTTAGTAAATATATCTACAATTTTTTCCTTTGTTGACACATACTCCAGCTTGACTTCATTCTCCAACACTTTCTCTCTTGAAATGATATTTGATAGATATGTTCTTTTTTCTTGAATGCATCACTAGATTCTTTGAAATTTTTATAGCACTCATGTTGTCACAGATAATGGGAATAGGCTCATCACATATCACTCTAATGTCTTTCAGAGTTTGCTTCATCCACAAAACCTATGTGCAGTAAGATGTTGTAGCAATACATTCTACCTCTGTGGTGGATAAAGAAACTGAGTCTTGTTTCTTACTCAACCAAGCAACCAGTCTTCCACCAAGAAATAAATCACCTCCATTGGTACTCTTCCAATCATCCACATAAGCAGCCCAATCTGCATTAGTATAAGCACTCAAGGTGAAATCAACACCCTTAGGATACCATAAGCCATAATCCAGTGTACCTTTAAGATATTTGAATATCCTCTTTACTGCTATAACATGTGCATCTTTAGGATCTTCTTGAAATATAGAAACTAAACATATTGTATGTATAATATCTAGTCTGGTAGCAGTAAGATACAACCCACCAATCATAGATTTGTATTTGCTCTGATCAGCTTTAGCAGATTCATCATCTTTACTCAGCTTGCATCCAGTTACCATAGGAGTACTAACTGGTTTGGAGTCATCCATTCCAAACTTCTTCAACATATCTTCACATATTTCTATTGTGAAATGAATATCCCCTTATCAGTTTGATTTATTTGAATGCCAAGAAATAAATTCAACTCACCAATCATGGACATTTCAAATTCTTTTTGAATTTCTTCTACAAATCTTTTACACATTCCTTCATTTCCACCAAAGATGATATCATCAACATAAACCACCACTATCAACATTTTGTTACCTTGCACTTTGAAGTAAAGATTGTTGTTATCAGAGCCTTTTCTAAATCCTTGTTGTGTCAGGTATCTATCCAATCTTGCATACCAAGCTTTGGGAGCTTGCTTTAGTCCATAAAATTCCTTCTTCAATTTACAGATCATATCCAATTTGTCTGATAACTAAAATCCTTCAAGTTTTTCCATGTACACTTCCTCCTCCAATTCACCATTCATAAATGTTGACTTGACATCCATCTAATATACTTTGAAGTCCTTGTGGGCATAAAATTCCAAAAATCATCTTAATAGCTTCCATTCTAGCCACAAGGGAAAATGTTTCTTCCAAATATATGCCTTCAACTTGTGAGTATCCCTTGCATACAAGTCTTTCTTAATTTCTTATAACTTCACCATTTTCATTCAACTTATTCCATAACACCCATTTTGAACCAATTACCTTCTTATTCATAGGTTTAGGAACTAATTCCCATGTTTTATTCTTTTCTATTTTCTACAACTCTTCTTTCATAGCTCTAACCCAACTCTCATCCTCACATGCTTCACACATAGTCTTTGGTTCTATTTTAGAAAGTAAACATAGGTTTACCTCATTTTCCACTCTTGCTTTGAACACCTTAAACCTATCCAGAGCCTGAGTCTTTTCTCTAAGGAAATTAACCCATGTCATTCAAGAATAATCATCAATAAGGAGCATGAAATACCTGTCACCATTTAGGCTTCCTGTTCTAGTCGAATCACAAAGGTCAATGTGAATTAACTCCAATGTTTCAGTAGTAGATTGCTCTTTTCCCATAAAACTGCATCTTGTATGTTTCCCTAACTGACAACTTCTACAATTATTATTAGCAGGCTTTGTGATTCTAGGAAGACCTCAGACAACATCTCTTGAACTGATCGTGACCAAATTATCAAAGTTTACATGTCCCATTCTTCGGTGCCACAATTGACTTTCATTGACTTGAGATACTAGGCACTGACTATCAACACCCTTAAGTTGATAGATGTTTCCATGAGTTCTTCCAACAACAACCATATCTCTACATCATTTTATGATTTCATAGGTATTATCCTAAAAAATAAGTTTAAAACCATTCCTACACATCTGTCCAACACTCAAAAGGTTATGCCTCAAACCCTTTACATAATATACATTACCAATGATGGGAATTCCATTAAAACTAATTGTACCTTTCCCAAAAATCTTCGCTCCTAAAGCATCACTAAACATGACCAAACCACCATCATACTTTTCAAGTTTGGTGAACTTAATTTTATCTCAGGTCATGCGATTAGAGCATCCATTGTCAATCACCTAGTAGTCTTCATTCTTACTAGCATGAAAGGCAGTGACCAAAGTACCTTCCATCTCATTCTTTTTGTTCTTTGGAACATTCTTTCTTGCACATTTTCCAAGGTTAGTAGACACATATTTATTCTCCAAAGCTAAAAACAAGCATTCACTATCATCACCCTCATAATCAGATTCATCGTCAGATATTTTGGCTTCTTCTTTAACATAATACAACTTATATTTCTTATCCTTTCTATCCTTATCTTTATGATCCTTGTTCTTCTTATGCACAACTCTATTTAGACATATTGAAGCATAATGACCAATATTACCACAACTAAAACATTTAAATGGAAACATACCTTTATACTTATCGGTACCTTTCTTCAACTTCCTGGTAAAATTAGCTTCCAACTCATCAGAACCATCACTATTTGGATCATCCTCAGTTTATGTTGCTTTAAATGGAATTTCTATCTTTTCCTCCTTCTTTCCAAACTTTCTCATCTCAAATGCAGTCAAAGTGCCAAATAGCTCTTCTTTAATATACTTCTTAGGATCATACATTTCTTTAATAACTGAGATCTTCTCACTATAACACTCAAGTTGGGTTATGAGAATCTTCTCATTTATATCTTCATTAGTTAGTTTACCCCCTTGATTCCTAACACCATTTGCTTCCAATTCAACCCTCTAGAAATAGCTTGCAAAATCTTAACCTTCTTCCATTTTCAAATTCTCATATATGTGTTTTATTGTTAGCTTCTTTGTTAATTTCACTTTATCATTTCCTTCATAAATATCTTCCAACTTCTTCCAAACTTCATAAGCATTGTCCAAATAAAGAACCTTAGTTCACTCAATTTTAGATAGATCACTGAAAATAGCATACCTCACCTTCTCATTCTCCTCATAAGTAGAAACCTCATTTGCAGTAGTAAGACCACCCATCAAAGCAACATACTCTATCTCAATAGCCTCCAAAGTCTTATAACCAAGAGAACTAATAAATCCTCTCATCTGCACTTTCTAGTCACTATAATTTGATCCATCGAACATAGGGATCACCAACTTATGTTCCATCAAATCTTCCTTAATCAGTTAAACTCTACACCAAGGAACCAAAGCTCTAATACCAATTTTTAAAAGGAACGGGACAACTAAGGAGGGGGGTGAATTAGTTGTCACCAAATTAAACTCAAAACCTCAACACTTATTAACTTCACAACGACACTATTATGTTATTAAGTATGAACATGAAATGCAGATAACAAAAAGAAAAATCAACACAAAGAACACCGGATTTTATATGGAATACCCAATGAGGGGAAAAATACGGTGAATATTAACTCACAATATAAAGAGATAGAAAAATCGAATACAAAGCCTCATTGCCAAGGGCTCACTGCCCGAAAGAGGACTCCTTGTCCAAATACAAAGGCTCACTACCTACAGAAATGACTCACTGTCTAGATACAAAGGCTCACTACCTATAGAAAGGACTCACTATCCAATAGGGAGGCTCACTGACTACAGATACAAAAGAAAACAAAAGATCCACCACAAAAATTTACACACATCCATAGCCTTGATCAGAAGATTGCCTAAACCTTCAGCTCATTGCTTTCAAGAATCTAACACAATGAAGTGTTGTTGCATGAACTCTCTTTTGCACACTTTTGATCTTTGATTTGTGGCTTACTTCGTTACTTTGCATCATATAATTCTTCAGAACTTAACTTGGGTTTATACCATCTTCAACCTTAGAAACTTTCTCCAAGGTTGGCCACATATGCTTCATTTCATAAATTCAAATTAGGTTGGAAACTCAACATTCCCGTGGTGGAGAGGAATGAGAGTGGACCAATTAAACACTTAGCCAAGACCCAAAAATAATGTCTTAGATCAACCATAGGCTTCCTCAATTAAATTTAATTATTCATATGAAGTGTAAACACCAGGTTGGCCAAACCTAATGAAAACAAAAATGAACATTGAAGTACACACTTCCCAACAAGAAGATAACACACGAATGATGTAACAAACTTCATTATGCACGAGAACACATCTAAGGTTCCTTTAGATACATCTACAACAAGTGTAAAAAATTTCAAACATAGAATACAACAACACTGATACCCAACTTTTGGATCATCAAACCACAAAAACTTTTTCCAAAACCTAGAGAACACCTTTACACAACATATTCCAAATTTAGGAGACCTAAAACAAAACAATAGAGGACTGTGGAGCAAAAAAATTTCTCCTAGTCCACATTAAGTCAACTCTGTGAGAACAGTTCACACACCGGTGAAGACAAATTTCACATTCCATTAAACCAGACACTAAAAATTAGTATATAACACTATCAAATCATCAACAACAACCGTTCAGATCTGCACAAGCATAGGATCAACATAGGAGAAACACGTAGCACATACTAGAGCACATTTTGAACACTTACATGATTCTAGCTTCTCTCTTTTTATTATTTTCTTAAAATCACTTGGAAACCCATCATTTCAGCACATCTGTAACATCATAAAGATAGCTCCATGTACTCACAACATATCAACAATATCTCAACTATACATGCACAATCTGCAACATTCTAAACTATGTTGACATGAATGACAACATTAATGACAACACCACCAAAATTTCTCATACTTGCAATAGAGTAGAATATTGTTCTTTTTCCGCACTGGTACAAGATTGGATACCTAAGTGGAATGTTTGATCGAGTATATGATTCTTGATTTTATTGATTTGGTAAGCTCTTCTATCATCAGTGCTTTGACCTTTAGATTGACCAACCTTTGCTTCTATCAGAAAGGCTTTGAGCCTTTGGCCAAGTCAATATTGTATTGAATATGCTCAGATCATATCCTCTAAGATCATCATAGATCCAAGCTATGACCCTGTTGTATCTAGAACATAGTCCTTTTAGTCTCTCTTGATCCTTTTGCAAGACATCTCTTCTGGCCTTTAGCTTTTTTCCATTCCCGACATTGATATCTTCATAGTATTTTGCATCAACAGTGAATCTTTTTTTGTTATTCCTCCCATCTTCACAATCGAAAATATTTTTGAGAGAAATCAAACCTCACGGGAGCTTATTGTCCTTTAATTCAATCACTTGTCCTGCT
Source organism: Sequoia sempervirens (assembly GCA_007258455.2). Taxonomy (NCBI): domain Eukaryota; kingdom Viridiplantae; phylum Streptophyta; class Pinopsida; order Cupressales; family Cupressaceae; genus Sequoia; species Sequoia sempervirens. The sequence continues at coordinate 76,158,086 of VDFB02047397.1, read as the reverse complement.
ATAGCTCTTCTAGCTTCGGACTATGAAAGTTTGATCAGAAGCTTTCTCTAACTTTTGTAAAAAAGTGGCAATTTGAACATCATCCTCAAAAACCTTCCAATTCTAATCATTATCAAGAATTGGCAATTAGATGATGGTTTGCACTGCATTATATTTTCTTGTTAATTTAGGAGTTAGCTCAAACTATGAACCAATCAAAGCCATTCAATCTACAATGACATTCTAGGATAATGGGGTAACCTGTATATTAAAATATTCAAATATCTTGACCAAATCCCATATTCTATGTCTATAAGACCTCATTCTTACATTTTTTACAGCTGCTTGTCCATAAAACTCTGAGTCTCCAAACACTTGTACTCTCTTCACACCCATCCACTCTACAATAATCAAACCATGGACCAAAGTTTCATACTCAACATCATTATTTGAGCATAAGAATTCGAAGCAAAAAGATTTGAGGGTTTTGATCTAGTTAGGGATACCAATAAGACACCTAGCCCAGAATTGATTTACATTTTTTGCCATCAAAATATAATGTCCATAAAATGTTGTTGCCCAGTCCACTGCACTCTTCCTACTCTTTTACTAATTTTAGGGAGAATTGGTCATCATTGAAGATAATATAGGTACACAATCTAGTATCATGCATGTTTTTTAACAAGTCGGAGTCAATAAACTAATTGAGGACCTCCTCTTCAAGGGTTTGATCACTTGTGTCCACCCTGACACCTAACATTTCTACACAATAGTCTCCACTTTTAAGGAGGTATGTGCCATTTCAAAGCATAGGAATGCATTGTCTGCTATATGTTCAAGGTGTAAGGATTCATACATGATCTTCATGTTTACCTTGTTCTTTGTCTATAATATTAAATGGGACCAATCGAGTGCTAGATATTTTCCAAGCTTCACTATAAAGTCCCTTGAAAGGCGCATCCCAAATACTGGGGAGATGTCTATCACAACTATTTCTTATGTGACGGTTTGGCTTGGACATGAGAATAGGGTTAAAGACAGATCCTTGATGTGATCGACAGTTGGGAATTTCTTCCTATCTAATCACATGGTCTCTTTCTCAAGAGGCTCATACTTAAGTTTCAGGGTGTCATTTCAGGGTGTCGACCACTTGCTTAGGCATGACCATAGTACTAGCTCCCAAATCAATCATGTTATTGTGTAAAAGATTATCTCCCACAATAATTACATATTAAAAAGAAAGGTGTGGGCTTTGGTTTGCTTACCTTTTTCATGTTTGCATTTTTCATGACGTTTATGTATGTTTCGGTTGCTGAAGGATGGGGGTTAGACATGAGCTCCTAGTCTCTACGTTGATTGTGTGGTGGGATTGTGTCCATCTACGGTATTTGTTCCTCTTTCTTTAATGCCTCTTGGAGCAACTTTTTTTCTAGAATTGATATAACATCCCATAGAGATACATTAGAGGGTGCCTTATTCAATTGTTTGACCATGTTGAGCATTTCAACTGGTAGAACATTGGATTTGAATGGTGGTATCTCCTTTATCTTTAGGAAAGGCCAATCTGATGTGGATGGGCTTGGTGAATTTTCCACCTCTTTCTCTATCATTGATGGAGCTTACAAATATTGAGTGATTCATATTTTTGAGGCTTGCTCTACTTGTGGTTGTGGTCATTGTGGGGATCATTTTACATATTCTCTAGTGATCCTTCTTTTGGTTCTTGTGTTATAGTCTGACTATACCTGTGGGGAACTAGTCATCAAAGCATCATTTGTAAACACTACATCTTCTTCTTCCATCCAAGAGAAGAGTGCTTGGTTTGGTGTGATATCCAACTCTTGCTTTAAGGAGATCCCTTGTGTTTGCGCTCTGAAGTGGGAATTCTCCATTCTAGGAGATTGATATTCTTTTGTGCTTGAAAACATGCCTTGGCCTCTTTGCTCCACTATCTTATGCTGAAAATTTCCCCTTGGAAAATTTTGGGGCATATGGCTATCATTACATTGGAAGCACCACGCATTGTCATCTCCTGTTAGTTTTTTTTTCCCTAGGATGAAATCTTTGGTCAGACTATTCTTGATGGTATAAAGCATCATGGTGACTGGGACTATCTAGTTTGTGGCTGTTGGTTGCTGACTTCATCCTTTTGGAACTCCTTGATATGCATTTTTTTTATAAGATGGCCTTACTCCTTGATAGCTCTATGTGGAAGGCTTTAGAGTTGTTTCTTGCTATTATCAGATGAGGACTAGCTCATTCACAAATGACTGCATGAGGTTCTTCATATTGTTGACATCTAATACTAATGAGAAAGATCTTGACATACTTGGTTGGCCTCCTAGGTACATTTACATGGATGGTGGTACAACCAAGGTGCTCGTTTATAGAGCAGAGACACTATGAGTAAGTTATTCTTGAGTGCCAGCAAATATTTCTACAAACATGGGCATCAATGATCATGGTGAGAGCTTCTTGGCATGAATCAGACTATTTTCTATGTGCATAGCTAGATCATATGATCGAGAAGGGTATCTCCTCCCATAGACTATATGATGACTGCATGTCCAAATTGAAATCCTTTAGATAAAACATGAATGTCATAGCTTCCAGAGGCCTAGTATTCAGAGGAATCCTTTGCCAATATTTGTGAAACCTAGTGTTAAATTCAATCATGGCTTCTTGTGGGGCACTATTGATGGTGATTAATTGTTGCAGAAAAGACGATAAATCTCCCTTTTCTAAAAAGCACTCAAATAACTTCTCTTCGAGTTGATCCCAAGAGCAGATAGAACTGAAAGTCAAATACCTATACCAATCCTAAGCCTTTCCTTTGAAAGACGCAACCAGTAACCTAAGAGAAACATTCTCCTCCATGATGTTATGTACTCTACATACCTTTGCTATGTCTTGGATACTTTCAGAATGGGTCTTAAATTCCTCCTTGGAAAACTTCAGGATTCCCTTGAGAGCATTGGCAAGTATGGTTGGCCATACATCTGGGGGTGTAGGTGGTTGTAGAGGGCTACCACTATCCTAGGTTACAAAATTTCTAGGAGCAGGGGCACCTATATGACCCATTGTAAATAGATTTATATGGATAGGATAGATGGGTATTTTATTTGGAAGGTTTGGCCTCCTAGTAGAGTATATAAGGCTCTAGATTGTGGGATAACACTTCTAACCCAGTTGCTTCTTATAGGTGATACAAAACCTGTAAGTCTTCTCCTCCTAGGTGCGGAGGTTGGTAATTGGGAATATTGGAAATGACCTTTGGAAGATGCTCTTGTTTGAACCTTGGGCATGAAATTGCCAGCCTCTTTTCTTAGTATGATTTAAGAAATATATCTGACTTACAATCACCTATTTGAAAAGCTTTCAATTCCACCAGGCATGCTAGAAAAAGAACTATTGATCATCAAATCTTGTGCCTCCCTGAATAGCCTTATAAGATTTTTAGTGAGTAGGGGACCAATTTGCGCCTCACTGGATGACCTCCAAGATTTTTAAAGAAAGCTAGCTCTTCTTTGTTTTTGAGGGAAAATGTGTAGAAATAAATGCAAATAAAAAATAAATATGGTGATGCACTGGTGCTTTTACAACATTTCAAACCTTAACTATTCCTTATAACTGATATGATAGACATGGAATGCCATAGACCCTTCATTGTTGGGAAGAGAATGAGTAGCATAGGATAGTTAAAGCACAATACAATATTTCAAATCTCCCCATGAGAAGCATCCATTAAGGTCTGATAAAAAAATAAGAAAAAAAACATAAATATTAACAAGAATATTCATGATGAATTGAAAAATGGGTATCTAATGACATCACACTGTTTCCACTCAATCTTCACTAAAGTTCTAGGGGTCCCAATTGGATTGGCTAACAACCTCACAAGGTGAGTCAATTCACAATTAGGAAGGTCCTAGGAGATGGTTCTCTAAGTTCTAAGGGGTTCACCACCAAGCAAATTCTTGGAAAAGAAAATGTTTGAAAACATGTTGTGATATGCAAAATGACCTAAAACTAGAAATGTAAGCTAAATGAGAGATGCAAATGATGAAATTATGCAACAAGGAGATAGTACATGTGTACCGAGGAAGTCTAGAGATGTTGTGAGGATTCTATAAATGTAAAGAAGTTTCTAAAAATGTTGTGGGAGGACTAAGATGCCCAAAATGGCATATTAGTCCCGTTGCTATTTTTTTGCACAAATAAAGAGTCTTTGGATGTCAGAACTAGATCTTCAAAAATATCTTAAAAATATGCCTAGGAGGACTAAGACACCCAAGGTGGCGTATTAGTCCCATTCTAAATTTCTACAAACTCTGAACAACATCCTGAGCTCCAAGGTCTACACTTGTTACCCTTCTAATCTCAGGTTCTGAAACTTCTAGATTCAACCTGTAAGTGAGTTTCTATGAAGATGACAACTTTGTGATGCAACTTTGCACTCCAAGTGATCTTCAAGTCTACAACCTAGATCTGCAATCACAAATATGCGAGGAGGGAAAAACTTGTTGTTTGTTAGTGAAGGGGATTTTTCCTTAGTCAAACCCCTTGTTGCAAATTAAACCTTGAAATTAAATAGACATAATAAAGGAAATGGTGAATGGAAAACATGCAATGCTACAACTCACCAAACCCTTATAAAGTCTACAAACTTGTGTGCAATGGTTGCAATGGATATGGATCTTGAATACTTGAAATATAGGACTTAAATTTCTTACTTGAATCAAAACCCTACATCACAAATTTTAGCACAAAAACAAACATGATGCACAATTTTTTTTTATATGATGCTTGAATCTTGAAATGGCTCCAAATGCTTGATGAATATGCTCTTGAATTCTCTTGTGAACTCAATTATGCTATGATAAAATATCTCACAAAATACTTGGGATGAAATGAATGAAGGAACCTTGTATTTATACTTATCTATGCTTAATATCCCAAAATTATATCACCCCAAGCCGACATATGAATTCATTAAATAAAGGAGGCTAAATCCCACTAGAATCTAAAATTAAATCCCAAAAATGACTCAAGGAGGACTAAGATTCCCTAGGTAGAATCTTAGTCCCAAGTCCTAAAAACTTGGGGCATAGACACCAAAAAGGGACCCAATCAAGATATGCCAAAATCGGGGTCCTAAGAGCCTTGGGGGACTAGGACGCCCTAGGTGGCATTTTAGTCCCAACCCAAAAATCAGGGACACATAGATGGATTCATTGAATAATTATTTATGCATTGGAGAATATCAGGATCAACCAGAAAAACATGTAATTCATAGGGTTTGTGGACATAAAATAGGACCAATTAAGCCATAAAGAAGCATAAATAAAGAAAGGCGGGCCCTAACAAGTGTGAAAAATGCAAGGGTATGCATTTTACTATACTACATTTAGCCCCCACTTTAGTGAGAGGATCAACTTTTTTCAAACTCACACTCAAGTAGCCAACCACACAATCAAGAGGGGTTTAAATGTATATGTGTTAGTAAGATAGGATGACAATAATCAAGAGGCTGGCCAAACCCCTAGGATCAAGATCCTATGGAAAAACTAACATAGGCACAAAGGAACACACTTGCAGATGATATATGAAGCCATAACTAGATCACAAATATACACCATCAAAGATAAGAAAAAGGAAAAAGAAAAAGGAAAAAGGAAAACTGCAATAGATCAAGCTTCGACTGGCCATCCAACGTGGTGGACTGGGTCTAGGTTGTTTTTCCAAAAAGGTTTACAAGTGGAATGCATTTTCCACTATGCAAACAAAAATGAATGCTCATGAGGGCTAGTGGGAGCTAGTTGTCCACTAGGTGATCCCCAAGGGACCATATTAAAGCTATAGACACTGAAAAATGTCTTAAGTCTATGAGCAACATTTTTTCTTTGGTCATCATCCTCTACTAATTAAATAATTTTAATTATTTAATTATGCTTGATCATATTCCTCTATTAATTAAATAATTTTTAATTATTTAATTAATTCACTTTCTAATCTCCATTCTATCTTGATCAATTAAAATGAATTAATTATGTCACAAACACACCCTTTCTTCAATAATTAAATAAATCATTATTTATTTAATTATTTATCTTTCATCATTTGTCTATGGTCAGATAATAATAATTATTATTTGACTTTTTCATTCTTCTATAATTAAATAATTGTCAAGATTATTTAATTATGTGTCATTCTCCTCCACTTTGAATAAATAATTCCAATCAATTATTAATGTCTAATTTCCATCTCCCCATTTATTTAAATTGATTTCATAATTTGATTAAATGCCCCGTTTTCATTTTCTACAGATAAAGAATTCGAATAAATTATTTATTTTCCACTTGTCCATTTCCTCCATTTTTTCTTTTTTGAATAAATAATTTGAATAAATTATTTATGCCTCCCTTTTGGTCAAAGATTCCCTATCATTCATTTTTGTTATAGCCGTCGGGCATCATAACTATCATAGCTCCTTCTATGAATGGCATATTCTGGTTGCATCAATTCTCAACCATTGATCTTGGCATCTTTCTATAATTTTGATCTTGGCCATCCATTTCATAACCTCCCTCTCATCCATTCTCATATGTCGATCTTGGAATCTTTCTAGAATATTGATCTCGGTCATTCGTTCGAATGGTTTTCTATAAAAGCATCTTTTCTCTCTCATTTTAAACTTAACAACCATTATCTTTGTATTTCTATCTTACTATTTGCAGGTATTTGCACAACTTCAACAAAAAAATGAGTGCAATAGTGGCATAGGAAGGAGAGACAAGAGAATTGAAGCAACTATAATGGGAAGTGTTTACTTTTGAATGCATTTCATTTTCATTGCTCATTGTTTGTGTAGACACACAAAATATACTGATTGACATTGCACATCTGATCCCACCCACTAACACTATTTCATCCTAAATAATCCCTTGGTCTAACCATTTAATTGAATACCTTTATTTGATTAAATTCATTAATGTTCATCTCTTAATTAAATAAATCATTTATCTATTTGAGCCATTCTTTCTGGCTAATTAAATTAATCAGTTTGATCTAATTATCCTTATTTAATTAAATAATCAATTTTATTTGATTAAATCTCTAAAGTTCATCCATTAAATTAAATAAATTAAAACCTTATTTAGTTTAAATCTAACTTCATCTCCTTGGTTAAATAAAATAAAAATATTTATTTAATTAATCTTGAAGCCATATTCTTCTCATATTTGATTTAGATCAATCCATAAATCTAAATCAATATGTCACATCATTTTGACCTCTCATTAAATTAATTAACCTTGATTAATTTAATCTCTTCTCATGTCCCATCATCTAGATTTTGCAACTTGCACAATAAAATAGATTTAATTCATTTATTACATCTCTATTTTCTCTCAAAAGGCATAATAAAAGAATATTCCTCAAATTTGAATTCACAATCCAAGTGGATTTTGTCCTTCCAACAAGGTATTTACTCCACCTAAAAGGTCCTTTTTCCTTGAACCAAGTGGCATTCAATGCACCTTCTTTCCCTCTCACATGTGATTTCAACAATTTCAAAATTCAAATATATGCATTTATTGACACATTCTTCAAAACTTGCACATCCTCTATCCATTCACATGTTGACAAGTGGCATCTTGCCATTTGTTGATTCATAGTCCCACATTACTCCATTTTGGACATCTCTTCAACTTGACATTCGATAAATAAGAGGCTTCATTCCTCATTTGATCATCCACAACTTGAGTAAACTTACTATACTCAAATTCATAGCAATTTTCATCCATCTTATTGAGTTTTATAGCTAGGTTATGCAGATTTTGTCTTGGAGCATTTGTCAATCTTCAACAAAGTGGATCACAATATTCATCAAATCATCTTCATCACATCATTGGATTTGGGAAAGGGCCAATTTTCACATCAAATTGGCACCAACTCTCTCAAGAGATTAATATTTTTCTTTGTTTTAGAATAGGATTTGATATCTTTGTTTTAAAGTTTGTTATGTTCTTCATTTCATTCCTCTTCTCTTACATTCAAATGGATTTCTTGAGGAATCTCTATTCTAACTTGCATTTGATCTTATTAATATGTTTATTTTTTTTGTTCTTGCAAGTATAGGATATTGGTTCACATTATTGGTGCTAGAAGGAGGGCAAACCAAAAGATCAAATCACATTTTTTGAGAAAATTATGTGCTTTTGTGTGTTTATAGAAAACTCTGCCGTTGGAAGCTCAGCATCACTATTTAGCACTGTTGAGAACCTTGCATCACCATATCACACCGCTATAAATTTTAAACTGCGATGCTCCATACTTCTCGCCTAGAATTCAAATTTTCAAACAACACTATTGAATCTTTCTGGCTCATTGGAATCTTTTCAAAAAATAAATTGCACCACTAATCAAAATAGTGATGCCTTCATGCTCACTAGTCTGGTTGCAAACCGATGCTGACTGGTAAGTGGTGCTATAAAACACCATTGGTTATTTCAAACTAAGATGCCTTTGTGGGTTACATCACTAGAGGGAAGTAAAAAGTGAAAAATAATTTCTAACACATGTTTTTTATCAAATTCTGGTTATTTGGTCTATTTTCTGCTTTCTTGACCTTTGTTTTCTCAGAGTCTAACTAATTTTATTATAGGTTGGATTACCCAAAAGGTGAAGAGGAAAGGAAGCATGATGAATTTGTCTCATGATACGAAGTGTTTTTAAACACTCTAGTGTTTGTTCAACACTCTTAGAGGATTCACTATTCCTCTTAAGGAAAAGTTTTCTTTCACGCTTAAGACTTACTAGTTTCATTTTGGGTTCTAAAAAGAACTTTTTAAATTCTTGTTACAAAAGGAGCTTAAAGTGAACATTAGGACACAAACTCACTAGATTTTGTTTGGAACTAATAATTGAACAAGGAAAATTCTCACACTTCATTTGGTGCTATAAAAAGAAATCATTATTTCTTTTTTTAGATTAAAAAGAACATATGCAACTTTGTTTTGTGATTACTTACTCAACATAACGTCATTGAAAAGATGTATGTGCTTCTCTTGGGCCTCACAACGATGTTGAGAATCAAAAGGATTTTTGATGGTCTTAGGATGGGATAAAGTGATCACCTCCACATTTAATTTTGGGATTAAAATTGAACAAAATATTGTGCGAGTGTGAGTAAACCTATTGTATGTGTTCTCCCTTTGTTTCTAAATGAAGGTTGATCAAACTATGAATATTTTTTCTCACTATTGTTTATCTTAGAGGGCTTGCCTTGGGGAAAAAGTACTCACCCAAGGGAATGAATCAACTAGTAACACTCTAAACCCAAGAGTATTTCCAGTCGGGATATAAATGTGGGTATTGGAATAAATTCCAATATGACAATGTTGGGTCCGACGAGAAGGGAAGCACTGGTCTCTCACCACATTGGGTCAACTCCTATGAATGGAAGGTTTGAATTAAAACCCTTGTTGTAGGAAGGCCAAAATCCCTATCTATTTGTTGGTGCAAGAATAGTTGTTCTGAAGCCACCCCACACTTTTATGGTCTTTAGTATAAATGGAAAGCATGCCATTGGAGTTTCATGGGTGTTGATGCTTGGCTGCACCATATAAGTGAGTGTCGTGGAGGGGAGCTAGTGGGGTCAAGCATCTAACCATTCGCTAAAGATAAGCGTAGGTGGACTTGTCCAAGTGGGGACTCAACAAATATTGTCTTTCATATCCATAAAGTTGTGCTTGTTCTTGGTTACAAAATTCTTTGCTTGTTCGAAAACATTTGGAAACAAACATTTAACATCATCATCGAGATTTCAAACCCTTTATGAGGAAAGTAAAATCGACCAAATTCATGTGTTATTGCTTTCCCTTGGGATTTTATCCTTAGAGGTTTCTAAACACTTGGATTTACATCTCAATTTTCCTACTAAAGTTAAACAATAGGTAACACTTGCCCCGATTTCATCAAAATTCCACAAAACATACTTTGTGGGATTCAAAGAAATTTGGACATTGGACATCTAGTTTGAAAACCTAATCAAAAGAGTGTTTGTGGTAAAAAAAATCACTAAGCAAAGATAACAAAATTGGCCCTCACACATGTGTTAGTTCCTCATGATTTCCAAGAAAGTCAAAATCCCAAAACAAAATTCCTTGACAAAGAGTTAAAAATTTAGAAGTCACACTCGAAAGGTCATCAAGAAATACATTAGGAAGTGCAATCAAAAGCAACATATCAAAATAAGCAAAAAATTCACAAGGTTCTATAGACTCATTCCTTTGAAAAATCTAGAAATGTATGCTCAGTCTGAACCACTTCTTAGTTATAGAGGTCCTTAGAAGCATTGTATGTTCTTCAATACCAAGGTATAGTAAAAAAGTGTCTTTTTAGGTACATTCTAGGATCAAAATCAAAACTTTTCATTCATCCTTGAACATCAAACCAAAATCACCTTAGCATCACCTTTTGAAAAATCTTGAAATTATCCTCCATGCTAGGCTTTTTGGCAAAAATCAAAATCATCAAAACATTGAAGCAAAATACTTGAAATATTTGAATCAAAAACATCAAATCATCTTTGGCTAGGTATTTTTAGATGCATCCTTTTGCATATGCTTAATCAAATTATCAAACCATCTTGTTTAGCTAGGTATATGTAGATGCATCCTTCTTCATATGCTTGGTTAAATTATCTTCTTGTTTGAATAGGTGTGGGTAGATGCATCCTTCTCCCTACACATATTCAAATGATCATCCTTTGAGAAAATCTACCTCTTAGATAATCATCCAACATCTTAGGGTCTATTTGTTAATAAATCCAAAAAAAAATCAAACCCAAAATCAAATCAAGGTCAATCCAAAAACAAATCTAAAAAGTCATAAAAATTCTAACATCCCTCCAATATTTCTCAAAAGTTTAAACATCCACATCATCCATCTTTACATCATCCCCATCATATCACCTTTGATCCTTGAAGAACATCCTAAATTTTCTCTTTTTTTTGTGCCTAAGATTAGATCAATCCAAAGAATTAGAGATTCATCTCCCATAATCTTCAAAATTGATCCCTATTTTATGGTGCAAACTAAATCTCAACACAAGAGGAACATGGAATCCAACAAAGAAACATCCACTACAAGTGACCTAATTCAAACAAATCTTGAAACAAATTCTGTTGAATCAAGTAATCCTCTAATCAACTTTCCTACATCATCACAAAACCCTCAAGAGGAAGTAGAGGATCATGCCGATAATCCCTTTGGAATGTCACATGAGGAAATCACTAAAATGATTCAAAATCCAGAGAACCATAAGATTATCAATATCATGATGAGACTCAACCCTTCACTATACATGCTCAAATTAGCAAAGCAAGGGGCTAAATTACCTTTTGATTTTGATGTGAGCTCTATAGTGTAACCATCCTTAGAGGTCATGCCTATAATTTCATCCACACTCCCTATCTCATCTACACCCCCATCCCAAAGTATCACTCAAAACATTCCGCAAAGCACATCATCCATTGCTTCAACTCAACCTAGTGTTAACAAGGGAAGTGCATTTCTCAATGCCATACAAACACACCCCTTTGTCAACAATCAGGATTTGGATGCAAACACCATTTTGGAGAAAAATGTACCCCAAAATCCATTACATAAATATATTTCCCTTTCACTTTCCATGATCCCAATAAGTCATCATCATCATCCTTTCGCATGACACCCCAAACCTCTCTCCACATAACCTCACAAGGAGAGGGTGACATGTTCAAACTAGGGGGTATTTTCAACACTACACCATTTCATCAAGAGATCACATCTCTCACATTTTCACCACTTCCACTATTGCCATCATCATCCACACCACTTCTTGGCTTAGGGCTTCCACCTTTACCAAATATCAATCAAAGCATCACTCTAAACTCTCAAAACTTGTCATCGACATCACAACAACAGATGGCAACCACCTCGATAACACATACCACCACCATCACATCATCAACCGTCCCCCTAACATCTCAAAACATGGTCCCTCAAGGACCAACCACATAGATCACACCATCTACCAATCAAACCCCAATCACCAACATGACAACACCTCTCACCACCACAACAAGTACCATTCCAAATCCACCACCACCACCACCACCACTAAGCTCCAATACATCAAGCCAATATAGTATTACATTGCAAGCTACTCAACATGATACCTATCAAAAGGAATTCCTGCAAGTACAAAAACAACAAGTTGCACAATTAGTTGCTCAGCAAGCTGCTCAAGCGACACAGACTACTCAAGTGTCCCAAGTTGGATTACAAGCACAACAGGTTGCCCGAGCCCAAATTTTATTGCAACAACAACAATAATTTGCACAAGCTCAGGCTCAATCTCAAGCACAAGTTCAAGCTCAAGCTCAAGTGCAAGCTCAGGCTCAAGCTCAAGCACGAGCTCAAGCATATGCTCAAGGTCAATCCCAATATCAAGTGCAAAAAGCACAAGCACAAGCGCAGTATCTTGCAAAAAAAAACACAATGCAACAACAAGCATATCAAAAAATGTTAAAGAAATATCAAGAATAGCAGGAACCAACCCAATTAGCAGCTCAACAAGTGTTGTTGGTACAACATCAACATCAGGCTTAGCAACAGGAAATCCTGGCACAACAGCAACAAGACCAACAACAAGCATTGTTGATATAGTAGCAAGTACAAGCATACATGGCTCAATAGAATGTGCAAATACTACCAATCAACACATCAACCAATCTGCACATCCCATCAACAAGTGAACTACCTCAGAACACTTTCATCCCACCCCTTGATCCACAAAATTATGTCACAACACAAATTAAATTACTCTCACAAAAAGTGCTCGATCTTCAATCAGGGAAAACCACAAAAACATCTAGCAACTTGTGTCCTTATCCATTCAACAAAAGACTTGTGATGAAACCATTCCCAAAGGTATTTGAGATCCCCAAGTTTGATAAGTACCATGGGAAAGGAAACCCTGAAGATCATATTAGGGAATTCCAGGTTCATTGCATGGAAGTTGTGTATGATTATACCTATCTGATGCGGCTATTACCTAGGAGCTTGGCTGACCATGCCATGGAATGGTTCTCTCACTTACCTACAAGCATCAAAACATTCCAAGAAATCATAGACACATTCATCCAAAACTACACATGGAATATCACCATGGATGTTAGTCTAGAGGAATTATTGGCTTTGAAACAAGGTAAGAATGAATCATTTTCTTCATTCCTACAATGATGGTGATCCAAGGCCAATTGGAGAAAATGGGTCATGCCTGAGGAACAACAAATGTGCACTATCATATCCAACCTTTACGACCTCTTGGCATTCTATCTCAAGGTCCAAGGGATCACCATGTATGATTAGTTGATTTCCAAGGTGCTCAGTATCGAACGAGCCCTTATGACACAACTTGGAGGATCAACTTCATATCCTGAACAATAGAACAATCACCCATATACAAGCTATAATGACAAACCTTGCACATGGGAAAGAAAAAAAATGTTACCAATGATGGTGTTGTTGATGCCAAAGTTGTCATCAATGCCCCTCAAAAAAACATATCCACACCACAACAACAAATCCAAAACCATGATCAAAACAACCATCCGACGAATAGAAAAACACAACAACCAAACAATCAAGTGATCAATAATGTCAATGATCAAAGGGGACTGCCCTAGTGAAACAAGAACTTCACCAAGTGGAAGTACACCACCCTTGGGGAACCACTTGAAGTCATCATGACGAAACTAATAAATGAAAACCTTATCAATATTCCCACATATGATAACTACCAAGAACTAGATGTAAAACCTCCTTGGTACAACAAAAATAAGCTTTGTGACTTCCATAAAATCAAAGGGCACACCAGTAACAGTTGCATGAGGTTAAAGAACCTAGTCCAAGATCTCATTGATCAAAGAATCATAAATGTGGAACAACCAATAGGGAATCAGAATCTCAAAATATACACAAATATGATGCCTAACCATCACAATAAAGGGAACAATAACATTGATAAGGGGAAGGGAATCTTTAAAAATGTGAATCATGTGTACAACCATGTCATCGAATCCCTGGATGACTACTACACTACCATCACCATCAAGGGAGCCCATACCAATTATGGAGTCATCACAAGAGGTGGCAAAATTACCATCGTAGGATCATTCTAGCCAAACAAGTTACCTACACCCAGATTTGTTCCCATTGGTTACAATGTCCTTGATTAGCTAAAAAGAACCCTAGCACAAATCTCCATCATGGAGTTATTAAAAATCTCATCCTCCCACAAGAAAATCCTTGAGAAAGTGTTGGCTTCATCCACTATCCCCACAGATCTTGATGTGGAACAATTCCAAGCTATGGTAAAAAACATCATTACCCTGAATCTCCTTACATTCTTCGACCAATATTTTCCTGCTCAACCATCTCATAACAGTGTAATCCATTTAGAGGTCCTACTATATAAAAATAAAGTCAAGCGATTCTTGGTGGATGGAGGTGTAGGCTTGAATATTTGTTCCATCAAGCTCATTGAAAACCTAAAAATCTCAGAGGATTCCATCGACAAAGACAAAGGTATTACAACCAGAGCATATGATGATCAGGAAAGAGTGTCCCAAGGCACAATTAAAATCCCTATTCAAGTAGGGCCAACTATCATGGAAACCACCTGTCAGGTCTTGGACCTTGACTTTCCTTATAGCATTCTCCTAGGATGTCCATGGATCCATGCAATGCAAGTAGTAGCATCAACCTTCCATCAATGTGTCAAATTCACATATGAAGGACAAGAGGTCACCATCCATGGGGATCTTGAACCATTCTCCTACTACAAGAACCTTAAGGAAAAATACTATAAAATACCTCAAGTATCTAAAAATGATGAAGGACCATCAACACCGTACATTGATCTAGCCACTCTTGCCTCCACTTCTATGACAGAGACACCCTCAATTCCTGCCATCCCCACCATCTCTGATATCAAAGTCATCATCCAAGAAAATGGTTGCAAAAAATATATGATTCCTAAAAATTCCTTTGTAGTAGGAGAGTTACCACAATCTCCTAGATCATGAGGACGTTCGCAATCAAATCAAGCCTCCACTTCCCAAACATCCCCTGAATATCCCAACTTTAGAATTTGGGGAGATTTCGATCGAGAAGTCATAGAGGAGGACCCATCTCATCTCCTATACCAAGATAATAGACCAACAATTGATCTACCAATGGATGACAAAAGAAAAGGTTTGCAAATGATGCTCATAATGGGCAATGACAAAAACTAGAAACTGGCACAAAATGACAATGGGCTTATAATACCCCTCATTCCTTAGACGTGAATGAGAAATATTGGCCTTGGATGTACCCCTCTAAGTATAACCATATGTGGAAGAGGTCCCCCAGTTAAAGCAGTCAAGACTCCCCATGAATGAACACCAACTGAGCTTCGCTTACCTTTATCCATTGGCCACATCTTAGATAATTTCACTTTTGATATAACTAATGTCTATAGTAGTAGTAATGATGAGGATCCCATAACCAATGCACCCAGGCTCTTTGAGGATACCACCCTTCTCATGATTAGCATCCTATCTTATGAGTCTGAAAATCAAAACTGTAAAATCCATCTAGTCTACCCACAACTCATCGATTATGACCAACGAGGACCACCAATTCTTGACACATTTGAAAATGATGAGGCACTCTTAGAATTCATGGGACTATGTGATAATATTCTATGTGGGGATCACAAAGTAGGATTCATCATTGAGCTAGATACATAGGCCTATTATGGGGAAAACGATTGAATCCCTCAGTCACAAAAGTGAGAAATTAAGAATAATAGCTAAGTCCTTGAGTGAAAACCACACTATGGCACTCTCTGACAAGAAAAAAGTAAACAAAAAGGATGCATCCAATGGTGAAAACCTCTCTGAGGTGCATGAGGATGGGGGATTCAATCTTCTTTTCAGAGGTTTACATTAGGAAAAATCAATAGTCCTAGCAAAAAAATGTAATCCAGTTAACCTAGGAATAGAGCAAACACCGCCCATCGCATGTTATGCAGAGTCATTACTATCAGAGGAACAAGAACTCCTAGCAACCTTCTTAAGAGGAAGACAAGTTAATTTTGCATGGAGCTATGCTGAAATGCTAGGGCTTGATCTAGAAATTATAGTTCATCACCTAGCAA
Organism: Sequoia sempervirens; assembly: GCA_007258455.2. Lineage (NCBI taxonomy): Eukaryota > Viridiplantae > Streptophyta > Pinopsida > Cupressales > Cupressaceae > Sequoia > Sequoia sempervirens. The sequence goes on along the minus strand of VDFB02047397.1, from coordinate 76,141,852 downwards.
TATATCTTAAAGCAAATCCTGTCTAGCAAAATCTTAGGAAAATGCACCCTCAGATCACCTTACTAGTTAAAATGGAACTAAAGAAGCTATTAGATGCATGATTCATTCAACCAATAGACTATCCAGAATGGGTGTCAAACTTGGTTCCTCTCTCAAAACCTAATGGGGGCATCATAATTTGCACAGATTTCAGGGACTTAAACAAAGCATGTCCAAAAGATGATTTCCCATTGCCCAACATTGACATGATCGTAGACACGATGGTGGGACGTGAAATTCTTTCCTTAATGGATAGTTTCTCAGGATAGAACTAGATAACGATTGCTAAAGAAGACAAACACAAAATGGCCTTCACTTGTCCATGGGGGACTTACTACTAGAATATGATGCCATTCAGCTTGAAGAATACAGGAGCAACATACCAAAGAGCCATGACATCAATCTTCCATGACATGATTCATAAAACTATCTAAGATTATGTTGATGACATACTAGAAAAATCTAGAAAGAGGAAGGATCACATAGCAACCTTGAGTACTATTTTTGACAGGCTAGAGGAATACAAGGTCCAATTAAATCCAAAGAAGTGCATCTTCGGTGTACAATCAGGAAAGTTGCTAGGATACATAGTGGCAATGAGAGGTATTGAGGTAGACCCTACCAAGCTAAAATAAATCCTTGAGATGGAGGCACCAAGAACATTGAAACAATTGAGAGGTCTCCAAGGTAGGCTTTAGCCCATCTAAAGGTTCATAGCACAACTAGTAGATAAATAGAATCCATACTCTCACCTACTTCACAAGGGAGTAGCGTACAAGTGGGATAACAAGTTTGAAAAATCCTTCAATAAGATCAAAGAATATTTTCTTACACCTCTTGTCCTCATGCCACCAATCCCAAGAAATCCATTAATTCTCTATGTTACAACAATAGTAGCAGCCCTCGTTGCTCTTCTAGCTCAATAAGATGAAAATGGAACAAAAAGGGCCATCTATTATATCAACAGAACAATGGTTGGGAATGATTTAAATTACTCATTCATTGAGAAAGCATGTCTAGCAGTAGTGTTTGCTTCACAGAAATTTAGACATTACATGTGTTGGCACACAAAATAAAACTCATTGCCAAAATTGACCCTCTCAAGTACTTACTATCAAAAGCAATGCTCACTAGAAGAATGGCCAAATGGGTCATGATACTATCGGAGTATGGCATTGAATATGTGGAGCGAAAAGCAATTAAAGGCCAAGTCATCACAAATCAGCTTGCAGAAGCACCAATCTATTCAGAGAATCCTCTCATCTCAGAGTTTCCAGATGAATCCATCTTCAATTTCAACATAGCCAACCACTAGAAACTTTACTTTGATAGCTCATATACGCAACATGGATCAGGAGCTAGTGTCTTCTTTATCACCCCATAGGGGGACTACATACCTAGATCATCTAAATTGGCATTCCCCTACACCAACAACATTGCAGAATATGAGGCTTTAACCATACGTCTCAGAATAGCAGTGCAGTGGCACATCATGGCCTTCAGAGTATACAGAGACTCTCAGCTAATAATAAACCAAGTGAACAGTGAGTACCAGACTAAGGATGATAAGCTCACCCCATACAAGAAACTAGTGGAGACTCTCAAAGAATCCCTCATCAAGATCACATTTGAGTAGATACCTAGAGCCAACAATAGAGTTGCAGACGCCATGGAAACAATTGGATCCTTATTGGAAATCCCCCGTAACATCCTAAAACATGAATTGTTGGTAGAGCAGCTTCTCGTACCCGCATTCGAGGTACCAAAGTTAGAATTTTTATGAGAAATAATTGGTCCTGGAGATCCTTGGTACCATGACATTTATACCTACCTATGAATAGGTGTCTTACCTATTGAATTACCCTCAAGCCTAAAAAGAACTTTTATTAAAAAATCCTCTAGGTTTGTCATCCTAGGAAATACCTTATTACATTGCCTTAATACTGACAAAGCCTTGACTACTTTAACTAAGGTACACAATGGGATTTGTGGTTCGCACTCAAGTGGAATGACATTGGCCAAGAGATTGCTGAGGATGGGGTATTGTTGGACCACTATGGAGAAAGAGGCACACAACTACATCAAAAGATGTCTACAATGTCAACAGCATGGGGACCTCATCCATGCTCCAGCTCAAGAGCTCCATCCCATCATTACACCATGGCCCTTCTCATAGTGGGGGCTTGATCTTATCAAAAAAATCACTCCCACTTCATCTAATCGCCATAAGTTTATCATAACAGCCACCGAGTACTTTACCAAGTGGGTCGAAGCCATACCAATGACCTATATAATGAGGAATCAGATATCAAATTTCATCCTGAACTATCTCATATGCTGATACGGTGTTCCCCAAGTTATTATCTCAGATAATGGAACACCATTCAAGAATTAGGATGTCTGCAACTTGTCTGAAAAATTCAAAATCCAACATCGCTTCTCCACCCCATATTATCCCCAAGGCAATGGCCAAGCAAAAGCCACAAATAAACCATTTTAAAGATCCTCAAGAAAATAGTCAAGATGTAGGTCATGACTAGAATCTACAACTCAATCCCTCCCTCTGGGCTATCGAACTAGCATCTGCATACCCGCTAATGCCATCCCATTCTCCCTGGTCTACAGATCAGAAGCCATACTTCCCATTGAGATCGAGCTCCCATCACTAAGAATATCACTACAAAACCTCATCATGGATGAAGAATACTGAGTATCAAGACTGAATGAGCTAGATCTACTAGATGAGTAGCGTATAGATGCTTTAAATCATTTGTAAGTCTATCAGAATAGACTCAAGAGGAGCTATAACAAGAAAATCAGAAGTAGGACTTTCCAAGTTGGAGAACTGGTACCAAAGGATAATTAGAAGAACATCCTAAACCCAAATACCAAAGGAAAATTTGAACCCAACTAGTTAGGACCATTTGTTATCATAGCAAGCTATAATTCAGGGGCATATCAGTTATCAACACCCGAAGGGGAACCTCTGTAGGAGCCCATGAATAACTTCCATCTCAAAAAATTTCATGCCTAAATCTTTCAAGGTATAAAACGAAAAAATCAAAAATTAGAAAATGTCCTAAGAAAATAGTTACCTTGGTGAAAACCTGGCAAACAGACATCTTGGTGACAACGAAAAAATCAAAAACAAAAAAAAAAAAAATCCAAAAAAATTAGAAAAAAGGATCGAAAATAGTAAAAAGAAAAATCGTCCTCTAGTGAAAACCACTTTGGTGGTGCATTAGACAAGTACCTTGGTGAAAACTTGGCAAATAGGTACCTTGTGTAAATAAGCACTTTTCATCAACCAGGATCTTCACGGCTTGTTCTGCATCATCCACCTTCCATCGCATCCATCATCCACCTGCATCCACACCATAGCTTGGTCTTGTCTTCATATCATGATCCCTCTTAGTACTACTTGGCCCATTCTCAAGGAATGTGTGTCCTTCCTTTATCAGAGTAGTCTATTGCTTCACACTGGGGGCATGTTCTCATTAGATTGGATTCATGTATATTCTTGAAGTCCTAAAATCCAAAAAAAAATAAAAAAATAGAAAACCAGAAAATCCAAAAACATCCAAATCATATCATAATCCCAAAACAGGTCAAAAAAGTCAATCAAAAATTTAAAAAAAAAATCATCTAGTTGAACTATGGGTCTTTGAGCCTTGAACATAGGCAAGGTTGATCTTTGATCATCCCCTGAGACACTTAGGTCATTCCTTTAGGATTCTATCATAATAAACTGACAATTCATCATGTATATCTTCATCTGTAAATCGTTCAAGTTGTTAGTCAAACTACGTGGTCATTGCATGTATAACGTAGGCAAGACTAATCTATTGATCAACCCCTGAGGCCCCTAGGATAGGTCCTTAGGTTAGTCTCTTTGTCAAAATATCAGAAAACCCCAAAACATTGGAAAAACATTCGTAAAATCTCAAAAAAATACCAAAAATATCCTCAAAATATTTGAAAATATCAAAAACATCCAAATATTTGAAAATATATATTTGTCCCATCTCGCTTTCACCCGAAATTAAATTCACTCATAATAAACAATCATCATCCTCAACCTTTGGTAAAATAGTTAGAAACAAGTCTAGCAAGTTAAAGAGTGAAAACTCAAAATGTCAATAAGCAAGTTGGTCAACTCTTTTTTCCAATATCCTATCATCCAATCGGTCCAATATCAAATCATCTGATATCATCATGTCCTAGGATGCATCCTTCCTATAATGGATGTCAATATCATACATCACCATAGCTTAGTCCTGGCTAGTAGTATTGAATAACATTAGCTTGTTTGTTTGTTGTATCTTTATCTTTTGATTTATCTTATTTTACTCATTCCAAGGACCTCTCAATGATGTCCCCAATTAAGGGATTTAGAGAGATAGGAATGGGGCATCGATCATTATCTTTTTATCTATTGTGCTTGTTGGAATTTCTTGTAATATAACTTGGTGCATACTTGCTTTATTTAGGTATGTACTGAGGGTGTTCTAGATATCTTGTTGATCACATAGGAAGGCTTTCTTTTCTATGTTTTGGTTTGATATGTTTGAAATATCTAAATTTCATCCTAGTAAGGTCTTCGTATGTCAGGTGTGAACAAGGATACTCCTATCTAATCGAGTCAAATTCCATCACACTAAATACAACGTCATCCTAGTTCTTAATACTTTGATGCATCGTATTTATGTGTGTTATCAAACATAAGATAATTGGCCCTTTGAAAATCCTAGCTCCATGGAAGATATTTATCATCATCATCATCTTTTGTCTTGTTGAGAACTCTTCTTTCTTACATTTCTTCTTTCTTTTCATGCTAACAAGGTACTATGACAGTTAATCACCACCATCATTAATCCTGCATCCACAAATCATCAGCACAATGCATATCATATAGAAAAATTGATCATCTCATATGCATATAATATAGATTTTTTATTCTAAGCATCTCATAATCATAGAATTACATACACATTTGCATATAACCATCTCTTACGTAATTATAGAGAACATAAATAATCCATAACATCATCCATGACACAATCATACAACCACCATTACATCACATAAATAGATTAGGAATTTTCATCCATTTGCATAAAGCATACATCATCATAAACATGCATATCATCCATCATCCATCCATATCATATAGAACATCTCATAAATCATTTTGTATTTCATTTGACAAATCATTCCATATCATTATAAGCATCCAATGCATAATTAAAATGAACCATAATAGGTACATAAACTTTATAAACAATATATTGCATTAAGTACATCCATCCATAATCATATAAAACATATCATAAAAGTATTCATTATGCCATCACATATACATCATAAGGTCATTTTGCATATCTAACATAAATCATCATCTCCATACCATCTTGCATAAAATATCATGTCATATATAACATCACATATAACATCGTCACAAGTGCATATCATACATGACAAATCACATACATTCATCATTGCATAGCCGCATATCATAATCACTGCATTCATATCATCATCACCATCATAATAGAAAAAGATATCGAAAAAGAAATCATTTCATAAATCATCACATTTGCATCAACATACATAAAATCATCATATAGATTGCACTATCATAAAATCATACATAAAAAGGTACTACAAAATAAATGTACCATCATAAAAAACCATCCATATCGCATAACCATTATACATCCATAATCATCACAAATGCATATCACATGAAGCATAATATAGATCTGTTAGTCGCATAACCATCACATAACACATATATATCATCAAGAATAAATGCATCCACATATAGTATTTCCATCACATAGCACCATAACATTATTTCATCACATATAGAAATAAATCCATCCATAAATCATAAATAAATAAATGGTACACAACACATCACATCAACATCATCATCTCATATATATCATCAAGTAACTATCATAGTACAAAATAATTGGATCACTATACATGTGTGTATGTCAATAAGTACAAAAAGGACCAATGGGCTGTAAAAAATGAGCCCATATGGCACAAAAGAATAATATCTCAATAAAAAATAAGGTCTAACCCTCCTGTCTATTACCTTCGCCTCTGTCACCATGACCCTCTATCGGTCTGTGGCTAGTCCACTATGAGTAATCTGGGGCTCAAGCTACTCTAGGTATGACTTGATGGTAAAGCAACTGATAATAATCTGCCTCCCGAATGGCCTCCCTATATGAGCGAAGAGGCACTCTGTTGTGGGAGGAGGAAGCTGCCATACTCTCTAGCTATTGTCTGTGGCCCATCTCAGCAGCTGCCTGTAACTCTGCGACATGCCTCTGTAGAATTTCCTTATCTCTCTTTGCATGAGCCCGATCCCTCTCTACTATCAAGGCCTAGACCTAGGCCTGCAAGTGTACTATCAACCCATCCCTCGGATCTGACTGACCCTCTAGCTGTCCTGGCGAAGGCTAAACATGAGGCTAGTCCCCACCCCTAGCTTGTGGTGGTGTGGTAGCCCAATCCTGGTGCCCATCATGTCCACCCTCCCTCCCCTGATCTTGGTCCTACATATGTACAACAGCACGAGGTTGATCCATCTAAACTTGTGTCGACTGAACCTGTGTTGGTTGGACTTATGCTAGCTAGTCCTATGCTAGATGTTCTACTAGGAGACTGCCACCTCCTTGTCATTGACCTACCCCCCTCCCCTTGGCTCTCTGTCAAACGGAGGGTGCACCTAGAACTGCCAAACATAGAGGTGGTCAAAACCAATCTTTGTATGCATGAGTCACTCCTGGATCTATGACACCCTGATCATATGCCCATGGCTAGGCCACCAGCTACCTGAAACTATCCACTGCATCAAAGACAGGAATATATCACCCCCAAGAACCTTGTGATACTATGTGAGCAAAGATGGACACATAGTCATCATTTGGCCTATCTTGTACCTCACCAAATTAGCACTGGACTCGTCCCCGTAGGTACCTCTCAATCATAGTGTGCTCCTACCCCTGCATGAACCAATCTTGGAAGGCAAAGAACAACTATTGTACATCATCGGCCCATCCAGACCAACCAAGGTAGGGATGCCATGTAAACACTATCATCTCATCAATGGCCCTCCTCCAGTGAGGGATCCCATTCTCACCTATGTGTGTGAAGGACACACCGCCCCTATAATGCCAAACCATTGGATCATTGGGACCAATTGGCATTGTAAAAACTAGTGGCTAATGAATAGATACATGCTCCCACACCCACACATGAAGGAGTGTGACACTTACACCAAGTTCCCTGCCATCCAAATATGCATACTCATGTAAATCCCTATAAAGGGAGGCAAGAAGAATGAGACCCCATGCAAAATGAATTGGCTTGTCACAAACCATCCACTCCCAACAAAGCCCCAAGCTAGGACTAAAGTACCAGCCTCGTCGATTAGGAGCAACAAGACCTGAAATGGTGATAGCTATCACTAGATGGAATGGTGACGTGAGCATCCGGTGATGCTCCAGCTCTATTTGTCCCTCACAAAATATAATGTCCTCTATGGCTAGGATGGCATGGCATTCATCTTGTCCAACATCCATATCATAAATGACTCGTCGACCATGTATCGACAATCTAAGGATGGGCCACATGTCCTCCAAGGTCATAGTGGCCTCGCTAGTGGGAAGATGAAAGGACGATGTCTCACTATGCCATCTCTTAGCAAGCACAGACATCATGCCAAGATGGGTTTACATAGGTGTTATGTAGGTAATGTACCATAGCCCCATCTCTTGAAGTCGGTCCTGCTCCTTGTTAGTCAAATCTTGCAAATAACTAAATATTTCCCATGATATGTGCTTGCGAGAATAGAGCTCCCTCGCTGCCTCCTACATCAAGAAAGGTCACCATGTTAAAATCATTAGGAAAATTTATCCAGAGTGTTCAAAAAAATAGCCCAGTGTTGCAAACTGTGAAGGTGTCGTGGTTTGAAATTTGCAAATAGCAACATTGGCATCTTCAAATCCCAAACTACACCGTGATGGTACACTTTGTTTAAGCATCCTGAACCCTAATTCTAAAGTCCATCATGGCATTGGAGTTTGAAATTCAGTGCTCCATTTCATGAAGGCGTCAGAGTTTGAAGTGTATTCCCAAACTCCAAACTCCACCGTGACAGTCCATCTTGTGATGGTGGTTTAGTTTGAAGGACCGAGTGGTCCAATTTGAAATTTGAGTGGCACTATATAGCACCATTGCAAATTACCTAGTTCTAAATGCAATTAATAAATGGGTAAAATGAAAAATGAAGCTCAAGTAAGGATCACATATTGATGCCCCAATGTCGGGAGGTTGCTGGTATGTTCGTACTTGGTCAGAGATATGCAACAGAGCTGTCATTTTTCCATCTTTTCAAGATATCAAGGCTCAAATCATGAAATATCTTAAGGATAAATGCATCCAAATGAATTGAAAGTGACCTCCTAAGGCCTATTTAAGCCTATTTTTGACCTTGTTTAGCCATCCAGAAGAGGTCTAGGTCCCTTGAACCTGTTTTCATTTGTTTGAAGGTCATTTCACACTATTTTTTGGCATTTTACCTCATTTTTTGACTTCCTGGAACATTTTTGGACCCATCGAGCACCTTGTCCTCTGTTTTTGCGAGTTCACCCAAATATCAAAATTTTCATCCGATCTCTAGAGGGAGTAGTATATTACCATATTTTCTTTGCCGGGGCAACAGTGAGGCAATTTTAAAAAATTAAAAAAATTGGCTTTTGATTGAGACCATTTATTCTTTGAACCAACACAAGGAGTGCACTGCTTCAAAGAGGAGCAAAATGTAGACACGTAAAATATATTGATTGACATTTCACATCTGATCTTGACCACTAACACCGTTTCATCCTAAATCATCCTCAGTCTAACCATTTAATTGAATACCTTTATTTGGTTAAATTCATCAATGTTCCTCTCTTAATTAAATAAATCATTTATCTAATTGAGTCATTCTTTCTGGCTAATTAAATTAATCAGTCTAATCTAATTATCCCTATCTAATTAAATAATCAATTTTATTTGATTAAATCTCTAAATTCCATCCATCAAATCAAATAAATTAAAACCTTATTTAGCTTAAATCTAACTTTGTCTCCTTGGTTAAATAAAATAAAAAATATTTATTTAATTAATCTTGAAACCATATTCTTCTCATATTTGATTTAAATCAATCCATAAATCTAAATCAATATGTCACATCATTTTGACCTCTCATTAAATTAATTAACCTTGATTAATTTAATCTCTTCTCATGTCCCATCCTCTAGCTTTTGCAACTTGCATAAGAAAATAGATTTAATTCATTCATTAAATCTCTATTTTCTCTCAAAAGGCATAATAAAGGAATATTCCTCAAATTTGCATTCAAAATCCAAGTGGATTTTGTCCTTCCAACAAGGCATTTACTCCACCTAAAAGGTCCTTTTTCCTTGAGCCAAGTGGCATTCAATGCACCTTCTTTCCCTCTTACATGTCATTTCAACAATTTCAAAATTCAAATATATGCATTTATTGATACATTCTTCAAAACTTGCACATCCTCCATCCATTCACATGTTGACAAGTGGCATCATGCCATTTGTTGATTCTTAGTCCCACATTACTCCATTTTAGACATCTTTTCAACTTGAGATTCTATAAATAAGAGGCTTCATTCCCAATTTGATCATCCACAACTTCAGTAAACTTACTATACTCAAATTCATAGCAATCTTCATCCATCTTATTAAGTTTAATAGCTAGGTTATGCAAATTTTGTATTGGAGCATTCGTCAATATTCAACAAAGTGGATCACAATATTCATCAAATCATCTTCATCACATCATTGGAGTTGGGAAAGGGCCAATTTTCACATCAAATTGGCACCAACTCCCTCAAGAGATTAAGATTTTACTTTGTTTTAGAATAGGATTTGATATCTTTGTTTTAAAGTTTGTTATGTTCTTCATTTCATTCCTCTTCTCTTACATTCAAATGGATTTCTTGAGGAATCTCTATTCTAACTTTCATTTGATCTTATTAATATGTTTATTTTTTGTGTTCTTGCAGGTATAGGATATTGGTCACAGTTTGTATTCTCTTGTTTGATGTGGTTTTATAGCTTAGAAGTGTTGGCTATCACTTGTCTAGGCTAGGAATTCTCTAACCCCGACTTATATTGGTCAACAAGATGGAATAGCATAATAGTTGCATCTTCATAGATTTCATAATATACTTCACATTCTTCTTTTTATAAATTTTATTATATTGTCATTTTCATAGCTGCATTTTCATAAATCAATCAAAAAAAGAAAAAAAGATAAACATTATAGTTGATTTTTCATTTTCATAGCTACATTTTCATAGATTTGATTATCATATCTGCAGTTTATCATTTTTTCGTAGATGCATTTTCATAGATTTGATTATCATAAATGCAATTTATCATTTTCATAGCTGCATCATATCATTTTCATAGTTGCATCTTCATAAATCAATCATATTTCATCTAAGATAACAAAAAATTAAATGAATAAATAAAAATCATTCAACAAAAAATGAACTTCATAAATTTTTAATGCCCACAACACAAATAACTTTTTTTGGCTTATATATTTTTGATTTGTTAGATTGTGAGGCTTAGAAAATAGTGAAACTTGAAACTTGGCAGGTAAATGCATGTTGGCAGAATTTTCAATAAAGAGTTCTTCCTTCTATCAATAGTCAAAACATTTCCACTTTCAACGAATCTTGTAGTCACAACATTTAGATTTAACTTTTAATTTAGCTTTTAAATTTTAATTAGATTTAGTTTTTAACTTTTAATTAGATTTAGTTTTTAACTTTTAATTTAAATTTAGTTTTTAACTTTTAATTTAGATTTAGCTTTTATTTTTTAATTTAGATTTAGCTTTTTAGCTTCTAATTTAGATTTAGCTTTTAATTTTAATTTAGCTTTTATTTTTTAGTTTAGATCTAATTTCTAATTTAGATGTAGCTTTTTAATTCAGATTTAGTTTCTAATTTAAAATTTAATTTAGAATGTCGATTTAATTTAATTTAGATTTAATATTTAATTTAGATTTAGTTTTAATTTTTAATTCAGATTTAGTTTCTAATTTATATTTAAATTTTTAATTTGGATTTAGTTTTAATTTTTAATTCGGATTTAGTTTTTAATTTAAATTTACTTTAGAAGGTAGATTTAATTTTTACTTTAAATTTAATTTAGATTTAATTACTTTAGGATTAATTTAGTTTAGAATTAATTCTAATTTAGATTAACCTTAATTTAGATTTAAGATAAAATGTTATTTTTTTTTTTTAGTTTAATTTTAGTTTTGTGGCTAATTTTGCTAATTGGGCTTTTGTGCAGGTTCACATGTCTAAGGTTGGAAAGGTGAAAGCATAAACATACGTTTGTCAAAGACTGAAAATCAAAGAAATTGCTAATGACATTTGGCGTAGGATGTTTCTTGAAGGCTTGATTTTGAAATCAATTGTCTTTTAGTATAGAAAACAATTCAATTGATTCTTTAAAAGAACAAATATCTTCAATCATATAGATTTAACTAGGGGGTAAATGAATCACTATTTTAGTGTTTGAAGGATGGTAGGTATTATGCTCTCACCTTGTGCAAACTCAATGATCAGAAAGCCAAACCCATTTATTTTTTTGTTTACCCATTAGAGAGCCTACCTCGGTGGGAAAAAGTACACACCCCAAGGGAATGAACCAAGTGGTAACGTGCTAAAGCCAAGTCCTTTAAAACCTCTATATAAATTTGTGATTGCAAGGAAAGTTTGCAATCAATAGGAAGCGATACGTGATATCCCTCCCCTAGTATCTTTATGATGCAAAAAGTACATGTTCTAAGGGTTGGGAGGCCTCTTGAGGGATTTTATCATAGTACCCCTTGAACTAGATACCCTTACTAGAAACGTCTTATTTTTAGAGGCCAAAATCCTTCTATTTTCTGGTGCAAGAGGTCAAACCTCTGAAGTCATCCCACATTTTCATGGTTCACTGTAGAGATGGAAAATTTCTTGAGATCCTTATGGTATTAGGGAATTTGGAACTTGCTATTCCCATAGAAGCGTGTGTCATGGAGGGGAACCGGTGCTACCAAGTTCCTAGGTTATCTACTTTGAATAGGCATGGCTAGAGAAATCCAAGTGGGAATCCAATGAATATTGTCCTTGCCAACCATAGGATTGTGATTGTTATCTTGAAATTAAAACATTTTCACATCTAAACTAGACCAACAGCAAGTGCTTGATACTATTTTCTATGTTTTCCAATTACATTTTATCAGAAAAAACTAAAATTTCATCATAAACTAGATCAAAAACGTCAAAAAAACATTTTGGAAAACCATAACTGACAAAGATAGATGCAGGAAATTATTACTGTGAACCACAACTATAAGCCAGAAAACCAAAATTGTCTCCCTAAACTGCACTTACTAAAAATGAAGCAGGATTTGATAACCTAAACCACAATTGTGAGATACATTTGTTGAAAACTGAGCCACAATTGTCTGGTAAATAAAAACTTCTGAAATTTGTGTCCAAAATCTGATCAAAACAATTTCATAATGACCTCTGACTGATAAACCAAAGACTTGCAAGATTTACCAGTTCATTTTAGGCATTCCCATTAGAAATACATTGCATTATAGTTTTCATTCCTCCATCCTTTGCATTGTACAAATTATACTTTGATCCTTAGGTTTCATATAGTCCTTCATATTTTGAACATTGGGAGACCTTTGGGATTTTGGAAATTCTTGGTTACATATTCTATTTGTCATTGACCATTCTCCTTGTCATTGTCACCTTATCAAGTTTGAGTCATAGTCTTGTGTCCTAGTCTTGGCTCTACTTTTTCAAATTCATCCTCATATGGTCAATGATATTTGGAATTTTTTGCCTTGGGTTCACATTAGCTTAATTTCCACCCTTTGTTCAAAATTTTAGATTTCCTTTGCATTGCCTTGTTCTCATTTAGACTCATATTGCTTAGATTGCACTTTGCACCCTTATTCCAAAAATACAAAAAAATAGCTCACTTTACCTTAGTATTATTCCTTTTGCATCCATTAGATTCATTATCTTTGCATCCTTATACTCCAAAAATACAAAAACATAGCTTAATTTCATTTTAACCTTAGTTGCATTATCACCTTGATCTTCAACTACCATCATCTAGTCACCTTATCATTCACCTTGAAAATCAATCAATCTTTAGTATCCCTTAGCATTCATTATTCCCCATCCTTTGGAGATTATCATCCTTGCATTATAAGCATCCTTGCATTTTCATATCCTAAAATCTAAAAATCCAAAAACATAGCATAGTTTCATTGCCATCTTGCATTATCCCCCAACTTTGAAAAGTCTCACATGGTTGAAACAAGGTCCCAAACCAAAAGAAAGAACATGGAGTTTTCAAGCAATCATTTTCATGACACTACCCTTGGAACATATTCAAATCATTCTACACCTCCAAGAGACACATGACCAAGAGACCAAACATGGGAAAAAAATGAGCCAAGTGTAACACATGAAAACAAGAAAGATCAAAGAAACATAATGCAAATAAACTTAAATGTAAACTAAGCTAACAACAAAGAAAAATGGAAAGCTAAAACGTAAATAAACAGAACAATCTCACTGAATATCTACATAATTCCATGCATAACCTCAATTGTCTTTCTCCATTTTTTTGTTGTATGATAATTGCCCTCAGATTTCTCAAAACATTGAAATTCAAATAATAGATTGCTTCCAAAATTCATAAGATTTCAGGAGGAGTAACAATGATGAAGATAAATCCAATTTATAGAAAGAAAAAAATTTTGAATGATAGGCTTAGATTGAAAGATAGAAACACAATTCAGATTAAAAGATTCGACATGCATTGAGATTATTGTTAGTAATAACATAAGTGATAAAATATACAAGGGGAGAATTAAGATTAAATAATACTTGAATCTTTAGTTGAAAGTGTTTGAAACTTAGAAGAATAATGATTGCATGTAAAGGATAAAGATTGAATAGAGGTAACGGTCTGTTTGAATGCACAAATGAATGAATTAATTAAATAAAGTTATTTAATTAATATAACTTTGCACACAGAAGAATTAAAACTAGATAACTGACTAATTAAGACAAAGAGTCAATTCATCAGAGACAATCAGATATTAAATCAAGAGATAACTGACTAATTTAATTAAATCTCGACTTAAGCGGTAATGAATAATTAGATAACTAAGAGATTATCCAAATATAGAAGAATATGCTAGGAATAAATCTTTTTATGAATTAATTATTATTTAATTCAACATTCAAAATTTGAGGATTAAATTAAATAAATTAAGATTTATTTAATTGACTAGAGAAAATGTTATTGAATAATTAAATAATTAAATTATTATTTAATTATAGTTAAAAGTGTGATAAGAATAAATTAAATAAGAATTTATTTAATTTCAAAAAGAGGATAAAGTGAATTAGTGACCTAATTAAATAAAGAATATTTATTTAATTAATCAAGATTGGATAAAGGTAAATGAATTAATTAAATATTTAAAGTAATTTAATTAATAGTGGACCAAAGACTTTAGAAATATAATTAAATAATTAGGATTATTTAATTATGACAATAAAGGTAAGAATTATGAAGAAAATAAAGTCGCAGGCCTAGACCAAAATTCAGTGTCTACATTTTGCCCATCTTTGATACAATGTCATTTCGGCATTGTGTCAAAGAAAATCAGCCAGAAACATGCCCTAGTCATGCCCCAGTGTGAAATATGTAAGGGTATGCTCCCTCGGGAAAAATGACAAAATTTTGAAAAATTTCCAATTTTTTTGGAAATTATCCCAATTAGTCAATTTGATGGCTAGAAGTTCAATGGTGGTGGAAGAAATTAGTTTTAGGGAAGTTTAGCAGGTGAAATAGTCGTTTGAAGTTGAGAAAAAGTGCGGCTAGTACACAAGGTTTGAGAAAATCCCTCCAAAAAGCCTAAGTATAAATAGAAATGGGGTAGAATTTCAATTCATTTTCACTCCTTAAGTTTGGAAATTGTGATTTTTTCTCTAGAGCTCTCTACAAACATGTCACCTATTCCCTACTCAAATCATCACGGATATCAGATTCAGACCTTCAAACGACCAGAAAATGTAGGACCCCCGGTATGTACTTGAAAACCGTCCTTTGAATTTTTTTTTCACTCTTTTTTATGCATTTAATGATTAAATTTCAAATGCATCATTTTTAAAGCTATGCATATGCATTCGTGTCTAAAACATTTGACTATGGAATGACACATATGCAAAAACACGTCTAGGTTAGATTAGGTAGTTAAGTTCAATGATCGCATTTGTTTTTGTGTGCACCACATTTGTAATAATGCATCACATGTGATAAACATAGTAGTGCATGTAGGCTTTTGCAATGCATTTGTTATTTTCTATGCATATGATTGTCTTGTTGGTTGTTTGATAATGCACCACATTTGTTATAGTATGGTGCATAGGTGTGAGTGATTGTGCATGTTTTGTATTTTGACACATATGCAGTAGTGTAACACATTTGCATTATGGAATGACGCATTTGAGGTTTTGTGAAATGAAACGTGTAATTTTGCAATGCATTTGATACAAAATGATGCATTTTCTTGTTAAATGTTTTGAAAACTTGATCTGTTTCTTACACTAAAGATGTGATATGCATGTTACTTTAGATCCAATTTACACCTGGGAGTCAAGGCCGAGGACATTTGAGTTCTGAGATTAGTTGTGGAGAGGTGAGAGATGGTTCATATGGAACCTAGGATTGCATCACATGACCTACATGCCTACCATTTAGGAAAACTGAGGTTTATTGACTGCACTTTGTGAGTGTTGGCATTCTGAGACATCCTCTTTCCATTTGCCTATAGGAGAGGCCATTGTCACCTTAGAGGACATTTATAGGATTTTGAGATTGTTGATTAGGGGTGAGAGAGTCTTGTATGATACACAGAGGGGTTTTAGTGATTTGTGTTGATATTATCTGCATGATGATATTAGGCAGCTAGGCATAGAGCATTATGAGATTAGGTGGCATGTCTTGGTCGATAGATATGATCAAATAGATTGTGTATTATGCACCTTGATTGGGGGGATTGTTTTACCTAATCATTGAGGTCATGAATTTCCTTTGGGATGGGGTAAGATGCTATTAGGTATGTTGGATAGATAGGTCATGTATGTATGGGGCCCCTATTTGCTTGCTATGCTATATTTCCATCTACATGATATAGCCTATAGGGAGGCACAATCGATGAGCTATGACACCACTTTCCTTATGATATGGGCATGGGAGCACATTTTTGTGTTCCATCCACCTATTATAGTTGAGTTAGATCATGGATCCCCTTATGCCTTTCAATATGTGGGAGAAAATACCCAGACACATATAGGAGACATAGGGTACTATAGGCATGCTATTAATACTATGGTGCAATTCTTTGGAGACCTTACATGGATTATGCAAAATGGCCAAATGACGATCGACACCTACCCTTCTATCAACAAACTCAATACTTTATTGGGAGGGTAGTTTCTCATGTACATATCATTGAGAGACATCTACCAAATAGGGTTTTGAGATAGTTTGGTGAGGTTCAGGATGAGCTGCAGGTCTGAGCTGAGTTCACTCATTCTTCTAGGGAGGTTCCTCTATGGGGACCATAGATTCCTGTTACGAAAACAGAGGCCGATATAGCTGTATTACAACCTATGCAGTGGGGATGGAGGGGTGGAGTAGCAGATCCTGGTGTGATATCCAAAATGTCTAACCCTTTCTAAGCAACTAAAATGCAATGGAAAAACATAAGGAAACACCTCAAGATTAGCCTAAGAAATTTGTAAATGCAAATAGGAAAGTGTTAAGTGATGAAAAATGGATATACCTCCTTCTTGTAGCTGAAACTCCTTGGTTGGCCCTTGATTTTGATGTGCTTTGTATGCTCCTTGATGGCTCTTGATATGGCTAAATTCAAGGCTTGACTATATGCTTGGATATAAATGTAAATGGATGAACTTGATGGCTAGATGAGTGCACAAAATGGCAGTATTTAGTTGCAAAATGGTTAAGTCCCCTCAATGCCTTAGAGGATGGGGTATTTATAGAGAAACTTGAATTCTCTAGAGAATTCAATGGTTGGGATTTATCCAACAAGGCCAAGATGAAGGGCTAAGGTGAGTTGAGGACTCACAAGCCCTCACATCTTGTCATGTGGATTGTGAGATGGCTAAGGGTGAGATGATGTGTAGGTGATGTGGAAGGGAGGTACATGATGTGGAGGAAAGACAAGTACCTTCCAAGTACTTTGATGTGACCTTTCAATGATCACATGGGGAAGGGGAAAGCTTTGGGAGAATAAAAGTGAATTTTAAATTCACAATGATTGGAACAATCTAGTGGATAAGACAAGGTTCCCAAAAGGTGGGAATTTGTCACATGTGACTTGATGTGACAAGTCAAATATTCTAGAAGATGCATGGGAAAGGGATTCTAGGAGGAATAAAAGTGAATTAAAAATTCACATGGGGAAGAGAGGAGCCTAGGGTGAATAAAAAGGAATTAAAAATTTCTTGGGGGATGGAAAAAAGTTGACCAAGGTACTAATTAGGTTTGACTAATAAGTAATTAGAGCATAATTAGGGGTTAATGAAGATTAGAAGCCAACTTGCAAAATTTGGAGGATGTGACACATCCTAATCAAGGATTAGGCATGTGCACATCCTTAATGAAGAGATTAAGAGATGGATTAGGATTAGATGAAAAAGACATGTGAGGAATTAAATAAATGTAATATTTATTTAATTCATTTGATGAAAAGAGGATTAAGGAGAGTAAGGTATTTAATTATTAATTAAATACCTTAGGATTTGGTAGAATTAAAGATATTAATTAAATAATAATAATATTACTTAATTAACTCAGATAAGAGGATGTTTAGATGAAAAGTGATAAATTTGGATAAATTAAGTGTCCAAATTTGGATGTCTACATTTTACCCCTCTTTGAGATGGTGTTATGAAGTAGCATCATCTCAAAGAATATTAAAATATAGAACCTAGAAGGAGATGGTTAGATTGAGAAGGATGCCCCAGTCATCAAACGAATGACTAGGAAGAAATATGATGGAGGTGAAGATGAAGATTAGGGATAAGGATGCCCCCTCGAGAGGACATGCGGGTTCAAGAGAACATGGATGTGCTCTTGAAATGGATGAGATGATGAAATGGGAGATGAGGAAGAGGATGAAAAGGGATGGATATGAAAGGATGAAAAGGCAACAGGAGGTTGGGAAACAAAAATGGATGCAGAGATAAAGAGGATGTTGCCCCAGTCAAGGTACAAGCCAAAAGGGGTTGAGGATGGATGGAATGTTGTCAATGAGGATAGGGAAGGATACATCCCAATGAGTGGTATTGATGAGGAAAGGATACATCCCAAAAAACAACTAAAGGATAGGGAAGAGTACCTCCCAATGATGATGATGAAAGTGTTGTTGACGAGGGAAGGATACATCCCAAACAACACCGAAGGGATATGGAAGAATAAAATGGGATGATGATGATGATGATGATGAGGATGATTGGATCCAAGCTTGTAACAAGACTAAGAACAAGACCAAGGATGTGATTAGATGATTCGAGCTAAATGGAATGGATGGGGATTGGATAGAGATGTGAGATAAGGATGAAGGATGAATGGATGGATGGGGGGATACATGCAAGACGATAGAATGGAAAATGAAATGCAATCCTAATTTAATTTTCCATCTTCAGAGCACTAATTTTTGCTATACTATAAGACACCAAGTGCCAGGGTATGTGGAACCAAGGCGTAATAGTGTCTAATGCATGAAATAAACACAACATAAAAGAAGGCTATCCCAACACCCCAAAGTCACAAAGATCTTGGTCAGGCTAGGTATTGAGATAACCACAAGCACAAAAGGATGCTCCAGTGTAACACAAGACCTCGGAGATCTTGGTAGGTACTATGTGGGACAACCAAGAAGAAAAAAATAGACATAAAAAGATCAAGATATGCCCCTATGTTGACCAATCAAAACACACCATAATATGATGGATCATGGCGGCCTTGAAAAGTGATGATAGGGAGCTCAAATGATAAACAAAATCCAAAAGTATCAAAATATCACAATCAATTTCAAATGTCCTTTGCCATAGGATCAAGGGGATGGATGGGATTGACGAGGTCTGTTAGGAAGGATGCATCTTGTTGAGACCAAAGATGATGGATACTAAACTAAAAGATCATTATGACACGGGATGTTCAAAATCGATTGGATCTCATGATACAAGTGGGTCTCATTTGTGAAGAATTGGCTAGATAAGGGCATAGCTTGATGACATGACACAAGGAAGAAAAGACATGATACTGACACACCCTAAAGACCTAGGGGCTTGGGGGCTGATCAAAGATTAACCTTGCCTACATGAAGGCACAGAGCCCTTGTAGTTCAATAAAAGGCTGACGATTGACCAAGATGGAGACCTTGATGGATGGTAAAGATAGGATGGACAAAAGGAGCAAAGTGGACAAGGGCGATCGATGAGAGATGATAGATGATAGACGATAGATGATAGAGGAGCCCCGGGGGCGGATCAAGTGATCAACCTTGCCTATGTGAAAGTGTAGGGGCAACGTAGTTCGACAAGAGGCTAACAATGGACCATGATGGAGACTTCAATGGATGAAAGGATGGAAAAAGAAGAAAGACCGATGATAGATGATAAAGGGTCCCCGGGGGAGGATCAAGTGATCGACCTTGCCTACATGAAAGCACAGAGCCATCGTAGTTTGACAAGAGGCCAAAGATAAATGATGGATAAAAGATGATGATAGGATGAGTGGAGGATGAGGATAGGATGAGTGGATAAAAAGATGGGACTGATATGATGAGATAGGATAGACCTAGTGGATTTGATAGGATGATGACGATCACATAAAGCTCAGGAATGGGATAGTTATCCAAATCATTAAAATGACTTGGGAGGATGATATGATAGATAGATGAGTGATGAAAAGTGATAGGGGATTGGAAAGATGTGCAAGAGAAGCAGGAGTGATGATGATTAGATAAATGGAATTGGGTTGCATGGAGGGGAGGCCTATAGCTAGATACCAATGACAAGGGATTGTGAGATGGGATGAGGATAGAGATGAAAGAATGGATGGAGAGGTAAGGATGGGGGATGGAAGACATTGTTTGAATGGATAGGAAGATAAGGATTGGGAGATGAAAGGGATGCTAGGATAGATGGATAGGAAGATAAGGGTGGGGAGTTGGAAGGGATATCATGAGAGATGGATAGGGAGATGAAGGGATGTTATGATAGATGATGTCTCCAAGGACTATGTTACAAAGGAAGTAGATGCCCCCACTCTAGATATGTTATGTAGGATAATGCATGAGGGATGGAAGATGAGTGGATGGGAAGATAAAGGAGATAACTAGAGGAGGATAGGATGAGTGACTAAGGAATATGATAGAGCATGGATGAAGGGAATGTATACCAAGAGGTGTCCAAAGTATGCATAGATAGGTGCCCTTGTTTTGATCAAGATCACAAGAAGGATGGAGGGATGGGATATGATGGTAGGATGCGGAAGATAGGTGGGATGGAGGGGATGCATATCGGGAAGCTGCCCCCAAGTGCAGATGGGGATTTACGCATGACGCCTGTTTGCCAGGTTTTCATCATGGTTCTTATCCAAGGCGCTTGTTTGCCAAGTTTTCACCATTGGACAAATTATTTCTCTTTACTATTTTATTTTTTTGATTTTTTTGATTTTTTTTTGGCTTTTTGGCTTTTTCTTATTTTTTTGACTTTTTTGGATTTTTGACTTTTTGGATTTCATGCATAAGGAGATGGATAAGGGAAGTGGATAAGCAGATTTAGAAGACATGTGATAAGGATCAAGGTGTTAAGAGCCCATGTTTGAAGTGACTGTTGGATGTTGGTACAACCTTATTAGGATAAATGGATTATGCATGAGGATGAATTAGAGGGATTTGATGGGGTTGATACATGGGATAATGGATGGGATGCTGGAAAGGGTATGGATAGAATGATGGGGTGGATATGTGATGGGGAGATGTGTTCAGGACCAACATTGGCACATGTGGTGGTGGATGTGAAAAGATAAGAGGATTACTGGATGGAGAATGTGTGGATAATGGAGGAGATGGGGTGGTGAACTTTGGAACATAAGGACCCAAAACAGACTTAGGAGATGAAAGGGGTGTATGACTAGCTTTTGGATTAGCAACTTTGGATGTTCTTATAGATTTTTCATTTGATTGCATTGCATATTTTTTCTTTGGGATCCACATGGTTTTGATTTTTGCTTTGGGGGGCCTTTGTGGCCTACGGATTTGATTTAGATTTAGATTTTTCTTCTCTTCACCATGTCTTTTGGAGGGGACATGGGGATCCTTAGATTCATGTGGATGCTTGGATTTATGCATTTTTTCTTTAACAACCAAAGTGCTTTTAGTAGCAATGGGATGGGTGTGAGGAGATGAATGATGTGGAGTGATGGAGATAGAATTATGAGGATTACGTGTAGATGGAGAATGTGTAGGTATGTGCCTTTGTTGATCCTGATTAGGGGACATGTGAGTGGGATGTTTATGATGGATGACATGGATAGGTGATGAATGGATGAAAGGATGAAAGGATGGATATGACGAGATGGAGGAGGTGATTTTAGGGTATAGGGGCCCAAAATAGACGGAGTGGGTGGAGGGACATAAGACCCAAGATGGATGGTGTAGATGAAGGATGGGAGATGGTGGATGGAGGGATGTAAGGACCCAAAATGGATGGAGCAGATAAAGGAGGAATATGGATGGTTGTTTTGAGGCGAAATGATAGAGGAGGAGGGATGGCAACATATGATATGGTGGGGCGATGGGAAGAGCCGAAATTTCTTTTGGAAAAGGCTCGTTGAGGACATCTAGAGGTTGTACCAACATCTTTAGATTGTGAGTCTAAAATACCTTGCTCATGAAGGCCTAGACCTTTTCCTTGATAGTTCATTTTCTTGAGCATGCAATCCATGATAGGATTTGTGTTATTTTGAAAACATGATGCGAGTCCATTATTAGGTGGAGGATGATGGGTGGTATATACACTGTGTTTTTCTTCTACAAGGAGGCCACCATGGAAGAATGTGAGTGTACCAAGGGGATATGCAAGTGGTGTGGGGATAGCAGTTTTAGGCGATGATGGGGGATTATGAGAGGGAGATGATGGGATAGCAGCATTTGGATGGGTGGTATCAGGAGAGGGATCAAGGGATATGATAGGATTTGGATTTGTGGTAGTGGGCTCATGCGATGGAGATGGAGATGAGTGGTGGAAGCTTGAATGACAAGGGGATCATGGGATGGAATGGATGGGGGGATGTGATCTTGAGGTGGACTAGATGGGATGGTAGGATCTTGATCTGGAGAAGGGGATATGTTGGCATGCTTTGGATTAGACTCTTGGCATGACTCATCTTGTGTGGATGGAAAGATGATAGAGTGGTGGAGAGACTCTTCAAGTTGGGGAGATGGAAGGATGGGGGATTCAAAACATTCATGGGATTTGATGGGTTCGATGATTCTTGGGGTAAGAGTTGGGTGTTCAATGGATTCAGTAGATGTGATGGTAGGAGATGGGGGTTCAGTGGATTCAGAGGATGTGATGGTAGGAGATGGGGGCTCAGTGGATTCAGAGGATGTGATGGTAGGAGATGGGGGCTCAATGGATTCATAGGATGTGATGGTAAGAGATGGGGGCTTAGTTGATTCAGAGGATGTGATGGTAGGAGATGGGGCCTCAATGGATTCAAAGGATGTGATGGTAAGAGATGGGGGCTCAATGGATTCAGAGGATGTGATGGTAAGAGATGGGGGCTCAATAGATTTAGAGGATGTGATGGTTTCGATGGTTTGAGTGGTGCTAGGGGTGGTACCACCAATGACAAGTGTTTGGTGGAGAAGGGTCTCATCTCTGATGACCGTGGATGATGGGTTGGGATGGCATGATTCCATAACTTCAAGGTGTGGAGTGGGATATGTCTTCTTGGTTATAAGTCCTTGGAGAACTTCTAGAGTGAAGAACTTGAATGCTCTAGGTTGAGATGGCATGGTAGGAGTGGATGAAGGATTATGGATTGGTGGACTAGGATTAGATGGGGGAATGGGATTAGATGTAGGACTAGAAATAGATGGGGGATTCAGGTTAGATGAAGGGTTAAGATAAGGGGATTGGAATGGTGAATTAGGACATGAGGATGCGGGTGGTTGATTGTAGTAAGGGTATTGGGATGGTGGATTAGGATGGAAAAATTGAGATGGCAGATTGAGATAGGGAAATGTGGATGCCGGATTAGGATAAGTTGATGTGGATGTTCGATTAGGATAGGAAGGTATGAATGTAGGATTAGAGTGAGCATATTGGCATGGAAGATTAGGGTAGTGGGTATATGCGGATGAAGGATTTAGATAGGAGGATGTGGATGGGGGATTAGGATAGGGGTATTGTGATGGAAGACTAGTAGAAGAGGATGATGTAGATGAAGGATATGATGGATATCCCTTGCCAAAGGTAGCATAAGCAACATGATTAGGCATGGATGAAGACATAATGGGATAACTCGAAAGGGTGATTGGATTTTGGAAAGTGGGTGGAGAAAGCTTACTAGCAATGATAGTGTCAAGGGAATTTATGTCATATTCCTCTTGATCGACAAGACTTTCGTTATCATTGTCAATGTAATTAGGGTTTCCCTTGACCACTATTGATGGAGGATAAGGATTCATGATGGTGAAAGGATAAAGAGGATGGGTCAACAATTTGGGATGGAAATGGACTAAAGCTCAAATTGGGATTTAGGTTAAGCTCATATTTGGATTGGATTAAAGCTTAGATTAGGATGATTGGATGATGTGATGGGATTGATTCTGACGATCGACACCGAATCTGCTTCGAGATGGAAGTAGATTGATTAGGTTGAAGGTGATGTGATTGGATTGGATCGATCGATGATTGATAAGATTGATTGATGGATAGGATAAGATGATGAAAGAGGCTACAAATCCCATTCAGAGATTATCTTAAATGACTTAGGATACTGATTGATTGGATAAAAGGATAAATGGATGATTACGACACCAAATCCACTTTGAGATTGAAAATGGATTGATTGCGCTGACAATAATGATTATCTTAGGATGGATGACAATCCTAAGCAGATGTTGATGATGACGATTAGATCAGACACTTAGGTCAATTTGGATAATAACCTGAAACAAAGTTCAGAGGATTTGGATGGGGAAAATGATGATTTGATTAGAGAAATGCATGATGAATACTCAAGATGAGTAAATGATTGATCGAAACAAATGAATGACTACTCAGAATGAGTAAACAATTGCTCACAATGGACAAATGATTCTCAAAATGAGAAGATGAAGGTTTGGAATAGATGGAAGATTACTTGGAATGAGTAAATGATTGATCGGGATTGTTGAATGAGAGTTCAAAATTATTGAATGTTTACTCGAAATGGGGAAACAAATGATTGAAAAGGGAGAACAACTATTCAGAATGGATGAATGAAAGGTTGAAATAACTAAAGCTCAGATTAGGGTTTTGGTTAAGCTCATATTGGGATTAGATTAAAGCTCAGATTAGGATTGGGTTGAAGCTTAGAATGATTGGAGGATGTGATGGGATTGATTCTACACCAAGTTTTTGGGTTTAAAGAACGTAAGGTGCTGACAATCAAATTTTTCCAGATTTGGCAATTTTCAAAAATTATCAAATTTTGCCATTTTAGGAAACTTCACAAATGTACTTTTGAGAGTCCAGTTTTTTCCAAAAAAATACCAAAAACTAAGATAGGCTGAATTGCCAACTAACATCCCAAATTTGAGACATGCATTTTGAGTTATTGACAAAAATGATTTTTCAAAATGCTGGAAAAAAACACTAAATTGAGATTTTGAGGGTGAAGATGAAAGTTTGAGGCCTCGAAAATGTGGAAAAATGGGGTCTAACCACTCGTAAAATTTTAGCTCAAACGGACACCTGAGTCAAAAGTTATGGCCTCCGGAAGTTTCGGCACAAAAATCAAAATTCTCAAAATGAAGTGTAGATAGATGATTGGGATGGATGATTTGATGTTGGATATGGACTCTAATGATATTCTAAGTGGCACTTATGTGATTTTGGTGATGAAACAATGATTTTCCGAAAAGTGTTGATGATGGGCAAACGGGTGCTCGGAATAGATGAATGACTCTTAGAACGAGGGGAAGAAGATTCGAAATAGATGAATGAGTGCTAAGAACGAGTGAACGAGTGCTCGAAATTAGGATTGGATTGAAAGATATGATGGGATTGGTTTCACCAGTCAGATTTAGGAACTGGATATGTTTGTTTGCCAAATTTTTACAGAGGGGAGACTATTGCCCCCTTTTGGGGTGACTATGCCCCCCTTTTGGGGCGACTGTGCCCTCCTAGGGAAACTATGGCCCCTCTTGGGGCGACTGTGCCCCCCTGGGGTGACTGTTTCCCCCTGGGACGACTGTGCCCCCTCTTGGGGTGACTGTGCCATCCTGGGGTGACTGTGCCCTCCTTGGGTGACTATGCCCCCTCTTGGGGTGACTGTGCCCTCCTAGGGCGATTGTGCCCCCCTGGGGCGACTGTGCCCCCTCTTGGGGTGACTGTGCCCTCCTGGGGTAACTGTGCCCTCACAGAGGGGCAGATTCGCCTCTTTTTAGGGCAGATTTGCCCCACTGTGGGGTGGAATTTTTAAGTGGGTAAATGGGCTATAAGAGACGGGTAATTGGAATGGGGTGATAGATGATCAGATTGAGGAAATAGATGATTGGATTGGGAAAGTGAATGATAGGAGTGGATGAACAAGCACTCGAAATTGGTAAATGATTGTTTGGAATGGATGAATGATTGAAAGCTCGAAACAAGTAAACGATTGATTGGAAGGGATGAACAACTCTCAGAATGAGGAGATGGATGCTTGGAATGGATGAAAGAGTACTCAAAACGAGTAAACAGAGGATTTGAAAGGGATGAAAGACTACTTGGTCAAATAGATGTTTGGAATGGTAAAAATGGGGGTTTAAAATGATCAAATGGAGGTTTTCAGAGGTTTAAAATGACAAAACAGAGGCTTGGGATGATGAGAAAAAGGTTGGGAATGATTAAATGATGGTTTAGAGGCTAAACAGATCCAAACAGGGTGATTTTGGGTGCTCACGAGGGAAAATTTGCCCCTCTATAGTAAATTAGGGGGCGCAGTCACCCTTCTACAGAAAATCAGGGGTGTAGTCGCCCCTCTGTAGTAAATCAGGGGGCGCAGTCACCCTTCTGCAAAAAATCAGGGGTGTAGTCACCTTTCTGCAGAAAAATCAGGGGCACAGTCACCCTTCTGCAGAAAATCAAGGGCGTAGTCCCCCTTCTGCAGAAAAATCAGGGGCACAGTCACCCTTCTGCAGAAAATCAAGGGCGTAGTCACCTTTTTGCAGTAAATTAGAGACTTGGTTTGATGAAAATGACTATGGAAAGGACTTTGAAATGATAATAATAAGGCCAATTTGTCAAAAAAATTACTGGTTTCTCACAAGAAAACAAAATACAATCCTATGATTAGTGTTAAGGGTATGGCCAACGTGGTCTTAATCTAGGATGCACAAGGTGTCTAGGGAGTCCTCGATATACTCTCATTACGTGAGACACAACCGTGAACACCAGCCCATCACAAGCGTGAGTCGGGAACCCTGGCGAGATACTGCAGGGCTCGGACCAACTCTTCATGTCTATCTAGGTATCACCCTAGCTTCGACGCTCTGCCAATTACAACGTGACTAGATTAGGGTACAACTTTTTCTCTTCCCCCTTTATATACCTCGCTGATACGCGTGGTTGGAATCGTCCCTTGGGGTGATGAAATCCCCAAGCAAGTCCCACTAGAAAGAAAGCACCAATCATTTCCAACTACTCCCTAGGCTCACACGAAGTGTAAGGGGAAAGTGAAAACAAGCTAATGCTCCCTTTGGGTAACATAAAAAGATAGACACAACAAGCAATGAGTATTACCCCCCCTAATTAGACTATGTTCTTAGATTAACGAAAATAACAAGGATAGTTTTAAAAATTTGAGCAAACGGATAGCCCTGCAAGCAACTGTTAGTTGTTTTATCCTGCTTTTTTCATCAATTTCATGAGAATATGCTACAAAAAGTTAGCAAAAACACCAATATCCTTGCAAGAAATAGTGTTAGGGGGTTAATGCCTAAAAACAGCAAAAAACGAAGCTAAAATGACAGTTTTACCTTCCAAAATGTGTTGCTTTGTGGTGACAGGAGGGCACAATTGCACTTCTACAGTGAACAGGAGGGCACAATTGCACTTCTGCAGTGAACAGGAGGGCGCAATTGCACTTCTGCAGTGAACAGGAGGACGTAATTGCACTTTTACAGTGAATAGGAGGGTGCAATTGCACTTCTGCAGTGAATAGGAGGGTGCAATTGCACTTCTATAGTGAACAAGAGGGCACAATTACACTTTTGCAGTGAACAGGAGGGCGCAATTGCACTTCTGTAGAAAATCAGGGGCATAGTCACCCTTCTGCGGAAAATCAGGAGGGCGTAGTCGCCCTTTCGTGACGTATTCCAGCAAACAACTCAACAACAACAAACATGAAATTGAGGGACCCGCTTGCGAGTCCCATCAGGCGTGCCAAAAATGTGATATCCAAAATGTCTAACCCTTTCTAAGCAACTAAAATGCAATGGAAAAACATAAGGAAACACCTCAAGATTAGCCTAAGAAATTTGTAAATGCAAATAGGAAAGTGTTAAATGGTGACAAATAGATATACCTCCCTCTTGCAGCTGAAACTCCTTGGTTGGCCCTTGATTTTGATGTGCTTTGTATGCTCCTTAATGGCTCTTGATACGGCTAAATGCAAGGCTTAACTATATGCTTGGATATAAATGTAAATGTATGAACTTGATGGCTATATGAGTGCACAAAATGGCAGCATTTAGTTGCAAAATGGCTAAGTCCCCTCAATGCCTTAGAGGATGGGATATTTATAGAGAAACTTGAATTCTCTAGAGAATTCAATGGTTGGGATTTATCCAACAAGGCCAAGATGAAGGGCTAAAGTGATTTGAGGACTCACAAGCCCTCACATCTTGACATGTGGATTGTGAGATGGCTAAGGGTGAAATGATGTGTAGGTGATGTGGAAAGGAGGTACATGATGTGGAGGAAGGACAAGTACCTTCTAAGTACTTTGATGTGACCTTTCAATGATCACATGGGGAAGGGGAAAGCTTTGGGAGAATAAAAGTGAATTTTAAATTCACAATGATTGGAAGAATCTAGTGGATAAGACAAGGTTCCCAAAAGGTGGGAATTTGTCACATGTGACTTGATGTGACAAGTCAAAGATTCTAGAAGATGCATGGGAAAAGTGGATTCTAGAGGAATAAAAGTGAATTAAAAATTCACATGGGGAAGAGAGGAGCCTAGGGTGAATAAAAAGGAATTAAAAATTCCTTGGGGATGGGAAGAGTTGACCAAGGTACTAATTAGGTTTGACTAATCAATAATTAGAGGATAATTAGGGTTAATGAGGATTAGAAGCCAACTTGCAAAAGTTGGAGGATGTGACACATCCCAATCAAAGATTAGGCATGTGCACATCCTTAATGAAGAGATTAAGAGATGGATTAGGATTAGATGAAAAGATGTGAGGAATTAAATAAATGTAATATTTATTTAATTCATTTGAAAAGAGGATTAAGAGAGTAAGGTATTTAATTATTAATTAAATACCTTAGGGATTTGGCAGAATTAAAGATATTAATTAAATAATAATAATATTACTTAATTAACTCAGATAAGAGGATGTTTAGATGAAAAGTGATAAATTTGGATAAATTAAGTGTCCAAATTTGGATGTCTACACTTGGTACCATACTAGCATATGATACTTGGTGAGCCGATCATAGGCTATTTCCCTTTACAAATATAGATTAGGATGCACTTGTTGAGAGACAAGGGACAAGACCTCAGGGTAGACATGGTTGTAGAAGTAGAGGTCATAGTGGGAGAGGTGGGAGAGGTGCAAGAGGTGGGAGAGTTGATGGTGGTGATGGGAGAGGAGGAGGTGGGAGGGGTGGAAGAGGTGGGAGAGGTGATGGTGGTGATGGGAGAGGTTGAGGTGGGAGGGGTGGATGATGGGGTGGACAAGGTAGTAGAGGCTAAGGTCCAGATCTATCACCTATCCATGAGGAGGAGGGAGAGGGAGAGGATGTACCCATGTTGGAGGCTAGTGAAGGAGTTGTTAGGGTTAAAAAGGCAGGTATCTTACAATTAAATGTAGATTTAATTAATAAATAGAGAAACTAAAACACACATAGATCTAATAGAGGATGTTTGTGGATCAGTCGCCACATACCAACAATCTCCCACTTGGAGACTGATCAGGCTCCACACCATCACAACCTCCCACTTGGAGACTAATCCTGGATGACACTGCTGCACTTACAGCTCCCACTAGAAATAAGTACCTTGGACCCTGCTGCTCTATTATACTTGAAGGCCAACTGAAGATAAAGAGGAGCTTAGCTTCTCCCTTGTCACCACCTTTGTAAACATATCCACTAGATTGGAATCTGTATGTATCTTGTCTAGCTTGACTTGTCCATCCTCCAACACCGACCGAATGAAATTATATCTCAACTATATGTGTTTTGTTTTAGAATGAAAGGCATAATTCTTTGCAGGATGTATAGCACTCTGGCTATCTGTAAACAAGTAATTTCCAGCCCGTTGTTTACCCAACTCATCCATGAAAAGTTGTAGCCATATCATCTCTTTTTCCGCCTTTGTTGTAGCAACATACTTTGCCTCTGTGGTGGATAAAGCAACCAACTTTTGCAATCAAGAAATCCAACTCACTGTTGTCCCACCAACTTTAAATACATAACCTGTGGTAATCCACCTAGTATCTATATCCCCTGCCAAATCTGAGTCAAGATAGCCTTTTAAATCAGTATTAGAGCCCCCAAAACATAAACATTTATTGGATGTACCTCTCAAGTACCTGAGAATCTATTTTACCGCATTCTAATGCTCAACTCTGGGATGACTCAAATACCTACTAACAAATCCTACAGCATGTGCAATAGCTGGTCTCATGCATACCATGGCATACATTAAACTACCTACAGCTGAAGCATATGGTGCCTTGGACATTTTTTCTTCCTCCTCTTGTGTCTTTGGACACATATCCTTAGTCCGTTTAACATGACTAGGCAAAGGTGTGCTGACAGCTTTTGCATTCTTCATATGAAATCTCTGCAACACCTTTTCAACATAATTAGCCTGAGATAAAAACAATTTTTTGTTTGTCCTATCTCTACAAATTTTCATACCAAGGATTTGTTTTGCTGCCCCCAAATCCTTTATAGAAAAACATTTTGCTAACTATTGTTTTAGCTCACTTATGTGATCCATGTTAGACCCTACTACAAGTATGTCATCAACATATTAACATAAAATAATGTAGCTGTCATTATCCAACCTCTTAAAATAAACACAATGGTCAGAATTACACCTGCTATAGTCTTGCTCAGCCATAAAACTATCAAATTTCAAGTACCATTGCCGAGGTGCTTGCTTCAACCCATAGAAACTTTTCTTCAATTTGCACACTAGTTTCTCCTTACCTTTGACCTCAAATCCTTGTGGTTGTTCCATATATATTTCATCTTCCAAATCACCATGGAGAAAATTTGTTTTAACATCAAGTTGTTCTAAATGCGAATCTTCAGTAGCCACAATACTTAAAACAATACAAATAGAAGTCATTTTAACAACTGGAGAAAAAATCTCATCAAAATCAATACCCTTTTTCTGTGCAAATCCCTTTACAACTAATCTGGCTTTAAATCTTTTCTTACCTCTATCCTCCTCTTTTAGCCTATCAACCCATTTGTTTGGTAAATCCTTTTTACCTATAGGCAACTTGCATAATTCCCAAGTTTGATTTTTTAGCAAGGAGTCCATTTCTTTTTCCATTCCATGCTCCCATTGAACCTTGGTATTCACCTGCATAGCTTCATCATAATATTCTAGTTCACCAGCATCAGTTAACAAAATAGTATACAAAGAGGGAGATAATCATTTTGGAGGTCTACTTATCCTTGAAGATCATCTAATAAGAGTTTGTGGTATTTGTTGTTGTTGTTGTTTCCCAGTATGAGGAACCACTAAAACATCATTGTTTAGAATATCATCCAACACTACCTAATCATTTTCTTTCTTCTCATGTTGCAGCAAAAAATCTTTGTACAACACTTTCTCATTGAATATGACATCCCTGCTTCTCACAATTTTCTAATTTTCAAAATCCCAAAGCCTATAACCAAATTCATCAATGCCATATCTAAAAAATATATATTTCTTTGATTTTGCATCAAGCTTGGTTCTATTTTCAGTACCTACATGTTTAAATGTTTCACAACTGAAGGTTTTGAGAAAAGAATAACTCACCTTCTTACCTTTCCATGCTTCCTCTGGAATACCACAACCCAAAGGATTAGAGGGACCTCTATTAATTAAATAAACAACAATGTTTACAGTCTCTGCCCACATTTTTAAAGGAAGCCCAACATGCAATCGCATAGTCCGTGCACACTCCATTATTGTTCTATTCATATGCTCAGCCACTCCATTTTCTGCCTACGAATACCATTAGAGGAAAAATAATCTTCAAACTCTTTGCTGCAATACTCACCACCATTATCAGATCTGAGACATTTTATCTTTTTACCCATCTCATTCTCAACCAAGCTTCTCCATTTTTTAAAAGTTTCAAATACATCAAATTTCTGCCTAAGGAAATAAATCCATACCTTCCTAGTTGCACCATCAATGAATGTAACATAATACAGAGATCCACCGAGAGAAGATACCTGAGATGGTCCCCATACATCCGTATGCACAAGCTCCAATTTATCATCTTTCTTTTTCTTCCCATCCTTGAGAAAACTAACTCTATTTTGTTTTCCATACACAACTTTCACAAAAATCCATATTAACACATTTTAGACCTGGTAAAACCTTATTTGAATCAAGCACTTTCATACCTTTTGCACTCATATTCCCAAGTCTATTATACCACAGTGCTGATTCAGAGTCCACAACAACTGTATGATATTCTACCTGCTAAACGGCAACAACTATTCCTGAACATTGACCTTTTTTCATAACAATTAAAGTAGAAGGAACAATATGACCTATACAAAGATATAAGGTGCCTACTTTCACACCTTTTTCTACCACTAAGGCACCCTTTGTGACCTTCCAATTTTTATCACTAAATTTAACAACACAACCTTCATCATCTAGTTGCCCTACTGAAATTAAATTTCTGCTTAACTTTGGAACATGCCTTACCTCATGTAGTAGCCAATGATTCCCATTCTGCAACTTAATCTTGATTCTTGCCTTTTCAAAAATCTAATAGGGTTTGTTATCTCCTAAATAAACTAGCCCAAAATCCCCTTGGACATAATCAAGAAAATAACTTCTATGGGGGTAGCATGAAATGAGGCCCCTTAATCTAACACCCAAGAATTATCAGCATTATCAAGGAAAAGAATCAAAGCATCCTCATCAGATTTATTACTTACCACATTTGCCTCTTTACTTCCTTCCTTTTTGTCTCCTTCTTTATTTTTCTGAGACCAACAATCTTTCTTCAAATGACCCGACTTACCACAGTACCAACAATCCCTCTTGTCTCTAGATTGGGACCTTTTGTCCTTTGATTTTCCTAGTGACTTCCCACGATTTCTAGAATTGTTTCCTCTATCCTTTGTTCTGCCCTTTCTTTCTGTATTCAAAACACTGCCTGATGTGGATGTTCCACCTGAGCTTTTCCTACAAATTTCATCGCTCAAAATAACACCAACAACATCATCAAATTTCAATGTATTTGAACCAGAAACAAAATTTCTAATAGCCATTACCAAACTATTCTAGCTTTCAAGAAAAGAATATAGAATCAAAAGAGCCCTAACTTCTTCATCAAAGTTTACTTTTACAGAAGTTAATTGACTGGTGACCATATTAAACTCATTTAAATGATCAGTAACTGACCCACCTTCTACCATTTTCATATTAAATAAATGCTTCATAAGAAATATCTTATTCGAAGTGGAAGGCTTTTCATATAACTTTTCCAAGGTTTCCATCAACTCTTTAGTTGTCTTTTTTGTTGTAATATTGAATTCCACCAATTGTTCTAGGCATAAACGAATACTGCCAAGAGCCTTTCTATCCAAAATATCCCAGTCCTCATCAGACATTGTTGTGGGTTTCTTGGTTTTCCCTTCCAAAGGCCGCCATAAATCCTTCTAATAGAGATAGTCCTCCATCTGCATCTTCCATAACTGATAGTTTTTCCCATTAAACTTCTCAACCTTCTTACCCTCATCTACCATTTCTCCCACTCAACTGTGAGACTCCCACTTAGCCGTGAGACTCCCACTCAGTCGTGAGACCTTCCTACAGATGATAATCGAAACACAACCCACTTTGATACCACTTGTTAGGGTTAGAAAGGTAGATATCTAACAATTAAATGTACATTTAATTAATAAAAAGAGAAACTAAAACACACACAGAATAAATCATAACACAAAGAATTTAACGTGGTTCACCCAATCCGGGCTACATCCACCAAACTGTAGCCATCCAATAATTTTATTATCTAGTGCAAAACTTATTACAATCTTGTGAATAATTGCATTTTTCATCATCCTGTAACACCCATCCAAACCCCTTTTTATCAAGCTTAGAAGCTTCCAGATTTTGGGTTCTACAAAATCGGATTTTTCTTTTTTCATTGATTTTTGCCCGACCCGGCCCCGAACCCTGGCAAGGATACATGTCGGGGTGTATAGTATACCATGGGATGTATAGTATAGCATGATCATTCACCACATACCAACAAGAGTTGGTGGAGAGCATGCCACAAAGGAGGATGTTGTTGAGGAGCATGTAGAGGAGGAGGAAATTAGGGAGGAGGATGGGATGGATGCTCTTGGTATGCTTCCAGGATATTAGGATGATGATGATGAGCAGGAGATGGGAGATGAGGAGAGGGAGTTACAAGATAGGATAATGGAGGATTAGGATATGGAGGTGGGGGATCAGCCATGACAGGAGGATACAAATCCCATCGATCAACGATTAGTTAATTTTTAGGCCATAGTAGAGTCCTTGGAGGAGAGGTTGAGATGGATGATAAGGGAGAGGGAATTGCTACAGATGGAGAGGGACAAAGAATACTTGGACAAGGACCAGGACATAGCTCAAATACGGGAGACTGAGTAGATATTTATAGAGTTGAGGGCCCTTTGCACTAGACCAGCTACAACTTTCCCTCAGGAGTTAGTTAGAGCTAGTAAGAGGGAGATATATTATAGGGACCTATATGAGAAAGAGGTTCCTCCTAAGAGACAAGCTCCCAATTATTCATAGGCACACAATAGTAGGTCGTGGAGTAGGACACACAATAGGACTCACAGTACAGAGGAGTTCATAGGACCCCATAGATCAGGTCCATATGACAAGCCTCCTTCTACACACCAATCCTTAGCATCTCGCAGTCAGTCACCTCCACATTCTCCACATGGGAGTAGTGGGAATTCCAGCTAGGAACATGTTTTGATACTTATGTATAGACATTGTATTTTGATTATAGATCCTGTAGGCTTCATTTTGAGATATACATTTGACATTGTACTGTGACACTTTTTTGAGTGATATATATATATATATATATATATGATTTTTAGTGGCGATTTATATGATATGTAGTTCTATTTATGATTTGCAGTCTTCTATTTATGCATGTGTTATAAATGATACGTTATCTTCTATATGATATGCATATGTTATGGATGGTAATGTTTACATTATGATGTTTTATGCAACTTATGATGTTATGTTGATTGTATATGATGATGTATGCATTTAATTTGATGGTATCGATGGATGTTATGTATGCAATTGTGATTATGAGATGTAATGTGATATATGTACTTACAATGCTATGTGAGTGCTATAAAGTTTATGATGGTGGATGCAATGTGATATATGTATTTACAATGCTATGTACATGTTTTTTTGTGATAAAATGCTATAGAAATTATGATGATTAATGGATGTTATGTCATGGATTCCTAAATTCTATTGATGCCTATACTTTTGTGTTTTGAAATGAAGCATATATGTATGATTTAAAATGTATGATATTTACATGATGTTTCTAACATGAATGCATATGTAGGATGGTTTATATTTTTGTGTGTCAGAGGACTCCATCATAATGCAAGAAAGAAGAAAAGTTAGTGCGAAAAGAAATGAATAATAAAAGACATGGATGTTAGTATTAGCAATCTTCGATGTTTTGTCGAGACATAATAGATAGGTTGCATTAGAAATTATGATGATTAATGGATGATACGTCATGGATTCCTAAATGCTATTGATGCCTATATTTTTGTGTTTTGAAATGAAGCATATATGTATGATTTAAAATGTATGATATTTATATGATGTTTCTAACATGAATGCATATGCAGTATGGTTTATATTTTTGTGTGTCACAAGACTCCATCATAATGCAAAAAAGAAGAAAAGTTAGTGCAAAAAGAAATGAATAATAAAACACATGGATGTTAGTATTAGCAATCTTCAATGTTTTTTCGAGACATAATAGATCTTGCATTAAATCATCATTGGGTAGTAACTAATACAAATGGAGACAAACACCATGATATGAGATAGATCAAGGTGCACAAGCTCATCCACCTACTAAAATAGACAGTCGCAGAAAAAGAATATCCTAACTCATACTAAGGGAATAGTTGCCCTAGTATTTTTTTCAAGACAAACCATAGACAACAAAAAAATAAAAGAAGGGTCATGAGACATCCTCAAGGAAGCTTAGTAATATGACTTAAAAATAAAGCCAAAATACAGTTTACAAACAACAATCAAAGAAAAGAGAGTCCTGATACATGGTTGCTTCTCTAAATCCTTCATGGGATATCCTTGAGAAAGCTAGTAATAGGACTCAAAGATCAAATCAAATAAAAAGATAAGATAAACAAGCCACAAAGTCAATAGCCAGTAAAAAAATATTTTCCAAAACCTGATTTGTTTGTTTGATTTTTTAGATTGAGTAGATGTTTGATTGATAGGGCTTGGTTTCAAGAAGGACACATACTGTATAAGACTTTGAGTCTGGTTTTGATTTTGTGACTATCTGTATAAGGCATGACAAAGCTTGGTTTCAAAAAGACATGTACCGTATAAGACATTGAGTCTAATGTCATTGATGTGATGACCTTTGTAAGGCTATGATGATTGTTTTATAGTGTCTTTATTTAGGAAGGAATCATCTTGTATAAGAAATAGGTTGATATTTTGATGATGTTTCTTTTCAGGAAGGAAACATCCTGTAGCAGACATAAGTTGATTGTTTTTGGTTTTGCTTTGGAAATTTGTTTGATTCAACTTGATGACCTTGTTGATTTGTTTGTCTTGTTGATGTGTGACTTGCCTTGATATTATGACAAATTTTTTTGATAGATGACAATTTATGACATGATGAACCCTAAAGGATTGATCTAGTTCGACCTTAGGGGCTCATCGATTGATGGCCTTGCCTACATTATACACATAGAGACCTTGTAGTTTGACTAGACTTTGACAGACAAGACTGACTAAAAAATATTTGATTTATTTATAGATGAGACATGTGTGATAGTGAAAGTGACAAACCCTAATGGACTGACCTAGTGTGGCCTTCAGAGCTCATTGATAGATGGCCTTTCCTATGCTATACACATAGAGATCTTGTTGTTCAACATGACCAATGACCTTGTCATATAGATAAATGGATTGATTCATGATTTTATACAAACAAACCTAAAAATACTAACCTAATGCCTCTGGGGAAAATCAGCAGATGTCCTTGCCTACATCCAGTCACAGAGGCAATGTAGTTCGATAAAGACAATGACTTACTAGTGCGACTAACTCTGACTCTATTTTTGGATTTTTGAACTGTTTTGATTTTTTTGAAAATTTGTTATGTTTTTGGATTTTCTTAGGACATTTTGTGAAGTTTTTGGATCTTTTTTAGGACATTTTGTGATGTTTTTGGATTTTTTTATGGTTTTACATCCTCAAAATAGCCATTGTAAGAACCAAATGATGTAATTCAAGTGCCTGCCCCCAATCAGGTATAAGACCAATTTATTATGAATAGGATGGGATGGGGATACGAAGTTTTTTTGATGTCAATTGTCCCAAGTTATGGAAAGGACAACCATTTATTATGGGTGATATGTAGAAGGGTGTGTATTGGAAAGATAGGTAATATGTACAGGGAAGTTAGATTAGAATGATCATAGACAAAGGAGAAGATTCGACTACACATGGCACCTATTTGTCAGGTTTTCACCATGGTACTTATCCAAAGTGCCACCGAAGTGTTTTTCACTATTGGACGACTTATTTCTCTTTACTTTTTTTTTTTGGATTTTCCAATTTCTTTTATGTTACCAAGATACCTATTTGTCAAGTTTTCACCTAAGTAACAATTTTATTTTTTCTTGAATTTTTTGTATTTTTGATAATTAAGGAAAATCTCTTAGAAGCTATGGGTAGAACCTCTTCAGATGAAGGCTATTGATTGGTGCTAATAATGGTTCTCCTTTAGGAGTACAGAGTTGGTATGCTCCTGATCCAAAGGCTTCTATGACAATCTAAGTCCCTAACCGATTTGGTTCAAATTTTCCTAGTTTCTCTCTTTTTACTTGATTCTTTGGATTTTACATTAAGACCAGGTCACCAATGTCAAAATTTCTATTCAATACTTTCCTATCGTAGCTGCGATGAAGATGATTTTTATATGCTTGGAGATGATCTAGTTCCTTTTTCTTCATTCGTCTAGGAACTCTAGCTCGTGTAGTCTTGACACATGGTACTCTTCATCATCAATATGCCCTTTCAAAGATACCCTTAGGGAAGGAATTTCGACCTTGATAGGCAAGATGGCCTCAGAATCGAATACCAAGGAATATGGAGTGGCGATGGTGGGAGTATGGATGCTTGTGCAGTAGCCCATAAGGCAGGATTAAGCTATAAATTCCAATCATGACCAACGTCATTGATAGTCTTTTTGAGGATTTTGATGGTTATTTTGTTAGATTCATCTGCTTGGTCATTACCTTGTGGGTAATGTGGAGTGGAAAATTGGTGCAAGATATGGAATTCTTCACAAAGATGACATAATTCTTGGTTCTTGAATGGACAACCATTATCTATGATTATGGACTAAGGATCACCATACTAATAGATGATATAGTTAAGAATAAACTTAAAAATCTATGTGTTGGTGATGTAGGTCATAGGAATGGCTTCAATCCACTTGGTAAAGTATTTAGTTGCAATGATAATGAATTTATGGCCATTGGATGATGTAGGGTGTATCTTATCTATGAGGTCGAGTCCCCATTGGGAAAAGGGCCATGGTGATGCTACTTGATGGAGCTCCTATGTTGGTGCATGTATCATGTCTTCGTGTATCTGACATTGGTGGCATTTCTTGACAAAGATATATGAGTCATTTTTCCATTGTAGGCTAATAATAACCCAATTTCATAATTTTATTGGATAAGGTAGGACTGCTAGAATGGGATCCACATGTACCCCATGCAAGGTCACTTGTGCTTCTTTAGTATTGAGACATCTCAATAGGGTGTTGTCTAGGGCACGTATATAAAGGGTATCTTTGATGATGGTATACTTGGCTACCTTACGAATAAATGTCCCACAGTGGTTGTTGGAAAGGTCACGGGGTAGGATTTCAGCATGGAGGTAGTCATATATGTCTTTGTACCATGGGGAATTGGGACCAATGATTTCAAACACCATCTCTGAATCCGGGATGTCATAGGTAGAGACCAAAATATGTTCTACCAAAAACTCAATTTTAGGCACATTGCTAGGTATGTCCAAGAGTGAAGTAATAGTTTCCATGGTGTCTACTGCCCTATTTTGAATGCAAGTTATTTGATGAAAGACAATCTTGTTAAAATATTCTTTGAAACTATCTTCTATCAATTTTTATGGAGAAATCTTTTCATCTTTGGTTTCATAGCCATCAATTACTTGTCAAATCACTAGCTGAGAATCACTGTAAACTTGTGGGTGCTTGATCTTCCATTTGACTTCCATGCATAATCCTATCACAAGAGCCTCATATTCTACTATATTATTGGTACAAGGAAAGGAAATTCTAAATGACTTAGGAATAGAGTCACCCTGTGGTGTGATAAACAATATACCAGCCCTAAGCCATGATTTGTGTGGGACCCATCGAATTATAACTTCTATGTCATTCCTATGTCAAGAGTGAAGATGAACTCATTAGGAACATCTACAACTAAAGGGTGATCTATCTTTATTGGTGCATCAGACAGTTGGTCAGCAATAACTTGTCCTTTTATAGCTTTTCTTTCTACATATTGGATATCATATTCACTAAGTACCATTACCCATTTGGCCAATCATCCTATTAATCCTGCCTTGCTAAGGTGATATTTAAAAGGATCTATCTTCACGACCAACATTGTTTGGTGGTTTAACATGTGGTGCCTAATTTTTTGAGTAGAAAAAACTATTGCAAGATAGGCACGTTCAATGGTACTATAATTGGGCTCATAAACTACCAAAGTGCAGCTGATATAGTATACTACCCTTTCATGACCCTCATTGTCATTCTATGCTAGCAAGGTGCCTAGTGCTAAGGTGGTTGCTGAAATGCAGAGAATCAATGGTCATCCCTCAATAGGTTCCATTAAACTAGCGGTGTGAGTAGGTAATCCCTGATTAGTTGAAAAGCTTCTTGGCATTTACTTGTCCATAAAAATGGTACTCCTTTTCTGAGTAGATGTTGAAAGGGATGTGTCTTATCTACTAATTGCACTATGAATCGTCTAGTAGACTATAGTATCTCTTGTAGTGTCCTTAGCTAATTGATATTGACTGGTGCAGGCATGTCCATTATAGCTTTCACTTTTGTTGGGTCCACTTCAATGCCTC
Source organism: Sequoia sempervirens (assembly GCA_007258455.2). NCBI lineage: Eukaryota > Viridiplantae > Streptophyta > Pinopsida > Cupressales > Cupressaceae > Sequoia > Sequoia sempervirens. The sequence goes on along the minus strand of VDFB02047397.1, from coordinate 76,101,453 downwards.
ATCTAGAAATGATGTATCCTAGAATTTTTCTTGATTTCACGCCAAATACACATTTCTTTGGATTTAACCTCACTTTTTATTCTTCTAGTATTTGAAAAATATTGTCTAAGACCTGTAAATGATCACCCCTTGTCAATGATTTAGCTATCATATCATCCACATAGTCTTCCATAAGAGTGTGTATGGGGTCACAGAAAATAGTTGTCATTGTTCGTTGATATGTTGCTCCAATAGTTTTAAGTCCAAAAGGCATGACATTCCAATAATAAGTTCCCCATGGACAAGTGAAATTTTTCTTAGGTTGGTCTTTAGTTGTATTTTTTATTTTGTTATAACACGAGAAACCATCAATAAGGGATAGCATTCTGTATCCTGCTATTAAGTCCACTATCATACCTTGCCATCTTTGGGACATGCTTTGTTTATATCTCTAAAGTTTGTACAAATGTGGATGCCCCCTGTTGCTTTTGTCACTCGTACAAGATTGGAAATCCAATTTGCATAGTCAATTGATTTGATAAAGCCAACATCCAACAATTTCTTTAGTTCAACCTTGACTAGTAAAGCAATTTGTGGGTGCATTTTTCTTAACTTCTACTTCACAGGTTTAACACCTGGTTCTAATGAAAAATGATGTAATACTAGTTTAGGATCTAGTCCAAGCTTGTCAGCATATGACCATGCAAATTTTATCTATCTTTGCGTGAAGAAGTTAGGAAATTCAGGTTGCTTTGTTTCTATCAAAGATGTCGCAAAATAGATTGATCGAGGATTCTCTTCAGTGTCTATGTTGATTTCCATAGATTCTTCAACTAACATTGGTGACTTTTCTTGAGAAATGGGGAGAATGTTCAAATATCCATCCATGGGTGCCTTAGAGAGGTTTTCACCCTTAGATGCATCCTTATTTTTTTCTTTTTCATCGTCCAACTTGGCATCTTTTAGTTTTCACCTAGGGACACATCATTTTTTTTTCATTGTTTTTCTTATTTTTGTGACTAGAGGGTTGAACATATTCCCCAAAATAAGCCATGTTATCCAAGTCTATGGTAAATCTAGCCTTATGATCACCACTAGGTATGACCTCTCCCAGTCCCAGGAACTTAGCTATTGCTTTGTCATTCTCAAAGATATCTAAGATGGGGGTGTCTTGTTTATCCCAATTGATAAGTTGGGGGTATACTAAGGGCATGTCATCATCAGAAGCATCAAAGTTCAAAGGAGTCAAGATAAAGGTTGAGTTATTTACATAATCACAAAGGTTTCTTATCAAATCCTCCTTAATCTTTTGCTTGGGCCTAGGTGGATTCTAAGGTGGGCCTATTGCCAAGGTTTGGTTATCTGAAGTGGATTTGTTAGGTTCCCAAGAGGTAGGATCAAGAGATTCCCAATAATAGCGTTTAAGCCATTCCTCCTTTGTCAAATACATTTGTGGATGGGAACTGGATGGATTTTACGAGGATTTAAGCATTTGGTCAAGTTCTCCAAATATTTTATCAAGGTCCATGACAAAGGTAGAGGATAGGGAATCCGACTCATATTCGTTAGAGTCGGGAGAATTATAGCAGGGTTGGTCAGATGGCTCATTGGATGTCTCAATAACTTCAAAATAACTTACTTCCTCTAGTAAAGGTTATGTGGTACTATAAATTCCAATCTGGAGTGGTTTAAGCCCAAGCCCTAGGCCTTTCAGCCATTTGGAAACAATGATAGGTTAAGTCCTCCCATTTTGATGTAAGCCTAACCCACTATTCCCATTATATCCTTTGTCTTGCATCATCTTGAAACCTTTTCCATATTGATCTATGGGTATCTAAGCAGGTGGAGGATACTTTTCATTGTCTTCTTTATATAACCAGGAGGTCACATCTTTTTCATTTGTGGCTTCTTTACTTAACTCTCCCCATTTTGTGAAGGTCATTGTGGGAGGGATGTGCATGGTGACCAATGATTGTCTCCTATCTGTTGTTGGTAAACCATATGATTTAGGAGAAACCAGATGGCTAACACAATTAGATGCTTTCATGTGATGCTCTTCACAACCCTTATCTTGGATCTTGACCTTAGGAGTGGAAGGTAATGATTGTGAAGTGGATGTTTTGGTAAGAGTTGATGAATTGACATAGTGAGATGAATTAGATGATGAAGCTTCTTGGTTTACAAGCACCTAGCGTTAGGGTATCTCTTGTAGGTTAGTGCAATATTGGAAAGGATCTGGGTCACCATCTATTGTAATCTTAGTGCCATTGTAGGGGAATTTAAGACATTGATGGTAAGTAGATGGTATTTCCTTCATACCGTGAATCCATGGTCTACCTAGCAGAAGGTTAATTGGGAGGATGAGATCCAAGACTTGGAAATTTGTATCCATAACTACATGACAAATTTTAATAGGGAGTGTTACAACCCCATTTGATTTTTTTTCTTCATCATAATAAGCCTTAATGACAATGCTTTTGGTGGTGTCCACACATGCCTCTGAGAAGCCTAATGCCTTAACTAGTTTTAAGGTGCAAAGATTTAACCCTGATCCTCTATCTACCAAGATTCATCTAAATTTCATTTTATCAAAAAGGAATTCAAGGTGCAAAGGGTCATTATGATTTATCTTCTTAGTTGCATAATCTTGTTAAGAGAAGGTAGCATGAATATTTTTGGTTAGGTATCCTACCATCTCTTGGAAACGATTGACATCAAGGTTGTTGGGGATAGTCGTGCTTTGTAAATCCTTGTCTAGAATAGATCGGTGATCAGGTGAGATATGCAACAGGTCCAAGATAGAGATTTGTGCTGGGGTCTTTCCCAACTGGTCAAATAAGTTATACTGAGGCTTGGAGGTCTGTGGTGGCTACTCTGATGGAGGGCCCTAGATGGTTATCTTGGTGTGACGAGTGTTGACCACACACTTAGGATTTTTCTTTATGGTAATCGTGTTGACATTCTCATCGGCGACTTGAAGGTGATTTATGATTTTTCCACTATAATCATGTGACATTAGCATAGTTGGGTGAAGTATTGGTCTTATTTCCTAAACTGGGGGTTTTTCCTTTCCCATGCCCATGTAATGGATCATAAAATACTTTGTGATCAATGTTTGAAGATGTTTTTTTGTCCACTAACCTCAATAGTTTTGTTCTCGACAAGATCTTGTATGATTTTCTTCAATTGTCAGAAATTTCATAGGCTATGTCCCTTAGTTTGATGGAAATCATAAAAGGAATTGTCATCCCACCAAAGGGTTTAAATTATCCTGGATCGTATTCTCTTGTCTCTGGTAACTATATAAGGTTGTGTTGCAATAGTTGTTTGAAGACTGATTTGATTGGTTCCCCTAGGGGAGTGAACTCACATTTTGGAAACCTCCTTTGATGTTGTGGTCATTGGGTGTTTTGGATAGTGTTTGGAGGTTGATTGACAATGTTAAGTGTGTTGGTGGAGGGGTTATGTCCTCCAAATGTAATGAACAGTCCTTCTTGTAGGGTTTTGGCATCAACAATCCCATCATTGCTAATGTTTTTGTTCCAAGACCAAAACTTGTTTCTATCATTGGGGGTGTTTTGTACATTTGGATTTTTGTTGGGTGCCTTGAGTTCACATTTTTCAATGAGACCTTTTTCTAATATGAGGCCCTTTTCCATTAGTTTTTCAAATGTAGTACAACAATGTACTCTCAAATCACTTCTCAATTTTGAGTTGAGGTTTTCTTGGAATATAGTGACCTATTTTTTAGGTATTTTGACAAGACATCGACTGGCTATACTTCTCCATCTCTAGAAGAAGGTGATAAAGTCTTATCCTTCATCTTGTGGAGTGTGACATAAGGTTGCTATGGTGATCTCATTGTCGATATTAAAGGAGAAATGTTCGATGAATTTTTCGGTTAGTTCACCCCATGATTTTATACCATATTCAAGCCCTGAAAACCATTCCAGTGCAATTCCAATAAGACTTCTCATAAACAATCTCATAAGATAGGTGGGGTTGTATGTGAGATATATGCACATCGTGGAAAATTCCCTTGTGTTCAATTGGATTGTGCTTTCCGTTGTACTTGGGAAAGTTTGGTATAACATACCCATGTGGGAAAGGTGTCATGTATAATGATTTTTGAAGGGAAATAGACACAAATCCTTTGTTGAAAAAGGTTTTTTGTTAGACATCACCATGTTATCCATTTATGTTTGGAGGGCTTGCATTTGCGTCTGCGGGATGTCAACTTGAGTTAATGATGTGTTAGTTGGATTGTTTGGGTCTATGTATGTGTTTTGAAATCCAACATTTTGTGACGTGTTTTGGTTAAGTGTTGGGATGTAAAGTGGATTTTGACTTGGGATGTTAGTGAATGGATTGTGACTTGACATTGGTTGATTAGGAATGGGGAAATTTTGTGAAGGATGGGTCAACTTCCATATTGAAAGGAGGGTATGTTCCTTGTTAGTGAGCCCCCAATATGTGGTATAGTACTAGCAACATTGAAATTTGGTATAGTTGTTGTCTGTGGTATGGTACTAGTGACGTTAACACTCAGTATAGCAGTTGTCTATGGTATGGTACTAGTGACATTGACACTTGGTGTATGAGTTGTTGTTTTATATCTTTTGTTCCCAACAAGAGGATCGAAGGGATTGGATGATTGTGATCCTAGTTTTTGGTCATATTTTGGGTAGATCTATCATCCTTTTGCTAGCAGTGTCATGAACTTTAGTAGTTAAATGCTAATATTTGCATAATGTTTCCCTCAAACTATTGACATTGGGTTTAATCCTATCTTTGTGAAGTTTTAATGACATTGGCGTATTATGTGGATTATCTATATTGATTTTGCATATGGTTGATGAATGTTCTTAAAGGTGATTATAGATGTGCAATTATTATGTGTACTGACATTGCTATGCAGGACACAATTTGTGGATCCTAAGTTGAGAAAGGAAACTAATAGATGGTCATGTAGGGGAATCATTCAAAGGAATCAACTGAAGGACGATGACAGTGGGTTCCCCATGATAGTCAATTGTAACCACCTTGCAATTATTGCATTGAGCAATCGCAGGCATTACTATAGCGTTGAGTCCATGTTTGGGCATGCATGTCCGACTGGATTCCTTGCGGACATAACCGCTTTTCCACTCTTTTCCTCATTTTCCCTAATTGGTGTCCTCTCAGTTAGTGAGAGTTGACCATCTTATTTAGCTGGTAGTATAAATAAGGATTTGAATCTTCTTCTTGGGGGTTCTTAGTTCTTGATTGTTGTTAAAAATGATATTGATGATGTATTAAGCATTCTCCACTTTTCAATACCGCCATGTTGCTACTCTGTTTACACATTTTTCAATGAATGAGATGATAGTCTGAATTTAAGAATTTGTGTTTGTATTAGTCTTAGGGGATACTCATTCAAGGGGGACCACTTGGTGAGTAATCTATTCTTTAGAGTAATCAGTTTAGTTATTATTTCCTATTCTATACTTAGTTAGAAATCTGGCATCGAATGTTCCTATAGCCACTAGAACTCTATTTCGTGTATGTTCTTGCAGCCAAAGCAGACAGAGTAGTTTCTTGTTTGTTCACCTAGATCTTTTTCTTTCTTTGCATTTCAAGTTGTTGGTTGAAGTTCAACATTTGCTTTATTTTCTTTCAGCAATTTACTTTCAGTATTGTGTTTCTTAGTTGTAGGATGCAATGACTGCTTGAGCCCCTAGTGCACATACAGTGCTGACCCATTTCAAGTTCACATCCCTGGTTTGACAAGTTAAATGCACCTTCATGATGATTTAATGGCTATTCAGGATAGATTTTCAGTCTCAAAATCAAGGCTATAAAGGCTTAGTTATGAGATCATTGTAGGAGGCCAACATTTTTGGCGTCGTTGTCAAGGATGGTGTCAAGCTAGGAAGTTCTTTGGAGTCATTGATAGTTTCTCTGCTATAACATTTCTCTTGATTTTTTATTAGAATACCCCCTTTCTTAGATAGGTAATGACCTTCTATTATTTTTCTCATTCTTATTGTGAGTTAGCTGATGCTGAGTTGATACCACATGCATAGAGGAAGAAGAACTATTCCCTTTACCAACAAATATCTTGATCTGACTACTTCTAACGCCTCCACTAGGTTGATAACCCCTTTTCCTTGGGAATTCATCAAGAATACATGGGTGATACCTTCTTGTTTGATTTTTATGTATACTCTATGAAAGTTGTGACTATACCACTAATGCTCATAGGTTGAAGCTATTTCCTACCACTTTGAAAGAAGTTGCACTAAGATGGTTTATGAGTCTAGGAATAGAAATTGTGGAGACTTGGGAGGACATGAAGATAAATTTCTTTGGAAAATACAAGGAATGTTGTAGGAGTAGTGATACAAGAGGAGGTGATGTCTTTGGGATGTAGCAGCAAGAAGATGAGAGCTTGGAAGAGTACATTTCAAGGTTTTTGTTCTGCATGCAGAAATCTCCACACCATACACTCAATGAAGAATCACAAAAGATACTTTTCTTGAAGGGAATCAATAAGAGTTGCACTGATGATTTGGGCCTAATGGAAGGAGGAGATATCACTCAAGTTCCTTGGGAAGATATCCCAAAAATATGTCAGAACTATTCTAGAGTAGCTTCAAAGGAAGGGAGAGCTTACCAGACTTTTGTGGGTAAGTCATCTACCGATGGATTTTCAAGGATGGAGATTACTCAGCTGGATACAATTTAGGCCAAATAAAAACATGAGGAGGAAGAGGAAACGTTGATAGAATACTACCCTCATTGCAGAAAAAAGAAGAAGAAGGACTGCAGATGCAAGATGGTGGCTAATAGTAAAAGCAAGATTTTACATGAGTTCAAACCAATTCAAACTAAGAAAGGACAATTCTACCTTGCTACACAAAGGAAGCTAGGGGCTCCAAGACAAGGTATGCCACTAGATCCACTATCTTTTTTTAGGCCAAACCAGATAGCTAGTTGCATGCAACCATCTTCTCAACCCCAGTAGCTTGATGTAATGCCTCCACCTACTAATTCAAGCTCCAATGCACCCAAACCTACTCAACTAATAGCTCAGCCCACACCCAATCCAAATGACAAACCATAGTAGCACCCTACATGCTCGGCCAATCCAAATCAATTCCCTGCACATGTTGTGAGTGTCAGTGCCATCCATTTGTATTCAAGAACCACCTTCCCAACTCCTTCCACACCCATCATCACTGAGATACCTATAGAAGAGGAAGAGAAAATTTTGAATGGTCCTATTCAGCTAACTGAAACTCAAAATCCTAAGGCCACCGTAGGAGGATATCCTATCATTCTCGAAAAGGCCATGGTTAGAAATAGCAGACACTTATATCGGGTGTCGTTCAGGTGACATGACTATTATTGATGGCAGGAATACTAAAAATCTTGTTCCTTATCCTCCTACTCAGCTGACCCATGATGAAGAGGATTCGATATGGCCACAAGTGGGTAAAGAAGTAAAGCAAGTTAACTCAGTGGTGTAGCTCATGATGTTAGGTAAAAGCTTTTTTGCAGCTTCAAGAAAAAGATGAAGTGTCATCCAATACAATTCAAAACTGTTATGAAGTGGGAGAAGCATCATTTTCTACTTCTATCAGGACACTTCTTCCTACTCTTCCTACAGATGATCTTCCTACAACCACTCCACCTACAGAAAAACTTCATATAGCCACTCTTCCTACAACCAGTGTGTCTACAAAGAAACTTCTTCTAGAAACAGGCATGTTCCATACCATGTTGTCGTATGAACTGAAGGTACTGTGTATTAATAAAGAAGCTATGATAGGATTGACTATTCTAGTATAGGTGTTTGGAGGAAGATATTTGAATATTAACAAGTTAAGTGAAGGACAACAATTGCAATTAGTAGACTTACTGAAGTTTCATTAGCATCCATGTGCATGGGACTATCATGATATGAAAGGATTGGATCCTAAGCTCGACACTCATAGGATCTACATCAGAGAAGATTGTCAACTAGTAAGGTAGCCTCAATGAAGGATCAACCTTGCATTGGGAGGAATTGTTAAAATAGAGCTGTAGAAACTATTAATCTATCCTATTTCAAACATCCAATGGGTGTCTACATTAGTAATCATGCCAAAGAAGAAAGGAAAGTGGTGATTTTTTGTTGATTACAAAAAAATTAATGTTGCCACTAAGAAAGACCATTTCTCCTCTCCTTTTATAGATCAAGTTTTGGAATCACTTGCAAGAAAATGGTACTTTTCTTTCCTAGACAGATTCAATGGCTACAAACAAATTCCAATTGCACCTGAGGACTAGCAGAAGACAACCTTCACATGCCTATAGGGAATGTATGCTTATTCGATACTTCCTTTTGGTCCATGCAATGCACTTGAAACCTCCCAAAGAGTAGTCATTAGCATATTTTCAGACATCTCCCTTGACTGTATGAAGATCTATATGGATGACTTTACCACCTATGGTGTTGATTTTAATGAAGCATTGGAGACTCTTAGGAAGATCCTACAGGAGTGTGAAAACCAAAACCTATCCTTGAATAGTGAAGAGTGCTTGATGATAATGTAGAAAGGTGTAGTTCTTGGCCACTACATTTATCACAAAGGAATCCAAGTTGACCCTGCAAAGATTGAGAAAGAGTTCCTGCAACAATTCACCTAGTGTTCAACATACGAGCTTCTTGTAGCCGAAAGTGGTGGACGTAGTGTCCCACCTTCCAGCTAAATTAAGGTACGTACTTTTCATATTAAATATTTCCACTTTAAGTGGAAATCCATTTCTTCACCCATCCACCCATCCATCCATTCGTATCACCTTTCTCTCTCTCCCATCATTTCATTCCGCCTCACTTTACTTCACTTCACCTTCATTAATTGCTCAAATATTTCTAAAAATGAGAAACAATACTTTCTCTCCCCAATCTTTGCAACACATATTTTGTACGCTCAAGTAGGTACGTGGTAATTCTCATCTCTTAATTTCCTTTTAAGTGCATATATTTATTCATGGTAGGCTACTATAGGTAATTAAATAATATGTCAGTACATCTTGTCAATTCACCACTCCCTTCTCACATGTGTGGACACATGTCCAAATTTAGGTTGGGGGGAGAATAAAAAATGCGAATATACTGCCCATGTGTCAAATCATAATTTGTCTACGTCAGAAAATTTAAATAAGATGATTTGAAAATCTGGCTCGCATGTGTGAAGTGATGTTAAGTAAGCCGCCAAATTTTCTCTCATTTATCACCCCTTCTTTTCGACTTAATTCCTTAATTTCTTTGTCATAGTCTTGAGTTATAAGTAGTAAATGGTGAAAACAAAAAAAAGAGGGGAAATTTAGTTGACACTGACAGTGTAAATTTTGTAGAAAGGTGTTGGCTTTTAGACAAGAATTGTAGAGGAAAGAAATTTTACAGGGTGGCAGTGATTTCGAATAATGGGAGGTGACTTAATTTAGAATGAGCCCTTAGTTCATGATACACAATGCTTGGAAGAATTCTAATGTAGTGGATGGTTTGATTATTTCATGAAGCTAGATGGCTTTGACAAGGGCATTGTGCTCGAATTCGCTCAAACATTCTCTAAAGGAAAAGTCACAGTCAAAGGGTTAGAAGTGGTGGAAACCAAGGAGATAATTGTGGAAGTTTCAAAGTTACCTGCCAATGGCGAGCATTACCTTGCCTCTAAGGACACTAGGTCGACCAGAGCAGAATTTATAATACATGGCGACCTACCAATTAGCATTGACAAGTAGGGTACAAAAAGAATGTCTCTGCCTGAACCATGGAAGCAGGTAGTTGTCTACATTATAAGGTATATCACCTATGAGGGATGTTTTTCAAACTTGCATTCAGTACATTTCAAGCTCTTGAGCCACATGAGGCACGAAAGGAGGATGAACGCGCTCAATGTTTTATACAGTCTTCTCTCCATCATGGTAGCTGAAACACAAAAAGGTAGGGACAACTTTGTCTCCCACCATTGCTTGATAAAATTATTGGTTAAGAAATCTTTGCATATTGTATCTAAGATGTCCTGGGAAGAATTTTTAAATTTTGACCAATTTAGACCTGAGGAACTGCAACCTAGGGTTTTACCCCAACCTCATAGGGTTGGTAGAATATTAAGCATAACTGAAACCACTCCTAGTGCTTCAACTTCTGGTGCTAGTTCTAGTATGAATCCTCCTGTAGTAGCAGAAGAAGCCATAAACATTAGTTCCTCTGAAAGAAAGCATTCAGAAAAAGAAAGCTCTTCACCTAATTTTGATGATGATGTTCCCTTGCAAACCCTAACAAGAGCCAAGGCATGGAGTAAAGAGGCTGAAACAAGAAAAGAAAAAGAAAAATCCCAAACATAGCTTTTGAAGAAAGAGGTTTCGAGTGCTAGGAAGAGAAAGGTTGACCCTATTCATCCTGCAGCCAAAGGAAAATGTAAGAGCACCCCTAGGAAGACAAAACTGGCTGGGCCAGCTTTTTGTATGCCTTCACAAGAAAACCCTGGGTATGGTGAGACACCACAAGGGGACACTGAAGCTCCAATGGAACAAGAGCATGTTGAATAAAAAGAAGAGGATATATTTGGGAGAGTAACAAAAATAACATTGGCAGACCTTGTTAATATCACAGAGGATTTTGAGGATGAGTGGGGGTTCTTGCAACAAAACCAAAAACAAGAGCAGGAGTTCATGTAGCCACAACAAGAGCCAAAGAAAAACTAGGAATAGGAACAGGAGGTCTTGCAGCAAGAAGGGGGAAAAGAAATAGTACACTTGCAACCATAGACAACTAAACAACCCGAGTTCATGCAGATAGTACCATATGGGGAGCAGCCATCAACAAAAACATTGGTAGGAATTCATACCCCTCCTGATTTTATGGTTCATGCAGCAATTTTAAATTTATGGAAAGAAATATAAAGGAGGGAGGAAGAATGGAAAAAGGAGAAGAGATTGAAAAAGGAAATCCAAGAGAAGGATGAGGTTATTGAGGAGAAAAATGAGGAGATTGCTACTTTGAAGAAGAAAGTAGATGACATTGTGATCCTAGTGCCACAAATTATAGAATGTAGAGCTCCTCCAAGGGTTTATGCCCTACAATTGAAAGAGAAATATCTCTCTTGCAAGTTGTCAAAAATTGTTTCAAATTTAAACCCCTCCATTGAAAATCCTACCGAATTCTTCAATTCCTACAACATTGCTTCCTTTGAGATGAAAAAATTGTTATGTGAATTTTATTTGCACAATTATGATGTCACGTAGGATCATAATTGGAACTTGTTGCTATATGTTGGGGATATTCAGCTGAGAGCATTTATGTCGGGTACAAAATGAGATTAATTGGGGTGAGTAGAACAATGCTTATAAGAAAATGGAATCTAACATCCCCTTAGCCATCAGGGTTGAGTCAAGCAACCCAAGGGATATTCATAGAGAATGGCTCAAGATACTTCTCAGATCAAGCTATGCTGATAGAATCATGCCCTCGATTGATGATTTCTACATTCAATATGAGGTCAAAGCAATAGAAAAAGAGGAGCTTGTAAGAGGATACATTTTCCAATGATGGAATAGTTTAACAGATGATCTAAAGCAAGCCGAGTCCCATTCTATTCACAATTATGCTATAACATTGAAGCGAATTGACAGGTATATCCAGATTGGTAGAACAAAGGGGAGATTTTTGGCTTCCCCTGAATTTCCAGCCACCCATTCTCATGTGGCCAGTACCAAACTATAGATATGATATTGCTACAGAAAGGAAAAGGTGGAAAATTTTTGATAGATTGTGAGGATTTTATTGGGACCCAGACTCACACTCTACTAAGATAGATGTTGGCCAGCTAGCAGTTGCAAACTTCAGAGCTTTGACCAAACAAAAGAACAACCCTTCCACTACTGGAGGACCAACAAGACATTAGGTTGGGGGAATGATGAACCTAGTTTTTGGTCAAATTTTGGGTAGATCTATCATTCATTTACTGGCAGTGTCATGAACTTTAGTAGTTAAATATTAATATTTGCATAATGTTTCCCTCAAACCATTGACATTGGGTTTAATCCTATCTCTATGAATTTTTAATGATATTGACATATTATGTGGATTATCTATATTGATTTTCTCTATGGTTGATGAATGTTCTTTAAGCTGATTATAGATTTTCAATTATTATGCGTACTAACACTGGTATGTAGGACACAATTTTTGGATGCTAAGTTGAGAAAGGAAACCAATAGATGGTCATGTAGGGGAATCATTCAAAGGAGTCAACTAAAGGATGATGGCAACAGATTCCCCATGAAATTCAATTGTAACCACCCTGTATTTATGGCATTGAGCAATCACGGGCATTACTACAATGCTGAGTCCATTTTAGGGCATGCATGTCTAACTAGATTCCCTACAAACGTAACCACTCTACTGCTCTTTTCCTCAGTTTCCCTAATTGGTGTCCTCTCAGTTAGTGAGAGTTGACCACCCTGTTTACCTAGTAGTATAAATAAGGATTTGAATCTTCTTCTTGGGGGTTCTTAGTTCTTGATTATTATTAAAAATGATAGGGTATGCGTAGGATCGTCATGGAAAAAAAAAGCCCTTAAGTGGCAAAAAATTCAAAAAAATTAGAGTTAGGAAACTTGACATAAATATTTGAATAAGTTATATATATTATTTTAAAAATATGTAACAATAGAATCTATAGAAAATTGAATGTAGTTTCTAAACCACTAGGTGTATTTTAAAAAAAAATAATCTATTTGGTGAAAATTCAAAATTTTAATGCAGTAGTACTTAAATTTCAGTAAAAAAATAAGTAGGTGTCTATCTTACCACCCTAACCACAATAAAATGATAATATTTTTTTATAATATTTTGGATATAATTAAAGGACTTCTGTCCGGATGTGATGCATATTTTTTTGTAATTTTTTTCCAAGTAAATAATTAATTGTGAATTTTTTATTATAACTTTTTAAAAATATGAAAAAATCGTATGCCTGACCACCTTAACTTGGTCAAAACTTCATGAAATTCAATTTTTTTTTAAAATCCTATAGTATGAGAAGCATAGAATTTGACGCATGTTTCAAATTCAAAAAATGTGATACTGTTTGAAAGCTATAGATGTTTTTCAATCAGCCTATCAATCAGGACTTTAGTCATAATTCAAATAGAAAATTAATAATAATTATTTATTAAATACAAAGTAAATCATAATTTATATTAGTGGAAAGCTGAAAATATCCTTTAAAAATCCTTTTTGTTTCATCAATTTTGGGTAAAAAAAAGGTTGTTAGCCACATACCCTACAAATACCCATCATATCGCCATTTGTTGGCCCATCATGATCCTACAAATACCCGATATTGATAATGTATTAAGCATTCTCCACTTTTCAATACAACCATGTTGCTACTCTATTTACACATTTTTCAATGAATGAGATGATAGTCTAAATTTAAGCATTTGAGTCTGTATTAGTCTTAGGAGATACTCATCCAAGGGGGCCCACTTGGTGAGTAATTCATTCTTTAGAGTAGTCAGTTTAGTTATTATTTCTTGTTCTATACTTAGTTCAAAATCTGGCATCGACTGTTCCTGTAGCCACTAGAACTATATTTTGTGTTTGTTCCTACAACCAAATCAAACAAAGTAGTTTCTTATCTATTCATCCAGATCTTTATTCTTTCTTTTTATTTCAATTTTTTGGTTGATGTTTAACATTTTCTTTATTTCCTTTCATCAATTTACTTTCATTATTGTGCTTCTTAGCTATAGGATGTAATGACTACTTGAGCCCCTATTGCACATACAATGCTGACCCATTTCAAGTTCACGTTCCTGGGTTGACAATTTAAATGAACCTTCATGATGATTGAATGGCTATTCAGGCTAGATTTTCAGTCTCTGAATCAAGGTTGTAAAGGCTTAGTTATGAGATCATTGTAGGAGGACGACAACAATGATGCCCCTATGGTGAAATTTAGACCCTGTGTCATGCTACATGTACCAAATGGTGATGTATGTACTATGGTAGAACTCTGTGTAGGGATACTAGATGGTATGGTTGTAGTCACCTGATGTATACTGGTACTAGTAGTTATCGTGTTTGTCCCTTGGGTATATTTCGCATGTAAGGTATTGATGTCAAATCCAGGAGGTGACTTGGCACCTCTTGCTACTAATTTGGTTAAGTACCATTGAGGATCATTTTCTAGATAGTCATCTACAAAGGAGGAAAACTCAGGGTCTTGTGCAGTAGCATCTATGTCTTCCACTATAATACTTCCTTGTGGATCTCTAGTGACGAATTTCTCTAACAAATTTTTGTGAGGTCTCGATGAGGATGTCCCTTGAAAGGGGTTTGAGAATGGATTGATGAATTCATTTGGGTCATTCATTTGTTCTCTTTCTTTCCTTTTCGATCTGGTTTCAACCATCTAAGATAAGCTCAAAGTGCAAGTGATGCAAAAACTAATTCTATGGATGTGTATGATTCTAATCTATGTTTTTTGGGAATTTCTTGATATGAGGAATGAATGTAGCTATTTTTTGGTATTTCTAGAAAAATAAGGAATGTCTAAAATGGTGCTATTCTAGGATGACAATTTCTACGTATGAAAAAGTCTAAGAAAACTTCTAAGGTAATCAATTTTGGATGACTCTAAAAGAGGTTACCAACCACCTAAATATTAGCCCAGGTTTCAATTTAGTTTTGACAAGGAGCCTTCGTAAGACTAGGACCAAAAGATAAGGTGAGCTCCCAAACTAGACTGATGAGTTAGAAGGACTCATGTGTAGGACTAAAGATGTGATGAAAAATGACTAGGTTCAATGATAATGTTTTTTGAAGCAAGGGTTTATCTAAAGCATAGAAAGATGACCTATTCTAAGATCCAAAAATGATTATTTCCCTAAAATTTTGATCGATCCGAAGGTAATAAAGACTCTTAAGATGAATGTAAGATTTACAACTAGGATGCCTATCACTATGAATAAATGATACCTAAACGATGCAATCATGCAAAATATGAGCAAACTTTCTAGTTTTTGTCCAAGGATCACTGTAAAAGGATAAATCAAAGACTGGTATGACTGATTGGTTTTGGTTTGTGATAGAGAATTCTTGTTTTTTGGTAATCAGACAATTGTGGTTCAGAAAGATAGATGTGTCTTAGAAATTAGTAGATGCAGTTCTTTGGGTCACATGTGGTTTTCTGGTAAACTCTATCTCAGATGCTCTAGGTTTGTATCAGGAAGATGTGACTCACTATATCAGACATGACTCAGGATTTGGTAGATGCAACTCAAGATTTGTTAGATGTAATTTTTGGACTTAGATTATGTGATGATAAATAAAGGTTTAGGTCTATGATAGAGCATATACATCATTCTAGACTATAGATGTGACTCACTAGATCAAGTCACAAAGGGTTTCAAATGCAATTTTCTAGCAACAAAGGTGTTAGCAGACTCGACATATGTGACTTGGGTTCTCAGATGTGGTGTTCTATTAAGTAGATGTGACCGACTATGACAAATGTAGATAACTGGTAAATAGATGCAACTCAGTTTTCTTGGTAAATGATAGATTGGACTTAGTTTTGACAGATGTGACTAACTAGTGAAAAAATTTGATTCTTACTAACAGATCATTTTTGTGGTGAAAAAATGCGACTCTATTTGACAATTGCAGTTTTTTGTTAAATGGTTGCGGTTTTCTGGTAAATGATAGTTTGGACTGACTCTGTTTGTGATCAATTTTTGGAAAATAAAGAGAATCAAAAAACAATGTGTTCCAAGTTTGATGAATATGAACATGTATAATTCCAAAAGATAAGTACAATCCTAAGGCTGGTTGTGACAATACTTGCTCAGTTCTCACTTGGGTTTTCCCAGCTATGCTTATTCAAAGTAGATGATTAGAAGCTTGATCCCACTGGCTTCCCTCCACGGAACTCACTTCTATGGGGTAGCCAAGCTTCAATACAAAGAATAATGGAAAGCTAAAACGTAAATAAATAGAACAATCTCACTGAATATTTACATAATTCCATGTGTGACCTCGATTGTCCTTCTCCATTTTCTATTATATGATAATTTCCCTCAGATTTCTCTATGCAAGTATAGCCTATGATAGTATGATTTAGAAAAACATCAAAGATGCAGATAATAGATTGCTTCCAAAAGTCATAAGATTTTGGGAGGAGTAACAATGATCAAGGTAAAGCCAATTTATAGAAAACAGGGTTTTCGAATGACATGCTTAGATTGAAAGATAGATGGATGATTCAAATTAAAATATTCAACATGCATTGAGATTAGTGCCAGTAATAACATGAGTGATAAAACATAAAAGGTGAGAATTAATATTAAACAATAATTTAATCTTTAGTTGAAAGTGTTTGAAACTTAGAAGAGTAATGATTACATGTAAAGGATAAAGATTGAATAGAGGAAACAGTCTGTTTGAACACATAAATGAATTAATTAATTAAATAAAGTTATTTAATTAATATAAGTTTTCACGCAAAAGAATTAAAACTAGATAACTAACTTATTAATATAGAGAGTCAATTCGTCAGAGACAATCAGATATTAAATCAAGAGATACTAGCTGATTTAATTAAATCTGGACTTAAGTGGTAATGAATAACTAGATAAATCTTGGCCATTCATTTTTCTTTTCGAAAACTATAAATAGGGGGGTCTCCTCTCATTTTCAGGAGGAGAGTTGAGTTGTTGTAATGACATGCTGCTGAAATTATAATAGAAATTCATTTCTTTTGGTGGATTCTTGAGTTTCCTTCATGTTTCATAATTCATCTCCTTATAGTTGATAGATTTGAGTATATTTAATTTTGTGTTCTATGTACTTTCCATTCTTTTAGTAGTTTAGTGAATGCTATTCATTGATGTTGAGGAATACTAATGTGTTGATGCCCTTCCTTGTTCATTATTTTTGTTGTTTGTTGATGATAAATAGTAGTGTAAAGCTAGTCTGAACATAAATTCATTGCTACACATAAATTTCATCTTTTATTCATGCTTTATGGTGAATGAATAGTTGAAAATCTATAGACCTTAGAAGATAGAAGGGCAGGTGCATGAAGTTGGGTTACACTTTTGTGGCCAACTCCAAAAAAAAATTGAAAATGGCATAACGCGAGTGCATTATAACGCGTTCGCATTATTTCATTTTAAAAGCAAAAAAAAAGTGAAAGTGATTCATTTTCTCTTGTCTGTTTTTCTGCTCTGCCCGCGACCAAAAACCCTCATTTTCATGCTCACATTCTAGGAGGAGGAATTCTACAAAATTCATCAACAATAGTTTCTTTTCCTTTGCAAATATGGCACCACGACAATGAAGAGGTGTAGGAGGTAAGTATTGTTTGCTATTTGTTTTGAAATTATTAATTTCAAGTTGATTTTTTTTTTTTAGGTTAGATTTGATTTTTTAAAAAAAATTTGTAGGAGATGCAAATGATCCTCAAAATCCTCAACAAGAAGAATAGGAAAATACTCCTCAACAAAATCAACCTCCCCCACCAATCACTCAACACCCTCTTGGCACTCAACAAAATTTGAGTGAAATTGAGAACAAAGAAAAACAAATTGAGGATCTTATCAGTAGGTTGAGTGATCCAAATGCTTCAACCATAGAAAGAATGACACTAGAAAATTCAATGAAAGAGATGTTAAAAAATGTAGATTCAATAACTAAACAAGTAAAAGACTTAAAAATTACTAAAGGTGATTTGTGCTCTTTATTCATTGACCCTAGAACAAATAAAAATATTAGCCTCAATGCAAAGAGGTTTCCTATTCATTGGTGCCACCACCAAGAGATTGGGAATCATTTTTATGATAGGTGGTACTTGGTCTTTGATTACCCACCATGCAACAATTGTGAAGTCCCCCAATATTTTCTTAGGAAACTATACAGTGAGTTCATATTGAACCAAATCCCAAATTATTTTGATATGAGGGATTTCCAAGGGAGAGTTGGGGGGTTAGCTCAGGATAGGCCCAGTGCACAGCTGGATCCTGTGTGGCAAGGGAGATGACCTCTCGCTAGGCCACCTCATGAGCACATTGTCATAAATGTCATTGCAAAGGAGACTGTTGATGTAGAGACATTGCAAGTGATCAACACTTTGACCTGGAGTGTCATCCATCATACTAGCCCTATTGTACAACACCATCCAAGGGAGTCTTTGGGTGGTGGCCTTCGAACCCATGTGTATCAATCTTGTGGGGTGACTTGTTCATATGACCTCACCGGCACTTAGGAGGCTACTACATAGGATCTATATGTTGCTATGTAGGATTCATATGCTGCTACATAGGATCTGTATGCTGCTATGGGGATGGAGAGGACAACTGACATTTTGCATCGTGCATATGGCATTGATAGTTAGGTAAAATTTGACATGTTCATTGAATTTAATTTATTAAATTTATATTCTAAAATGCAAGATTAACTAATTTAGTTTTATTATTTTAATAAAATTATAGTGTCATAGTGTTGAGACTGGATACATCGGTCCTCCACCTACTTATTTTTGTAGTACACCTATCAGTGGGGTATGTAACTAGTAAACAATTATAAATTTATTACATGTTAATAGCATTTTTTTACGAATGGTATTTTAATGTGATTTTGGATGTTGAATAGGCTAATATTGGAGGTTTCAAGCAAACACCTCCTAGTGCTAGTGGATTTACTCAAATGTACACGAAGGTAATAGAATAAAGAGAACTTCACTAATGAATTCTACTTAATATATTTGTGTAGTTTATATTCATATTGTTGGTTACATTGCATTACACATCATTCAAACTCAAACCATTACTTCAAATTCCATAACTAATAACTAGATGTTGATAGATGATAAAATTTCAACTGTATAATAGAGTTGTTTAGAAAGCCAACATAAGCAATAAGATGCAATTACTTCACATGGAGGCATGTGCTTGCAAAGGTGCACCATCATGTCAAACTATGGATGCTTGGAAAAAATATATGAAACCATAATAGTAAGCAATAGCATAGACAAGGCAGTTAGTGATGTAGAGCATCATATCAAAACACTCAATCATCAGGGTACATCTGATGCAGAGCATCCAACAAACACCATCAACATCATTTCTTCAAGGGATTTCAATCCCAAATAAAATCAAGAGAAGATCAAATATAATTTCATCAGAAACCTACTTTTCATTCAACCAAAATTCACTCAAATTCTCTTAGCAATTCCATAGGCCATCATTCATCATTCCACTAATCAATATTCCAATTGACTCATTCAAAGAAAAAACCATATTAAAGAAAACTTTGACTTAATCAATTAGATTCACATCATTCTCAACCACCATAAAAAACAACATAAACCTGATTATTGACATTTGAACAATTCATCCTTTCATTTATTCACCAAGGAAACAAATCAACTAAACCATACCTCACTGTTATCAGTCCATTATCAAGCATTGTACTCACCATATTTTGACTGCAGTAGTCTATTTACAAGTTACAAACTCCTACTACAACAAAATCTTGATTATCATCTTGTGGTTAATCACCAATTTTCTCGAAAGGCTTCATAATACTCACCCATCCAACCATCAAAGTCACCAAACCTATCATATACACCTAAACCAAATTTATTAACATCTATCATATCATTAGTTTGATAGTAACCAAGCACTCAATATCATCCTTTCCACTGTTTAAACAAACATCTTTGTTTTGATCATACAATATCATATTCCTCTAGTAGGTTTGTCAACCATTGAATTGGGTAGTTACATTCCTATCTCAAATCTTATTAAAAAACTCAATGCACATTTAGAAACACTTTCCAGCACATCACAACATATCAAAGTTCTTAGACGTTTGACATAAAGAAAATCATCAGATTTCAGACTGTCCTCTAAAGAAAGGCTAGTAGATTAGGCCTATTTTACAAAGGATACCCCTTCAAAACCATTCTAAATCACTCAAAACCTCAAAAAAGTCTTCAAGCATGTCCTATAACTCAATATTTCACCATTTATAGGGATTGAAAACTATGAAAATGTTCTAATCCAATAAACCCTCGTTTATAGGGTGTAAAAGCACAAATCAAGGAGGGTTTTGTGAAAAATACTATTGCAAACCTCTACTTCTCTAGCCACCACCTGGAACATGATTTTTTATGTCTGCCAAGACCTTCTACATCATTTCCAAGCCTTTGCAAGCTTTATTTATTCATGACCCATGACTGTAGCATCACTTTGTGTAGGAAATCCTCTATTTTCCAATGTAGCAGCAACTCCACCATGGTATTCTTGCTTTTCCCTGCACTTGCAATCATCAAAACATGCAAAACATCCTAACATTAACCTACTCCACCAATTTAATTGACCTACATTGGTGGAGTAGTGAAGAAAAACCCTATTGGACTCTGAAACTTGCTTCTAAAAGGACTTTGTCGGGCACTAAAAACTGCCTCTTATTCTTTTGTTTCCTAAAACTAACCAAGTCCAACTCTTGAAATTGGAAACTAACTCCTCTTTACATGTATTCACACTATGATTTAAATTTTGGTGTTCCTAAATTACTAACACAAGAAAAGAAAACAATGGAGTAATGTTGCAAACTCAGAAATAGGGAATTTTTATTTCAAAATCTAATTACAAGAACAAAAACTTATGCTTTTTCTCACCTTTACATGAATTTTAAAGATATTTCTGTAGACACCAAAATTTGGTTTAAGCCTGTGACTTCCATATTCTTCATAATTCGTATTCTTCATGGTCTTGATTAAATAATCTTAATTATTTAATTATTTATCTTAACATTAATTTATCTATTAATTAAATAATCTCAATTATTTAATTAATTCACTTCTCTTTATTCTATCTAATTAATTAAATAAACGCTTTTTATTTAATTATGTTACTAATTAACCTTATTTTTCCGGTTAAATTAAATAAATTCTTATTTAATTTACTCTTTATCATATTTCAACTATAATTAAATAAATTCATTATTTATTTAATTATTCATTTAAAATCCCTTTTGTCACTTAATTAAATAAATCTTATTTATTTAATTATCCTTCGAATATTGAGTCTTGAATTAAATGAATTATTTAATTCATTAATTCTATTTTAACATGTTCTTCTATATTTTAGATAATTATGTGAGTTATCTAAGTATTCACTTTTACTCAACTCGACATCTATTTTAATCGTTCAGTTAACTATTGATTTAATGTCTGAGTGGCGTCTTTGAGTAATCTCTTCGTCTAACCATTCAATCATCCACTTCTAACTCAATTGCGTGTACATGCGTATTAATTAAATATTCTTATTTAATTAATTAAATGTTGTGCGTGCGTTCGAACAGAGAGTTGCTTTAATCAATCTTTATCTTTGTCATGCAAAGATATTTCTTCTATTTTCGAATGCCGAACTGAAGATTAAATCATTTATTTAATCTTTAATTCTATTTCTAATTCGAATCACTCATGTCATCACTGTCAGTTATTTGAATGCATGTCTAATCAGTCAATCTCAACCGTCCGTTAATCTTTCAATCTTGGATTTTCGTTCGAATAATCAATTTTCTATAAATTGATTTTTCATTCTTCATTCCAATCTCTCTCATGAATTTGATAACTTTTTAGAGCACTTTTGTCTTGAATCTTCGATATTTTGCTAATCACTATCTTAGGCTATACTTGCACGAACTTGAAAATCTGAGGGCAATTATACCATACAAGCGAAATGGAGAAGGGCAATCGAGATAATTCATGGAAATACGTTGGAAAATTGGTGAGATTGTTCTAGTTTTAATTACATTTTTACTTTCCCATGTTCTTTGTTGCTTAACGTATGAATTTGCATGTTAGATTTAGTATTGTATGCATGTGTGTGCTTCTAATCTTGATTCTGGTGTATCTATTGTGCAAAGCTTTTATTTGGCGTTACATTTTGGTGAACCCGACATGAAGACACCATCTTTGCGAATCCGTAGATCTTTTAAGTTTTGATTTTGCAGATTTTTCGTACGGAACGACGCATGTGAAGTTTCTGCACCACAACTGATTTTCCGAACCGCATGTGAAGTTTCTGCACCGCAATTGATTTTCTGAAACCGCATGTGAAGTTTTTGAACCGCAATTGAGTTTATGAACCACATCTGACAGAGAAATGACGCATCTGGAAATTCTTGAATCGCAAGTGATATCCCGAGCCGCAACTGAAAAAGAAACGACACATCTGACTGGTAACAAAATGACGCAATTGACTGGTAAAATTTTATTTCTGCTTTCGGCAATCTGGAATTTTCAATTGATTTCCGTGTTACTGATATTTTATTTTCAGCGTGTGGCCATTTGGAGTTAACAAACTTTTGCAGGACGATTGGCGAAGACAAAATTGAAAATTACTAATGATATCTTCTGCAGGACGCTTGTCGAAGACCCTAGTTAAATTTTGAAATAGATTGTTTGGTAGTGTAGAAAATCTTTCATTTGGTTAAAATTAACAAGTGTCTACTGTGTTTGGTGCGAAAGCACAAGTCACAGTTACCCTCACGATTTGGTATATCGAAGTATCCTCTCCCCTTAGCATCCGTGTGATCCTGGGTGTAAGAAGCGGTTACCAACTCTAGAACTTGGGCATTCGGTGGGAAAAAAGTACTCACCCCAGAGCGACTCGGACCGGTAGCACCAACCCAAGGGACTTCCAACGGTATACAAAAGTGGGTTCTTGGGGAAACCCAAAGAATCACGAGTGTGGTTCCGACGAGATGGATCCGAAAGGGGAATCGCGCCGTATGGATCACACCCCACGAACGGAATGCCCGAATTAAATACCCTTTGTTGTAGAGACCAACCTATTTGTGGCGTTGCTTGGTATTAGTGTAGGGTACAGTATCATGCCTGAAGATTACTCACTACTGATCCCCTTGAGTAGAGATAGTGGTTCTTGGGATGTCATTACCCAATGAATTCAGAATTGGTGTGCTTGAAAGACGTTAATGAGCCGTGGAGGGGAGCCAATGCCACCAAATTCCTAAGCTATCCGCTCTCGAGAAGGAAAGGTGTTCATCACCAATCCGGGGTATAACTGGTGGGCTATACCAAGTATACAAACCCTAGGCCTTTGGCCTATTAGGATGTGCTTGTCTGTTATCACTTTAAACAATCTTTGAGTCCAAAATTGAAACTGAAAACACTTTGTCTTACGATTGTCTTTGATTGTCAGAATTTGATCATAGAAAACCGGGTTAGTTTAAATTTCATGTCACTGAAAATTCACAGAGAGTCGCAATTGTTCACCAGAAACACGCATCTAATTTTTAGAGTCGCATCTGTTTATTTTGAGTCACATCTGTAAGTTTTGGGTCGCATCTGTAATTTTTGAGGCGCATCTATTAGTTTGGCTCGTATCTGATTTATATAGGTCGCATCTGGTTGTTTTGAGCCGCATCTGTAATTTCTGAGTCGCGCATGTCAGTTTGACTCGCATTTGTTTTGGAAACACCACATGTGTTATATTCTAAGTTGCATCTGTTAGCTTGAGTCGCATCTGGTAATTTTGAGTCGCATCTGTAAGTTTGAACCGCAACTGTTAAATTTGAAACGCATCTGTCTGATTACCAGAAAAACCAAAATTCACTGTCACTGTCCAGTTAGCAGGGTTATACCAGTTTCAGTGGTCTTCATACAAACAGTCTTCGAAAACAGAAACCTGAAATGATTTGCTCAATTTTGCATCCTTTAGGTTCATTTATTCATTACCATAGTTGTCTTTAGTTAGAGTTTGGCTTCATCATAGGGTACATATCACCTTGCATTAGACTTTTAGAGAGGTCACTTTTACAAACTTTAGGAGTAGTCCACCATCTATACTCTAGAAAGGTCATAGTGTCAATGAAATCTGTCATTGAACCTAGTCTTATCATCATATACTTTGTCCTACAGAGAGTCGTCCTAGCTCATCAGTCTAGTTAGGAAACTCAACTTGTCTTTGATCTTCGTCCTACATTGGTTCCTTGACTTAACTAAATTGACACTTTGGTTTGACTTTAGGTAGTTGGTCCCTTCACCTTGGGTTTATAGAATTGATCATTTTAGGGTCTCACTTAGACTTCTTGCACCTTTAGATTCTAGACTAGTATCATCATAGGACATCCCCTATTTTGCATAAGAAAACCCCAAAAACATAGAATAGAGTCATATAGTTTCTAGATATAGTTTTGCATTTCCCACATATTGAGCTTGTCTTACATGGTTGAAACTAGGTCTAAGAGAAGAGAGAGAGAAAACATGTTGAACCCAAGCGAGTTCATCAACCCATTTTCTTCAAGACCTCATAAGACTCTATTAGACAAATTTACCACTAGAAACACACAAGGACATGTTACAACAGAAGACATAGAAGCTGCCGCACAGGACCCTGAGTTTGCCTCTTTTGTAGATGAGTACCTAGCAAATGATCGTCAACGGTTCTTAGGAAAATTGCTAGCTAAAGGTGCTACCTTACCTCCAGGATTTGACATTAGCACCTTACAAACTCAACCTACACAAGGGACAAATACCACGACTGCTAGTACTACTATACCTCAAGTCAGCACGACTATGCCATCTAGCACATCTACACAGAGTACGACAGTCCATACGTCCCCATTTGGTACACCTACTATGACATCGGGATTTAGTTTCACTACAGGGGCTTCATCATCTATTCCCTTTGGTCCTCTTAGCGGGAGTAAAAGACCTAAAACATCAGCCCATACATCTTATGTCGGTGTCACAAGTGCGCAATCAACAACCACACCTACTGCTAGCATTATAGGTACCTTGCCACAGTCGATGGCCATACCTAGTGCTCAGGTCACTAGTACTATACCAAGGATTACACAAACAGGGGGCATTCCCTCCTTCCAATATGGCAATCAAAATCCACCTTTCCAGACTAGCAGTCAAAACCAATTTACATCGGTTCCGAATCAGAACCCCTTTTCACAGATTGGTAGTCAGAATCCGTCTACCCAGATTCCAGGCCAAAACTATTTCACATCGGTTCCGAATCAGAATCCCTTTGTACAGAGTGGTACTCAGAATCCATTTACACAGAATCCAGGACAACATCAATCTATGTCGATTCCAAACCAGAATACATTTACCAACATTCCGAATCCAAATCCACCTCAGATGCCAACGTTCAATCAAAACCCATCACGAGACTTTGGATTTCAGAATACATACATGGATCTGCATAATCCTTCTAGCACATCTTTGACTCAAGTTGACGTCCTACAAACACAAATGCAGGCATTACAAATGCAAATGGATAACATGTCAGTGTCAACTAAGAAATCATTTTCACCAAAGGACATATGCCCATTCCCTTTTGATAGATCATTGTACATGACACCTTTCCCTCACGGATATGTCATACCAAATCTTCCTAAGTACAATGGCAAACGCAATCCAGTAGAACATATCAGGGAATTTTCTACCATATGCATTGATGTCGCTTACGACCCCACGTACCTTATGAGGCTATTTCCACGAAGTCTTGTAGGGGTTGCACTAGAATGGTTTTCGGGTCTAGATTCTGGCATTAGATCATGGGGAGAGCTAGTCGAGAAATTTGTGGAGCAATTCTCCTTCCACATTGACCATGAGATAAACATAGCAACCTTGTGCCACACCACACAAGACGAAGGTGAAACATTCATTACTTTCTTCCAGAGATGGAGAACAATTGCTAGTAGATGTCCTGTCAAGATACCTGAAAAACAAAAGGTTACAATGTTTCAAGAAAACCTTCATCCAAAACTCAGGAGTAACCTAAGGGTACATTGCTGCATATCTTTTTCAGAACTAGTGGAAAAGGGGGTGATAATAGAGAAGGATCTCATTGAAAAGGGTGAACTCAAGATGACAACACCCAATCGAAACACGGTCGTACAAAACGCCCCCACCAACAGAAACAGATTCTGGTCTCGCAACAAAAATGTCACCAATGATGGGGTGGTGGATGCTAAAACATTACAAGCAAGACCCCTCCTCACATTACAAGGACCTCATACTTTTGCTAACACGCTTAATGCTGTCAATCAACCTCCCAACATGGTCTCAAACACTCAACGTCCACCACCAAGGAGATTCCAGAAACGTGAGTTCACTCCCTTAGGGGAACCCATTGAGTCAGTGTTCAAACAACTGTTACAACACCTCATACAACTGCAGGAACCAAGACAATACGATCCAAGACAGTTTAAACCAACTTGGTGGGATGACAACGCTTTTTGTGATTATCATAGGACTAAGGGACATAACCTACAAAACTGTCGACAACTGAAGAACATCATACAGGATCTTGTTGACAAGAGAATCATTGAAGTTAGTGGAAAAAAACAAAAGACATCGAACACTGATCATCAAGTCTTTTTAGACCCACTACATGACCATGGGAAAGGAACTGTCCCCAGTTCGAGTACTAAGACCAATATGTCAGCCAATTATGCGAATATAAAACATGACTATGATAGTGGCAAAATCATTCATTGCCTTCGCGCCGCCAAGGACAACATCAATACCATTACTATCAAGGCTAATCCGGAATGTGCGGTCAATACTCGTCGTACTAAGTTTGTTATCCAAGGCCCTCCATCACAGCAAGCATCACAACCTTCCAAGTTACAATATAACCTACTTGACCAGTTGGGGAAGACCCCAGCCCAAATTTCAATCTTGGAATTGTTGCGTATCTCCCCCGAGCATCGGTCTATCCTCGATAAGGCTTTACAGAACACCACGGTCCCTAATGACCTTGATGTCAATCATTTCCAGGAGATGGTGGGCTACTTGACCAATAATCATCATGCCACGTTTTTTGAACAAGACTATGCCACAGATAAGACGAACCACAATGACCCTTTACATCTAGAAGTCCTTGTTGATGACACCAAAGTTAGACGAGTTTTGGTAGACGGAGGAGCAGGGTTAAATCTATGCACTTTAAAACTAATTAAGGCATTAGGTATTTTAGAAGCATGCGTAGACACCACCAAGAGTATTGTCATTAAGGCTTATGATGATGAAGAAAGAAAATCAAAGGGGGTGGTAACACTTCCTATCAGAATTGGTCCTGCGGTAATGGAGACAAAGTTCCAGGTCTTGGATCTCACCCTCCCTTATAACCTTTTGCTAGGTAGACCATGGATTCATGCCATGAAGGCAGTCCCTTCCACATATCATCAGTGCCTTAAATTCCCTTACAATGGCACCGAAATAACTATCGATGGTGATCCTGATCCTTTTCAGTATTGCACTAACCTAAAGGACATCCCTCAATGTCAAGTGCCAGTCAACCAAGAGGCCTCATCGTCTAATCCATCTTCTTATGTTGACCCGTCCACGCTCACTCGAACATCTATTGCACCTTCACTTCCCACTACTCCTAGGGTTGAGATCCAAGACAAGGGTTGTGGAGAGTATTATATGAAGACTTCCTATTGTGTTAGCCACTTGGTCCCTCCTAAGTCATATGGTTTGCCTACAACAGGTAGGGGACAGTCTATAATCACTATACATGTTCCCCCCACAACAACTTTCACTAAATGGGGTGAATTAAGCAAAGAGGTTGTAGATACAGAAGATGTTACTTCCTGGCTGTATAAGGAAGATAATCAAGAACCCCTTTTACTTGCTCATATTCCTACAAGACTATACGGAAAGGGTTTCAAAATCATGCAAAGCAAAGGATATGATGGACACAGTGGTTTAGGCTTAAACCAAGATGGTAGAATTGAACCAATATTTGTTTCTCAGTGGCCAAAAGGAGTAGGGCTAGGGTTTCAACCGATTCAGATTGGCGTTCCTAGTACTCCATTACCCTTACTTGAGGAAGTACGTGCTTCAGAAGACATTAAGACATCTCACGAACCAATAGACCAAAATCATTCTAACTCGCCTGACTCTAATGATTATGAGTGGGATTCCTTATCCTCTACTTCTTCCATGGACCTTGACAAGTTATTTGGAGAACTTGACTTGCTGTTAAGTTCCTCACCAAATCCTTTAAATTCCTGTCCACCAAAGAAAATGACAAAAGAGGAGTGGTTTAAACACTACTATTGGGAATCACTTGATCCTACCTCTTGGCAACCTGAGCCACCTCTTTCTGATTGTCAAACCTTGGCATTAGGCCCACCTATTTATCCACCTAGACCCAAACCCAAGAGCAAAAAGGACTTGGTACAAGACTTTTGTGACCACATGAATAATTCAATTTTTACCTTGACTCCATTAGACTTTGATAACTCCGATGATGACATGCCTTTAGTTTATCCCCAACTCATAGATTGGGATCAACAAGATACACCCGTTTTAGATACTTTTGAGAACGACGAAGCGATTGCTGAGTTCCTGGGATTACGTGAAGGCATACCTAATGGGGATCATAAAGCTGGTTTTACCATTGACTTGGACAATAAAGCATATTTTGGGGAATCTGTTCAACCCTCCAGTCGCAAAAATGAGAAAAAGAATAAACAAGATAAAAAGGACGAGTCTCTAGGTGAAAACCGCAAGGCACCTCTAGACCATGAAAAAGTAAAAAGAAAGGACGCATCCAAAGGTGAAATCCTCTCTGAGGTGCCTAAGGATGGAGGTTTGAACATTCTCCCCATTACACAAGAAAAGTCACCCATGCTCGTGGAAGAATCAGTAGAAGTC
Source organism: Sequoia sempervirens (assembly GCA_007258455.2). Taxonomy (NCBI): domain Eukaryota; kingdom Viridiplantae; phylum Streptophyta; class Pinopsida; order Cupressales; family Cupressaceae; genus Sequoia; species Sequoia sempervirens. The sequence goes on along the minus strand of VDFB02047397.1, from coordinate 76,072,714 downwards.
AACATAGGCACAAAAGAGAATCCTCGATTGATTTATTTGGCAGTGTCACTGACAACACAAGAGAAATCAGAGTTCCACAACTTCTTTGAACAAAGATAGATTAATTTTGCTTGGTCATATGCCGACATGCCTGGGTTGGATCCTGAACTTGTTCTACATCACTTGCCTTTACAACCAGATGCTAAACCAGTAAAGCAGAAGTTGAGAAAAATGCATCCACAAATTGCTTTATTAGTCAAGGCGGAACTCAAGAAACTCTTAGACGTTGGTTTCATCAGACCTATTGACTATGCAGATTGGATTTCCAATCTTATACTAGTTACCAAACCAGCTGGGGGCATTCACATCTGCACTGATTTTAGATATATCAACAAAGCTTTTCCTAAGGATGACTTCCCTTTTCCTAATATAGACATGATAGTTGACATGACAATAGGATATGAGATGTTGTCCCTTATGGATGGATTCTCAGGATATAACCATATCAGAATAGCCACTCAAGATCGACCTAAGACAACCTTCACTTGTCCTTGGGGAACGTATTGCTGGAATGTTATGCCCTTTGGACTCAAGAATGCAAGAGCGACCTATCAATGTGCCATGACCACTATCTTTCATGATTTAGTACACACTTGGATGGAGGATTATGCCGATGACCTTATTGTAAAATCCAAGACAAGGGCACAACATTTATAGGTGGTATTTCAGAGGCTAGAGACGTATAATGTGAGACTCAATCCAAAGAAATGTGTGTTTGGAGTCAAGTCAGGAAAGCTGTTAGGTTATATCATTTCTAGATGAGGCATTGAAGTAGAACCAGCTAAGGTAAAAGCAATTATGGACATGCCACCACCCAACAATCTCAGTCAACCAAGGACATTACAAGGAAGGTTGCAATCTATCAGAAGATTTATAGTGCAGCTAGCAGACAAGACACATCCTTTTCAACATCTACTTAAGAAAGGAGTACCCTTTGCATGGACACGTAGGTGTGAAGAGGATTTTCAACTGATTAAAGAATATTTACTTACACCACCTGTCTTAATGCCACCTGTTGAAGGAAGGCCGTTGATTCTTTATATCACAGCAACCCATTCATCACTTGGAGCATTGCTTGCACAGAATGATGATGAAGGTCACGAAAGGGCAGTCTATTATATCAGTCAGACTTTGGTTGGTTATGAGCTCAACTATAGTAACATTGAACGTGCCTGTCTTGTAGTAGTATTTGCTACCCAAAAACTGCGACACTACATGCTGAACCATCAAACAATGTTGATTGCTAAAATAGATCCTCTGAAATATCTTCTTAGTAAGGCAGCATTAACAGGACGACTGGCCAAGTGGGTCATGATACTTAGTGAGTATGATATACAGTATGTAGAGAGAAAGGCTATTAAAGGACAGGTCATTGCTGATCAGTTAGCTGATGCACCCATACAGGCAGATCACCCATTAGTGGCGACTTTCGATGAGTTCATATTCACATTTGACACAAACATAACATGGAAACTGTACTTTGATGGCTCACATACAAATCATGGTTCAGGGGCTGGGATATTGTTTATCACACCACAGGGTGATTCCATCCCTAAATCATTCAGGATTGCATTTCCATGCACTAACAACATGGCGGAATATGAAGCTTTAGTGACAGGTTTACGCATGGCAGTCAAGTGGAAAATCAAGAACCTACAGGTATATGGTGATTCTCAACTAGTAATAAGACAGGTAAATGATGATTATGAGACTAAGGATGAAAAGCTTGCTCCGTACAAGCGCATGGCTGATAGTTTTAAAGAGTACTTTGACAAAGTCAAGTTTCATCAGATACCTCGTGTTTTAAACAAAGCAGCAGACGCTATGGCTACAATTGCCTCACTCCTTGACATTCCTAACAACGTGCCTAAGTTTGAGTTCTTGGTTGAACAGCTTTTGGTCCCCGCCTACGATATCCCAGATTCTGAAATGGTGTGTGACATTGTTGGTCCTGATTCCCCATGGTACAAAGAAATCTATGATTACCTTCATGCCGAAGTCATCCCCATTGGCCTATCCAATAACCAACGTAGGACATTCCTTCGCAAGTCAGCCAAATATACCATCGTCGGAGACACCCTATATAGACGCGCTTTAGATAATACCCTACTGAGATGTCTTGATTCTACTGAAGCACAAGCAACCTTATGCGGGGCATGAGGGTATATGTGGTTCCCATTCTAGCGGTCCTACCTTAGCTAAAAATATTATGAGACTGGGTTATTATTGGCCTACTATGGAAAAAGACTCATATGTCTTTGTAACAAAATGTTGCCAATGCCAAGTTCATGGAGATTTGATACATGCCCCAGCATAGGAGCTCCGTCCTATCATGTCACCATGGCCTTTTGCCCAATGGGGACTCGACCTCATAGGTAAGATCCACCCCACCTCATCTAATGGACACAAGTTCATTATCACTGCCACTGAGTACTTTACGAAGTGGATTGAAGCCATTCCTATGACATACATTACCGGCACACAGATTTCTAGATTTATCTTAAACTATATCATCTGTCGGTATGGTGTCCCTCAATCTATAATCACTGACAATGGCCGCCCATTTAAGAACCAAGAAGTCTGTCACTTGTGTGATCAATTTCATATTCAACATCACTTCTCTACTCCATACTACCCACAAGGTAACGGCCAAGCGGAGGCATCTAACAAGACCATCATTAGAATCCTCAAGAAGACTGTCAATGATGCTGGTCGTGACTGGCATTTACAGCTTAACCCTGCCTTATGGGCTTATCGTACAAGTATCTGTACTCCCACTGGTGCTACCCCATACTCACTTGTCTTTGGATCTGAAGCCATTTTGCCTATTGAGGTTGAGATTCCTTCCCTAAGGGTATCACTGAAGGACCACATTGATGATGAAGAGTACCGAGTGTCGAGACTCCATGAGTTAAAATTCCCGGACGAGCGTAGACAGAAGGCACTGGACCATCTCCAAGCATATCAGAACCACCTTCGTCGTAGCTATAACAGGAGGGTTTTAAACATAAATTTTGACATTGGTGACCTGGTTTTAATGGAGAACCCAAAGAGTCAAGTAGAAAGAGATAAACTAGGAAAGTTTGAACCTAATTGGTTGGGACCTTATGTTGTTACAGAAGCTTTTGGATCAGGAGCGTATCAACTCTCTACTCCTGAAGGCGAACCATTGTCCTCACCAATCAATAGTATGCATCTGAAGAAGTTCTACGCATAGCTTCTGGGAGCCTTTGTCTTATTTAGCAAAAATACAAAAAAATTAGAAAAAAAATAAAAATAAAAAAAATCATTAGCAAGGTGAAAACCTGGCAAACAGGCGTTTGGTAACACCAAAAAAATTAGTTAATATGGAAAATAGTAAAGATAAATCAATCGTCCAATGGTGAAAACCACTTCGGTGGTGCTTTGGATAGGTACCATGGTGAAAACCTGGCAAACAGGTGCCATGTGTACTCAACCCTGCTCCTTTGTCTACTATTATTCTAATCTATCTTGTACATACACCACTTACCTGTACATAGTCTCTACCCTGTACATAGCCCACTTCCGTGTACATAGTCTCTACCGTGTATATAGCCCACATTCGTGTACATAGTCCACTACCCTGTACATATCCCTTATTTTTCATGTCCATCATTTGTATATACCATTCATAATTAGTGGTAGTCTTTCCCATAACTTGGAACGATTGACATCGAGAGCATCTCATATCCCCCATCTCACTCTATTCATAATCAATTGGTCTTATATTCGACTGGGGGCAGACACTTGACCTGCGTCACATTGGTTCTTACATTGGCTGTGTTGAAGACGTTCCACCATGAAAATCCACAAACATCGCAAAATGACCTAAGAAAACACAAAAACATCAGAAAAATTCAAAAAGACAAAAAAATCAAAACATTTCAAAAATCCAAAAAACAGAGTCAGAGTCAGTCGCACTTGTCAGTCTTTGTCATTTGTCAAACTATGTTGCCTTTGTGACTGGACGTAGGCAAGGCCATCTGCTGATGTGCCCCCGAGGCATTAGGTCAGTCCGTTTAGGTTTGTATGTACAAAGTCATGCGTCAATCCATATGTCTATATAACAAGGTCATTGGTAGTGTCGAACTACGAGGTCTCTGCATGTACAACGTAGGCAAGGCCATCACACGATGAGCCCCCGAGGCCGCACTAGGTTAGTCCATTAAAGTTCGTCACATTCACTTTCACACATGTCTTTTATTTGTAGTCAGTCTTGTCGGTCACGGTCAAGTCAAACTACGAGGTCTCTGCGTGTACAACGTAGGCAAGGCACATCACACGATGAGCCCCCGAGGCCACACTAGGTCAGTCCTTTAGGGTTTGTCATCACACACAGTCAATTGTCTGTATATCATATCAAGTCATGCATTAATCTGGTGAACAAGCTAGCAATGTCTCTGAGTCATATCAAACAACTTGTCAAACAAAACAATTCAAACAGATCAACCAACAGTCTGCTACAGGATGTGTCCTTCTTGGAAACAGACGTTATCAAAACAATCAACCTATGTCTTATTCAGGATGCGTCCTTCCTGCATAATCGACAAGGTCAAACAATCAAACATAGCCTTACACAGGTTATCACATCAACGACATCTGACTCAAACGTCTTATACGATACATGTCTTTTTGAAACCAGGCTTTGTCATGCCTTATACAGATAGTCATAACATCGAAACCAGACTCACAGTCTTATCCGGTATGTGTATCTCCTACAATCAGGCTCAATCAATCAAATAAATCAAACAAACAAATCATGTTTTGGCAAATATTTTCATTGGCTTATTGAATTTATGGCTTGTTTATCTTATCATTTATCTTGAATTGATGACTAGGATTCATGTTACTAGCTTTCTCAATGATGTCCCATGAAGGATTTAGAGAAGTAACGATGTATCAGAATCCTATTTTCTTTGACTGTTGTCTGTCGACTGTCTTTTAAATTTGATTTTGAGTCATGTTACTAGTTTCCTCAAGGATGTCCCATGAAGGATTTAGAGGAGCAATGACGTCTCATGACCTGTCTTTTCATTTGTTTGCTGTCTGTGGTTTGTCCTGACAAAAAGACTGGGGCAACTTGTGTCCTTAGTATGAGTTAGTGACAATCCTTGTCTGCGACTGTCTGTTTTTAGCAAGTGGATGACCTTGCACACCTTGATATGTCATATCCTGGTGTTTGTCTCCATTTGTATTAGTCCCGCCCAATGATGATAAAGTGCAATACCTTTTGTGATACGGTAAAATATCGAAGATTCCTAACACTAACATTTATCTTCTGTCTTTTCATTCTTTTTCGATCTTCCATTTCACATTAACAATTCTTCTTTCTTGCATTATGACGAAGTCCTGTGACACAAAATGGCATACATCATCCTGCATCAACATACATGTTAGAAACATACATATGTATAGGCATATGTCACATTTAGATTATCATGGCATAATAGACAATAATCATCATTTAACATTGCATCTCATAATCATATAGAATCATATGTCATATAGAATCAAATTTATCGCATTAGTTGCATAAACAACATAAAGTACATACAACCATCCATCACATAGGCATATCATATAAACATCACATGTATAAATCAAGACTACATAATCAATAAATAGACAATGCATATCATAAGAATCGCCGCCAAAATCATATATACATATCGCTCATATGTGTCACATCACAATGTCATAATGTATCATAAATACATGGAAGCCCGCAGGCTATCAGATCAAAATAGAATGTCTCAAATGGACCTCAAAATTGTATCTCTATCCTGAACTGCCACTGCCATCATGTTGGGAGTGTGTAGGAGACTGATGCTGGGAACCTGTTGATCTCGGAGCTGTGGGAGGTCTGTCATATGGCCCTGCTCTACGTGGTTGATCCACTCCCTCTGTGCTCACTGTCCGTGTGTGGGTCCTAGTTTGAGACCTACTACTCTGTGCCGATGAAAAGCTAGGAGCCCATCTCTCTATGGGAACCTCTGCCTCATACAAGTCTCGGTAGTATCTCTCCCTCTCGCCGGCTCTGACCAACTCTCTGGAAAATGCTGCTGATGGTCCTGTACATAATGACCTGAGCTCTATGAATCTCTGCTCAGTCTCCTGCCACCGGGCTACAGCCTGATCCCTCTCCAACAAGGCTCTGTCTCTCTCCACCCTATAAGCATCTCTCTCTGCCATCAACACCCTCATCTGCTCCTCCAAGGAGGCAACCTGGGCTCGTAAAACATCGGTGTCAGGCACCTCTGCCTCTATATCATCCTGACGGACCCTGTCTTGCCCATCCTCCTCCTTGTCCATCTCCTCCAGGATCTGCTCCCTGATCTCTCTCTCGTGATCATCCTCCTCCTCATCATCCTCCTGGTAGGCACCTAACAATCCAAGGGCATCGACCTCTGCCTCCTCTCCAACGGCCTCCTCTACAACTACCTCC